>OY015312.1:80164051-80764051 GCA_955612985.1 Cheilosia scutellata | reverse complement strand
TACTGAACAAGAATATTTGAATGAACATATCAAGAATTATAACCTTCTAACTAATTTAATTTATGAACGAAATTTGGCATATAAAAAAAAACATAATAGAAAAACGAAATACGAAACGAAATGATCCACCAGACTTTAGCGAAAATGAGAAGATATACGAACTCGACGATAGGCGAAATAAATTAGCTCCGCGATTTAGCGAACATAAAGTCATTAATAATAATAAAGTAACTATTGATTCCAATAAACGAAAAGTCCACAAGCAAAAGGTGAAGAAGAGAAAAAAATTCGCTACATACTTGAGAAATTGAGAACTAATAAAAAACTCGTTGATGCGGTTGCCAGGAAATAATACACACTGTATGCAAGTGCGATTTAAATTAACAAATAATGTATACTTAGACTTAATTAGGTTGGCAATTAAACCGAAATAATAGGTATTTTTAATTTTTTTTTGTTCTAAACGAATCTGAATCATTTAGTTATATATTTATTCATTACCGATTAATATGATCACTGTACAAAAAAAAACAAACAACCAATATTCACACATCCCACCTCCCCTTATCCATTCCTAAAACCAATGAGTTAGAAACATTTAAATATGGACAAAGCCAAGAAACAATCCAAGGGATATGGAGCCAAAATAATAAGGAGTTATGGACGTCAACGATAAGATGCAAGCTTAACACATCTTTACGCCCAACATTAGGACGCTCGATGCGCGGGAGGAGTTACGATTCACACGCAACATGCACTTCAACCAATATTGTTTGGACACAACAGTACTGCAGACACATAGAAGAGACTCATGATATTTAGTACACGTATAAACGTACGCGGAAACTCTACATAATCATGACAACATAAGTCATAAACATAAACTATGAAAAATCATTAGTCTCGGTGAAAATCGAGAAAACAGTGCGTCTAGATCAGATGTGGTGGTCGTCTACTGATGAGCCCACCCACCACATCGGGGCGAAACGCATTACTGGAGTCGAGGCCACCTCAAATTTAAAAATTTGTGATGACAATCGTACACTCCAACAATTTATTCATATCATAAATATGTTTATGATTTGAAAATAGTTTGATTGAATGGACAAGCCAGGCCCTGGGCAAAAAACAAATCCTCTCGGCGATAGTCTTTGAACCAAAGATTCGTCTTGAGGTATGATTCACAGTCACTTGTTGATTGAAAAATCATTAGTCTCGGTGAAAATCGAGAAAACAGTGCGTCTAGATCAGATGTGGTGGTCGTCTACTGATGAGCCCACCCACCACATCGGGGCGAAACGCATTACTGGAGTCGAGGCCACCTCAAATTTAAAAATTTGTGATGACAATCGTACACTCCAACAATTTATTCATATCATAAATATGTTTATGATTTGAAAATAGTTTGATTGAATGGACAAGCCAGGCCCTGGGCAAAAAACAAATCCTCTCGGCGATAGTCTTTGAACCAAAGATTCGTCTTGAGGTATGATTCACAGTCACTTGTTGATTGAAAAATCATTAGTCTCGGTGAAAATCGAGAAAACAGTGCGTCTAGATCAGATGTGGTGGTCGTCTACTGATGAGCCCACCCACCACATCGGGGCGAAACGCATTACTGGAGTCGAGGCCACCTCAAATTTAAAAATTTGTGATGACAATCGTACACTCCAACAATTTATTCATATCATAAATATGTTTATGATTTGAAAATAGTTTGATTGGATAAACTAAGTTGCTAACGTAAAAGTCTCCATTCTGTAAAACAGTAATTGCATTTGCATCATATATTTTGTTATGCATTGTGTTCTCCTCACTAAAATATTACCCGTTTGTTGTTTGTATTTCGATTATGTAAATTATATTTGGCGGCTAATCGGCAGTCAGAGCGTTGATGTCAAGCAATAAAGACCACTGAGTTCTGATTTTCGTTTTGAGTTTTCCTCCGGAATCTAATGAGATATTCCGTTCAATAAAGAGGAATTTTGTAACTCGCCCACTACTACGAAACAATATTTGTTGCTTTTCAACATGAGCTGTGTATCGCCACCGATAAATATTGCCGCAATCAGCAAGATTTTTCGTTTGACCGATATTGAGTTGCTTTGATATGAGACCTCTAATTTAATTCAAAGTAAAATAATTGTGAGCGATAATATTTCGTGTTTCCTATTGCCAGTTGCTTATTGATTATTGAAGTGCTCATGCCGTTAGTCGGTCCTTTGTGCATACGGATTGTACTGAGGGAATGACTGCATATTGCCGTCTTACCCGTAGTTATAATTAGAACGCTTCTACCAGCGCCATCACTTCTCCAACAAAGGCATTTTGTTTAGGTGTGGTAATCTGTTGAAACAGAATTTGATCAGTCTCACTGTCAAGCCTGTAGACGCAGTAGCCAGAACAAGATGCATCTGTATATAAAATGCATTCGTATGTCCCTGCCGACAATAATTCAGCGAACTTTTTCCTATAAACTATTGCAGGTGTATGATCCTTCTTTGTTATGCTTAGGAAGATGTTTCTGAGATGGGATGGAAACAGCCATGGAGGTGTACATATTTGTCTCATAATCCATGGGCTCCGGGACCGCTGTTCCTTTAAATTTTAACAATCGAATTGAGCTTTTGATTTTGGTAGAATCAGCAATGGTCCAGCCGCGCAAGCATACTGAGCAGAGTTTAGGTTCCTCAGTTTGGACAAGACAGAAAAGAGTGAAATTGGACGAAAGCTATCAAATGTCTGACAGCCAGTGTTTGCTTTAGGAATTGGAACCAAATGAGCCTTTTTCCACTCATGAGGAAAAGTACCAGAATTCAAGATGTTATTCTGTGGCAATAAGACAGAGTAGCTTATGTCGACATAAGCGATTTCTCTGTTTTTAAATTGATATTTATAGGCAGTTTGAAATCTAAATTTCTGCCTTACACCCATTTAAAAAGATTTGTCCGTTACGAAAATACCGTATTATTCGTAACTACTTATGTTTGAACTTATGTTTGTGGGCGCAGTAGCGCAGTGGTTAGTGTGCTGGACTGCTGTGCGAGGGATCCCAGGTTCGATCCCCGGAAAAACACAAATTACATCTTAGTGTTTTTTTCTACTGCGCCACCTCTCGCGAACGTCTGACAAACATCCGAGAGTATAACTGTCCTGAAAAAGCTTCTCAATTCAGCCGTTCGGAATCGGCATAAAATTGTAGGTCCCTTCCATTCGTCCCAAAAATAGAAACTCACACAAACGAATGGTTGCGAGAAGCTAGGCCTAGGGTGTCTACCGCCTGTTGCGCCACCTATTTATTTATTTATTTACTTATGTTTGAACGGCTATACAATGCATTCGACAGAGAAGCTTAGATATGTCACTCAATTTTCTTATGTCCCCCAAATTCAAGTTTTATGATTCAACAAAAACACTTATGTCGTATTAATTGGTGTGCATTTTAATTTTATCGGGTTCTCTTTTAGTTTTTTAAAAAAAAACTTATATTGACTTAAGATACTTTGCTAACATTTATTTGGAATTTACTCACACTTATGTCGACATTTCTTCTGTAAACATTAAGAAAACACAAATCAGAAAAATTAACAGCCTTATTCATAACACTTAATTAAATCGGAATTAGAGCTAATGTTGGTTTAATTGCAGAAAACGTTATTCATAAACTTTTTTCAAAGTTAATTTCCATTTAATCAAGTGTCAAAAAATTTAACTCTGAATTAAATTGTTCATTGACTCAAATCATGGCATATAATAATTATTATGTTATTATTTCATTACCAAATATCGCATATATAATTGATTTGTGCATTAGCACAACAAAAAAACAGTGTTTTCCAAATTTAAATAACAAATTTCCGTAAAAAAAAATCTCATGCCAACTGCGTAATACAGTTTGGTTAAATCATCATGGCGTTTTTATCTCATGCACGCAACATTCCAGAGAAAAATGTCAGAATTTATTATTTTATATGAAATGCTGATATACTATACACGCTTCTCCAGTTAGCACGATATTTGGCTAACCGCCTCCAGTTGCGCACTCCAAGTTGGTTGAGGTCCCCTTCCACTTGTGCGCGCCACTTAAGGCGAGGTCTTCCTCTACTGCGTTGTCCCTCCGGGTTGGAATCGAAGACTCTTCAGGCCGGAGCGTTGGTGTCCATTCGCTCTACATGTCCTAGCCATCTTAGTCGACTGATACGTACTTTTCTGACTAGGTCGATGTCGCTGTACAGCTCGGAGAGTTCGCTGTTAAATCTCCTCCACCAAAGCCCGTCAACGCAAACGGGACCGAAAATCACTCGAAGAATTTTGCGTTCGAAGCGACCAAGGAGATCTTCATCCGCCTTTGATAACGTCCATGATTCTGCGCCATAAAGCAGGACTGGGATGATGAGGGTCTTATATAGAGTCTCCTTGGTGTTTCTCGACAAGGCCTTACTAATCAATTGCCTTCTTAGGCCAAAGTAACAGCGGTTGGCAAGTGTAATTCTTCGCTTGATTTCTGATGTGATGTCATTTTCAGAGTTAATAGCGGAGCCGAGGTAGACAAAGTCCCGAACTACCTCAAAGTTATAGCTGTCTATCGTGACGTTCTGTCCGTTTCGTCGATGTTGTGTGTCCCTTCTTGTTGACAGCATATATTTTGTTTTGCCCTCATTCACCACTAAACCCATTTTTGCCGCTTCTGTGCTAATACTTGCAAACGCAACAGTGACAGCTCGCTGTGTCCTGCCAATGATGTCGATGTCGTCAGCGTATGCAAGTAGTTGCACAGACTTTTGAAAAATTGTGCTCCTGGTGTTGGCTTGTGCACAATTTTCAATGATGTTGAAAAAGTCACATGACAGCGCATCACCTTGTCTAAATCCTTTTTTGACATCAAAGGTCTCGGTGAGATTGTTTCCGACCTTTACGGAGCAGCGAGCGTTCTCCACATGGCTCTGTATAGCTCGTCTCTATAAATGTTGTCATATGCAGCTTTAAAATCGATAAATAGATGGTGAGTATCGATTTGGACTTCTTGGGTTTTCTGCAGGATCTGCCGTAGTGTGAATATTTGGTCGGTTGTGGACTTACCAGGCCTAAAACCGCACTGATAGGGTCCAATCAGTTCGTTGACAAATGGTTTCAGGCGTTCACACAGTACGGCAGACAGGATCTTGTAAGCGATGCCTCTATAGTTGGCGCAGTTTAGAGGGTGTCCTTTTTTATGGATCGGGCAAACAATACTGAGGCTCCATTCATCAGGCATACTTTCCTCTGACCAAATTTTAGAAACGAGTTGGTGTATGCTCCCTACCAAGTCATCTCCCGCTGCCTTAAAAAGCTCGGCAGATAAACCGTCCGGTCCTGCAGCCTTGTTGGACTTCAGCTAGGATATTGCTATCCTTACCTCATTTTGGTCAGGTGGACGCAAGTCTTGGCTTTCATCGTCCAGTTTGAATGCTTCACTCTGCAGTCTGCAGAAATGGTTTTTCCATGTCCTCAACACCAACTGTGACTCCACTACAAGGTTTCCTTGTTCGTCTCTACAGGTCTCTGTTCTTTTTACCTTTTGGTAAAACTTCCGAACATTGTTCCTGGAGTAACACCTCTCTATTTCCTCGATCGCGCGCTTCTCATGCTCTTTCTTTTTTACGAGCTGCTCTCGTCCTTCTCTGCTGCGCCGCTTTGTAGGCCAGTTGCTTCGCTGCATGTGCCGTGCCGGCACTCTTCATCAAACCAAGGGTTTCGCGGTGGTGGTCGAGTGAAACCTAGCACATCAGTTGCGGCTTTTCTGACGCCTTCTTGGCATCGATGCCACTGGTCTTCAGCACTTGATGAAGGCTGCAAAGAACTACTCGAGAGGTTGAAGGAGACGAGATCGGCAAAAGTTCCGGCGGTTTATTGCGTTTGTAGCCGTTCAACGTTGAATCTCCTCACAGTATTTCCTCGTTGTTGTGGTGTCTGGGATATCCGCATACGTACCTTGGCTACAACAAGGTAGTGATCCGAGTCTGTGTTGGCCGCTCGGAAAGTTCGGACATCTAGAATACTGGAGGAGTGTCTTGCGTCGATCGCAACATGGTCAATTTGATTGACGGTTTGTTGATCTGGTGACCGCCATGTCCCTTTGTGAATGTTGAGGTGAGGAAACCGTGTGCTAGCTATAATTACATTACGTCCCGCAGCAAAGTCAATTAGCTTAAGTCCGTTTCCAGACGTGGTGTCATGTAGGCTGTGCTTTCCGATTGTGTTACCAAAGATGTCCTCCTTTCCTATTTTGACGTTAAAATCACCTAAGACGATTTTAACGTCGTACTTAGGACATTGCTCATATGTCTTGTCGAGGAGCTCATAGAAACATTCTTTGGTAGCATCGTCTTTATCTTCTGTGGGGGCGTGAGCGCATATCAGGCTGATGTTGGCGAATTTAGCCTTGATGCGGATAGTTGTAAGGCGTTCACTAACGTGTCGAAAGCTCAAGACTTCTTGTCTAAGTCTGCCGCTTACAACAAATCCGCACCCAAATATACGCTGCTTCTGTTCTCTGTAGCAATCACCGTAGTAGATGTCACAGGTTTTCATCCTTCTTTTGCCAGGCCCATCCCACCGGTAGCAGTAGCAGGTAGCAGTCTAGGGCCTCCGCTAATTGTTCGGCTGCACGCGGTCTGTTCAGGGTTCGAACATTCCACGTGCAGATCCGAAAGTCATTGTCCTTTTTTCGTTTTGCAGGGTCGTCAACAGTAAATCCATCCGTATCCGAGGCTTTTGGTTGCTTCGTAAATTCGATTTTTTCCGTGGTTGGGTAGTTAGCCCCACGCACAACCCCCAACCTGGAGGACCAGACCCTAAAATGACCCTGGGATACTCCGTTGTCAGTAACCCACTTCGGGGATATGAGTGCTGCCGTTGGCCCATAAAGGGTTCATCCGCCACCATCTCTATTTCAGCACCCTGACTAGTGCTGAAAATCCTTACAGACCTTTGCTCCAAATATGTCAGAGTAGCTCACGCAAGGTATCTGCCATCTCGACTGTTGACAACACCGTTGATTCAATCTTGTGGATTCATCCGCTGTATGTCCTCTTTCTGAGGGGCTCATGTATGTAAGACCTCTGAGACTCGTTCAGTCAGTCATTCCGACAGAGCATTATAGTGTTGCTATTTTCTTCGTGTTCAACACTCGCGCTTATAAGCTTAGCAAGCCAAGCCTAGGTGGGCGATACCAGTACCCGGTGATTACCACGCGGAGGTAAAATAAGCACAATAATTGATGTGTATGAAAAAGTTGCAACAGCTGGGCACCGCCATGTTGATGCCAATCAGCACCTACCCGATTCATACACACCCAACCACCAAGTCTGCTATTTCACATATCGCAAAAGATCGATTTAGGCCGGTGTGTCAATTGCGGTAAATAATTATCTTCGGCTAATTTTCTGACACTTATAAAAGTGTTGAAAAGAGAAGTTCATCAAACTCTAATCTTAAAACACAAATTTATCGAATTCCACACTATTAATTAATTGAAATTCAATGTTTTATTTCCTCTTCATAATATTATGTAATAGGAAAACAAAACTGGCAGACTCGGACAATTGTAGATTCTGCGATGACCTGCAAGCCGAAGAGGACATAACACATATACTATGTGAATGTGAGGCAATATGTCGCAGTAGAAGGAAATTTCTGGGCAGGTACTTCTTCCAATATCTAGAGGAGATAGACAATACCAACTACAAGGGGTTACTTGGTTTTTGCAGTGAAATTGGGGTTTTGTCAAGTGCAAGTGTTTAGGTGTTTTTCCATTGTAGGTCACTGCAATTGGTTCCCTCTAGGGATCGCGATGGGCCCTTATAGCCGTATGAGACATATCTCTCATACCCCTTTTTAACCTAACCTAACCTAACCTAAAACAAAAATAGCTAAAGAAATCGTCAAAAATTAGCCTATAGGGTAATTTATTATCTTGCTTGTCTTGTTTTTCACCCCGATAGTGTCAGAAAACTATAAAATTATTTCTGATATACCTAAGTATGTATATATTGGAAATGAATGATAAAAAAATATTTGACAAACAAATTGATTTTAGTGAAGAACCTTTTGAAAAACTGCTTTGCGTGTGAATATTGTGTCTGGTTATTTGATAATTTAGTTTAGTTTATTTCATCAAACAAAGTTACAATACTTTAGTGATTACATGATATGTATATAAATATAATAAATAAAATAAAAAAGCAAAAACAAAAAAAAATTAGACATTGCCACCATTAAAGTTGCCTAAGATGAATAGCAAATTATTTTTAAATTAAAATTTACTTAGACTAAAATCGATCATATCGCAAACTGTATTGGCTTCTCTTAAGCCCCTAGACAGTGGTTCATTGGCAGCATAATTTGTTCTGTGATATGGAATTTTAAAAAACAATCGGTTTCTAAGCATCCTCGCAGGCACATTGAAATTAATTAAGCCCAAAATATCGGAACAATCAATATGATTAGTCAATACGTCACGAATGAACATAACCTCAGAGAACTTTCTTCGAATGTTAAGAAGCAAGATTCCAAATAATTTGCACCTTGTTCCATAAGAAGGCATATCTATGCCCAGTGAAGCCTTTTCACTAATACTCCTGTGAAACGTTTTTGTATTTTCTCGATTCGAAAAGAGTGAATCTCGTATACAGGACTCCAAATTGTACTACAATATTCAAGAGTAGATCTAACAAACGAAAAAAATAGACATTTCAAAGTGTGTGGATCAGAGAACGCCTTTGAATTACGCAGAATGAATCCCAACATCGAATTACCTTTGGCGACTAAAAAATCTATTTTTAAGAAATCGAGTTTTTGGTCAAAAATTACCCCTAGGTCTTTTTTATAGGTTATAATTGAAAGAAATATATCATTTATTCTAAAAGAAAAGTTAATACATGAACGATTTCGACAAAACGTTAAACTTTGACATTTTTCAATATTGAGGTGTAAGGAGTTAATCAAACACCAATTTGATAATCTCTCAAGATCTTCTTACATCTACAATACCTTGGGAATGTCATTGATAAATAACAAGAAAAAGAGAGGGCCAAGATGGCTTCCTTGCAGCACACCCGAGGTAACATTGATTGGTGAGGATAGATTGTTATTTATACGAACATACTGAATACGACCCTTTAAGTATGTCTTTATCCAGTTCAAGAAGTTAGAATGAAATCCTGTTTTATTTAACTTCATAAGTAAGACATCATGATTAACACGATCAAATGCTTTGGAGAAGTCTGTATACACAACATCAAATTGATACCCTTTCTCAATCTCAAGTCCATTTAATATGTAATTTGAAAAAATTGTAAGGTTTGTGCTAGTAGATCTACCAGCAACAAAACCATGTTGACGGGGAGAAATCGTACTTTTGAGAATTTGAGTTAATTTTATATAAATCAATTTTTCAAACATTTTTGGAATTGTAGTAATTTTACAAATAGGGCGGTAGTTAGAAACTTCCTGTCTATTTCCTGATTTATAAATTGGTGTAATTATAGAGCGCTTCCACTTTTTTAAAAACTCACCACTTTCAAGGGAACGATTGAAAACTATTTTTAAAGGTACCTACAGCAAAGACTTTCGCACACCTCTGTAAAACAATAGGGGCAATTCCATCCATACCAAGTCGTGTGTCAACTTTAATCTTTGTTAAAACTCATTCAATTTCTGAAGTTGAAGGGACTAAATTACCAATGCTGAAATAACTATCATGCCCAGTTGCACAATCAGAGTTTAAACTCTCGTTTTGGTTTAAACCTTCGTTCAACAAATTTTCGGTTTCACAGTGTTCGTTTAAACCCAAAGTGGAGTTCAACTCTCGGTTTAAGTTAAACGCCTGCATTCTGCCGTTTAAACTTCCGTCTCGCATTTTGAGGTTTATTTTGACAGCTGCCATTTCATACAGAGAGATGAGAGAGAGAATAAAAGAGATAAATTGTCTGGGTGCTACACTTCTTGAATTTATATTACTGAAAACTGACGATTATTTTTTTGTAATGCTATATACTAGCGATTTCTTTAGATTCTTGGCGAACAAAATATATTTATACTTACTGAAATCTTTCACATTTTCTTTTGGCTGAAACAAGACACTACCTATGCTTTGTAGGTACAATAAAATTTGTTTGTCCGATTTTGAACATACTTCTCGGGTCAATGCCTGTAAATCCGTAAAAAGTGTGAAAAAAGATTAAAGCCTTGGATTACTTATTCCCTTTTACGAAAAATTAAGCTTAAAAATAAATTAAGGAAAAAGTGCTTCAAACATCCTAATAATACAGCGCTTAAAACGCGTTTCAGAATATTGAGTAAGGAAGTTAACTATGATATAAGGAGAGCTCGGAATAGATACTTCTACTCTAAAGTTCGTTATGCGCTTGGTAATCCAAGAAAGGAATGGATGGCTATAAATAGTATCATTGACGGCACCTCTCCCAATATCTCTAAAGCTATATGCCTATGTAATGATGGTGTTACTATTGAAGATCCTACAACAGTTTCAAATATTTTTAATGATTTCTTTTCTTCGGTTGGTCTGGTGTCTTTCTCTAGTGAGTCTAACACATATTGCAATAACTGCGTTAGATCCCATTTAGTCGACGACATTGTCATAAATAATAGCTTCTTTTATGAAGAAATAACAGGCTTAGAATTGTATAAAATTATCTGTTCACTTAACAGCTCTAGATCATGTGGTTATGATGGAATTTGCAATCATACGCTTAAGAACATATCACTTAATGTTGTAGACATATTAGCTTATATTTTTAATTTAAGCATCTCGACCGGGGTTTTCCCTGATAAATTAAAATGTGCTAATGTGATCCCTCTTTATAAAAAAGGTAGTAAAAGTGACAAAAATAATTATAGGCCGATTTCTTTATTGTCATCAGTCTCTAAGGTTTTTGAAAAAGCCATAAAGAATAGAATGCTGAGTTACCTGGCAAAAATAAACTTCCTTAGTCCTGCTCAGTTTGGATTTAGGGAAGGGCTTGCTACAGAGGATGCCCTCTTGGAGTTTTGCTCCTTTATTTATAAGGCTCTGGATGATAAAAAATGTTGCGCTGGGCTTTTTGTAGACATTACTAAAGCTTTTGACATGGTCAACCACAGAGTTCTACTAAACAAATTATACTTGGCAGGATTTCGTGGTTTTATACACAGCTGGTTTGAGTCCTACTTAAAGGATAGAACTCAAAAAGTCATTATAGGTAACTTTCCGAGCAGAACGAAAACTATAAACTTAGGTGTGCCTCAGGGGTCAGTACTTGGTCCCATACTGTTCCTTGTTTACATTAACTCCTTACTTAACCAACCATTTATAGGGAAAGTTACAGCTTTCGCAGATGATCTTGGCATTGCATACCGCTCAGATAGTCCCCTAAACTTAAGCGCGGTTATAAATCATGATGTTCACCTTCTGGGATTGTGGTTTTCAGAACACAAACTAGTGGTCAGCAATAAAACTAAATTAATGCACTTTAGTCTAAATATGCAAGAGTCCCCTGCGTTCGAAATTTTATTTCATGCAAACAATTGCGAAAGGTCTCAAATTGTATCTGTGAGGTAGCCCCAAGGACAATGTTGTTTGAACAGGCATCTTGTGACCAGCGCTGTTTTAAAATTGAAACAGTTAATCAGTTTAGATACTTAGGCATAACTTTTGAACAAAATATGAGTTGGTCCAAACACATTTCGATTCTGAAACAATATTTACGATCTGCAGTACGAAGCTTTTACCGTCTTAAACAATTTTGTGACAATAAAACTTTAAAAACCGTTTATTATGGAATATTTCAATCGAAATTACAGTACGGAATAACTTGCTGGGGTGGGGCTTACCAAACAAAGATTGAACCATTAATTGTTTTGCAAAAGTGCGCTATAAGGAAAGTATGTGGGGTCAATCGTCTAGCTTCTTCTATAGTTTTGTTCAGAGCATTGAAAATTCTGCCACTGAAACATTTGTACTATTTTAAAGTTTCAAAAATATTTTTTATGAGAGGCGGCTATTTACAAAGCCCTATTTGTAACACTCGTAATTTGCGAAGCAATTCAATTAATGTTGTCGTCATTCCTCCTTTCCGTACAACCCTACTCAAAAACTTTTACTCCGTCGTGTCGTGCAAACTATTCAATAAACTTCCTATAAATATCAGAAGAATAAGATCCTTGTCTCAATTCTTAAAATTTGTAAAAATGTGGCTTCTTGATTTTGATCACGAGGAAATTAAGGTTTTGCTGCCCTATGTTGTCTAAATATGTAGGTACATCAGATACTGTTCTATTGCTGATATATTATATTCTATCTATTTACGTTTTATGCTATCTATTTGCGTTTTCTTTATCTTGTATTGTTAATTAATTGTAAAATTCAGTTTAATTTAATGAAATTTTCTTCTTTCTATAACTAAATAAACAGTTCACCCCACACATTAAAGTTATCTTTTTATGAAGTGACATTATAACTATTTGTTATTATATAAATACAAATGTCACTACCTATTCTTATTTCCATATTGTTATTGTAGATTAACTGTAGATTAAGAAAAAAAAAAAAAACAAAGTTTGTGAAATCAAGAATAATGAATAAATAAATAAATAAAAAAAAAAAAAAAATTTAAGTTTGTTCAGTTAAAAGGTTTCGGACAGTTTCGGAGTTCATACCATTCTTGTATACAGATCTAGATTACATTTTTGTTTAAAAAAAGTATAATCGGAACAAGATGGCGCAGACTTTCGCAGAAACACCAGCAAAAAACTGTGCGCGTAGGTACCTATTACCAGACAATGACCCTAATTATAGGCTCATAAAACCCTTTCAATATTAATTTTTCATTACCATTACTGGCAACGGCTGATCGGATGTGGTAAAAACCCAGCGAGTGACAAGAAGCAGTACCTGTGATCGCATCCCTCCGAATGCCCACTACATTTCAACAACTACATAATTATTATTATTGAAAAAAAAATCAATTACTGCAATAATTAATTGGTGAAAGTAGATGATAGTTCAAACACGTGTCAAAAATAAATCAATTCACTTCGTTATTACCAAAATACATAATGTAATAATATTGCACACATTTCCTTTTATTTACAACTGGTAAAATAGATAAAGTAGAGAAAAGCAATAACCATTCATTTGATCAAAAGTGCGCTGGTAGAAAAATATCCCCTTAAGGGAAATTGACCTGCGCTTCCACAACTGCGTTTAGCTAACTGGCAGATTATTTTGAACTGTGAAACTGAACGAGTTAAACCAAAAGTTTAAACTCTCGGTCAGGTTTAGTTAAACTTCAGTTTAAACTCTGACAGCGGAATTAATAAAAAAGCCCTATCCGCTCTTTAAAACATCTTTGAGCTACCATACGGATAGTGGACTTATTCGTTTGATAACTCTTATTATTAATAAATACATCTTATATCCATATTAGCTATCCACTCTTTATCACTAAACGCACGGCAGCACTGCGTCCAAACTGTACTAAACATGGTTGTAAATCTGTCATATTCCATCAGCTGACACTATCATGCTCAGAGCATTTTCGTTTGCGAATTTTAGATTCTCTCTGAAATTCTCTTCCAGCTTTTAAATTTCTCGCGTCCAATCGAACTTTTTGTTGGTATACGTGTATTTGAAATATGTGTATAGTAAATTAACTGTGTGTGCAAGTTAACCACTCTCTATTGGCAACTCTGGTACCCAGCTGTCAAGTTGTGGAAATTTAAAGTGCAATTAAATAAAAGAAATCAATTTAATAAAAATCTGTAATTAAATAAAAACCTATTATCGGAAGCTGAAGAATAAATCCGGTAAAATATTCTGGAAGTGAAGATTCAGTCAACCTGTAAGTCCTAGCATTAAGATCTACTGTCAAACGTTTCGGTTACGAACATAACCTAAGTTTGTATACTTTTGCGGGTAAATGAATAAGAGGCCGCTACTTCAAACTTCTCCCGAATCGCCGAAAACTCCAAAAAGGCAGTATAAGCACAAACAAACAATGCCAAAAGACGAAGAACAAGTGACTTTATCTGTCTTAGCTGTTCGTTTGGACGACAAGCTTAAGGATCTCGCTAGGAAAAGCGATATTCAGCAACTTTCTTCTGAAATCACGTCTTTGAGGAAGGAGAATGTTGAGCTGAGTGCAAGGTTAAAGTTGACAGAGGAGCGCTGCTGTAACCTTGAAGCTAAGGTAGAAAATCTTTTAATCGGTGAGAATGCTAAAAACCTCCTGTTCTACATGCCATTGGCCAATGAAGGCACTGAGCAAGCTAAGGTGGAAGAACTGTGTACAAGTGTGCTACAACTTCCAAGAATTACAATTGATCATGTTCGGCCGCTGCCCACCAAAAACAAAAACAAATCTTTGCTTATTGTGAACTTCAGCACTAAGGAATCTGCCAACAATGTTTTACGCGCATCGAATAAACTGAAGGGTTTGTCAGTTTCCATACGAAGAGATCTGCCCCCAGAAGCAAGGAGAAACAGAAGTGTTTTGCTGAAATGTAGATGGTGGATACGAAAGAAACTACCTGGATTAAAAACAAAAATAAGTGTATACAATGACAGTCTGCGTGTTGGGAGAAAAGTATTTACGTGGAGGGAAAGCACTGGATTTATGTGTGGTTCTGTGGATGGTTTGACAGAAATAAACAAGCTGTTCGAAGGCTTGAACATGACAGCCAGTGACATTTCATCGATTGCATCTTGTTTAAGTGAAGGCGCAAACCTACCAACGACATCTACGAGCGGGATGATGCAACAACATTCGTCTCTATGATTTGCAATGGCCGCACCTCCCATTTCCGATGAAGCTGGTGACGGTTTCTTTTTAAATATTTTAAGTTATAATATTCATGGTCTTTTTAATAAAATATCGTTTAATGAATTTTTTAATTATGTAAATAAATATGATGTATTTTTTCTGTTTGAAACATGGGTTGAGGAAGGTAATTATGATAAGTTTCTTAAATTATTTAGTAATTATACACTAAAATGGATTCCGGCAGTTAAAATAAATCGTAAGGGAAGAGCAAAAGGTGGCTGTTTATATGGATATCGAAAACTAGCAACGTGCTGTCTCTCTTTTATGACAATAGACGAAGTTTGCGTCTTAAAAATTGAAAGCAAGGGAAGGTGTGATTTTATAGTACCTACATACCTTAACTGTACTCAATGGCTTACCGATTTTGAACAATTCCAAGACACACTCAACTATTTCATAAAAGACAACTTTATCGTTGTAGGCGATTTGAACGCGAGAATTGGTCTGGATCAGTGTTGTAATGAATTATTATCTTCTATATCTTCAACGCTACGATTCGAAAGAAGTTCCAAAGATAACGTTTTTGATTCAAAAGGCAAAAAGTTAATTGAAGCATGTAAGTCTTTTGACCTTACAATAATCAACGGAAGAAGTAGAAGCGACATAAATGGAGAAAAGACATTCATGGCAGAACAAGGCTCTTCGACGAACGACTACTGCTTAATTGCAAAGGATGCATTGGTGACTCTAGAGGATTTCAAAGTTGGATCGCAAACTTATTCGGATCATATGCCAGTCGAGGTGGTATTGAAATTGAATGGTTCATGTTTGAATGCTAATGAAACAAAAGTAAAGTACTACCAAAATTAGTTTTGAAAGAACGTCAAATAAACACATTCCAGCAAAATTTAACCAACGAATTGAATCTGGTGCGACAAGATATGGAAAGTGACTTAAATGTAGAAGATTTGGATCAAATCATTGTTAAGGCAGCTCCAAAAAAATGTTTTGGCCATACATCTGCGCCTAAAAATAAATGGTATAATAAAGAATGCGAAAAAACTAGGAAAACAACTTTTAAACTTTTAAAACTGGCCCGTAAATCTGGTGCCGATATCTTCAGGCAATTATATTTAGAAGCTAACAAAAAATTTAAAAGTATCTGCCTGCGCAATAAAAATATGTATTTTGCTAAACTCATTGAAGAGGCCTCATCTGCAAGAAATCCTAAATGTTTTTGGAAAGCTATTCGAACAATTAATGGACGGACTTTTACTACTGGAGTTAGATTAGACTCTAATGCCTTTAAGACACATTTTTGCAATCTTCTTAACCCTGTAAACAATAGCAATCCGATACACTATGCCTCTCCTCTGATATTGAATGACTATTTGGATAGTCCTATACACTTGGATGAAGTACAAACTGCAATTGCGAAATCAAAATTAAACAAAGCTCCAGGAGTTAATAGAATAACATTTGAATTCTATAAGTGCTTAACAGGTGATGCACTTTTAATGCTAACTAATGCGTACAATGAAATTTTTTACGCTGGCAATATACCTCAAGGCTTCCGCAAATCAATTCTCTTTCCTATACACAAAAAGGGAGACATCAATGTAACTGAGAACTATAGAGGTTTATCCTTCCTGAACTGCTCTTTAAAAATATTTTCCGCGATTCTGTACGACCGAATTATAACTTGGGTTGAAAGCTCTAACCTGCTGAATGACTTTCAAGCTGGATTTAGAAAAAATCATTCAACTATTGACCAGATATTTGTTCTAATAAATATTGCTCATGCTTACCAGGAAAGGAGCAAGAAATTATATGCGTTCTTTGTGGATTTCAGAGCTGCCTTTGACTCCATCGACAGAAGATCGCTATTTTACAAACTCTCCGTTATGGGGATATCATCAAGGATATTGAATATTCTAAGTCAATTATATATGGACACAGAATCTGCAGTATGGAATGGCGAATACCTTTCTGATTGGTTTCCAACAAAAATGGGTGTAAAGCAAGGCTGTATTTTGAGTACACTTTTATTCATCTTGTTTTTGAATGATTTACACGATGAGCTTTGTGGAGGCGTTTTCTGGTGTGGGCGTCGAATCAGAGTTCTTATGTATGCTGATGACATAGTCATGATTTCGGACTCCCCTCAAGGACTAAGGCAAATGATATTAGCCCTTGAAAAATATTGCGCGAAATGGAATTTGACTGTTAATTTATGTAAGTCTAAGGCTATGATATTTAGGAAGGGAGGTGGTTGCTACTGCCGCAACGAACGCTGGTACTTTGCTGGACAGGAAATCGAGATTGTGAAGGAATACGACTACCTAGGCATGAAA
This sequence comes from Cheilosia scutellata, assembly GCA_955612985.1. Taxonomy (NCBI): domain Eukaryota; kingdom Metazoa; phylum Arthropoda; class Insecta; order Diptera; family Syrphidae; genus Cheilosia; species Cheilosia scutellata. The sequence continues at coordinate 80,746,896 of OY015312.1, read as the reverse complement.
ATAGCTTCAAACCTCAACCTGAAGAGCCATCTGGCCAAGAAATTAGAACTAGCCAAGACTGCTCTAAATTCAACATGGAGGACCTGCATGAGCACAAAAACTCTCAGCTCAAGTGCTAAGTTTAAATTGTTTGAAGCGACATCGAGATCTGTGATGTTTTATGCAGCGCAAATTTGGGGATTTGAACAGCATGAGGAAGTTGAAAAGCTGCTTAGATTTTTCTTGAAAAGACTGTTCCGTCTTCCTTCTAACGCTCCGAACTACATGCTGTTTCTAGAGACAGGATTATCTCCGTTATTTATATCCACGCTAAAGCTTCACTTCGACTATGTGATAAAAGCAATGACCCAGTCATGCGCCCAACTGACAAGGCTTACAGTAGAGCATGCTGTTTCGACAAAAACTATTTTTTTCAAAAAGTGGACCGATTTAGCAAGAAAGTACAACTTGGAGCTAATTGTAACGCTGGACAATGTAAATAGTTGGAGAATGATTTTATACGATTTCTTACGAAACTTGGACATCAAACTTAGAGAAGAATTCAAGGAGAAAGCCAGATCGTCCTTATACAGGCAAATCTACAATAAATTGAACTATGACTTGATGGAGAAAAACTATTTTCAAGATAAAAACGTAACTAGCATTTCAACTATTTTTAAAGCCAGAGGTGAACTGCTTCATCTTTATTACAAGCCACACAGAGAGGATCTCCCTATATTATGCGGTCTTTGTAATCTTGCTGTACGCGAAGATGTATACCATTTCCTGTCGGTGTGTCCTATTTTATTGGAAATACGACAAATATACTTCGAGAGCACTGTAATGTCCATGGAAAGAACGTTCAGCATCCTTAATGGAGATGAAGGCTGGAATCGGCTCTTCGAATATTGCAGGGAAGCAGCTGTCTACAGAACCAAAATAATAGCCGAAGAATTTTAGCTTAAATCTATGATATTTAGAAGTGCAACTTTGAGGTGCTACGGTATATTTATATTATTGTTTTTGCTTCTTAAACTAGTTTCCCAACCCAATAATTTAAATTTAAAAGAATTGAATTGTATTTCTTTAATTCAAATTTAACATTTTATTTGCCATTCGAGGTGACGGCCAAGGCCATACCTACTAAAATTGTTTGTTACATAACTTGTAAACTTTGTACAATTAGTACTTTATAAATTTGGAAAATAAAACAATATAATAATAATAATAAATAATAACCACTCTCTATACGCCGAATTCGTTGAATTAAGTTATCCGCTCCTTAAAACATGTCAGTGAAAGCTAAGATATGTTTATTAATAATATTTACGACTTAAAAGATGTTTTAGAGCTAATTCGCCACTATGCGGTATTTATTAATACGGGGGTGACTGTGCAACTGGGCATCAGAGTTATTTAATTGATTACCAAGAGGTATATTCGGAGAGCTATCTAAATAAACGGATTGAAAATGTTTAGCAAAAAAGTTACAAATAACTAAAAGATCGGAAGATGATATGCCATCGTGACGCATTAAATTAGGAATGCCATTTGATTGTTTTTTAGCGTTTATAAATTTCCAAAAACTTTTACTATTGGATTTCAAATCACATTAAACAGACAATAAATACTGACAAATTTATTTTTTATGGTTCAAGTTTCTCAGCAACATGATGATGACACCTTTCTTAAACAACAATACATGCGGTGGCATTCCGGCTCGAGTTTGCTCATTGAGGAACTCATAAGCAGTGTTGTAAGTCGTGGGAAATTTACCTTTTCGTGGGAATTTTGATGGTGAAAAACCGTCTCGTGGGAAAAAGGGAAAATCTAGTTCTCTAATGCAATTTTGTGGGAAATTCTATTTGTTCAAACTTCTTTTTGTTTTCATTTAAATTCTCAAACTTTTTCAAAATTATAATGATAATTTTATCACATTTCTACTACGTTATCTTATTTTCAGAAATTCAGCCCATTTAAATCTTACCATAGATGTAATAAATCTACTACAACTAAAATCGATTCGGATCGGTTACATTTCGATGTATCTGCAATTGCCATATAAAGTTTGCTCTTTCTCTTTCTTACTTTCTTCTGCATCTACATTGTTTTGGTTTTCGTTGTTGTACTTGACACTTGTGTCTCTGTGGTTGTTTTTTTCTTTCTGTTAGCTGCGTAAACATTGGAGTTTAACTAGTGTACGTTATACTGACTATTCGAAATAAACCTAGTTTTTATAATAAATGTACATACTTATAAACTACATGGGTAGGTACATAATATGAATTCAATATATTTTTTTTATATTTTATTTTATAATGTAAAGAATAAGTAGTTCGCTGAAATAGGGTGCCTATAACCACTCTTTGATTTTTTCCGTTCAAACTTCCAAATAAGGACTCTTTTACTCGCTAAAATACACTTTTATGTTATTGTTTTCTTTTTTACTCATTTTTAAGATATTTAGTTACACGAGTATTGTGATATTGTAATGAATTATGAATTACATTTTTTGTTTATCTATTGATGAATTGTTATGATTTTTTTAATAATGAAGACTGAATATAAAATATTTTCTTAATACTTGTTTGTTTTTTGAAATGATTGTTCCTTTTTAATAAAACTGTTTAAAAAAAATATGTTTTAGTTTATTTTACTCAAAAATATCGTTGTGGGAAAATTATGGGAATTTCCGACCGATGGGGAGGGAAAAAAGGGAAAAAAACATTTTTTCGTGGGAAAAACCAGTTGAAAGACATAGCAACACTGCTCATAAGGCAAATTTAGTTCAACATTTGGATCTTCACTGACAACAGAATCGGGGCGTTTGTGATGTCTGTCTCGTTTTGAAAGTTCTCTCATTGACATTGGCTGCAAATTGCCATTTTTCTTATTTGCCAATTTCCTGTCGTAAGTTTACGACGTGGTAAATGAACTGTTAAAATTTGATTGGAAAATCATTTACGACGAGATGGTAAACTTACTACCTACGCGAATTTGTGTGGAAAACCCAGATGTTAAACTTACGACGAGGTTATTGTGACATTTCACATTTAAAATAAAGGCGCGAAATCAGAAAAAAATTACTTTGCATGCATTTATAATACTTTTGATGCATTTATAAATAGAAATTGGAGATTTTACTATTCCAAGTGTAGGATAATTAGTTAGTCCATCAAATTGTATTAAGAAAACAAGTTTTAAAATAGATTAAATAACGAAATTTCCAATTCCAAACAAAGGGAGTTTTCGTGCGCGCAAAAATATTGGTATTGTAAATTTCGTTATTTAAACCCTTTTAAAACTTGTTTTCTTAATACAATTTGATAGACTAACTAATTATCCTACACTTGGAATAGTAAAATGTGCAATTTTCTCCTTATAATTGTATCAAAAGTGGTTTGTTCGCATTTTATCAATTCGTTCGTTCCCTCTCATGTGAAACATCTGATTGGTTTACCACCATTTACAACAAACAGCAAAATGGGGCATATTTGATAATAATTGATACGTATCAACAAAATGAATGAATGTAATGAACATTTTTAATGAATTGTGAATTGCATTAGATTTAAGATCTATTGTGAATAGTTTTATCGATAAACTGGTATTACGGTTGTCAAAAAATTTGATACACATCAAATTTTCTATCAACCACAAATTTCTCGTTGATACGTATCAAATATTCGGGCGCATCAAACTAAAAAATGCATATCCTCGTTTTTAATGTAAAATAACGACTTTAGAGCCAAATATCTTCGGTAGACATCCCAAATGTACTTAAACTACGAGTAGCAGCGATTTTAAAATTATTTACTCAATAAGGAAACTATCAATTGAGCGTTGGGAATAACTTTTAACATTGGCATTCTACAATCAACAGTGTTGGTCGTTCTTTTGATTTGCGAAAGAAGCTGATTTTGTTTAAAAAACCAACAACATTATTCAACCAAAACTAGTCATCAGCCATAAAACAAAAACGTCAGAACAGAACACATTCTCAATGAAATTTTGATAAGAGTATTCACAATGGGGTAAAATTTATCAATTGATACTCAGAATACCAAATTATCAATGAATTGATAGATCTTATCAAGTATCAAATAGCTAATTGCTATTTGATAGCCATAATAGGACTGAAAGTGTTATCATCGTCCTGGCCGATCGATGCTTTGATACCCTCCACTGCATAAAAGTCATACAAAATGTTTGCCATGCGAGTTAGTACCTATGTATACAGTGGTTGGCACAATTATTTGGACAAAAGTAAAGTTAATTCTGCTTATAATTTGAAACTTACTTCATGTAAATTTTGGCAATGGAAAGGACATTTAAATTCCGTTTGAATAATACAAAACTTTCCTTAACCCATTAAGTACCCATTGAAAATTTTGAACTTTTGTAAAAGTCTACTTTTTTGACTTTTTTCCTCGGTCCAAACAAAAAATGTTTCTTTCAAAAAGTTCCTTCAAACAATTCTAATAGTGACTGCAACAACATTTTTTCTAAAATTTTAACTTTGGGTTATGCTCAGAGAATGTGGACAGTTCTACAAAACTAATGATAATGAAGGCGAAGGGTGTGTGTTTCCGTGTGTGCTTGGAAATAAAGTTCAATTGATTATACAAGGCGTATTTTTTTGGGAATCTATAGCTAGCTCACTTTTACTTTTACATGCAAAAATGGTGTACTCACTTTTGGTTTTGTTATACTCACTTTTGGTTTTACATGCAAAATTGTTATAACCACTTTTGGTTTTGTTATACTCACTTCCCAAAAAAATACGCCTACATATATTATTAAGTTTATCCCGTGGGTTTTATGTTGCTCGTTTTTAAGTAAGCATTGTTGTGTAGCTGAAACTGAAACTTTTAAAAGGTAACTCGGTAGGAATAGGGTTATATGGACGCCACGCCACTGGTACAGGTACACGCATGAGTCTGATATTGCTTTATATGGGAGGTACCAGAACTACTTTACTGATATACGGCGTATTTTTTTGGGAATCTATAGCTAGCTCACTTTTTCTTTTACATGCAAAACTGGTATACTCACTTTTGGTTTTGGTATACTCACTTTTGGTTTTAAATGCAAAATTGTTATACCCACTTTTGGTTTTGTTATACTCACTTCCCAAAAAAATACGCCTATAGCCCATTTTCAATACCAACCTGACGACGATAAAAAACTTCCCACAAAATTTCATTCACCTGAGTCGATTCGTTTGGACGCTATTGTATTTCAAGAGACAGAGAGACACATGGGTCTAATAGTGGTTTTGTATGGGAGGTACCAGAACTCTTTCATTAAATTTCATTTTAAAACTCATATTCGTATTGATCTTTAAGCATCTAATATCTGCTAAATCCTATCCTCCTAAAATTCTAAATCAAATACGTAATGGAATTCCCGAACTATTCAATCATACTTCATACCTAACCATCCCATCTATCCTCCTTTTAGGAGGATGGTCCTCCTTTTTCAAACTAAAAATTTCAAAACCTCCAAACCTCCTTTCTAGCCCTAAATCCTCCGTTTACCCTCCAATCATCCTCCTTTCCTATCGAAATTTGAATTATGAATTTTTTTAACGAAAAATCAATTCAAATTTTTAGCTTATGAAAGTATTGAAAATAGAAGTTTACCAAACTCCAATCTTAAAATAGATTCAATTATCAATTTAGAATTGATTGATATTCAGTGTTACATTCAAGTAAAAAAAAAAAACGTCAACAAATTAGCCTAATATTATAAGCCTAATTTTATTACTTTGCTCCCGGAGCAGGATACTTTTTTGACAGCTGAAAAGTCGTTCTTCACCACAATAGTGTCAGATATTTATCTGAGGATAATTATTTAGCGCAATTTACATACGGGTTTAAAAAGCAATATGAATATGTCGCGCCTGGAATTATATTTGTTTATCAAGTCAAGCCAGATACGCTTCGCCAAATGTCATTGAGAACAAATGTGGCTAGTGACAAACAAACTTTTGACGAAGATGAATTTGAGGAAGTGGACTCAGAATAAGATACACACAATGTATTTCGTATTCAATTTTTTATTTTTTTTTTCAATTGCAATTTAATTTAAAAATGTTGACATCATTAAATATATTGATCCTTCTTTCACCCTCCTTTTTGGAAACATTTGGAAGGAAAACCCTCCTTTTTGACGAAATTGAGATTGGATGGTTATAATCATAGGTACCTAGTGCAATGAGCAGTTTTGTTATATTGTATATATATTGTATATTTGCTTATTGTTGGAAATCTTTAATTCAAACTCCAATAGTAGGATTTTTGTAGAATGAATGGTCATTATACGTACTTTATACAATATAAAAAATACATTTTAATATACATATTATAGGACTTTATACACATAAACTTGAAATGAAGAGTTCCGCATATAAGACTAAATTCACAATTTGTTATTCCTTTAATGCTTACCCAATATAAACAAGAAAACAGTACTGTAAAATACTTCACACAACAACAGCAGCTTATTTCGTGCATGGTTTATTTCACTGATTTAATTATTATATTATAGAATAGAATATTATTTACAATTTGCTGCTACATTTTCTGTTTCCGATTTTTTTGCTCAAGCCATTTATTATCTAAGTACATACATACATAACTATATGGTCTGCGAAACTTTCGCAAATATTGGAGCTTTAAGGACTTTGCTTAGACGGCAAATTCATTTTCGGTTAAATGAAAATTCGATGCAGCAACCTAAATGAAAGTTTATACGTAATATATACGTAATATAGGTATATCTACCCAAATTTTCTACACACAATAACGTGTGCCCGATATGAGCTGTTTCCTTTAAAAGCTTCTTGCTTCTACTATGTTGTTGCAGCTTTCATCTATTTTCAATGGTTGGTGTCTGAATAACTACAAATCAAGGACGTTAAATGTACTACCTATATACAATATACCTACAGCGGAATTAATAAAAAAGCCCTATCCGCTCTTTAAAACATATTTTAGCTACCATACGGATAGTGGACTTATTCGTTTGATAACTTTTATTATTAATAAATACATCTTATATCCATATTAGCTATCCACTCTTTATCACTAAACGCACGGCAGCACTGCGTCCAAACTGTACTAAACATGGTTGTAAATCTGTCATATTCCATCAGCTGACACTATCATGCTCAGAGCATTTTCGTTTGCGAATTTTAGATTCTCTCTGAAATTCTCTTCCAGCTTTTAAATTTCTCGCGTCCAATCGAACTTTTTGTTGGTATACGTGTATTTGAAATATGTGTATAGTAAATTAACTGTGTGTGCAAGTTAACCACTCTCTATACGCCGAATTCGTTGAATTAAGTTATCCGCTCCTTAAAACATGTCAGTGAAAGCTAAGATATGTTTATTAATAATATTTACGACTTAAAATATGTTTTAGAGCTAATTCGCCACTATGCGGTATTTATTAATACGGAGGCTAGTATTTTATACAGTGGCCGGCACAAGTATTTTGACAAAACTAAAGTTAATTCTGCTCATAATTTGAAACTTACTTCATGTAAATTTTGGCACCAATGGAAAGGTCATTTAAATTCCGTTTGAATGATACAAAACTTTCCTTAACCCAGGGGTTCCCAAACTTTTTTACACCGCGACTCCCTTTGCAGGTTGTAATTTTTTTGCGACGCCCTTCTAAAAGAAGCTACCTGCGTGTAGCCTTTAACTAAAGAAAACGCCAAAGATATAGAATGTTTATTATCATTATTTATTAGAAAATTAGATTAGTTAGATTAGATATAGATAACTAAGACAGAATTATCACAAGTGAACTTTAGAGCTATGCTCGTGATTATGAAAATTAGACAACATTTAAAAGTGGTATAAATTTGTTATAAAGAAATAAAAGAAAAAAAGAAAATTAATTAAGTTTTTAAATTAAAAGAAAAGAATTTGCAATTAAATTCAAAAGGTCACAAGAACACAAAAGGTAGTGGTATCAAATTAATTGATGGGCTTTTAGTTTAGCTAAAACAAAAATTTAAAAGTGGAAACAAAAAATCAATGAAAATGAGAAGGATGAGCCTGTTTTTCTGAGCATAATTTCTCAAATCGGGGTGGAAGTTTGGAAATCGCAACTCTCATTTCTTTTTCTAAATCGATTCGCGACCTGTATTTTGATTTTATTACTGCAACTGCAGAAAAGCCAGTTTCACACAAGTACGAAGTAGCAAACGGTAAAATAATCTTCAACGCTGTAGTATTGAGAGTGGGATATTCTTGTGATACATTGCTCCATAATTTAAAAAGTTTGTCTTTGTCGAAGCTTAGTTTTAGGCTTGTATCACAAGAAAGTTCTAGTAATTGTTCTTCTTCGATTATTGAAAGTGCAGACGGTAGTGGAGTCGATTGGAATGGATCTCTTATCCAGTTGTATTGATCATAGCTCTCTGGAAAATATTTACCAAAATGGGTGCTTAATGTTGATAAGTGTTGCATGAATATCAATTGCAAACTTGGCCCCAGATCTTGAACAGATTTTTCTTGCAGGACGCCTTTCAAAACAGGAAAACAGTCAGTATTTCCTTGCTCCTCTTCTATTTTTCTTTTCCACAACAACAACTTCTTTTGAAACGCTACAATTTTATCAGCCAGTTGCAGTATATGCGTTTCGTTTCCCTGCAGCGATTTATTAAGAATATTTAATTTTTCAAATATGTCGCAAAGATACGCCATTTTCATTAAGAAGTCAGTATCTTTAAACTTGTCTGCGTCACGATGCGACTCTGACAATAAATACGCGTACAACTCATTTCTTAATTCGTATACACGTGAGAGTACGTTACCCCTCGACAACCAACGCGAATTACAGTAAAATCAAATCATCACAAAGCTTTTGGAAAAATCTTGCCTTCACCGGTCTTGTTTTTATGAAGTTCACCACTTTGATAATTATATCGATAACAAGATTTAATTCAGGCGATATATTTTTTGCAGCCAGGGCCTCTCTATGTATGACACAATGTGTCCATTTTGCATTTGGAGCCTTGGTCTTAATGAGAGCTTGAAGTCCTCCATATTGCCCTGACATTGCGCGAGCTCCATCCGTACACACACCGACACAGTTTTCCCATTGAATATTATTTTCGGCCATGTACGAATCTATGATCGTAAACAAATCAAAAGCCTTACCAGTATCAGTAATTTTTTTGCAAAATAACAAATCCTCACATACACTTGCTTTCTCCATGTACCGCACGTAACAAATTAATTGAGCATCATTATTACTAGGTATCTGTCGCTTCATCCAGTTGAATGGCAAATAAACCAGAAAGTCTTTCCACAATTTGCTCATTAATGTCCTCAGCTATGTCATGAATGCGACGACTAATAGTATTGTTGGAAAGAGGAACATTTTTTATTTCTTTAGCCGCCGATTCTCCAATCATCACTGATACCATATCAATCGCTGCAGGTAAAATGAGATCTTCAGCAATCGTGTGCGGTTTTTTACATTTGGCAATACGGTGAGCGACCTTGTAAGAGGCGAGCAGTGCTTTGGAAGTAATAGATGCTCTGGAAATTAAGGATATCGACTGATGTTTTAGTTCTTGCAATTTTCTTGCAAAAAAATCTCGCTGTTTTTCTTTTAAATTACTGTGAGATGTTTCCAAATGGCGTTTCAATTTATTCGGAAGCATACTTTCAGCTGCTAGCACTTTATGGCAAACTACACATTGGGGTAGTTCCACATTTCCTTTGCTAACGTAGGTAAATCCAAAATCTAAATACTGGTCTAAATACGAAAACGAATGATTTGTGAAACGGAAGAGCGGGGAGCAGAGAGCGAGGTGGATAATGCAGAAACAGAAAAGCGCTTTAGCTTCGACTGCAATGACTCCAATGTGGCTATAATGTGGCGTTAACGTTGCTTTTGCTTCGAGTTCGTTCTTGGCATTCGTAAAGAGGAACCTAATGTCACGCCCCAGGGCGTCGCGACGCACAGTTAGGGAATTGCTGCCTTAACCCATTAAGTACCCATTTAAAAATTTTAGAATTTAGAATTTTTGTGAATGTCTACTTTTTTTACTTTTTTCCTCGGTATCAAAAAAATATGTTTTGATGCAAAAAGTTTCTCCAAACAATTCTAATAGATCATCCCATTCAAAAAATCATAAAAAATATCAGCGAAAAGATTTTTGAAACATTTTTTTGCAGTCACTTTTTGCACATTTTTTTTTTGGACCGAGGAAAAAAGTAAAAAAAGTTTACTTTTACAAAAGTTCTAAATTTTCAATGGGTCCTACTTAATGGGTTAAGGAAAGTTGTGTATCATTCAAACAGAATTTAAATCACCTTTCCATTGGTGCCAAAATTTGTATGAAGTAAGTTCAAATTATGAGCAGAATTAACTTTGGTTTTGTCAAAATACTTATGCCGACCACTGTACTGTACATCCATGGTGCAAATTATATGAGAAACTATTACAGATAACTCTGCAATTTATTACTTTTTTCCTTCTGAAAATGACAAGCTGTATTTGACAGATTTATTTGTTTTGTATAGTAATATCTACATTATACTGCCGGTTAATAGAATTGAAAAATGTAGAAGTTGGCCTGCGATATCTGGTGGCGAAGAAAATAACCCTATCAGACATACCTACATAACGCTCGTATCTATCCTCTTTTTTAGGGGATTATCCCTTTTTTCGAAGTCAAAGAAACTATCCCCTGAAAATTTCCAAAATTTCCAATTTCCAATTTTTTATCCTATAAACTCTCTTTTCACCATAGCAGATTTCTGGTGGAAATATTCAAACATCTGCAAGCCGAAAATAGTGAGCACAACGAAATCGCTATGTTGGTGGAATGAATACATTTTGTGCTTGCCGCGAACAACAGTATCGGTGGAACGAGTCTTTTCTGCGATGACCAAGTCTTGGACCAATGAAAAAACTCGATTGCAAATCAAAACGTTAAAAGTAATTCTCACAGTAAAATGTAATATTCAGTACCTACTCAACTCATGGATTGAATTCTACAAATTTCTGAAAACGAAGCCTGAATTGCTTCGTTCAATCGCTGCAGAAGACAAATATAAGAAGAAAACCAAAAGTGGAGAAGTTATTGCTATCCAAAACGATTCAGATGCGAATGACGACGGCGATGATGGCACGTTGGTTGTTTATTAAACACATATGTAATTTAAAAATAATAATAATTTATTAAACACAATTTACATTAATTTTTGTATTGATACTATTCTTGAATTTCATCAATTTCAGTGCAAAAACAAGTTAAAATCTTATCCCCTATATATCCTCTTTTTTAAATTGCGATATCCCTTGAAATCTCCAAATTTCGGGCATTTATCCCCTTTTCTGTCCGCAAAAAGATACGAGCGTTAGACATACAGGAATCTGTCATCGATAAGCGGTACGTGTATTTTTGTACAGGTAATTTATTTATTTTATAAATGAAAAACTATTTTAATCTATGAAAACGCCTTGTCGGTCTAAAATTTAAGTATAGTTTATGAAACATAAAATAATCCCGGGTCCATAAAATACGTTTAAATCGCTTAAAAGTGAAATGAAAAACTTGTTTTGGTTTCGTGTAAACAATTTTGTTTTTTGGATTAGGACCCAACTAACCGAGATTTATCTCAGAGTTTCTCGATAACCATCATCTGCGATATTGCAGAATATTTTAGCGGCATTAAACGCTCCATTCGCGAAGGGGAAGAGCTCGACAATGCTGGTTGGGTCTATGTCATAGAGGTGTTATACCAGATTCAGCAAACAGTGATGTAACTGGTCTGGTCATAAATGCATCCTCGGTGACTTCAAAACCCCACGAAATTAAACTCAGAATTTGGTACATGGTTGAGGTTATACCATTTTGTCTATATGAGTTGCATTGGGGTACAGCACAATGAGAGGCTCGATGCTACACTTTTACTATATTTTTCATTATTGTAAACTGGTTAGGAATTTATTTTTATGTTTGTACTTAACAAATGCATTTATTTTTCACGATATTTATTTATTTCATGTCGCTTGGATTCTTTTCCGTACATTTTTTCGCTAATCTGTCAAATTTGTATGTCTAGTAGGGTTCAAATTGTCGCCGCTAGGGTACACCCTCCTCAATAGTTTCAGAGCCTTAGCAATAAGTAAGAGCTTTGTTCTCATAATAAAGCCCGAGGCAACGCTTTTTGTTGTTGCATTTTAAAAATATGTCTAATTGTCTATTTATTTGCAAGAAGAAGATAAACATAAATCATTATTGGTAACGGTCCTTTGTAAACGTTTACCAGTTGCACTGCGAAAAATTAGCTTTTACAATGTGTCAATTAAATAGTTTCTCTATTTATGTATTTAGTTTTTAGTGTTTCTATTGGTTTCGTTAAGTTCGGTGCAAATTTGTTGAGAATGATTTATTTTAAGTGATTTAAAGTAGGGTAGTGGCACCAGTTCTCGAACAGTTTACCGAGTTTTAATAGTAAAGGAGGTGTAAAAAATACTTACTCTGCGCCTAGAAATATACAGTAAATTTATTCAGATAGCTAAACTCAAATAGTTTCACGCATCATAGCATTGTTTTCCATTATTGTTATCGATTTCTCACAAATAAAGTACATTTGAAATACAACTACTTTTGCCTATTCTCGAACACTTGTTTCCCAAAGCCGAACAAAGAGTTTCCATATTTCGAACACCAGCATTATATGAGCTCTTCTTGAATATAAAGTACCTAATTTAAAACCAAATCAGTGTAATATTTAATTTTTTTCACTTTTTAATTCAATATTAGTAAAATAAAGGTACATACATATGTATTTATATGTTAATTTTAATTAAGGACACAATTATGGCAGGTATTTCATATTTAATTTGCCATGTATGTAATAAATAGTTTTATATAGGAAAAAAATAAATATAAAGTTCTAAATTAATTATAAGCACAAGTCGTATAAATGCAGTCTTCATAGTGTGTATCTTTAAAAGTTAAATTAAAATGTTAATTTTAAGTAACACAGAAAATTAGGCCAGGTACTTCATATTTCATATGCCTCATTAGGTAATAAATACTTAAAAAATATCTTTACATAATTTTGAAACAAAATTATGCGCAAGAGTCGCAAATAAATTCTTCTTTTTCTGCTTCTTCAAATGTTTTGGTACAAAGCTTAGTACAAGACAGATGGTACCACTTGCTACAGAGATCACATCCAATGTTTTTTAGTCCATCATCCTCGGTGTCCGTGTTCAACTCATCTTCACACTGTCCACAAGTTTCCTTTTTACGGCATTTGTTAGCTTTCAATTTTGACAAGTTTATGTTTGACTTGTTTTTTTTAGATTTGGTTATCGTTTTGAGTCTTTGCAAGTTGTTTTTACGTTGGTCTTCTCGTAACTTTTTTCTGTTGTCAATCACTGTTCTTTTTTGTTCTTTTATCTGCTTCTGGTTTCTGTAGAACTCTTTCCATTTCGCTGATGAGATTGACATTGGAGCTCTATTTTTAGGAGGTAAATCTACCCCTTTCTTGTTCTTTATGGAATCCGGATATTTTAAATGATTATCAAAGCTGGTAGTTGAAGTGCTAGGTGAATCTATAAACATTGATTGCGATATGGATGGTTTGGATGTCGTGGGAGTTGTTATTATGGGTGTAATGTTTTCAGAATTGAAAGTTACTAGTCTTGAAGTACTTGGAAAAGCATGACCTGAAATGAATAAAAAATTAGTGTTCTACCTACTTGAAGAGTTAAGTCTATTATTACTGTTTTGCATGTCATCATCATATAAAATCTTGTCCAACGCATCTTCTAATATTTCGACTTCAGTGGTATTTTCGTTTGGTGGTTGCTCTATCGTTTGTGTAGTCACCGTGATATTATCAAAAACGTCGTCATGTGGTTCGGTTCGAACATCGTTCCCAAGTGCTTCGTCTGCTTCAGCTATTAGAATAGTCGCTTCTTCTATAATTTGGTCAATTTGCATAGATGTTACATGCCTATCTTCAAAATCGAATGATTGAGGGGCTTCAGCTTCAGCTTCATTATAGGACTCAACTTTTTTGAGAGAATCGCTCACTGTTTTTATCAAATTTTCAAAATCAATGCCAATATTTATAAGATCCGTTTCCATGGACAACAACACTTTTTTCGTGATGTTTAATTCACTTTCAGTTATTTTTGTCTGGTTTTTGTCAGTGTCATTCACTTTTTCCAAATTATTTTGAATACATTTTGAAAAATCAATGGAATTTGGATCAAACGGAAATATTCCACATTTTCTAAATGCATTCTTAATAATAGTTGATCTATCAGACTTGTCCAGTACAAGCTTCAAAAACTGACAGAAGTTTGATTTGGTAACGGATTTGCCAAAATTTTCCGGTAAACTGCTCCACTTTCTTACCGTTTGGCGAAAATCACTTTTGAGCCCCTTGAAAGCCCCAACGTCGGCGGGCTGCATAATATGGGTTGTGTTTGGTGGCAGTGAGTACAAAATAATTTTGTTATTGGAGCAAAAATCACTTATATGCATAGAGATATGCGATTTATGCCCATCAACCAAGAGAAGAATTGGTCTTTTCACATGGTGCTCATCCAGCCAACTAGAGAAATCGTTAGCAATATACTCGTAAAACGTCTCAGTTCTCATCCAACCAGTTTCAGAGCGACCTACAACCCAATCTTTCGGCATGCTATTGACAACCTTGGACGGCACTTTTTGATACGGAAAAACGACAAGTGGAGGCAATGTTTCACCGCTTGCACTAAACACAAGAAGCACAGTCAAGTTATCCTTTTCATTTGAAAATTTGACTTGATAGATGTTGCGATAACCTTTTGGGCCAATAACATTGCCGGTCTTAGGTGCGAGGCTAAAAGAGGTTTCGTCGCCATTAAAAATACGCGTTGGGTCATCCAAGATGTCCGTAGCGTTTTCTTCTTCCAAATGTTTCTCTAGATCGGTGAACCATTTGCGAATTGTTTCTTCTCTTATAACTGCTCTGGCCTTTCCGATGGTCTCGGGAACCCGTAAAGAAAGTTCGGTATGATGGCGTTTCAGAAAACTATAATACCATTTTTTCCCTGGCCTACCGTTTTTAAATGGCGTTGATCTCTCTTCTTCTTGTACAATTTTTTGCACTACATCCAGCAGCTCGTTTGGTTTCTGGGGAAACCCACATTTGGCAATATTGATAAGCCAGTCAACTATTCTCCTTTCTTCGAAATCGGTCAAAACACTTGATGGTCCTGGCCTTTGAAGCTTATCAGGTGCTTTACCCTTAATTCGGTCATGGAGAGTTGTTACGGGAACTCCGAACTCTCTACTAGCAGCTCGTATGCTCATAGAATTCTTTCTTATTTCCCTTAAAGCAGCTTCTAACAAGGACTCATCGTATTTTTTTTGTCGACTCATTTTAGTAACCTATGATATGATAATCACATAATATTAATTAATTGTTCGAAAATAGGAAACCTTAAAATTGCTGTTTCCCATTTTCGAACACTATAAAATAAGGTGTTCGAAAATAGGAACACCAATTCTTTTCACAGTTTTGGGTACGCAAAATTGAAGACAATATATTTTCCCACAAATTCCTATGTAAAGCTTAAAAAACAAAAAAAATTAAGAAGTTGCCTATTCTCGAACAGATGTTCGGAATAAGGAAACTTAACAAAAAGTTGGTTTCCTATTCTCGAACAGTTAAAAAAGAAGTTAACGCTACATTTATTTTGCAAATTTTCTTCAAATATTATCAACAAAGGCATATATTTGATAAATAAAATATTTGCAAGTACTTACCTTGACAATTTCCTCACTAAATTTGTAGTTTCCCGAGAGTTCACAACAAGTTTTTTTTTTACGAAAATTGAACGAAGCGCACTTATAGAAAACCTTTTGTGAAGTGTCAATTTTTTAGCACAGACAATATAACTGAGCGCGCGAGGAACTTTGTGGAATTGGAGCGAGAATGTGACACATTGCATTTGTACTGATTTAAAAGAGAAAAATGAAACAATAACGAAATTATAACGATTTTAGCAAAAAGTGTTCGGTAACTGGGGCTGTTCGAGAATAGGTGCCACTACCCTAATTTTATAAAAAAAATGGGACGATCAAAAGCATTGAATTCGGAGGAAAAGTCAAAATAGAAATGTACAGGGAACTAGGACTGAGTACCCGTAAAATTTCTAGAAAAAAAATCGGAAGATCGCAAAACGTGGTTTGTAATTTCTTAAGGAATAAAGGAAACTATGGAAAAAACATGAAAGGACGTACAAATGCAGCCACAACAGCTACAGATAGGCGTATAATTTTGCGGATGGCTTCAAATTCTTGCGACTCAGTGCCAAAAAATCAAGGCTAAAGCTGGGATAAGTGTTAGCAAGCTCTTACAAAAATATACTCTAATGGACTTTTCCAAAGTTTGGTGAGATTTTTGGATCAATACAATGTATTTACCAACATGATAACGCTCCAATCCATACCGGTCGAGCTATAAAGAGCTTGATTAGCGAACAGGGAGTTGAGTTGCTAGAATGGCCACCATACTCAACGGGCCTAAATATAATTGAAAATGTATGGGGCTGGCTTGTTCGTAAGGTTTACGAGTCCGGCAAACAATATGAGGACAGAGAGTTGCTTATTGCAAATATTACTAAGCGTATTTTTTTGGGAATCTATAGCTAGCTCACTTTTACTTTTACATGCAAAACCAAAAGTGGATATAAAATTAATGGCTATACTTAACGCAGTAACAAAGTGGAGATAGGAAAGTTGACAAATTTCATTCATAGATGGCGGTGTTGTAAATAAGGAGGAATTATTTTTCTTCCTTGAACGTTGAGAGCGGCTATTTGTCACTAATGGGTTGTGTTCGTTGATTGTTGTCTGAATTGGTAAATATTTTGCAATTCTCTGATTGGTTGAAATGCATTTATACTTTAACACTTCATATATTTACATAATATTATTTAAAATACTACGATTGAAAATGCGACATAAACTTTGTTGAAAATTTTATATTTATATGTAGGTACTAACTGCAATTTGTTGTATTCAAGATAACAAAATGCAACGTGAACATTAAATAGATGTAATAGTCGCGTTTCCTTTTTTAATATTTTAAAGATAATCACCCCTGTGCTGAATTCCGACCGAAATTGAATTCGTGCGGATTTCGAATTTTCTGTGTGATCAGGGGCCTGTACCACAAAACTACAAGTATTGTACAACAGGCGAATTTTAACAATTAAAAACTGGTTTTGTACCAGAAAGCCTTTGTTAATTGTTAAAATTCGCCTGTTGTACAATACTTGTAGTTTAGTGGTACAGGCCCCTGTTCGCTTAATATTTAGTTTTTTTTACAATAGCTGACTTGATTTGTTTGAATTAAGAAACATGAAATTAGAAAACAGAAGTCAATGCGACTTAATAATAATAATGAAGAGGGTTTAGTGCACTGCGACCTTGTGGTCTATTGTGCCCCCTGCTTATACCTTGGAAAGGTTCATGCCCTTTTCCAGAGCCCCCATCGCATTACAGTTCCGTTAAGAACCGTGTTTGAGGGTTTTGCTCTGTCTTTAGCCTTGGCAAGAATATCAAATTTAGAGCACTTCATCCAGTCCAGTTTCTCTAATGAATCTGAGAATGAGTAGCGGGTCCATGGTTTGTATATCCTTATCTGTTATCTGGTACTTGCCCAGATGTTTGATCCTCCTGTGGGTCAGTGCCCCGCAGTATTCTAGAATGTGATCTGGGGTTTCTGCGTTGTCATCACAGAATCTGCAGAGACCTTCTTCTGATACACCCATTTTCCTCAAATGTTCCCTCAGTCTACAGTGTCCCGTTAGGAGACCTGTGAGGATTCTTAGGTTGTTTTTGCTTAGACCAATACATGCCTTGAATCTTTTTAGGTTATAGTCCCCTAGAAGTTTCTTAGCTTGTCTTAGGCCCAGAAGGTTTTTAAAATATGCGGTTCTTTTTGCTTTTTCAATCCTCCTGAACTCTTCTCGTAGGGTATGTTCCCCTATGCCGCAGAACGGTCCACTGCTTTCTCTGTTGTCTTTAGAAGAAACGACGTTAGGCTAATGGGTCTGTATGACTTTGGGTGTGATGGGTCCTTTTTCCCCACTTTCGGTATGAACACAACCCTTGCCCGTCTCCATTGCGTTGGTATATAGCCCAAAGCAATACTACTTTTCGTTATTCTGATCAGGTGCGGTAAGAGCACATCCCACCCTTTTTGTAGTTGGGCAGGTATGATGCCGTCCACACCTGGTGCCTTGAATGGTTGAAAGGAACTTATTGCCCATTCCAGTCTTCGCCCGGAGCAGATGGCTGAAGCTGTTTCCCAGTCCTCCTTCCGGGGCCGAACTGAAATGGTCGCGTTTCCATCATCATTACTGAGTGAGCTATCCGGGAAATGAGTTTCTAGAAGCAGTAGAGCCCGCTGGTCCTCATTTTCTGTATAGCTACCATCTGGTTTCTTTAGGGAAACCATCTGGTTTGCTATTCCTCCCGTCTTTGCTAGGGCCTTGTGTAGCCTTGCCGCCATGGGAGTACTAGAGATTGTCTCACAGAATCTCCTGAAGCTATTTCTTTTAGCTTTTCTTATTTCCTTATTATAGGTTGTGAGAGCCGTTTGGTAGCTTTGCCAATCTCCGTTTCGCTTTGCAGTGTTAAAAAGCCTGCGCGTTCCGGATCTGAGTTTTGACAGATTCTTATTCCACCATGGCATATCTTTTCTGCTCCTTTCTTTTCCTGGGGGGCAGCTTTCTTCAAGCGCATTCGTGATGGCGTCTGTTATGTCCCCAACTGCGCTTTCCAATTCTAGAGAGTGTGCTGGAGCTTTTCTCATTTCGAGTCGTTTCAGGTTACTTTCTAGGGCCGATTGGTATTTTTCCCAATTGGTTTTTCTTGGATTTCTTACCGGATTTCTCGTGAGGCTTGTGTTGTCCAACTCGAATTCTATAATTCTGTGGTCGGACAGTGATGGCTCACTAGATAATTTCCAGTTCCTAATTAGTCTTGTAACACTCGTGCTACCGAGTGTAAGATCAAGTACCTCTTGCCTAACTCTAGTTACAAAAGTGGGGGTATTTCCTACATTGTAAATATCAAGGGACGAACTTAAGATAAATTCTAATAAGTACTCACCTCTGGTATTGATATCAGTGCTACCCCAGATTACATTATGTGCATTTGCGTCGCATCCTAGTAGCAATGGCATGCGGAGCTTGTTGGAATGCTCCACTAGTCGTTGCAGCTCTGATGATATCATTGGTTCATCTCCTGCGCAGTACACCGAGACGATGATGATGGTGCGGCAGACCCCTTCTATATTTAGGGATACCTGTATTGGCACCATGTCTCGCGTCGCGTATTCTGAAAATAGAATAAATCTATCTTTATATTTGTTATTTATAAGAATGCATGCCCTCGGTTTTTCTGCCCGAGTGTCCCAAATTACCTTTGCATCCTTGTTTGCTAATCCTTTGACCTGCCCTTTCAAGATCCATGGCTCCTGAATTAAGACCAGTTCTAGGCCGCTGGTAGTAAACATTCTGGCTATAGCAGCAGAGGCTCCTATGGCATGGTGATGTTTACTTGCGCTATTTTAATTTTACTGCCTGGGGTCATAGAGCTATTGCTCATGCGGGGCTTTTGCCTCGCCCTCAGTAAGCAGCAATTCTTCCTCCTCCAATGTGATATTGTGGAAAAGGTCGATTGCCGTGTCATCTAGCTCCCCACCTGAGATAGTGCTCCCTGATGTGGACATCGATTCCTCGGCCTCCGCAGATTTCTGAACCGCGTCATCTGGATTCCTACCTGAGAGCATGCTCTCTAAGATGGGCAACGATTCTTCGGCTTCCTCGGAAACCTGGACCATCTGCTCAACAGCGTGGACTGGTGTTATGACCTTTGGTGGAGCAGATTGCTCCTCCTGGGGTTGCATGCTCGGTGAGTTCTGACTCGATACGATTTGGGCTTGCCCAGTGATCTCGTCAGACTTCTTGAGTCCGTACACCGTCACCCTGCCGAACCGATAGCTCAAGGATCCTTTTTGTGCTTTAATGGCATTCAGGGATTCCTGATCAATACTAAGGGCCAGTACCTGCCCGGTTCCTTCGTTTCGACCATGGAGTACCTTCCATGCCTTAACATTTAGACCTTCATTTTGCGCTTCCAGCAGAGCCAAGGATGTTTTAGGCTCCTGGTTGGCGCTGCGTGGAAGGAAAATGGTTATGGAATGGGTTCGTGGTATGTCCTTCCCACTGCAAGCTATTAGCCTTTTCCCCTTCCAGTTGCTAAGTTTGGGTGCCACTTCTTTCAGCCATTCTGCTGTTTGCAGAGTCTCGCAGTCCACAAGTAGCATCCCACTCCTGAAATGTATGCCTTGGAACTTGAGCTTGTGCTCCCATCCCAGGGCCATTTCCCTTACAATGGCGTCCTCCAGTGCTGTGAGGTCTGAGTTGCTGAGTATCTCCTGCGGATATTCCCCTGGGAGAACAGCAACCTGCTCAGCTGTAGCACCTGTGGTGTGTTGTCCGCGTGCTGGAGCAGATTTCGCCGCAGCAGCATAGCTTCGACTAGCCACGGTACCGCCAGTTTTCACAGGCTCAGTCCCCTTTGCACCTTCTTCCACCTTCTGATTTTTAGCTTTGTTGCTGGTGAGAGGGGTGATGTTTTTATTCCCTCTTTTCTCCGATGCCGATTCGCTTGAGTCAGGCGTAACCCGATGCTCCTCTGCCCTCCTTCTTGCTTCCTCAGGACCGAAGCCTTGTAACGAATCCTGGGATCAAGGACTACCATTTTTATTCTCAACAGATCTTATCCGCGTCGTAGAAACAAAAAAAAAAATTAAAAAGAAAATAGACAACCGATCCAAAACCTTCTACCGCTTATGCCAACCTTATGCCTCACGGTCACAGGACTCCGCGAGTCCAGTCCGGGTAGCAACGATAGAAGGGTGTCCACGTCCAAGCAACGTAGGCATGCTAGCACCCGCGCGTCCTAGCTCGTCGGGTTGGGGGGATTCTTTGTTGCTGAACCGGTGGACGTTGTTACGATTCCATGCCTAGATTAGATGGAGTTATCTGTAATATGTGATAAAAAAAAAGAGGCGCGATTAGGTGGTAGGTGCACTGTCAAGGATACAAAAATATCTTTCGGTGGGGAGAGAGCGTAAGATGATGGAAGCTCTCTTGAGTTTGCCCACCCCATCTCACCTAGGCCAAGATCTTAGGGAGACAACCTTGGCTACCACTCACTCGATACTCGTGATAGCCCCTAACATAAATACATCCCCCCTACTTTACCTCATCGTGTACCCTAACTCACCGTCTCATCCATCCAAAACGACGTAAACTTACTTCATGTTCACCTCAAATAATTCCTCACTGAAACAAAAAAAATAATTGTGCCGCATTCTAGCTAACCTTCTTCCATCAACAATAAAAAGCGATTGAATTCAGTGTCATTTCTATTAACATTTCAATTCAAAAATTTATTCAAGAAAAACCTATATCTAATAACAAAACTTATCTTGAGTTACAGCTATTATATAATTTAATATTATCAAAATTCTTTGTGCATTCAAATTTTAAATCTATTGCCTCTTCAAATCTTCAACTAATCGGCCAAAATTCGGTATTTGCTTTACTAATATGTAATATGCACATTGCACAAGTACCAATAAAAGCTCTAATTAATATTCATTAGAATTCAACACATTTGCTCTTAAAATTGATTAGTTAGGCACTCTTCTTTTCTCATTCGTTTCAAGCTATTCACCTCTATCAAAATTATCGAATTGCCCAGCAGAGCCGGGTTCACTGATATTAGATTAGATTACATAAGATCGCAACCAAATTCACCACTGACAAAAAGCACAGTCAATCTAATTCACAATTCTGACCACCGATAATAATGAATGATAATATTGATTTGATTTTTTTTTTGTATGATATTGAACAATAATAGAACAATAATCTTTTAGTATTTAAATATGTATATATAAAAAAAAGGAATGAAGTATACCACAAAAAAATAGTTCGCTGTTACACATATGTATATTATATTAAAGATTGAATGGACTTACCAATTTTTTTTTCGTTTATTACTTTTTTTTTCGTTTATTCTCTTTTTTTGTTTAATCCAGGGGTGTGGTGACTTTGCGCGCAATTTCTCCAGCCCGAAGGATGCTTGGTCGTGGATATTAGTTGTCTTATTTGCAATTGGTGATTTTATATACCGGTGATTGTACACGAATGTAGCGTATACATACGAACGATTTCTATTTATAAGGTTGATTAAATATACAGTTTATGTAAATATGCGAACTTTACAATTGAAAGAAATTTAGAAAGAATACTTAGCTTTTAATAAAAACGTAAGGTGGTCAAGGTGGTCAAGTTTGTCTGGTGTTTATGCCGAATTTAAGAGGGCTAGCGTGTGCTGGTCTTACAGGTGCAGGGTGAGATTGTGTTGATAGTTGTTGGTGGGGATAGCAGAACTACGTCAGGTGAAATGATTCGGGCATATGAAGAGCTGAATCGTTCACGGGTTGTCGTCCGATGTGTTTTGCCTGGACTTTCTCTTCCTATGGTGGTAGCGGGAGCGTGTGGGATGTGGTACTTCGCATGCGATTGAGCAATGAAGCGGTGCGGTGGCTGCGCAATTAGATTGGCAGATTTCAGGGTGCAGCAAAAGGATGCTGAACCGATAGCTTCAATGGGCTGCTGGTTTTGGTGTCGTCGGCACTGCCTCTGATGGGTACGCTATGGCGCATACGAGCGAGACCAATGTGCCCAATTTTGTGAGACGATAATGCAGATACTTGCCCAGATAGGTACCAGTTGACGGGTGGAAAGGCGAACGAAATAAGCCGGTGACGTGTTGGCTGGCTGGGTGCGACAGATTACGCGGTCGGTAGTTTACCCAAGATTGTAATCGCTCCAGCAATCTTGCTGGGCCGAGCGATTTTATTCGACGGGGCCTGCTCGGTACCAATCGCAGAGATGCCGTAGGAGTTTTGAGTTTTGACGTTCACTCAGGTCAAAATACGAAAAGCGAAGGAGATATCCACACAAGTTTCTAGATGACGTAAAATAGAGCCAATCCAATGTAATTCCCTGATGTATAGCTCGGGAATGTGCAACGTGGGGAAAACAGCGATTTACTCAGCAGAAAATATGACTGGGGTTTTTTTTTTCCTTTGTAGACTGTACTTGGTTTTTTGGTTATCTTGTCGATTTTGTGCTCACGTACACGAGCGGCCGATCACCCACGCTGCACTCAAGCTACTCACGCAACTGAACAGAACACTGTTGGAAAATTTCGTGGGTCTCTTATATAGATGATGGCTATGCTCTATTCACTCGCGTATCATCCGATAGGATCCGTTTTTTTCTTTTTTTGAGTGACAATTGCCTCTTTTTAATTTTTATGCTTACGCGCGAAGATTTACCCATGCAAGCCCTCTGCTCCTGCACCCTCTTACTTTTGTTTTACCTTCACTACCTCATTTCTGTTCTATACTTCTCCCTTTTTTTCCCGGATAAACTGCCTTACCTTTCCTAGCCTTGTTTTTCATATAGAGATGTGAGTTCGGCTTTTAATGTTTACACTCTCAAAAAAAAAAAATATGTCGAGACATAAAACATATTTTTAAAAACATAGGTCCCCACAGCCTTTATTGAGGTAGCGGAGGTACCATCGCATTCCGGCGCCGCTTAACCCTTTTCTTAGGGGATCGTCCCT
The DNA here is from genome assembly GCA_955612985.1 of Cheilosia scutellata. Taxonomy (NCBI): domain Eukaryota; kingdom Metazoa; phylum Arthropoda; class Insecta; order Diptera; family Syrphidae; genus Cheilosia; species Cheilosia scutellata. The sequence goes on along the minus strand of OY015312.1, from coordinate 80,723,141 downwards.
GCACCCCGGTTCCCCCGGGGGGGGGGGTGTATGACGGATTTCTATTTTTATTCTTGGCTTGGACACCAGGGGGTCTAGAGGTTTCCGGTAACTGAGCTGTGCTCAGATCTGTCGTTCTCCTTTCCTCCATGGATACCTTACCAGACGACGTGGGGGTTTCAGTTTGGATCCCACTCTTACTAGTACCTGCACTCTCAGGTGCATCCGGTTCGCTTACAGTTGCCCGTTCTTGTGGTAGACCCGTGATTTGTCTTGAGGTGGTGGCGGTTGTTTGGATAGTGCGTTGCACCTTCCTTAAACCTCCCTCTCGGCTCGTCCCAGGCCTATCATAAGCCGTTTTTCTTTTTGTTCTGGTTCATGTCCCACGAGTAGTGCGGGAAATGATCGTCCGCCACGTCAGAGCCCCGTTAACGCGGTAAGGTCAAAGTTACTCGCTGAGGTGGCCCGGTGTCAGAGAGGCGCCGTTATAATACAGCCGATATACCCCCTGGCTGCAAATCTTCCAATGGGCACGGTGACGCATAACATCCTGGATTAGGGGGGTTGGGCAGTTCTTAGTTCGTTGCTCTTTGTTTTTGTTTTTTTATAAAAGTTTTTTTTAATTCAATCTCATAGGACACGTCCTGCTGATAACGCGCTTGTATTCAGAATGCCGCATTTTCAATTAACCCTTTTCTATCTCTACTGCTCAGTGTTGTTCTCCTGCTCTGTTTCATTAAGTAATTTAATTTCATAAAATGATGGATTTTATTGTTTTAAAAATTATAAACATTTGTCTAGAACCGGATATATGACTTGACAGCGCAGATAGTCGCAGTAGCACTCAGCAATAAAACATCAGCACCATCACCATTAGGAGTCGTAAACTAATTAAATATTCTCGTTACTGGCGACATATGGGGTAAAACCCAGCGAAAGAATACCTATTATCAACATGCATTTGCATGTTTTCCTGAACTCTGCCAGCAGTATGGATACGGCTGGAATTTCGTAATACAGTTCATTCAGTTTTAGTAGACGAACCTTTGCAGTCGATACAATTTAAGAACGATTTTCAGTTTCTCCAATGAGTATCAATTTTTTGGACATACCCTTTTCCAACTAATATGTCAAGTTCAAAACATGCGTACCTACTGTTCCGGCTTAAATTTAAATACTCAAATCAGAAATTGTAAACGTCCCTGGAGTGATGGCTTGTTGAACGCAACCCGAATATCTAAATGTCAATGTCAAATGAAGAAAGCAAACAAGCCCTCATTCCACAGACGTCCGTAGAAAGAAGAAGAAGGAACACGAAGTAAGTTCGCTCATATATGTAATATTTTAATGTAATTTACGTTATTTTTCGTATTTTTAAAGATAATAAACGCTCGTTTAAACATCGTTCGTTATTGGTTCCATAAATTTTTACACGTACCAACTTCCAAATAAAATTAAAGTGTGCTAAAAGTGAGTTAGGAATGTTTTTTTGAGACTCGAAAAGTGAGTATAGTAAAGAGTCTCAATACGCCTACTGTAGCCTGGAATTATATTTCCTTAAATTACTTAATGCAGCTGTATATATCCATTCCAATACGAATTTTTGAAACTATCTCCAACAAAGCGGTATTACTCATTATTAAATTAGTAATAAATAAAACATGAATAAAAAAAATGGGATAATTTTTCTTATTTCCCGATTTTTTTAAATTAAAGCAAGTGAACCTATTGAAATGACGCATTGAAAAAGCTAATTTTTTGCAGTGCAACTGGTAAACGTTTACAAAGAACCGTTACCAATATTTTATGTTTATTTTTTTCTTGCAAATAGATAGACAATTAGATAAAATTTGAAAATATGTAGTTGTAGATTGTAGTAGAAGGTGGTGGTTTGATATCACCAAAAGTAATGCCACAAGGAGATGTGTTTGTAGGAAATTGAAAAGAGATAGATAGATATACCATGCGACTGTTCTTGGTTGACAAAAAACATTAACAAAACGCCATTGTAAAGAACCAACATGTTTTATAAAGTCTCAGTAAAATCTATAAAAATAAAGGCCATCGTGTAATTTATTATATCTCAGAAGTGGGATTAGGACATTAATTTCCACAGTTCTAAAGTGTATCGAAAAAAAAAATACGTATGTGCAACGACAACGTATAATCGAAGCTCTAACCGCAGCCCACGTCGAGTTTGACGAGGAAGCAACTGTGGCCGAGTTGCGACTATTATATGACCAGCTAGCCAACGACGCCCGAGCCCAAGAATCTAACAACGAAGACAGCAACAATCGCCGCCCAGAAGACACTGAGAACCGCCGCCCAGAGGATGTCGATAACCGCCGCCCAGAAGATGTGCCTGACGTAGATGCGCAGATAGCGCAATTGGAGAAGGAGATGTCGCTACTCAGGAAGCGAAAGGAACTGCAGTTGCTGATGGAGGAACTGAACATGGCCGAGTCCAAGTAGTACGACTTTGCCTCATTTGATGCCATGGTGAACCCATTTAACGGAGATGACACATACGACACGTTCGGAAGTGGTTGGACGACGTAGAGGATGCATTGGAGGTGCTTGGCTGTAGTGAACGCGACAAATTCATCAGTGTACGGCGCATATTGAAGGGCACCGCAAAGATGTTTCTGAGGACGACCGTCGCACACACTTATGCCAGCCTGAAGCAGGCACTCTTTGAGGAGTTTGGTCGTGTCTATACGATGAACGAGGTATTCCAGCAACTGAAGTCACGAACACTGAAGCCGACCGAATCAGTGAAGATGTACATTATCGAGATGCAGGAGATTGCTTCGCATGCCAATATTCCCGAAGCTGATGTCATCGAATGCATTATCGAAGGCCTCAACGACCGCAGTAACAATGTCGTCATCCTATTTGGAGCCACCACCATTAAGCAACTGAAGTCGTTGGTGGATAGATATGAAAAGGGTTGGGTTCGATATCCCGCTTTTTATAATCCCGATTCTTAAAATCCCGCTATTAAAATCCCGCTTTTTACAATACCGCTTTTTATAATCCCGCTTTTTTAAATCCCGCTTTTTAAAATCCCGCCTCTTATAATCCCGTTTTTTATAATCCCGTTTCTTATTATCCCGCTTTTACAATCAAAAGTAGTTGCTTTATTTTAAAAAATCGCGGCGATTTTTTAAAATAAAGCAACTACTTTTGATTGTAAAAGCGGGATAATAAGAAAATTAAAATAAATTAAGCAATGAGTGTTTTTTGAAATGCAGTTTATTTTAACATTTATCATTTTTAGAGGAAGTAACAAAAAAAGAAATAAATAATATCAAAATAAATTTTTAAGTAATAAATATGACAATCTTCAATAATTAAAAAAAAAAAAATTAAGTAATGGAAGAATATGGTATTCTGCAAAAGGGAACAAAAAAAACTTCAAACTATTAACAACATTTTTTATTCTATTAGTTCAAGTGTATATTATAAGCAATGCGACGCAAAAAACCTGTTTTACTCATATTTTTTCTATTTCTCATTATTTTTTTTACAGCGCGTGACTTTATAACATTAGTTTTTTTATATAATTTTTCTTGTCCATTTTGTAATTTTTGTATTTCAGTTTGCACCACAATTGCTTCCTTTCTCAAATCTGCAATGAGTTTATACAAGCCAGCACTTTTTCGTCCAACCAAAACTTTCAGTCTGCGATGCCACGCTTCAGCATATTTTGTGTTCTCGGGAATTGTTTTTCTGCACTGTCATACACAGACCAAAAGTTAGGAGAGTACTGCACTTGTCTACTTCCATTACGAATGTAATTAATTTTAAACCAATCTGCAAAACTAAGTGCGTCTTCGTCATCTTTCAAACTATTTCGCAAAGAGTCAAAATAGGAAGAGACTTCTTCTGGTGGTACAAATGCTAAACTTTTGACCATTTTTATTTTTAATGCAAACTCGTTACAGTTACCATATTTGGTCGCAAATCCTTTTTGTTGTACTCTTCGCCAAATGATTTGACCAAAGTGAAACAAACATCCTCTAAAATCTGAGAGCGGAAAAAACACTTTCGCAACCGAAACTATTGCCTTTTCGAAATCAGTTATTATTCTTTCGGGTTGTAACTCAATTTTGAATTCAGTTGCAACTCTTAACAATTCGGAAAAAAATAGCTCGTAACACTTCATTGTCTTTTTTGACATAAAACAGAAAATAAGTGGGACAACACTTTTCTCAATCTGACCGTGGACTGTAAACAATTGACGCATTACAGTGGGAACGACATAAAATGTACCGTCCATCAACCAACATCTTGCTCTTTTTAGGAGAACCAGACTAGACATTGTTCCTAACAAAATAATTTTGCTGCCGTCGGTTTCCTTCTCGGACAAAACAAATAATTCGCCATCAAGATGCGTCAAATCTTCTGGTATATTAATATCATTTACACTTTGAGGTTCCTTAATCGAAGACGCTCGAACACGAGATATTTTTTGCTTTTGGGCAGAAGAAGATGGCAAGCATGGTCTCACAGAAGATTCACATTCCACTACACTATCACGTATAATCTGCGATGGATTAAAACAGAGTGATTCTGCAGCTTTTTTTATGTTGCTATTTGTTTTGCAAACTTCTTTAACACATGAATCAGGAGTGTGGCAATGCTCTGATGGTGCCTTTTTTATGATATGTTCTCCGTCTTTTAAAGTTGTATTGACTCTTCCCTTGCAAAATTTATTTTTTCTCTGCGAACAGCACCATCGGAAAACTACACCTACTTGTTTTTCAAGGTGATAATCGTAGCCGTCAACTATTAATTTTTTGCCACCTTTGTTTGACTTTACTTCACTTATAATATTACTCATCGCGGTCAATAGTTCTGCGTGCTCACTCAATCCAATACTACACAATATAAATTGGCGCAAACTCCAATTATTGTTACAGCAGTAAATAATAAGGGTAAAACCGTTAGCAAGAGGTAGGTTTTTATGTGCATTATATACTATTTTCGCAATGCGTAAAAACAATGTAGAATATGTAAGCAAAAACAAATGTGTGCTTACAGTAAAAACTAAAAACATTCGGATGCATTTTCTTTTTGGTCGAGTATTTTTAATATTTTTAAATATATAATAATATAATAAAAAAGCGCATATAACCAACATCTATTTTTTTGATAACAATGTTTTGTAAAAAAACGGGATTGGCGGGATTTTAAAAAGCGGGATTATAATAGATCGGGATTTTGAACAAGCGGGATTTTAGAAGACGGGATTTTAAAAAAGCAGTATTTTAGCAGACGGGATTTTAAAACTTTTTTTTCGGGATTTTTGAAAAGCGGGATTTCAAAAAGCGGGATTCCGATACGCTCCCATATGAAAAAAAAACGTGTCCGTGGTGCCCAGCTGAAAGCCCTTCCGTCCGTCATACCGATGACAAAGCCGAAAAGCAATGCTGCTGCCGCAGCCACAACTGCTGCCCGAGGTCCCGATGTTGCAGCCGAGCAAATACGATGTTTTAATTGCTCCCAGTTTGGCCATTACCAAAGTCAATGCCAGATGCCGAAGCGTCCTCCGAACTCCTGTTTCACGTACCACGAGGTTGAACATTATCACCAGGAGTGTCCAAGAAGGAAGAGACTGACTGCTGCCATATGCCCCGATGAAGATGCTGCAGATGTTGATGCGTCCGAGGTCTGGGGTGATGCCGAAGATATAGCCAGAAGTTAGGAGTATTCCAAACGGTAGGTGTTGCCTTTGTAGATAGTAGAGGCAAGTGCACTGATGTAAAACCTTGTATTTCTCTTTTTGACTCCGGCAGTCCATGTAGTTTTGTGAAGAGATCTTTAGTTCCTTTTGTATGCCGCGGTAAAAAACCAACGCTATTTCGAGGGATGGGAAACCAAATTTTGAACACTAAATGGTAATATAAAATGTAGAATTGTGTTTAAAGGAAAAGTAGTCACTCATACGCTTATCATAATTCCAGATATCGAAACTTTAATATCTCTTCTGTTGGGGCGTGATGTGTTACCGAAGTTTGACGTACATCTTTGCCGATTTATAAAAAGTTACCGCCGCAAAATAATATATATTATTTAGAATTAAATTTAGAATTAGAAAAAATGGAACGTAATAAAACCTTTGCCTTAGACGGAGAAACTACCAGTGCACTTGTGTCTTTTAATTTGTTGAAAAGTACGTATGACGTAGGTAGTAATGCATGTGTAACCGACTCAACCAGTATAAATAACATAAGTAAAACCGAAGATAATAGGCGTATTTTTTTGAGAATCTATAGCTAGCTCACTTTTACTTTTACATGCAAAATTGTTATACTCACGTTTGGTTATGTTATACTCACTTTTGGTTTTACATACAAAATTGTTATACTCACTTTTGGTTTTGTTATACTCACTTCCCAAAAAAATACGCCTAATAATATTATGTGTAAAGTTCCGACTGAAGTTGTGCCGCCGCCGGTCAAGGGTGCTTTGGTTCCCGAATTGACAATAATAAGACCCAGCTGTGATGGGGAAATGGTTCATTTCGTTGATTTAGGTTTGTTAGCGAGTGCAGTTGAATTTTGCGAAGAAGATAGCTTCGAGCTAAGTATAAATGAGCAACTGGATAAAGCTCATTCAAATGCTGTTAGGACAGTAGTCGAAGAATGTTATTCGAGGTCGTGTGTGGAAGTGAAACCGATAGATTATTCAATGAAGATTAGGCTAACAAAAAATGTACCCATATTCTGTTCGCATCGGCGTCTTTCATACTATGAACGTACCGAAGTTCAAAATACTATAGAGCGACTTTTAGACAAGGGCATAATAAGACCAAGTAGTTCGCCTTATGCTTCGGCATTGGTGTTGGTTAGGAAAAAGTGGTGAAACCCGTATGTGCGTGGATTATCGTGCTCTTAACAAACACACAGTTAGAGATAATTTCCCTCTGCCGTTGATTGAAGATTGCCTGGAATATTTTGCAAATAAACAGATTTTTACAACCTTGGATATAAGAGATGGATTCCATCATATAAAGATATCCGAAGAGTCAAGACAGTATACCGCTTTCGTAACTCCTTTTGGACAGTTCGAGTATTTATATATGCCCTTCGGTCTTCAGAACGCGCCTGCGGTCTTTCAAAGATATATTTATCTAAATTTGAAACCGCTGATTGACAGAGGCTAAATTATTGTGTATTTAGATGACATTTCTATTGCAACAGAAGATATAGAGAAGCATATTGACAATCTTGGTAGGGTCTTGCAGTTGTTGCAAGAGGCAGGGTTGGAGTTAAACATGAAGAAGTGCAAGTTTGCGTACGTTCCCAGGGAACTTGAAGAGAACTTCATGCGACTGATTCATGAGAAATACGGACACTTAGGTATTGACAAGTGCGCTAACCAGATTTTGAAACACTATTGGATTCCCAAAGTGAAAGAGAAGCTGAATAAATTTATTAGGAACTGTCTAAAGTGCATATACTATTCAGCGCCGCAACGAAAAACTGAGCGAAATTTGTATAACATACCGAAGCGGTCCAACCGTTCGATACTATACACATTGATCACTTTGGTCCCCTGCCGTCAGTTGGTTCCCGAAGCAAATATGTTTTGGTTGTGATAGGTTCATTTAGCAAATTTGTGAAGTTGTATCCAGTGAATACACCGGGGACGAAGGAAACTATTAATGCACTGGAGCGATACTTTGATTATTATAGTCGCCCACGCAGAATTATTAGTGACCGAGGCACTAGCTTTACGTCACAAGAATTTAGCAGATTTTTAGATAAATATTGTATTGCACACGTCAAAGTTGCTGTGGCCTCTCCGCAGTCAAGAGTCGTACAGGTAAAAAATTTCGTCCAATTTCTATACTTTCTTTTTTCTCTAAAGTATTTGAAAAAATCATGCAGAAGCAAATAAATAGGTATCTTACTGCGAATAATCTATTGAGTTCTCATCAGTCCGGTTTCCGTGTTAAGCATAGCTGTACCACTGCACTTTTAACTGTGGTTGATGACATAAGACAACAATTAGATAAAAATCATGTCACGTTTCTAGTGCTCCTTGACTTCTCAAAGGCATTTGACACCGTCAATCACGCAATACTATGCAATAAGCTTGCAACTAAATACAACTTCTCGTCTTCTGCTGTGTGTCTAGTATCTTCATACCTTGTTGATCGCCATCAGGCTGTGTTTGTCAACAATAAAATGTCAGACTTTCTTCCCAACACATGCGGAGTTCCTCAAGGTTCCATTTTAGGACCCCTTCTCTTTTCCCTGTATGTTAATGAGTTGCCTTCCATCGTCACTAGCTCCTACGTTGAAATGTATGCTGACGATACTCAGCTACACATGAGTTGTTCAACCGAACAAATCGACCACTGTGTCAGTTGCATAAATTCTGACTTGAACAAAATCTATACTTGGTCACAACAGAATTCGCTGCTTATTAACCCTAAAAAATCTAAATGTATTGTCATATCAAGGAAAAAGTTAAGCACATCAATCTTTCCACCTATCTACCTTAATGATGGTGCGATCGAATATGTTGACACTGCAAAAAATCTGGGTATGCTTTTTAACAAAACGTTAACTTGGAGTGATCACATTAACCTTACAGTTGGCAAAGTTTATGGTAATCTTCGTTCTCTTTGGGCGACCCAATACTATACTCCCATAAAAACGCGAGCTCTTTTAGTTAAAACCTTAATTACTCCAATTTTAACTTACGGCTGCGAAGTCTTCGGTAAGTGCGACTCGATTAGTAATCGGAAACTTAACGTTGCTTATAACAATACTGCTCGATATATCTTCGGTCTTCGAAGATACGACCACATTTCACACTTCTCTTACCGGATCTGTAACATCACGTTTGACAGACTTTTACAGTACCGTACCATATTGTAATGTGGATTGAAAAGTACTACTTATTGACCACAACGCCATCTAATGGAAAGTAGACGAACTTATTTAACGAAACTTCGAATCTCAACAAATGGTGAATGGTCTAAAACGAAACTAGTACATTCTCGATTGTTCCGGTTGGAGTATAGAATATTCGAGAAGCTTTAGTGGGGAGTATAAAAAGGGTTGCGAAATCCGACGAGAAGACAGTTTATCTTTAAACCGTGTAAAGTGAAGTTCGGATAGTATCGGTAGTGATTTAAAATAAGTGGAAAAGATTGTAATAGGTGGAAAAGATTGTAGTAAGTGGAAAAGATTGAAATAAGCGGAAAAGTTGATTTTAAGTGATATTGTCTTGTAATAAAAGTGATTTATTAAAGTTTAGTAAACAGAATAGTGTTTTATCTTTTCGAATCCCAGCCGAATGTAACATTGGTGTCAGAAGTGGGATAAAACGTATTCTGTGCGAAGTGTTGTGAAAAAAAAAAAAAAAAAAAAAACAGTGAATTAAAAAAAATAAGAATAAAAAAAAAAGTGAATTACCTAATTTGTGGCAGTAGAAAAACAAGACTAAATAAAGTGAAGTGAAATTGAATTCTGTGCTAAGTGTAGTAAAGATTAAAAAAAAAAACAAAAAAAAAAAAGTGAATTAGTAAATATGGTTCGCACATTGGCATTACTTCAACTCAGCATACTGTAGTGTGGATTGAAAAGTACTACTTATTGACCACAACGCCATCTAATGGAAAGTAGACGAACTTATTCAACGGAACTTTGAAACTTCGAATCTTCCAAACTCAACGAATGGTGAATGGTCTAAAACGAAACTAGTACATTCTCGATTGTTCCGGTTGGAGTATAGAATATTCGAGAAGCTTTAGTGGGGAGTATAAAAAGGGTTGCGAAATCCGACGAGGGGACAGTTTATCTTTAAACCGTGTAAAGCAAAGTTCGAATAGTATCGGTAGTGATTTAAAATAAGTGGAAAAGATTGTAATAAGTGGAAAAGATTGAAATAAGCGGAAAAGTTGATTTTAAGTGAATTGTCTTGTAATAAAAAGTGATTTATTAAAGTTTGGTAAACAGAATAGTGTTTTATCTTTTCGAATCCCAGCCGAATGTAACATTGGTGTCAGAAGTGGGATAAAACTTATTCTGTGCGAAGTGTTGTGAAAAGGAAAACAGTGAACTAAATTGTGAATTAAAAGAAAATAAATAAAGTGAAGTGAATTTGAATTCTTACAAAGTGTAGTAAAGATTAAGAAAATAGAAAAAGAAGGAAAAAAAAAAGTGAAAAAGAAAAAAAATAGTGAATTGGTAAAAATGGTTCGTACGTTGGCATTACTACAACTCAGCATACCTCAGTTGAAAACTGAGTTGGAAAAACGGAATCTCTCCACAGCTGGGGGAAAAAGTGACCTCATACTTCGTCTGCAGGAAGCTGTCGAAAACGAGGGAGGAGATCCAAAATCCATGCTATTCGAAGTGACAGAAGAAAAAGAAGAACAAGTAAGTACAGGCGTTGATTTGGCCGCTATGATGACATTACTTCTTGCGAAGTTCGAAGAACAGAAGAATTCTATTCTGGAAGAACAGAAAAATTCTCTAGAAGAACAGAAGAATTCTCTAGAAGAACAGAAGAATTCCATTGTCTCTGCACAAAAAGATGCCGCCGATGAGTTGAAGAATGTTCTAGAAGTAAAATTCGACGTGATTGATAACAAATTAAACCAGCATGAGACACAACTTGAGAAGGTAGAAACAAAGTTTGACGATATCAATCAAACATTACAGAAGCATGAAACAAACTTCGAGAACTTAGCAAAAGAGCATGAGACAAACTTCGAGAACTTGGCTAGGGAACTGGATAAAGTAAAGAAACAGAAGGCCCGAGAATATTCTGCTGATTGCCCTAGAAGGAAGGAGATGCAACCGCCTGTTTTCGATGGTCAAACATCATGGCCAATTTATAAGCGGCAGTTCGAAGCAGCTGCAATGACCAACAGCTGGGACGACGAGGAAAAGTCCATCGCACTAACGCTAGCACTACGAGGCACAGCTGCAGAGTTGCTTCAAACTATTTCTGAAGAAAAGCAACGCAACTACGACGCATTGGTGAAGGCTATCGAAATGCGCTTTGGTGATGACCACATGCAGCAAGTATATAGGGTGCAACTGCGCAGTAGAATCCAGAAGCGGGGAGAAACGCTCCAACAGTTGCAAGCGGATATCGAACGCCTGGCGCATTTGTCGTATCCCAATGCCGGCGAGGATCTCATCAACGAAATGGCTGTAGAGGCGTTTATCCAGGCCATAGAGGACCGACAACTGCAAATGGCTGTACGAATGGCTAGAAAGAAAACTCTCCCTGAGGCACTGGCATTTGCCCTGACCATGAAAGCTGCTGACCAAGCATCACAAGGGTTTCACCGTGTGAGAGAGATGACAACCGTCGAATGCTCGTGCCAAAGGGCAAACGTCGTAGAACAGAACAGTGCTCGCAGGGGACCGATTCGTTGCTGGAACTGTAACAAAATTGGACATCTACAGCGACAATGCAGAGCTCCACCCAGACACACTAGTTGTCCGTACTGCAGCGCTAGGAGTCGTAATGAAGGGGCATCTGAGCGTCCAGTGGATGACTCTTCTCAAAATCATCAGTCGGGAAACGTGTAAGAACCAACTTCGCGGGGCAGAAGTTGGTTTCTGGAATCGACGCCCCCAGGACCACCATTCAAGTTTCCCAAACCAAACGAGGTAACAAGAGTTTCACAGTGGAAGCCCATATCGGCCAGAAAATGTATGTGGCCACCATCGACACCGGTGCCACCGCTTCCATTATAAGGAGGGACATCGTTCGCCAATCATGGCTGCACAACACCAGCAGCTACTGTCTAAAAACAGCAACTGGAGCAACAGCAAAGGTGTATGGAGAAGTACTGCTAACAATAAATCTTGCGGGATTAGTCTTCTCCCATACCTTCCTAGTGGCCGATATATGTGACGAATGCATCATCGGAATCGACTTTATGAAGGCACATGATGTAGTACTGGACATCGGCTTGCAAGTACTAAAGTACAGGAACGTCGAGATTCCCATGATTTACGGGGACGAGCATGTCACAGCTCTAAGGACAGTCATGAGTGAAGACGAGATATTACCACCTTCTTCAGAAACACTTATATGGACAAAACTGGAAGGTGATCCTGGGAGCCACCGATTCTACCTAGTTGAGCCAGATCCAGAAAATCATTATCAAAACTACGTCGTTGGAAAGATGCTTGTAGAACCTAAAAACAACATGGTTCCGGTACGAGTCCTAAATGTCGAACATAGCAGCCTGAAACTAAAGCAAGGGGAAGTGGTCGGTAAGTGCGTACCAATTACTGCGGTCACAAAATTATCCAATGAGGGTCCTACCAAACCTCTTACATCCACGGAAATGGCAGAGATAAAAAGGAGTATATTTGGACAGTGTGAGTTGAATCAGGAGCAGCAAGAAATGGCGGGGGAACTAATCAACGAGTTCGCTGATATATTTGCTTCGAAGAGCGGCGAGTATGGTCGGACACATCTCGTACAACACCGAATCGACACAGGAGACGCAAGACTTATTCGTCAGCCTCCCAGACGACTACCATTGGCTAAGCAGACGGAGGTTGCAGAAATGGTGTCGACGATGGAAAAGGAAGGACTAATTGAAAGTTCGAAAAGCCCATGGGCGTCACCGGTTGTACTGGTTAAGAAGAAAGACGGCAGCACGAGATTCTGCGTCGACTATCGTCAGCTGAATAACGTCACCAAAAAGGATAGCTACCCTCTGCCAAGGATTGACGATACCCTGGATACACTATCCGGTGCCAAATGGTTTTCCACCATCGATTTGAAGAGTGGCTACTGGCAAGTGCAGATCCATCCCGAAGACCGCGAGAAAACAGCTTTTACAGCAGGAAACGGGCTCTGGCAATTCACAGTAATGCCATTTGGACTGTGCAATGCTCCAGCCACCTTTGAACGGCTAATGGAGCGTGTTTTGCTGGGACTAACGTGGAAAACCTGTTTGGTGTACCTAGATGATGTCATCGTGGTGGGCAAAACGTTTGAAGGACATCGGGACAACTTGAAGGAAGTGTTCCAGAGACTGCGAAGCGCGCAATTGAAGCTGAACCCGAAAAAGTGTGCTCTTTTTAGACCAGAAGTGAAGTATCTCGGGCACATCATCTCTTCCGAAGGAGTCAGGACGGATCCAGAGAAGGTCCATGCAGTGAAAAACTGGCCGGTTCCCAAAGACAAACATCAACTGAGGAGCTTCCTGGGGCTTGCGACCTACTACAGACGCTTTGTGAAGGACTTTGCCGGGATTGCCAAGAGCTTGCATCAACTGACAGAAAAAGGAAAACAATTCAAATGGTCAGGTGAGTGCGAAAAGAGCTTTGAAAAGCTTAAGCAGCAACTGTGTGACGCCCCCATACTAGCGTACCCCACTCCTGGAAAAACATTTATTGTGGATGCAGACGCTAGTAATGTGGGAGCTGGAGCCGTCCTTTCCCAGGTGCATGATGGCCAAGAGAAAGTAGTTTCCTACTTCAGTAAAGTTCTCTCGAAGCCAGAAAGGAACTACTGTGTAACCAGACGGGAACTTCTCGCTTTAGTCCTGGCGACAAAACACTTCCACAAGTACCTTTATGGGAGCAAATTTATTCTTCGCACCGATCATGCGTCTTTAAAGTGGCTGCTGCAGTTTAAAAATCCTGAGGGACAAGTCGCGAGGTGGATCGAACGGCTGCAAATGTATGACTACGAAATACAGCATCGAAAGGGAACTCTTCACTCTAATGCAGATGCTCTCTCCCGCCGTCCTTGTAAAGCCGATTGCAAACATTGCGTGCGTCAGGAGGAAAAAGATGCCGTTTCCGTACAAAGGCTGAGAGCTCAGCCCATGGACGGCTGGAGTGCGAGAGAGATCCGGGAGGCTCAAAGGGAAGATCCGGATATCGAGCCGATTCTCGCCTGGAAGGAGCATGAGGGAAAACCAGACTGGCAGGAGATATCCAATAGGAGCCCCGAGCTGAAGGCATACTGGGCGCAATGGGACTCTCTTCATGTGCAGGACGGCATTTTGAGAAGAAGATGGGAAAGCTCTGATGGAAAGTCGTTCGTGATGCAGCTTATTGTTCCCAGGTCCAAAGTAAGTGAAGTACTAAAGGAACTGCATGATGGAGTATCTGGGGGCCACTTGGGAATAAATAAGACGCTCGAAAAGGTGCGAGAGCGATTTTACTGGATCCACTCAAGGGATGATGTAGAAAACTGGTGCAGAAAGTGCGTAACCTGTGCGGCCAGCAAAGGCCCGAGAGTGAAAACTCAAGGCAAAATGCATCAATACAATGCTGGAGCCCCTTTCGAAAGAATTGCAGTTGATATTGCCGGACCGTTTCCTGAAACGATTAATGGAAATCGTTACATCCTCGTGGTTATGGACTACTTCAGTAAGTGGCCAGAAGCATTTGCCATCCCTAACCAAGAAGCCAAAACCGTGATAGAGCAGATTGTTTTCAACTGGGTGAGCAGATTTGGTGTACCATTGGAATTGCACTCGGACCAAGGCCGAAACTTCGAGTCCAAGATTTTTCAAGGAGTATGCCAGTTACTCGGGATTAAAAAGACGAGAACAACGCCGCTCCATCCGCAATCAGATGGGATGGTAGAACGCTTCAACAGAACCTTGAATGAACACCTATCTAAGGTTGTATGCGACGACCAGAGGGATTGGGATAAACAGATCCCAATGTTTCTACTAGCCTATCGCAATGCTGTGCATAACACTACGGGGCATACACCATCTGAAATCCTGTTTGGTCGAACAGTCCGGCTACCTAGTGCGTTGATGTTCGGATCTCCCACTGAGGAACCCAAGGATGAGGACGATTATGTTGCGGACCTCAGAGAAACCATCAGGGACGTGCATCGAAAAACTAGGGATAAGATCAAGATAGCCAGCGACCGCATGAAGACGAGGTACGATGCCAAAGCAACCACTACAGGATTCGAGGAAGGAGATCTGGTATGGCTCTACAATCCCCATAGAAGAAAAGGTATGTCGCCTAAGTTGCAACAAGATTGGGAGGGGCCCTATAGAGTAGTCAAGCGAATCAACGACGTGGTCTATCGAATCCAACGAGGAAGAGGTAAACTCAAAGTTGTCCATGTGGATCGTCTTCACCGTTACATTGGGGAAAATGTTGACGCATTTGTTCGGGACGAACAAGTTTAAGAGGGGGATATTGTAGTGTGGATTGAAAAGTACTACTTATTGACCACAACGCCATCTAATGGAAAGTAGACGAACTTATTCAACGGAACTTTGAAACTTCGAATCTTCCAAACTCAACGAATGGTGAATGGTCTAAAACGAAACTAGTACATTCTCGATTGTTCCGGTTGGAGTATAGAATATTCGAGAAGCTTTAGTGGGGAGTATAAAAAGGGTTGCGAAATCCGACGAGGGGACAGTTTATCTTTAAACCGTGTAAAGCAAAGTTCGAATAGTATCGGTAGTGATTTAAAATAAGTGGAAAAGATTGTAATAAGTGGAAAAGATTGAAATAAGCGGAAAAGTTGATTTTAAGTGAATTGTCTTGTAATAAAAAGTGATTTATTAAAGTTTGGTAAACAGAATAGTGTTTTATCTTTTCGAATCCCAGCCGAATGTAACAATACCTCAGTTAAAAACTGAGCTGGAAAAACGGAATCTCTCCACTGCTGGGGGAAAAAGTGACCTCATACTTCGTCTGCAGGAAGCTGTCGAAAGCGAGGGAGAAGATCCAAAATCCATGCTATTCGAAGTGACAGAAGAACAAGTAGCACAAGTAAGTACAGGCGCTGACATGGCCGCTATGATGGCATTACTTCTTTCCAAGTTCGAAGAACAGAAGAATTCTATGGAATCTAAGTTCGCGGAACAGAAGAATTCTCTAGAAGAACAGAAGAATTCTATTGAATCTAAATTCGCAGAACAAAAGAGTTCTCTAGACGAACAAAAGAATTCTCTAGAAGAACAAAAGAATTCTCTAGAAGAACAGAAGAATTCTATTGTCGCTGCACAAAAAGATTCCGTGGAAGAATTTAAGAATGTTCTAGAAGTAAAATTCGACGCGATTGATAACAAGTTAAACCAACATGAGACAAAATTTGACGAAATGAGTCAAAAATTACAAAAACATGATACAAACTTCGAGAACTTAGCAAGAGAGCATGAGACAAACTTCGAGAAGCTAGAGAACTGGACAAAGTCAAGAAACAGAAAGCCCGAGAATATTCTGCTGATTGCCCTAGAAGGAAGGTGATGCAACCGCCTGTTTTCGATGGTCAAACATCATGGCCAATTTATAAGCGGCAGTTCGAAGCAGCTGCAATGACCAACAGCTGGGACGACGAGGAAAAGTCCATCGCACTAACGCTAGCACTACGAGGCACAGCTGCAGAGTTGCTTCAAACTATTTCTGAAGAAAAGCAACGCAACTACGACGCATTGGTGAAGGCTATCGAAATGCGCTTTGGTGATGACCACATGCAGCAAGTATACAGGGTGCAACTGCGCAGTAGAATCCAGAAGCGGGGAGAAACGCTCCAGCAGTTGCAAGCGGATATCGAACGGCTGGCGCATTTGTCGTATCCCAACGCCGGCGAGGATGTCATCAACGAAATGGCTGTAGAGGCGTTTACCCAAGCCATAGAGGACCGACAACTGCAAATGGCTGTACGAATGGCTGGAAAGAAAACTCTCCCTGAGGCACTGGCATTTGCCCTGACCATGAAAGCTGCTGACCAAGCATCACAAGGGTTTCACCGTGTGAGAGAGATGACAACCGTCGAATGCTCGTGCCAAAGGGCAAACGTCGTAGAACAGAACAGTGCTCTCAGGGGACCGATTCGTTGCTGGAACTGTAACAAAATTGGACATCTACAGCGACAATGCAGAGCTCCACCCAGACACACTAGTTGTTTGTACTGCAGCGCTAGGAGTCGTAATGAAGGGGCATCTGAACGTCCAGCGGATGACTCATCAGTCGAGAAACGTGTAAGAACCAACTTCGCGGGGCAGAAGTTGGTTTCTGGAATCGACGCCCCCAGGACCACCATTCAAGTTTCCCAAACCAAACGAGGTAACAAGAGTTTCACAGTGGAAGCCCATATCGGCCAGAAAATGTATGTGGCCACCATCGACACCGGTGCCACCGCTTCCATTATAAGGAGGGACATCGTTCGCCAATCATGGCTGCACAACACCAGCAGCTACTGTCTAAAAACAGCAACTGGAGCAACAGCAAAGGTGTATGGAGAAGTACTGCTAACAATAAATCTTGCGGGATTAGTCTTCTCCCATACCTTCCTAGTGGCCGATATATGTGACGAATGCATCATCGGAATCGACTTTATGAAGGCACATGATGTAGTACTGGACATCGGCTTGCAAGTACTAAAGTACAGGAACGTCGAGATTCCCATGATTTACGGGGACGAGCATGTCACAGCTCTAAGGACAGTCATGAGTGAAGACGAGATATTACCACCTTCTTCAGAAACACTTATATGGACAAAACTGGAAGGTGATCCTGGGAGCCACCGATTCTACCTAGTTGAGCCAGATCCAGAAAATCATTATCAAAACTACGTCGTTGGAAAGATGCTTGTAGAACCTAAAAACAACATGGTTCCGGTACGAGTCCTAAATGTCGAACATAGCAGCCTGAAACTAAAGCAAGGGGAAGTGGTCGGTAAGTGCGTACCAATTACTGCGGTCACAAAATTATCCAATGAGGGACCTACCAAACGTCTTACATCCACGGAAATGACGGAGATAAAAAGGAGTATATTTGGACAGTGTGAGTTGAATCAGGAGCAGCAAGAAATGGCGGGGGAACTAATCAACGAGTTCGCTGATATATTTGCTTCGAAGAGCGGCGAGTATGGTCGGACACATCTCGTACAACACCGAATCGACACAGGAGATGCAAGACCTATTCGTCAGCCTCCCAGACGACTACCATTGGCTAAGCAGACGGAGGTTGCAGAAATGGTGTCGACGATGGAAAAGGAAGGGCTGATTGAAAGTTCGAAAAGTCCATGGGCGTCACCGGTTGTACTGGTCAAGAAGAAAGACGGCAGCACAAGATTCTGCGTGGACTATCGTCAGCTGAACAACGTCACCAAAAAGGATAGCTACCCTCTGCCAAGGATTGACGATACCCTGGATACACTATCCGGCGCCAAATGGTTTTCCACCATCGATTTGAAGAGTGGCTACTGGCAAGTGCAGATCCATCCCGAAGACCGCGAGAAAACAGCTTTTACAGCAGGAAACGGGCTCTGGCAATTCACAGTAATGCCATTTGGACTGTGCAATGCTCCAGCCACCTTTGAACGGCTAATGGAGCGTGTTTTGCTGGGACTAACGTGGAAAACCTGTTTGGTGTACCTGGACGACGTCATCGTGGTAGGAAAAACGTTTGACGAACATCGAGACAACTTGAAGGAAGTGTTCCAGAGACTTCGAAGCGCGCAATTGAAGCTGAACCCGAAAAAGTGTGCTCTTTTTAGACCAGAAGTGAAGTATCTCGGGCACATTATCTCTTCCGAAGGAGTCAGGACTGATCCAGAGAAAGTCGATGCTGTGAAAAACTGGCCGGTTCCCAAAGACAAACATCAACTTAGGAGCTTCCTGGGACTTGCGACCTACTACAGACGCTTTGTGAAGGACTTTGCCGGGATTGCCAAGAGCTTGCATCAACTGACAGAAAAAGGAAAACAATTCAAATGGTCAGGTGAGTGCGAAAAGGGCTTTGAAAAACTAAAGCAGCAACTGTGTGACGCCCCCATACTAGCATACCCTACTCCTGGAAAAACATTTATTGTGGATGCAGACGCTAGTAATGTGGGAGTTGGAGCCGTCCTTTCGCAAGTGCATGATGGCCAAGAGAAAGTAGTTTCTTATTTCAGCAAAGTTCTCTCCAAGCCAGAAAGGAACTACTGTGTAACCCGGCGGGAACTTCTCGCTTTAGTCCTGGCGACAAAACACTTCCACAAGTACCTTTATGGGAGCAAATTTATTCTTCGCACCGATCATGCATCTTTAAAGTGGCTGCTGCAGTTTAAGAACCCTGAGGGACAAGTCGCGAGGTGGATCGAACGGCTGCAGATGTATGACTACGAGATACAGCATCGAAAGGGAACTCTTCACTCTAATGCAGATGCTCTCTCCCGCCGGCCTTGCAAAGCCGATTGCAAACATTGCGTGCGTCAGGAGGAAAAAGATGCCGTTTCCGTGCAGAGGCTGAGAGCTGAGCCCATTGGTGGCTGGACTGCGAGAGAGATCCGGGAGGCTCAAAGGGAAGATCCGGATATCGAGCCGATTCTCGCCTGGAAGGAGCATGAGGGAAAGCCAGACTGGCAGGAGATATCTAATCGGAGCCCCGAGCTGAAGGCATACTGGGCGCAATGGGACTCCCTTCATGTGCAGGACGGCATTTTGAGGAGAAAATGGGAAAGCTCGGATGGAAAGTCGTTCGTGATGCAGCTTATTGTTCCCAGGTCGAAAGTAAGCGATGTTCTAAGAGAACTGCATGATGGAGTATCCGGGGGCCACTTGGGAATAAATAAGACGCTCGAAAAGGTGCGAGAGCGCTTTTACTGGGTCCACTCAAGGGATGATGTAGAAAACTGGTGCAGAAAGTGCGTAACCTGTGCGGCCAGCAAAGGCCCGAGAGTGAAAACTCAAGGCAAAATGCACCAATACAATGCTGGAGCCCCTTTCGAAAGAATTGCAGTTGATATTGCCGGACCGTTTCCTGAAACGATTAATGGAAATCGTTACATCCTTGTGGTTATGGACTACTTCAGTAAGTGGCCAGAAGCATTTGCCATCCCTAACCAAGAAGCCAAAACCGTGATAGAGCAGATTGTTTTCAACTGGGTGAGCAGATTTGGTGTACCATTGGAATTGCACTCGGACCAAGGCCGAAACTTCGAGTCCAAGATTTTTCAAGGAGTATGCCAGTTACTCGGGATTAAAAAGACGAGAACAACGCCGCTCCATCCGCAATCAGATGGGATGGTAGAGCGCTTCAACAGAACCTTGAATGAACACCTATCTAAGGTTGTATGCGACGACCAGAGGGATTGGGATAAACAGATCCCAATGTTTCTACTAGCCTATCGCAATGCTGTGCATAATACTACGGGGCATACACCATCTGAAATCCTGTTTGGTCGAACAGTCCGGCTACCTAGTGAGTTGATGTTCGGAGCTCCCACTGAGGAACCCAAGGATGAGGACGATTATGTTGCGGACCTCAGAGAAACCATCAGGGACGTGCATCGAAAAACTAGGGATAAGATCAAGATAGCCAGCGACCGCATGAAGACGAGGTACGATGCCAAAGCAACAACTACAGGATTCGAGGAAGGAGATCTGGTATGGCTGTACAATCCCCATAGAAGAAAAGGTATGTCGCCTAAGTTGCAACAAGATTGGGAGGGGCCCTATAGAGTAGTCAAACGAATCAACGACGTGGTCTATCGAATCCAACGAGGAAGAGGCAAACTCAAAGTTGTCCATGTGGATCGTCTTCATCGTTACATTGGGGAAAATGTTGACGGATTTGTTCGGGACGAACAAGTTTAAGAGGGGGATATTGTAATGTGGATTGAAAAGTACTACTTATTGACCACAACGCCATCTAATGGAAAGTAGACGAACTTATTTAACGAAACTTCGAATCTCAACAAATGGTGAATGGTCTAAAACGAAACTAGTACATTCTCGATTGTTCCGGTTGGAGTATAGAATATTCGAGAAGCTTTAGTGGGGAGTATAAAAAGGGTTGCGAAATCCGACGAGAAGACAGTTTATCTTTAAACCGTGTAAAGTGAAGTTCGGATAGTATCGGTAGTGATTTAAAATAAGTGGAAAAGATTGTAATAGGTGGAAAAGATTGTAATAAGTGGAAAAGATTGAAATAAGCGGAAAAGTTGATTTTAAGTGATATTGTCTTGTAATAAAAGTGATTTATTAAAGTTTAGTAAACAGAATAGTGTTTTATCTTTTCGAATCCCAGCCGAATGTAACAATATTAATGCTGCATCACATAATTTATACACGTCAACCCCGCAACCTTTTTAACAGACTAACGTTTTGTACATCTATCAGGACTAGACAAATTTTATCCCCGCGCTATTCTTGTTTAACGTCCGAACGTCAATTTTTTGTTAATGCCACTAGACTCTGGAACTCCCTCCCTCGCCACATCAGAGAAATAAGACAGAAAAAGAGATTTTCAACCGTATTAAAATCTTACTTGTCGGCCAATTATTAATTAATTTATATTTTATTTTATATTAATTTATATTTAACTAAGTAATATGTATCTAATTTTGTTTTCCTTGTAATTGTTTCTTGTTATTTTATATTTTTATGTACCAACTTCCTTTTGTATTTGTAAACTTTAATCGGCCGTTTATATTTATATTTTTAATTGTTATTATTCTCGTATAAAGGTAGTAATCATTGTTTCTTTCAAATTCATTACTTAGCTTATCACTATTTTAAAAGATAATATTATCTTAATGTGTAAGCCTTCAAATATCTACTTAAATAAATAAAATAAATAAATTTAAAGCACATTTTAATTTATTCTTTCAAATCTGAAAAAATAAAACTGTAATTTGTACTAGGAGGTCATTTTAAAAACTGTAAGCTTGTCTAAAAAACTGTAATTTACAGTTAAAACTGTGAATATGGCAACGTTGGCTGGGACATAAGTCCCGACTTTTTTATTTGGTACTTATGTCTCGCTGGGGTGGGACATAGGTCCCCAATTGAATTAGGAACTTATGTCCCACTAAAGTGGGACATTGGTCCCGAAAAAAGAATTCGGGACTTATGTCCCTGCGCCCAATCGAACGGGGAACTGAATCCGCTTGAATTGGAATAGAAGATCAGTTGGAATAATCGGAATTCGTTGGATATGGACTTCCTCTCCTTTGAATTTGCCCTTGATGATCGTCGCTTGAATCACATTGTTCAGTTTTTTGACGGACAACCGCGTACCGTTGCACAATTTCGAAGTGGAAAAGTTGATTTTAAGTGATATTGTAATAAAAAGGGATTTATTAAAGTTTAGTAAACCGCATAGTGTTTTATCTTTTCGAATCCTAGCCGAATGTAACAGTAATAAGGGTATTTATGCAATGTCGTAAGTTTACCATTTGCGTAAAGTGGTAAGTTTACGACAAACGTTTCATGAACGCCCCAATTTGCTGTTAGTGGTAAATGGTGGTAAACCAATCAGCTGTTACACATGAAAAGGAACGAACGAATTGATAAAATGCGAACAAACCACTTTTGAAGCAATTATAAAGAGAAAATTGCACATTTTACTATTCCAAGTGTAGGATAATTAGTTAGTCCATCAAATTGTATTAAGAAAACAAGTTTTAAAAGGGTTTAAATAACGAAATTTACAATTCTAATATTTTTCCCGCGAACGAAAACTCCCTTTGTTTGGAATTGAAAATTTCGATATTTAATCTCTTTTAAATCTTGTTTTCTTAATACAATTTGATGGACTAACTAATTATCTTATACTCGGAATAGTAAAATGGGCAATTTCTATTTATAAATGCATCAAAAGTATTATAAATGCATGCAAGTAATTTTTTTCTGATTTCGCGCCTTTATTTCAAGTGTGAAATGTCACAATAACCTCGTCGTAAGTTTACCATTTCGGTTTTCCACACAAATTCACGTAGTAAGTTGACCGTCTCGTCGTAAATGATTTTCCATAAAAATTTTGACAGTTCAACGTTTACGACGAGTTTACGACGTTGCATGAATACCCCTATAATAAATAAGAATTAATAAACAACCATATGACAGCTATCTGCTCAAGTATGTTTCATAAAGAAATCAGAACACTCCGAGCACGCACTGATCACGCCCGGTTCAGAGCGTGCTCATAATGCTCGAGCTCTGTTCAGATGATAAAAAAGAAAAACGCCTATTTGAAAGTTATGGGGTGGGTTAGCATGTGAAGTGCATCGTGCATGGTAGGTGTAGGGATATCTTTATCTTTACATATAATAAAATAGTGAATTTTGAAATGTTTGTTCCACTATCACGTAAAAACTACTAACCCGATTGGTATGGATCTTTTAGGAAAATGTAGGCCTTAACAATGAGCACCATTTAGGTTCCATTACTTCATTGCAATCGGATTACTCATTCAAGAAATATACGCAAAATAACGGCAAATGAATACGAAGCCAATCATTTTCTGTTGTTGCTCTGCTTTGGGGTGGTGGGCGTAAATCGCAGCATGATGTTATGTGGCCCAGAGGTAAGGTAGACTGAGATACCCATCTCCGAATCCTCTTGCCGTTGGGCCCCTCAATTTTTGCCAGGAATCCGCCATTTTGTTTTCCTATCTGTGTACATCAGTTCCTATCCGTGTAAAAAGATTAGGTGCGAATGTGTTGGTGGAGAGGATTTTTGACGTTTGTCAATACGAATTTCTATGCAACAATACTAGCGCACCTAAACTTTTTGGGAGCGTAAAATTTAGCTTGTAGGCAAATTACTGTAAATAGGTCGAAGATGGGAATCTCAGTCTCTCTTACCTCTGATGTGGCCTACAGTGACCGGCATAAGTATTTTGACAAAACTAAAGTTAATTCTGCTTATAATTTGAGCTTACTTCATGTAAATTTTGGCATTAATGGAAAGGACATTTAAATTCCGTTTGAATGATACAAAACTTTCCTTAACGCATTAAGCACCCATTGAAAATTTAGAACTTTCGTAAAAGTCTACTTTTTTTTACTTTTGATTTGATGCAAAAAGTTTCTTCAAACAATTCTAATAGTGACTGCAAAAAATTTCTTGCTATACGAAATTAAGTAGTCTGGTGTTTGTTTTAAAATAACTTAATTATTAACGCACAACCCAAAACGGATAATCTAAGCCTGTTTTCTAACCACTGATCAACGATCACACGAAAGTGAGGAAAAATGAAAATCGAATAGAAATAAGATAAATACAGTCTGTCACGAATTTGTTTTTACAAATTTGTTGGAAAGCTCATTTTTGCGTATTTTTTATTACTTTCATAATGTAGTATTTTTTGTTACTGTTCGTTAGTAGATATATTAATAAAAAGAAATTTATTAAAGAAACGAAGTGAAACATCAAAGAAGCTCTTTTGTTTTATAAAGAAACTATCTAAATTACCAGTTGTTTTCCTTTGTAAAAACAATTCCTTGACAAACTGTATGTAAGAGAATTTGTTAACTACTTTAACATTGGCGCACAAAACAATCATAACAGGTCGTATACTATATAGTAGCTTGTTCGGGATTTCCTAAAATTAACCTCTACCTACCTCATTAGAGAGGGTTATTGAGCGAACTCAAGGAATGCGAATTGCTCATAATTATCTGCAGACCAGAAATGACAGCATCTGGCGGGTAGCCCCAAATAACGCAAGCAAGACCATCACGGGGCTACTATATGAAATCAAACCTAGCACTTTAAGGAACACGCGTCCTTTTCTAAATATGTACATAGTTAGAAATACATATTTTTATTTATAGTTCCGTATAAATCCCGCGAATAGGTATGTATGTATGTATCGTATATATCTAATATGTAGTTATAAATTCCGATATTTTCGGGACTAAAAAACAGGCGGGGACCACAAATCACAGGATTGTATTCGCTAGTAGTTTTATCGAAATGATTATTAGTGGTTATTGGAAAGATTAACAATTACTGTATCTACCCGGCAGGCATTGCTCGTGCCTAGGAATTTTATTGCATATTTGACAAAAATATAGGCAAAATAACATACATTTATGCATATCTTAAAATCTTGTGTAAAGGTACTAGTACACGGTATGTAGCACGCTGCACGCCACATATATATGTTGCTCTGACGTCACGAGAGAGTGCACAAAGAGAGCTTGTACACGGCAAGCAGCGTTGTGCTGAAGTACCCAATTGGGTAATTTGGCTCAAGTATTTCAACTTTGGCTCAATGCTCCGAGCCAAAGAGAAATGGCTCACATTTTTCTTAAGACTTAAACTTCGTTCTTAAAAAAAAAAACGAATGTTAAAAAAATTAAATTTACTCAACTGAACCCCGTCACAAAACAATCGCTGGTTAAAGCGATTCAACCAAGTAAACGCACTCATTCAGCATTTCAAATTCCTATCGGGAATAATGTATGGAAATGTTTCCCAGAGACGGGTCATGTCTCTGACCCGAAGATTCTTTGATTCCAACCCGGAGGGACAGTTGTACCCCGGACTGTAGCGCCATCTAAGTATAGGTAACAAAAAGATCTCTGACAGACATCAGGCATATTTGTTTCGTTTGTCTATATCCTTCAGAGTGGTGTCATGGATTATGGCTGTACCTCCCCGTATTAGAGCCAGCATCTGTTTGAGGGTTGATTCTCTGGTAGACTAACCATTTTGAGCCCAATAGTCTTACTCTTGTTGCGGAATATATGAAGCGATTTCCACGTCTTCAAGGTATGGCCTGCAAGCTTAATTCTCCAGTAATCTCATCGTCTTTAGATGATACTTGAAGTTATACCTTATGCTAGAAGTACGCTCCTATCTATTTGTGTGTTTCCTGTTTCAAGCTTCGGACTGCATATTTGAAAGAGTACTTCAGCGGTTTACATTGCTGACAAGGAAAACATTTCCACGGGCACAGAAGTAGACTTCTTAACCATGTTAACTTAGAAATAACAGAACTTTTAAATACTGACAATGTAATCAGGATATTAAGGCGGGTGTAAGACCTCTTGATCTATAATGCCCAGTTGCACAGTCAGAGTTTAAACTCTCGTTTTGGTTTAAACCTTCGTTCAACAAATTTTGGGTTTCACTGTGCCCGTTTAAACCCAAAGTTGAGTTCAACTCTCGGTTTAAGTTAAACGCCTGCATTCTGCCGTTTAAACTTTCGTTTGACAGCTGCTATTTGATACAGAGTGATGAGAGAGAGAATAAAAGAGATAAATTGTGTGGGTGCTACACTTCTTGAATTTATATGAGTGAAAACTAGAGTTATGATTAGTTTGAGCATTACTGCGGTAAACCCACTGTTAAAAAATGTCATCAGAAAATTTCAATAGGTTTCCAACCAATATAATTTTCAATGAAAAATCCTTTTTTTCAAGTGAACGTCAGGTAGATTTTAGCCCAAACATAATGTAGACAAGCGTAAATTGTATTGAGAGTTTTTCAATACAAATTATTTATTTTAGTGTGTGGAAATGACGATTATTTCTTTGTAATGCTACTAGTGATTTCTTTAGATTCTTGACGAACAAAAAATATCTATAAATTTTCAAAACTTTCACATTTTGTTTTGGCTGAAACAAGACACTACCTACACTATGCTGTATACAATGCAATTTTGTTGTCCGATTTTGAACACACTTCTCGGGACAATGCCTGTAGATTTGAGCTTGCTCAGTTAAAAGGTTTCGGAGTTCATACCATTTTTGTAAACAGATCTAGATTACATTTTTGTTTAAAAAAATATAACCGGAACAAGAGAGCGCAGATTTTCGCACAAACACCAGCAAACAAACTTTGCGCGTACCTATTACCAGACAATGACCCTAATTAGAGGCTCATAAAACCCAGCGAATGACAAGAAGCAGTACCTGTGATCGCATCCGTCCGAATGCCCACTACATTTCAACAACTAAATAATATTATTATTATTCAAAAAAAATAAATTACTCCAAAAATAATTTGGTAAAAGTAAATGACAGTTCAAACATGTGTCAAAAATAAACCAATTCACTTCGTTAATACCAATTGTAATAATATTGCACACATTTTCTTTTATTTACAAATGGTAAAAGAGATAAAGTAGAGAAAAGCAATAGCCATTTATTTGATCAAAAGTGCGCTGGTAGAAAAATATCCCCTTAAGGGAAATTGTTCTGCATTTCCACAACTGCGTTTAGTTAACTGGCAGATTATTTTGAACTGTGAAACTGAACGAGTTAAACCAAAAGTTTAAACTCTCGGTCAGGTTTAGTTAAACTTCAGTTTAAACTCTAACTGTGCAACTGGGCATAAGAGTTAGCAACTGGGCATAAGAGTTAGCTCCATACGCTGACGTCAAAATTACGTCAGAGCCACATATATATGTGGCGTGCTACATACCGTGTACTAGCAGATTAATGTCAGCAAGAAAGCCAAACTGATTTTTATTCAATTTATCCTTCCCAACTGATCACCCCTTGCATCGCCCTGGCGGGTGATACCTGGGGCCAGATTCCGTAAAATGAAAACGATCGAACGATATCGTTTCGACAATAGCAGTCACTGTCTATTGCCACAGATATGATAGAGACAGGTTTAGTGAAAACGATATCGTTCGATCATTTTCATTTTACGGAATCTGGGCCCTGGTTATACCTACTGACGGCACTACCTCAAACTGGTTTACAACAAAAAATTACCCATCCAGCATTCCTTAGAGGGATATTTTTGTTCGGATATTATACATATTCTTGTTTTCGTTTTTATCCAATCTTCAATCCCAGATTATGCCCAGATCCATTTCACAAACCCGCACAAGCGATCACAGAGACGTATGGACCGCGTATCGGATGTTTGCTTCGGTGCCGTTTCTATTTGTAGTTATTCAATGATTTTCATGATCCAGATATCCAATCCCAAAACCCAAGGAGTTAAGTAAATTTTACTTCTGAATGTTTTCACTTCTGTTCTGTGCTATAAAATACGGAGTTGCCGCATCGTAAAATGGCAGAATAGAAATTTGCAACTACGAATTTAAAGTGTTTGAACTTAATTTGTTCAAATCTAAATATGCCATCTATATATTAGTGTAGTTTTTAGCAATTCAGAAGCAATAGAAAAGAAAATAAGTGTAGTTTGATGTTGTTCGAAATTTCTAAGAGTTAAATAAAACAAGATAAAACCCACGAATTGCAGCGCCATTAAAATGTAAATACAGCGAAACAGCTGTGCGAAAGATGTGAACAAACATCCAAATAAAAAGCAATGGATATAAATACAAATAAATCGTAAATGTAAAATTTGTTTTTAGGTTTTATATATCTTTTCAAGACAAACAAGAATCTGAAACAATCACTTTTCTCCATTCCTATTCAACGTACATCATTTACAGCTGAAGTTATGTTTACTATTTGCTTCGTTGGTATGTCAAAAATTAATCAGGGGTGCCAAACTTGCAAAGTAATATTTCTTTATGATCTGGATGATTTTATTATCATGATGATCCATATTGATCATTAGCGATAATAAAACGCGGCTATTGGCTCGCAATACATTTGACGTTTGACAGACAGACAGACAACCAATCCAAATGGAACAAGAACAACGACAGACAAGGTAGGTTCCTATTCAATTTAGTTTTTATTTTATTTATTATGTTGCACATTTAATTTCTACATATTTTTTTTTTTCTTCTAGGTGACCATAACAATTTATAACAGAATTCATAAAAGATTTTTGCACGCAGAATACCAATTCTGGAAATCATAAAAGATTTTTTGACAGTTCGAACTTTTGTATGGAAATTCATAACAGAATACTAGTAAAAACGGATAAAAGATTTTGCCGAATAGGCCTTAATAATTGGTTTCTTTTGTTAATCGGTTGTAAGAAATTTCGCCTCCAGGTCGTCCCGTATTAGTTTAATAAGTTTTCTTCGCTACAAATCTGAAGCAAAGGGTAGTAGAACCACCTAAGAAGAGCTCATTTTAGGTAGAGGGTCGGCAAAGTCGTTTTAGATGCATAGAAAAATAAAATATACATGCTCGTGGGATTGACGAAGGAAACTTAGTTTCATTTTCTTTTGTATTTTGTGTATGTTAAAGATTGAACTTATGTATTCAGAATTATTTCTTTATTTTGTACAAATAACTAATCTAGTACTTTCTTTTCTAAACAAAGCTGTTTGAAATACGTAACATTTTGGAAGCATTGTAATAATTAATCAGTCATTGTCAAATTTTGCTATATACAAATGTCAATCATGTAAGCCAACTTTTGGCGGAAAATTTAACCTCAATAAATCGAGGAAATTTAAAACGAATCGGTGTTTTTTAATTACATACTTTGGTTGAGTAGAAAGTGTAAGTGTCTCGAAATTATACATGGTCCTTCGAGAAGAGAAAAAACATTTATTTCAAGTGTAAAAAGAACAATTTCATTTGTGAAAAAAATTTTGATTGAACAATAAAGACAATATATTGTGAGTTTTGTTGCAAAACGGTTTCTCGCGACGCGTAATTACAGCAACTGGCGGTACATTTAAAGATCCAGGTGAGTCCAGAGTAGTAGTTAGCTTTTTCTTGATTTCAATTTGCTCTCCACACAAAATGTCGCACACAATTTTGGAAAACTATCTTTCACGAATTGCAAAGGATGAGGAGAAATTCCAAAAAATTAAAAAAGATGACAAGCGTATTAAAAATTATCTGCATTATGCTCAAAGTCGGCTTGTAATTCTCGAAAATCTTTTTTCAAGCGGCTCTTGCAGCTAACAGAGTTGCAGTTACGTCGACGTCCACGAAGTCCGAAGATAGTTCAGTTGTCGAAGACACTTTCGAGCAAATTAAGGATTTATACATTAAACTAGCGGACCCGGCAAACGTCGTTTTGCCTGATCGTACATTTTTATTTCATTTTTATTTAACCAATGTGCCCAGACTGATTCTGTACTCCGTGTGCTTCGACCGATATTTCCTCGGACGTGTGCCCACGAATTGTATTGTCTAGGCAAATTTTTTCCAATGACTGTCGAAGAATAACGTTTGAAATGTATTTTTTTGTTATGAGAGGTGTCACGCCCTTTTGCCCAGTCCCGCCAGGTTTTGTAAAATACTTCAATCAGGCAATGTTCAGATATCGCGATTTAAATAACTTTGTTGTAAGGGTGGTGCCATGGCCCGTTTTTCAATCCCACCCACTTTAGCTCCCATGGGTGTCGAGAAATAGGATTTAAAATGTATATTTTTTTATACGGTAGGTACCACGCTCCTTTGTCCAATTTTGATCAAACTTTCACAGAAACACCTTTGGACCAATAACAAATATTTTCTTAAAATTTGATTTGAATCAGTTCGGTAGTTTTCTAGATATAAGATTTTTTGGTTTTGTTCGTATGGGAGGTGCCATGCCCTTTTGTCCAATTTTCACCAAATGGATGGTTTAGATTCATCCTTGGACCCACTCAAACACACACACAAAATTTCATTAAAATTGGTCCAGCCGTTTAGGAGGAGTTCGATTGCAACACACTTACAAAAGAATTAAATAAGATAGCTGTACCCGCCCGGCTTTGCCCGTGCACAGAAATTGTATTGCTTATAGTTCTTAGATAATAATGTTCTTTCGTAAATGCAAAAATGAGAAAAATCGATTTTCTGGAATTTTCTTTCTGCGTAATCTGAAATAAAGCAATACGAACAAAACAAAAAAATAAACATGAAAATCGGCTCAGCGGTTATCGAGTTATAACGTCATCGAGTTTCACCCCATAGAAGATGTTTTTTGTATGGGCAGTGCAACGCCCTTTTGTCCGATTTTGACCAATCTTACAGCAACACTCCTAAGCCAATACCTAAAATTGTCTGTAAGTTTCAACTCAATCGATTCGGCTGTTTTCGAGATATAAGATTTGTAATGTTTTTTTTGTATGGGCGGTGCCACGCCCCTTTGGCCAATTTTGACCAATCTTCACAGCAACACTCCTGGGTGCTCCTGGGCCAATGCCTAAGATTGTCTGTAAATTTAAACTCAATCGATTCGGCGGTTTTCGAGATATACGATTTTGAATGTTTTTTTTGTATGGGAGGTGCCACGCCCCTTTGTCCAATTTTGACCAATATCCACAGGAATACTACTGGGCCAATGCCTAAGATTGTATGTGAATTTTAACTCAATCGATTTAGTGGTTTTCGAGATATAAGATTTTGAATATTTTTTTTGTATGGGAGGTGCCACGCCCCTTTGTCCAATTTTGACCAATCTCCTTCAGTGCACTCCTGGGCTAATACCTAAGATTATCTGTAAATATGGGCGCAATAGAGTCGGTGGTTTTCAAGTTATACGTATCCGAACACATTTTAGAACTCATTTTTATATATATAGATATCGATTTGCTTTCGCACGTTTATAAAGCAAATGCTGCAGCAAATAGGCACACTTCAGCTCTGTCTGTCTCTGTAGGTTTGTTCGACGTGGACCCTAGGGCGCACTAGTGCGCACTGGGTTAGCCCTATGGCGTTCGATATAGCACTGAGTTCGCACTGACACTGAAAACCTGTGTTCGAGGTGAGCACTGGGGCGCCCTAGTTGAGCACTGAGCTGACCCTAGGTATTCAGTCAGGGCAAGAGTTCAGTGCTGGATTTTGCTGTCAATCGTAGCTGTCATTTGTGTGAAATCATGTTTTGGTGAATTATTGACTTGTGCAGCACTACTAAATGTTAAAAGAAATGTGTTTTTCAACATTACAATCATTAATTGAACAAATTTAATGTTATTGCTGGTGTTAAATATGTATATTACTAAATTAACTCAGGGTTGCATTTTTCGTGTTCGACATGAAACTAAATTTCTGGGGTTTCCTTGGGTTTTTTGGCAGCCACGAAAATTCACTGACACTTCTCAGTGCGCACTAGGGCGCACTAGGGCTGGCCACGTCGAACAAACCTTGTGTCTTTGATACCAGCACCGTGCAGCTTCCAGTGATGAAAGTTCCTACTACGAAACTTGGAGGTCGTTTCACGACCAATTTACCTCACTTATCCATAACAATTCCGCTCTGTCTGAAATACAAAAGTTAAATTTTTTGAAATAAAGTTCGTGAAAACGAATGACTGGGATATTTTAGTAATATTTGCTTCAGAGCAA
The DNA here is from genome assembly GCA_955612985.1 of Cheilosia scutellata. NCBI lineage: Eukaryota > Metazoa > Arthropoda > Insecta > Diptera > Syrphidae > Cheilosia > Cheilosia scutellata. Next base: position 80,691,276 of record OY015312.1, on the reverse strand, counting down.
AAGCTTTCTGCACTTACCTAACAGTTATGGGAAGAAAAGTTAGGGGCGAAAAAGGAGCTGCCAACCTTCGAGGAATTTAAAGAATTTTTAGAAGTGAGATTTCTTGAAGCTTTCGATCAGCAAAAACAAAAATCATATGTACCCAATACCGACACACCAAGTAGAAGTTTCCCAAGGCGTGCGTTTCATACGCAACAGACACCAAAGCAGCAGTACAATTGCAAAGTATGCACCAAAGGGTAGCACTCTCTCAGAAACTGCAACTTATTTTCAATAATGGCGACAACTGAGCGTTACAGTTCTGTCGAGCAGCTAGGAGTTTGTTCAAATTGTCTAGCATATAGTCACAAAACGTTTCAATGCCCAAGTCGAGTCTGTTGTTACTTTTGTGGCCAACGGCATCACTCAATGTTACATATAAACACCCTTCTAACCATACACAGCAAAACACAACACATTTTAATACTACACCCATCACCAGCACCAACCATCAAACTTACACAATCGCATCTACTCAACTACCCTACACAAACTACTCAACACACTTTTGTACAACAGTATCACCACCCAACACTAATATCCAATCACATACAATAGCACAACCCAACAATAACACCCAATCACATACAACAATAGTTAACCCAAATGCACCGGCTTCTCACCCGAACACAGACCTCTGCACCAGTTCGTCTTTGCAAAATTACCACATTCACAACACTAATACACAAGTGCTTTTGGCAACAGCTCTAGTAAGAGTACAAACGGCTTCAGGAACCTTTTTAACTTTGAGATCCAGGTTCGGAAGCCACCTTTAATTAACCTTTGTTGGATCAAGGCATCTCCATCTAGATGGGAAACTTTTGTAGCAAACCGAGTCGCTGAAATCCAAAATCATACAAACATTAGTGGCTGGAAACATATCCTTCTGAGCTCAACCTGGCTTCCAGAGGAGTATTTCCAGCGTTTCTTGTAAAAAATGAGCTTTGGTGGAATGGGCCACAGTTTTCACATCATAGTTGGGACATCAATTTCCCAAATCAGCCTAATAGCTTCGACACCGAAGAAGCAAAGAAAAGAACCAAGGTACTCTGCACCACAACTGAGGACAACACAATCAACAAAACAATACACAAATACTCATCTTTATCAAAACTAATACGGGTAATCGCATATTGCAACAGGTTTTTGTCTAATTTAAGTAGTCCAGACAAACAAAATAGCTCGTTGACACCTAGCGAACTGAGGTCAGCCACATTATGCATTGTACAAAACGTACAAGGTCAAATATTTCCAGCTTATTCCAAAACAAAGACATCGAGGGAAAGAGGACCAAAATTACTTAATCCGTTTAAAGATGAAAAGGACATTTTACGTGTTGGTGGCAGACTTCAAAACTCAACACTGGTATATAGTCAGCAACACCCAATAATTTTAAAGTCTACGCACCATTTCGTAAAGCTTCTTCAGGATGCACATGAGAAAACTCTTCATGGTGGCGTACACAAAATGGCGACCTACTTTCGTCAACCGTATTGGATTCTCAGCTTTAAAAATGCAGCAAAGAAACATGTTCACGGCTGCAACATATGTTTTCTTCCTGCTCCTCGTGTCAGGATGTCAAGACCGTTCACCCACACTGGAGTAGACTACGCAGTAGTACATGGCTACTAAGGCAGTGCACATTGAGGTGGTCAGTGACCTGACTACACAAGCTTTTCTCGCGGCGTTCAGACGATTTACCGCAAGAAGGAGCTTATGCATTGCTATTTATAGCGATTGCGGAACTAATTTTGTTGGAGTCAACACAGAACTACAGACTTCGTGCAAGGAGATAATCGCGAATGAAGGAACACAGTGCAATTTCAATTCACCCGCTTCCCCTCATTTCGGAGGATTATGGGAAGCAGGTGTGAAATCGATAAAATTCCACCTAAAAAGAGTCACCGGAAATCAGACACTCACATATGAGGAGCTCAGTACGCTTCTGACGCAGGTTGAAGCGTGGGTCAACTCGAGGCCTCTGTGTCCGATTACGGAAGATATCGACGACCTCCATGCACTTACTCCGCGTCATTTCCTCATTGGAGAACCACTCATCGGACCACCACAACCAGACTATGAAACAAAAAATATCACTTACCTTGATCGATGGTGTGAAAGCGTGAAAATTATTTGCAATCATAAAACAGGACAACAGGGCAAAACAATCAATGCACTATGTACAAACAAAAATAAAACCAATGAGAGTTCACACTCCTTCTCACATTTTATTTGCATTCCCTTTCGCTGATTGCAGCGTGGGGAATAGTACGGAGATTACACGTCGAAATGTAAACAGGATCGCAGCGGTACGTACAATGCACACATGAAAACACAATCACTGTACCGCTGAATTGGGTGTGTTGTTTAGAGGATTTGCTAGATACTTTTCGATGTCATTCAGTTAGTGACAAATAGGTAGTTGAGTGAAGTGCAGTGAAGTGGTTAAATTAAAATTGGTGAAAGATCAAAGTTATAGAGTAGAGACAATAAACAACGAAAGAGACAAAGGGTGAGTTATCACTGAGCCTACGTTTGCTTGTTTAGAATTGTGTTTTAAATTAATATATTAGTGAGTTATCTCCGACCTGTTTGTGTAATTGTTTTGTTAAATTATATTAACGAAAGATAGTTGATCAAATATCTTATTAAATTTTAAAGTAGAAGTAAAAACACCATCTCCTTCAGAGAAAGAATTCTTTCTGGTTGTTTGATTTTCAGTCGACCACTGCACGGTTGTGCACAAGCGCATTAGTGCCAGTGGTGATGTGAGAACATGTGTTCATAGATAAATATTCTTTCAAGATGTAATGGTGGTGGTAAAGTGCGATGGTTCGCATAAGACGGTTGTGAACATATTGTTGTTTGTTCTTGGTAGTGGTTCTAGCCTAAAGTGGTAGTTGAGCGAGATAGATCACTTATCTGTCCGTGCCGTTGAGTTGGATGGTATTTACGATCCTACCACTGGTGGTGGTAAAGTGCGATGGCTCGCATATGACGGTTGTGAACATATTGTTGTTTGTTCTTGGTAGTGGTTCTAGCCTAAAGTGGTAGTTGAGCGAGATAGATCACTTATCTGTCCGTGCCGTTGAGTTGGATTGTATTTACGATCCTACCACTGGTGGTGGTAAAGTGCGATGGTTTGCATATGACGGTTGTGAACATATTGTTGTTTGTTCTTGGTAGTCGTTCTAGCCTAAAGTGGTAGTTGAGCGAGATAGATCACATATCTGTCCGTGCCGTTGAGTTGGATGGTATTTACGATCCTACCACTGCTTCGTCGGCTCGCTGTGGTGTTTCCGCTTGCCTGACATTAGCGTCCACGTATGAAGATGTGTGTATTCCTGCTTCATGTACTGTGTTTCATCATGACACAGTCAGCTCATCCGAGAGGGGATAGGGAGTGAGCATTCCTCCCAGTCCGTACCGTTGAGTTGGATGGTGCGCTATGGCTAAATGATGTCTTCGTTGGCTCGCTGTGGTGTTTCCGCTTGTCCAACATCAGCGTCCACACCGGGGATGTGTGTATTCCTTCTCCGTGTGCTGTGTTCGCATCAGACACAGTTAGCTCATCCGAGATGGGATAGGGAGGTGGCATTCCTCCCAGTCCGTACCGTTGAGTTGGTTGGTGCGCTATGGCTAAATGTTGTCTTCGTTGGCTCGCTGTGGTGTTTCCGCTTGTCCAACATCAGCGTCCACACCGGATGTGTGTGTATTCCTGCTCCATGTGCTGTGTTCGCATCAGACACAGACAGCTCATCCGAGAGGGGATAGGGAGTGGGCATTCCTCCCAGTCCGTACCGTTGAGTTGGTTGGTGCGCTATGGCTACATTATGTCTTCGTTAGCTCGCTGAGGTGTTTCCGCTTGCCTGACAATGATGCTCACGCACGAGGATGTGTGTATTCCTGCCTCATGTGCTGTGTATGTATTATAACATTTCTCACCTCATCACCTTGTTCGCTGTTGTTGTAAATTAGTACATACTTCTTTCTTGCATTCTATTGGTTTACGCAATTGGGCTCATGTGTCTTTTTGTCTTTACTTTTAATTACAGTTGATGATGACGAACCATTATCCACGACCGGAGGAGACTACGCCACATAAATTAGATACATAAAAAAAAATAAATAAACAAGAATTAACTTAAATATATTTCTCAAATAAACAAAAAAAAGTTCATTGCTAAGTTCGGATTTTCTTACAATGGAAACGCGTCCAAAGACTCCTTCAGTCTTTTTCGAGAAGATGGAACAGCGAATACCTCACGCGGTTGCAGCAACGACCGAAATGGACAAAAACCGAAGAAAACGCAATTAAGGTAGGGGATCTGGTACTCCAAAAAAACGAGAGACTCCCACCGGCGAAATGGAGTTTAGCTCGTATTCTAAAATTACACCCAGGAACCGACAACTTACCTAGAATCGTCACAGTCACAACTACAGATTCGTCAAGAAGCCGCGAATTCAAGACACCGATCGCGAAAATTTGTTCTCTGCCAAGCAACGCGGTGGCAGACAACACTGTAATTTAAAACACATTTAAATAAAACTGCTCAACACCGCACTTGAACTCTAAATTAAAACCATTTATATTACCTTTTGGAAATCATCATTAAAACGAAATTATCCAATATGCAATTTTCCAAAACAGTAAACAAATAAATCGCACAACACTTCACTCGCCTTATATTTCATGCGAGACCTTTTAAACAAACTATTTTAATGTCACTACACTTTCTCATGATTTACACTTACACTATACAATATTCTTTAATTATGTATGTTTGCTGTATTCCTCTACCGCGCCGCGACAGCTTTCAATACATGTTAAAAGCACTACACTGAACGATCAAATTACGCGAACGATATGTTATATCGAGCGCGCTCGCTCTAACAACAGCATCATACGACGATGCAAATAACTCTGTTTCGACAGCTGGTGGACTGTATATTAAATTATATTTTTCGTCCTTATAAGTTTACGTTTTTATTTACAGATAGGGTAGTTCGCGACAACGTCAGTATCAAATGAGAAAAAAAAAAACAAAGTGACAGCTAAAAAAACTTGTAGGAAAACAACCAACATTTTATATGGCGGGAGATAGGGTTTAAATTAATTTTGGATTTTTTGAAACAATCTGTACAAATTTATTTATTGAACTTTTGTAAACACTTTTAAGAAACTCTAATGCCCAAAACACACGTGCAGAATTCACTGCGCAGCAGGATTAGAATACACATGTTCTTATGTGGTGAAACAAATGTAAATTCTGCAGCCACCGCAGCACTGCAACATGTTTCTATTTCTAAATCCACTGCATAGCAATGCAGTGAATTAAATTAAGTAGACTTGGCAGCATCGAATTTTTAAATTCAGCTACTGTTGCATACGAGGAAAAGAGAGACGGGAGTTATTTGTCGTCCTTGTTTCACTCACGTATTTTTCCCCTCATTGACAGGAACCGCTGCAAATTGAATTCTGCACATGTGTTTCATCTGCAGTACTGCATGCAGTGAAGCATTCAGAATTTCTGCACATGTGTTTTGGGCATAAATTTCAAGACTGCAATGTTTTCAATTTGTATTTGGCACTTTATTATAAACTTTTCACAAATAAAATGGGCAAAACCTATCTCCCGCCATGTAAAATTTCGTTTGTTTTCCTACAAGTTTTTTTGACGTTTCAGTGAAAGAGAAAGCGCACTTCTGAAAGAGATAGCTTCGCGAAATACCCTATTTTGAAAGGCAATATTAATAATAATATTAAACATACAAAAAATTCCCTGATTGAGCCGATGATACAAAATAATATATTAAACAAATTATACAGTGTTCCATTTCTGGTTTAGCCGGGCGCGTCGGTCCTGAACAAACTCCAACGCAACCATTCATGAAATCAAAAAAAAAAAAACATAATTTCTTAATCTAGAAGCTTAGGTACTCTATAAACTTTCTCACAACTAAAATATCAAAATAAAAGTAGTAATAATAAAAATCATAACAATTTTACACTTATAATAAACAACAAAAACGCACCTATTATTGTTAGGCAAAATATGAAAAAATGAAATTTCAAGTTACTATTGACGGTTATCTGTAGGACATCGATTATAGCGAGGAAACGTACGTACAACAAATTGACTACGGGTAATAAAATCAACACGTATATAGGTGTGAAATAATTAAATGAAATTAAATATGTATTGGTTAAGTAGATATTGGTACTTGCTTAAAACCATCCATAGAATCATTCATTTTACACTTCAATAATTTTATATTTTTCTTTAGTAGGTAGCCAATGTGTTGATCAGTTGATGTAAAAACAGCAAGTGAATGCTCAATTCTTAACACATGTGAAGCATTATTTGACATTTCACTTTAGTACTAGGGGTGGTATTCACCGACCACTCGTAAGTTAAGAGCTTCGTAAAAATATCCACCAACCGTTATTAGTGCAGATTTACGAGCCAACTACCTTACAATACAAAATTGTCCGTTCAGATGGTTGTAAGATTTTGTTCCAAAGTCTGACAGTTTCATTGTCCGATGGATGTCTTACAATTGGCTGACAATGACATTTCTGACATAAGACAAAATTGTTAGTTCAGACGGTTGTAAGACATTTGGGACACATTTTTCACTGACAGATCTGACAATATTGTAAGATCTGACAATCGTGTGTACTTAGCTTTACGAGTGGTCCCAACCACTCCTAAGTTAGGAGAGGTTCGTTGTTCGAATTCGAACATGAAGGCAGAGCGCGCGCTGTCATATTTAACGTAAGCAATATGACAGCATATTCAGATTTGGGTTTTATTATTATTTTTTTATAAATTCTAGTTTTATCTTTAGTTTATTAATTTTGTATTGTCAATAAAGATTTTAGAAATTTATAAGGCAATCAGGCCTATTCGGCAAAATCTTTTATCCATTTTTCCTGTTATTCTGTTATGAATTTCCATACAAAAGTTCGAACTGTCAAAAAATCTTTTACGATCTCCAGAATAGGTATTCTGCGTGCAAAAATCTTTTATGAAATCTGTTATAAATCATAACAGAATAAAAGACAGCATTTTGTGACTTTTATCATAAAAGATTTTTATTAATTAGAAAGTTTTGGATTGAAATGTATTAATTGTGCATAAACTAGTGGGTTTGTAATGGAAAATAATTTGGAAATTTATATTTTTGCTTTAATTCGCGAGGAACTCAATGTCGAGTAGCTACTTCTCCGGAGCGGCCCATGCTTCGGTGGTTTGGTCATGTTAAACGCATGTCCCCAACCAGGATCCCACGACGTCCTATGGAATCCGTACCATCATCAGGCAGGCGTCCTCTATATAGACCCAGTATGAGATGGTTATATCAAGTTCATAATCTCTCCTCTTGCCGTATGGGGATTGCCCTTGATGATTTAGAGACGATGACGGAGAATCGAGAGCTATGGAGGGTCCACTTGAGCAACCTATACCCGCAACCCACTTAATGGATAAGCGGACCATTAAAAATGATTGAATGAATTTTTTTGGTTCAGACGAAGACACCCACACCGATTAATTTTGCTGGAACTAAGATTAAATAGTAATGCATTTGATCTTCCTAATGTGCGTTTTACTCGCTACAATTATAATGAACAAATTGGAACAATTTACAAAACACGAATAGAACCATTTCATTTCAAATGCAGGTAAATTGTATTTCTAATGACGATGTAAAGTTGGGTATTTATTTCAAGTTTCTCGCGACACTACATTTTTACGGATACAGTTCATATCAGGCATCAATAGGAACACATTTTTCGTTTATCGCAGCCCAGTACATCGAGATCGATTCAGTTGGTTACTGATTTGAAATAGAGTTTTTTAATTGCATTTTGCTGCATGTAAGAGCAATATACTTCTTATTGCCTCGTCGTGGTTTTTTGTTGTCTTTTTCCTAAAAAAGATGTTCCAGTATTTATTACACAATTATTTAGTTTGTAATAATTCAAAACATACCTTTTTCAGACTGCATTTTAATATGTTTTTTGCACAAAATTGATCAGGTGCCTACCGTCTATGTATAAAAAAAAAAACTCTGCGGTTTGTTTTGACAGCTTCGTAACAGTTTTTCAAGTTTCGAACTTCCATAACAGATTTTCATAAAAGTTCGAAACCCTGAATACGATTTATAAAAGATCTTTTATGGTCGAGATCTTTTATGATTCATAACAGAAAATTCATAACAGAAAATTCATAACAGAATAAAAGATTTTGCCGAATAGGCCTAAATATTTTGAGTCATATTTGTTAGTTTCGCAAAATAATTTATTCGTAGTAGACCATTGTTATGGTTGGGCAGTGTTCTAGTATCGTGGGATTCTTTTTCCTTTCTAATAAAATTTCAGACAAAAAAAATGTTAAGCCTGAACTACATCCAAACAAAAGTGGAAAAAAGTACAAAAAAGTGAAAATATCGAAACTCATAGAAAACACACGCATATTTACGTGACATCTATGAGTAAAATCTGAACTACTAAAGCTCTGAGCTTTTTATTGTTTATTTCATCGAAAACACATGACTATTGATAAAACATCTATGAGTAAAATCTGAACTAATAAATCTAAGAGCTTTTGGTTGTGAAACTCATAGGAATTATGTGATTTGAACGTGATCTGGCGGGAAGTAGAGCAACTTTCTACTTCCAGTGGCGTTGGGCGGATTTGACATTGGCCGTATTCACTAATCTAGTTTAGTAAGTCTGACAGCTCTCAAAATTCATGTTGCTAAGTTTTCATTGGGCAAAACTGGTCACGTGAACAGTTTTCTCAGTTGACGTCTATGTGTGCAAAACCGACCAATTTAGTCGAGAATTTCTCGACTTACTAGTAAGTTGACGTCTATTTGTAGCAACATTTATGTTTGGCATTTCTGTTCGCCCTGACGTAGAATATTAACAGCGGAATTAATAAAAAAGCCCTATCCGCTCTTTAAAACATCTTTTAGCTACCATACGGATAGTGGACTTATTCGTTTGATAACTTTTATTATTAATAAATACATCTTATATCCATATTAGCTATCCACTCTTTATCACTAAACGCACGGCAGCACTGCGTCCAAACTGTACTAAACATGGTTGTAAATCTGTCATATTCCATCAGCTGACACTATCATGCTCAGAGCATTTTCGTTTGCGAATTTTAGATTCTCTCTGAAATTCTCTTCCAGCTTTTAAATTTCTCGCGTCCAATCGAACTTTTTGTTGGTATACGTGTATTTGAAATATGTGTATAGTAAATTAACTGTGTGTGCAAGTTAACCAATCATCTATACGCCGAATTCGTTGAATTAAGTTATCCGCTCCTTAAAACATGTCAGTGAAAGCTAAGATATGTTTATAAATAATATTTACGACTTAAAAGATGTTTTAGAGCTAATTCGCCACTATGCGGTATTTATTAATACGGGGGTTAGTTATTAAGTTAATACAAAGGTTCTACCGCGCAGTGAATAGCTCAAGATTTATGTTATATTTTGGCTAATACTAGGCATATTTTTTGGGAATCTATAGCTAGCTCACTTTTACTTTTACATGCAAAACTGTTATACTCACTTTTGGTTATGTTATACTCACTTTTGGTTTTACATGCAAAATTGTTATTGTAACAGAACGATGATGTCAACAAACAGATCGTCTGAGAGCGCCATCTTGTAGTTCGTAGTATTGTAGAATGTTTAGCTGCAACCAACTTCAGTTTGCTCTTCTGGTATTTCGCGCTCAAAGCATCTGTCATTTCATTTTTTTTCAATTCAATTTCGATTCCAAACCGAGCGGACCAGAGGTGCAAACTGCGGTAAGAATTTTGTATAAAACTAAAACTATTGTTAACTACCTTTATTTAGAAATAAAACACACACACATCACACACGCATTCATGGAATTTGTTAATTTCGAGCCTCTGCCCGCAAATTTGGAACAAACTTTTATTTCGCATTCTGCGAGACTCCACCGCCGTAAATACATTGCGAAATCTGCATGAGACTCCGCACTGTCATTGAGTGACCTTCAAAGCAGCAAGCAGCCAGCAGCCAGCAGCCTGAAACCTTTTGCCGTCGTTTCAAACCAATGTTGCGTCACACACCTCCAAGAAAGAGTCCACGCTTAAATCCAGAGGCAAATATCGCCGCCACTATGCCTTTGGAGAACACGATGGAAGCAGATGCCATCGCCACCGCCGCCACCGTCACCACCGCCGCCGTCATCACCGCCACCACTGCCACCACATCGAGAAGTGTATCGGATGCCAGCGTTTTTTCAGTAAAGCCAACTTTTGCAAGTAATACTGCTGTGGCTGTCGCAGCACAGCAGGAAAATATTTTAGAACGAGTACTACAACAACTAAGTGCAATGGAATGTGAACTGCGAAGCACACAAGCGAAGTTGCGGGAAAGTGATTTGCAGTGCTTAGCACTAAGGGAAAGGTTACAAAACGAGCAGCCAGCATCATCAGGAGTTTCTTTTGTGTCAAGTAACGTTCAGTTCACACCACCGCTATCGACGTCATATGCCGTTGCCCAATATACGGTACCAAGTACAGCTACTGTTTCTAGCCAAGCATTGTTACAACCAACATGTTCAGTGCCAATAAACGTTCCGTTATTGCCAACAGTTAGTGGTATTAGTAGGTCAAATATTAGTCAGGCAAATTGTATTTCATCTGCCTATGAATATATCCCAATTAATTTGAGAGCTCAGCCGTTGCATTCACAGCCAGGACTTTCTCCGACCGATGGAATTAGCAATTTTACGTCGCAGCATTCGTTTACTATGCCGCGTAGAATTGTAGATTTGCCAGAGTTCTATGGACGTGCTGAGGACTGGCCAATGTTTTCGACAACGTATGATGAGACTACTTCAGCGTACAATTACTCAAACTTGGAAAATTGTATGCGCCTACAGAAGAGTTTGAAGGGTGAAGCACGGGAAGTAGTCAAGTCGCTGCTAATACATCCGCAAAACGTTGTTACAGTGATGGAACAACTTCGTTTACGTTTTGGTCGACCGGAGCAGTTGATCCGAAGCCAGCTTCAACAAATACGGGAAATTCCTGCTATATCTGAAGCGTCTGTGGAGAAATTAGTGCCATTTGCAACGAAGACAAAAAATTTGGCGGTATTTTTGCAATCAGTCAATGGCCAACATCACTTGTCTAACCCTACCTTATTGGATGAACTCATAACCAAGCTTCCGATGAGTAAAAGGATAGAATGGGCCAGTTACGCAGCATCAATACAGCCGTATGCAACCATTGTTGATTTCAGCAATTGGTTGAATGCAGTCGCAAGTTTAATTTCCACGATCCAAGACAGTTGTAGCCGTACAACAGCAGAAACAAAACGAAGGGTTGTTCTTCACGCAGCGGATGGTCAGCGTAATAATTCTTTTAAATGCCCATTTTGCCATGGCCAGCATAAAGTCATAAGTTGCAAGAAGTTTTTGGATTGTGATGTGCATGAAAGGTGGACCGAAGTAAAACGTGGTCGATTGTGTTTCACCTGTTTGGATGTGGGACATATGACACGCAACTGTCGCCGTCGAAAACAATGTGGTGTTAATGGGTGTAGTTCGAGTCACCACAAGTTGTTACACGAACACAGGAACAATACTGTTGAAAGGCCGCCATCCCCACAGTCGGATCATCGGGAAGTTAGTGCTGTGGGCGAAGTCCTCAGCTGTGCAGTCAACACAACTGAATCATCGAAGCTACTGTTCCGTGTTTTACCGGTTACTCTCTATGGACCAAAGAAGCGAATCGACGCGTATGCACTATTGGACGAAGGTTCGTCTGTTACGATGATCGATCGTGGCTTGACGGAAGAACTAGGCCTGGAGGGACAAAAGCAGCAATTAAGTGTTCGGTGGTTTGGAGGCAAAGCTACTCAAGAGCCTTCAATCGTGGTCAATTTACACATTAGTGGTGTCACCATGAAGAGAAGACACATGCTACGAAATGTCTTCAGCGTATTGAACCTTCAGTTGCCGACGCAAAGCCTGAACTGTAGCGATCTCGGTGAGATGTCTATGGACATAAAACGTCTAAAATTGCTGCCGTATTCAGACGTCACACCAAAGTTACTCATAGGCTTGGACCATTGCCACTTGGGTCTGCCAGTTGAAACGCTTTCGCTGAAACCTGGAGGGCCATTCGCTTCCAAAACTGAATTGGGTTGGATAGTTTTTGGTCCCACCCAAGGAACAGTATCGACGAGTGCTTCGTGCCTTATGACTAGCGTCGCCAGCGAGGATGCCCTTCACGAACTTGTCGAGGATTACTTCCACACAGAGAGCTTCGGAGTGCGGCCAGCACCAGTCGTGGAAAATGAAGCTGATTTGCGAGCTAAGAACATCCTGGAAGCTACTACTGTCAGAATCAACGGCAGGTTCCAAACAGGACTTCTTTGGAAGAGCGATCGGGTAGAGCTGCCCGATAGCTATGCAATGGCCAAGAAGAGGTTAATCGCCATCGAACGTAAAATGCAACGTGATAACTCGTTTGCTGTCGCCTACAATGACATCATTCGGAGTTATATCGCCAAGAACTACGCCCGAAAACTGCCGCCAGCAGAAGCCGCCATCATTGAACCAAGGACGTGGTATCTTCCACATTTTGCAGTGACAAATCCCAACAAGCCAGGCAAGCTACGTTTGGTTTTCGATGCCGCCGCTACCACTGAAGGGACTTCACTCAATATGTGCTTACTAAAGGGACCGCAGCAGTACCAACCGATGCCATCGGTCCTGTTTAACTTCCGTATTGGAGCAGTCGCTATATGTGGGGACATTCGTGAAATGTTCCACCAGGTTCTTATCCAGCCAAAGGATAGATGTGCCCAGAGGTTCCTATGGCGCGACGGGAATGATGATCAGCCACCAGACGTCTACGAGATGATGGTCATGACATTTGGAGCTGCTTGTTCGCCTTGCGCAGCTCAATATATAAAAACCGTCAACGCGTTGGAACATCGTGGTCATGAAGCCCGAGCTGTCAAAGCTATCTTAAAGTACCACTACATCGATGACTTTGTGGACAGCTTCGACACAATAGAGGAAGCTATCAGAATTGCAAAACAAGTTCGCGAAATCCACAAGGACGCCGGATTTGAGCTACGCAGCTTCGCTTCAAACGAGCCAGACGTTATAAATGCTTTGGTGGGTGGTGAGGAGCCTACGATGGTGATGTGCGATCGCCCGATTGAAGACAGCTTAGCAACAGAGAAGGTGCTAGGGATGTATTGGCAACCCTCTACTGATGCCTTCAGGTATCATTTGAAGTTTCATCGCGTGGATGCTGAAATCGTTGCTGGAAAAAGACGCCCTACGAAAAGAGAGTTGCTGAGTATGACAATGTCCGTGTTTGATCCACTTGGCTTCCTTTGCCACTTCTTAATTGGAGCAAAACTACTAATGCGCGAAGTCTGGAAGCGCGATATACGTTGGGACGAGCTACTCCCGGATGACATTAATGCAGCATGGAGCAAATGGTGCTCCAATATAAGTCACGTCGTCAAGTTCCAGATTCCACGTCATTATTTCATCAGAACTGTACCCAAGCAAGTGCAGCTCCATATTTTCGTGGATGCGAGTGAGGATGCCTTTGCCGCCGTAGCTTACTGGAGAGTTATTGACTCGAACGGTAAGGCAACGGTCGCATTCGTTTGTGCAAAGACGAAGTGTGCACCGCTTAAGCCGATGACTATCCCGAGACTCGAGCTCCAGGCTGCTGTTTTGGGAACCCGTCTGATGCAGATGATTGTTGATGAGCACTCTATCGAAATCACCAGATGTTTCCTATGGAGTGATTCCAAGACTGTGGTACAAAATTGGATCAAATCGAAAAATCGCCGCTACAAGCCATTTGTGGCTCACCGCATAGCCGAAATCTTAGCTGCCAGTAAGCCATCCAACTGGAGATGGATCTCTACCGAGGACAATGTGGCCGATGAAGCCACGCGTCCGAACTATCAAGTCAACTTCAGTCCAGAGTCCAGGTGGTTAAGCGGACCAGAGTTCCTGACCAAAAATGAGGATATGTGGCCAGCTGACCCTGCCATTGTGAGCTGTCATGCAGAAGAAGACGTCGAAGAGCTTCAGCCGAAATTTGCGATACTTGTCGTAAGTGAACATTTCATTAACTTCACAGAATTTTCTTCCTTTATCAGGCTCAAGCGGACGATCGGCTGGGTGGTACGATTTGTTAATCGGTGTCGCCAAACACATCACCCTGAAGAAGACCATGGTTTGTCCGTTGCTGAACTTGATGAAGCTGAAACCGTCCTATGTCGCCAAGCTCAAACTGAGAGGTATGCTGTAGAGCTAAGTCAAATCGGAAGCGGACAAGATCTGGCCAAAGGTAGCGCCTTGTACAAACTTTCGCCATATGTTGATGACAGTGGTGTTTTACGCGTGAGCGGACGCATCGATGCAGCGAGCTGGCTTCCATACACAACAAGACGTCCCATCATATTGCCACCTGATCATCCGTTGACAGAACTGATCGTTTTCCATCACCACTGCCAGATGAAACACCAAAACATAGAAGCTACGATATGTGAAATCCGTCACAAGTTCTGGATCCCACGCCTGCGGCAGGTCTTGCGAAAAATAATCTTCAAGTGTTGCGTTTGCAAAATTGCTCGTGTTTCACCTGTCACGCCTATTTTGGGTCAGTTGCCGAGAGACCGTTTAACGCCATACGTAAGGCCATTCTCATACACTGGCTTGGACTACTTCGGCCCGCTCACAATTACTATTGGTCGTCGCCAGGAGAAGCGGTGGGTGGCATTATTTACGTGCCTCGTCGTGAGAGCCATTCACCTCGAGGTCGCTCGTGATCTTTCGACTGACGCCTGTATCATTGCCATCCGTAACTTCATCAACCGTCGTGGAGTACCAGTGAGGATCCGAAGCGATAATGGCAAGAACTTTGTTGGAGCTGACCAAGTAGCGAGACGTTTTCCTGAAGTATTTGAATGCGAGCGCATTCAAGACGAACTATCATCGAGAGGCGTTGAATGGCTCTTCAACTGTCCTAACAACCCATCGGAAGGAGGCGTATGGGAGCGTATGGTTCAATGTGTCAAGAAAGTCTTACGTCATACACTGCGCGAAATTGCACCTCGCGAACATACACTTCAGTGTCTTATCATCGAAGCGGAAAACGTGGTCAACTCACGTCCCCTGACGCATCTGCCAATTTCAATCGACCAGGAGGAGCCACTAACTCCAAACCATTTTTTACTCGGGGCAGCCAACACCGCACAGACACCTTGCTTATCCGAGCCTCCTGAAAGGTTATGTGCTCTAAACAAACAATGGCGCATCGCCCGGCAACTAAGAGATAGATTCTGGAAGCGTTGGATTGCGGAGTACCTGCCGACCCTAACATGCCGTACCAAATGGTGTCAGAAGACAACGCCGCTTAAGGAGGGAGACCTAGTATTCATCTGCGATTCAAATATGCCGAGGAAGCAGTGGTGTCGTGGAAGAGTTCAGCAAGTGTATTATGGAGCAGATGGTGAAATACGGCAAGCAGATGTAAGTACGAGATCAGGAGTTTATCGACGTCCAGTGTCCAAGTTGGCCGTTCTTAACGTGGATAGTGGTGAATCGAGTCGATCCACGGGGGCGGGGATGTAACAGAACGATGATGTCAACAAACAGATCGTCTGAGAGCGCCATCTTGTAGTTCGTAGTATTGTAGAATGTTTAGCTGCAACCAACTTCAGTTTGCTCTTCTGGTATTTCGCGCTCAAAGCATCTGTCATTTCATTTTTTTTCAATTCAATTTCGATTCCAAACCGAGCGGACCAGAGGTGCAAACTGCGGTAAGAATTTTGTATAAAACTAAAACTATTGTTAACTACCTTTATTTAGAAATAAAACACACACACATCACACACGCATTCATGGAATTTGTTAATTTCGAGCCTCTGCCCGCAAATTTGGAACAGTTATACTCACTTTTGGGTTTGTTATACTCACTTCCCAAAAAAATACGCCTACTATGCCAAATCTAGGGGTACCAAAATGTAAAGTATTAGTATTAGTAGTTTTCGAAATGTAAAATCACAGTAGAAAACAACGATGGCAACTTGGAATCTATCCCAGCCTCAGATACTAGCTAGAGCTACTAGACCCACAGAAGTTAAATGTCTATTTCATTAGTAATCTGTGGTGCTCTGTTTACCTTAATTGTACCTTTATAATACGAGTGTATTTCAAAACAAAAACGAGATAATGATAAATATTGTGAAAAAATATCCCATGCATATAATCCAACTCTGCATTACATTGAGTGCACTTGAAATGTGTTATGAATTAAATCGCAATGGAAATTCGATATTTGGACTTGGGAATGGCCGTATACATGAAGCGCCAATCTATGATAGAGGCCGATACTTCGAACCTTATATTTTCAATAAAAATGTAGGCAGAAATAGTAATTCAAATCTGTTTACAAAAAATGTGCATGATTATGGAATGTGGAAAACTCTTATCGATGACTTATTACGCTTTGATTATAGTAACAACCGTAATTTAACGATGTATCCAATTAATATTAAGAACGAGCCTAAGATGTCAAAGAACACAGGGACAAATTCAAGTACTAATTGCATAATTCCATATTTGCGAATTAAAAATAGTGAACTACATGGTGTCACTCGGACATTAGATGGCAATCCAAATTTAAATAATTTCGGCTTTGATTATCTATTAGAAGATAGTAGTTTGAATGATATATTTAAAAATGGCAAGTCGCTAGACAATAGCTTTTATGACTTGCATTTAAACACTGCTGTTAATATGTCTACGGAATTCCGAAAGAATAATTCTCCACTAAAAAAGGATCCATTTTTAGAAAATTTAAATGACAATAGCTATGATGAACTTAAATTGTATTCTGGACACCTCACAGGAGCCAACTCAGAAATTATGGAACAGGTAAAATTATAAAATAAGTTTCAGGTTTGAATGTAACCTGGTTTACAAATTGGCTGTTGCTATTCGCACGTTGTGCTTCGGGGCACGGCTTCGGGACACGACTGCGTCAAGTTGGGGTATGTGGCTCGCTACGCTCGCGGCAAGGACTCTAAACTCCAGTATAATCATTTTCGGACATAAGGCCGTACGTTTAGGATCCAACAGTTATATTTATAAAGAGTTTTTAATGAAAATAGAATTACGTTACGTGCCCGTTTCCCGAACATAGGAAACGTCAGTTCAGTACAAAATCTATCAAAATGAACGTGCGAATAGACACTTCGTTACAAATTTCTATTGAAGATACTGTTTTTAATTTTGCTTATTAATGTATTTTCTATAGGCACTAATGGGAGAGGCGCCAAAGATTACTTATAACTAGGGACATGCACTTTGCTTTGCAGGTGGGCGCAGTAGCTTCTGTAGGCCCCGTGGTTAGTGTGCTGCACTACTGAGCGAGGGGTCTCTGGTTTGAAAAATACAGATTACCTACATCTCAAGTTTTTTTTTCCTCTGCGTCACCTATCGTCAACAAACATCCGAGGGTATTACGCTCGTGGAGAAGCTTCGGACTCATCATAAAACTATAACTCTGCTCCATTCGTCCTAAAAATTAAAAAAAAAACTAACAAACGAATGGTTGCCGAGAACTTTTTGAGGCTTTGTGAATGATCCGTCTAGCTATATTTCCAGCCTTTAGTCTGGCCTTGCCGAAGGGCACTGATTGCAGTAAATTCCTGTGTGAAAAGATCTAGGGGCTAAATATTAAGTATAGGCTCTAACTCCGCTGTGGGGCTGGCTCTCATTGCCCCGTGGTGACAACGCTGACCAGTGACAAGTCTGTAAACTTTTGCCATAGTTCTGAAGGCGATAGTACACGGCATGTAGAAAGCCATGTCCGTATGTAGCACTGACTTCACTTTTACGTCAGCATATGGTCCCAATGGCTACATGCCGTGTACTACTACCGTTTTTAGTGCCGGCCAATAGACTAGGGCCCCTATTGTGACTGTCGATAGGTGATCGTTGATCGACAACTGTCGATCGATAGACAACTTTGATTGTCGATTGCGATTGATATTTGTCGATTTGACAGTCGCTTGTAGTCGATTACAAATGTCTGGTCGATGCTTTCTCTTGAAAGTGAAAAAAATGTGTGCGTACGAATAGCTAAAATCAATCGACGCAATCGACAATTGTCGTGACGATCGCTGATCGACAATCACAATAAGGGCCTAGGTTAGGTTAGGTTAAATAGAGGTATGAGAGAGAAATCTCATACCGCACTAGGCACCATCAGGACCCATCGTTATCCCTACAGGAACCAACTGCAGTGCCCTAAATTGGAAAAAACACCTAAACACTTGCCCTTTATAGTTGATATGGCCTATCTCCTCTGAATGTTGGAAGAAGTACCTTCCCACAAATTTCCTTCTACGTCATATTGCCTCGCACTCACACAGTATATGTATGTGTTATATCTTCCTCAGTCTGAGACTTTTGGCATGTCTCAGTGCCCTGACAATATACCGATCAGTGTCCTGGCTAAATAGACTAAATTGCACCGACCGAGAAAAATCAGCCCTATCATGAATTCCGTCGTAATCGAAAATACGTTACGAATCCCTAAAAATACATGGAATCCATTCATATTGGAAAATCTGCTACGAATTTCGAAATTCTTAAAATTAAGTATCTCTGAATCCGAATGAAACGGAAATTTGACGTCTTTTTCTACGACAAGTAATTTGTGTCGGAGACGTTGGGAAAAACGATGTTTGCACAGAAATAGGTTGTGTTTTGTATAAAAAACCAAATATTTACCATATTTTTTGATCTTAATTTTACTTGTTACTTTAATAGGGCATACGCAACTAATAAGGCACATATCGAAGTTATTGAACACGAAAGCACACCCGGTTCAAACTCATGTTTCAGCTCTTGTAATATACATTTTTGCCGAAATTTCTTTGAAACTTCTATTATTCTTTTTAAAACATAAAATTAATTGAGTTCCCTATACTAGTACCAAAAATAATAAAACACCTAAATGGCGCATTCAAATAGGAATTGTTGTCATATGAAATCAAAATTCGATACCCTTAAGAAGCTTTTCGAAAAAGCTTATACCGATGAGAAAAAATGAAACCGAAGCTGAACAACACTACTCTTGCTACTACATTACCACTGACTACTGAACTGACTCCAGAGTCCAGCCACACGCACACCACTTATCTTATAAATATAATTGAACCTTGCATGCATTTGCAGTTCTTCATTTAATTGCATTTAATGCATTTTCCCTTCGATGAAGTCGAACGTTCTGCGATTTATATGCAATTTGACGTCATATCAATGCGTATGCGAATTGCGAGTGTATCGTCTGGATGTGCATCGTTTATGACTCTCTTTTTGTTTTCGTTTTATGCTATACTTCTCGTTCCCTATAATGAATGTCCCCTTGATCTTGAGGAAAGCAAAAGTCGCACTTGATAGATTTAAACCCGGTTTGTATTCTTATTATTATATCACTATACATGGGTTAGGTTAGGTTTACGGGTTGGTGAAGCTGAGTAGCCTCTTCTTCACCCCACTCAGGTCCTCGTGGACCCATTGTGATACCCTTCGATGGGGTTAGCCGCGTTGTAATGGCTTTGTTTCATCCTTCCCATGGTTACTCGACCCTGTCCAGCCATCCCGCTGTCCTCAGAAACCTGTAAAGATTAGACATTGAGACGTTAGAGAGTTCTTGGATATCCTGGAAGTAGTAACTTCCAAGTGTTCTGTTCCTCAAGTGACAGAGACTTGGGCAGTGACAGAGAAAGTGAGGTGTGTCCTCGTGAACCTCCTCATCATCGCAGCCTCTACAAATGTCGTCATTCTTGAGATTTAGTTTCATTGCGTGGCTTCTTAGAAGGTTGTGACCAGTGAGGGCGCCAACTAACTTGGACAGCGATATTCTGTCATATCGTAGCAGTTTGTTGGTCCTGCTTTTATTGTATTCTGGCCACATCTTCCGTGATATGTCGCAGGTGGTTAGTGTTTTCCACCTGATGTTGGCTTTCATTCGGATCTTATATTCCACTCGCTCTCTGAGACTGCAGATCGGTGGTTTGATCGACTGAAGTGCCTGGTCTAGGTCCATTGCAGAGCCATTTCTTGCCAATTCGTCAGCTCTCTCGTTGCCGGTTATGTCCCTGTGTACAGGAACCCAGCAGAGAACCGTATTATGCTGCGAGCCAAGAACCTTGAGCTCTTCGCGACAGCGGCGAACTAGTTTTGATTTTATCTCATTAGTAGAGATTGCTTTGATAGCCGCCTGGCTGTCAATGAATATGGTAATATCACTCCGTGGTATTGCCATTATTGACACCATGCTTGCCACCTCCGCGACCGCCAGTACCTCAGCTTGGAAAACACTACAGTAATCAGGAAGCCTGATTGAACTATGTATGTTGAGTTCCTCTGAGAATAATCCGGCTCCAGTTCCACATTCCATCTTTGATCCGTCAGTGTAGATGGCTATTGACTTCGTTTCCGTGGGTTCGTTCCTGTCCCATTCTTCCCTACTCGGGAACCGGCAGGAGAATGGTTTATGGAAGTCTAGGTATGGTGACATATAGTCAGAGCTGATGTCACTCCCTACGTATTCCTTGAGAATCCGCGCATGCCCAAAGAGACTAGGGATCCAGCATTTTGTCTGGCTTATTCTCAGGGCACTTTTGGCAGCCGATTCTTGCATATATAGATCTATAGGTGGCAGGTCAAGAAGCGTTTCCAACCCAGCAGTCGGTGTTGTTCTCAACGCACTAGTTGTTCCTATACATGCCAGTCTTTGTATTTTTGTCATTGCCTTAAGATTGGTTACTTTGTCTGTGGCTTTCCACCAGACTATGTTGCCATATGTGAGTATTGGGCGTACGATTGCCGTATACATCCACAGAATTACCTT
The DNA here is from genome assembly GCA_955612985.1 of Cheilosia scutellata. Classification (NCBI taxonomy): domain Eukaryota; kingdom Metazoa; phylum Arthropoda; class Insecta; order Diptera; family Syrphidae; genus Cheilosia; species Cheilosia scutellata. Next base: position 80,670,262 of record OY015312.1, on the reverse strand, counting down.
CGGGTTAGGTCCCCAGTTTCTGCCGAAGATACGATTGCATGCATAAAATGCATTCGATGCCTTTTTAACTCGTTCATTGACATTTAGTTTCCAATTAAGTTTTCTGTCGAGAATTATTCCCAGATATTTCGCACTCTCTGCCACCTGCAGGGGTATTCCCTCAATAGTTGGTGGTTCAAAGTGTGGTATGTTTCTTCTGTTTGAAAACAGCACGAGTTCGGTCTTCTGGGGGTTCACCCCAAGGCCACAATGTTTTGTCCACAGATTAAGTGTCCGCAGTGAGCTTCCTAATAACTCATTTATAGTTGGTAGGAATTTTCCTGTCGCCAGCAGTACTACATCGTCCGCATAAGCGACGGCTTTTACTCCACTGTGTTTGAGTTTCATGAGTACTTCATTGATGACGAGAACCCAAAGTAGGGGAGAAATGACTCCTCCCTGTGGTGTGCCTCTGGAGGCAGTTACTTGTAGGTCAATGTCACCTAATCTCGCATTGATATTCCTTTCATTGAGCAGGCTCATGATCACGTTAGTGAGAGATATTTCAACGTTGGAATTCTGCAGCGCCCTCTTCACTGCACACGTTTTGACATTATTGAACGCTCCCTCAATGTCAAGAAACGCGGCTAGTGTATATTCTTTATCTTTTAATGATTTTTCTATAGTGCTGACGACATCATGCAGCGCTGTTTCCACTCCTCGGCCTTTTGTGTAAGCATGTTGAGCTGTGGAGATCGCGCTGTCGTCTATCCGACTGCGAATATGAATATTCACCAGTTTTTCGAAGGTTTTCAAGATAAAAGATGTTAGACTTATGGGTCTGAAATCCTTAGCAGTGGTATGACTAGGTTTCCCCGCTTTAGGGATGAAGACTACTTTCACTTCCCGCCAGGCTTTTGGGATGTAGCCATATTCCAGGCTGCTTATGAAAAGTCGATTGAGAACCGGTACGATAATGGTCTTTGTCTTCTGTAGCATGATTGGAAATATCCCATCACCTCCTGGGGATTTGAAGGGAGAGAATGTGTCAATCGCCCAGTGTATTTTATCGTTGGTTATGATTTCTTCCGGAACTGTCGAAGCCGTTGCCGGGACATTATACATAGCCTGTGTGTTACTCTGTTTCGGGATACATCCCGGAAAATGAGTTTTCAGTAAGAGACTAAGAGTCTCTGTGCAGGACTGTGTCCAATTTCCGTTGCCGTCCTTGAGATATCCAGGGACTGCAGGTTCTTTGGACAGGATTTTTCTAAGCCTAGCTGATTCTGTGGTGTTTTCTATATCATCACAGAACGAGCGCCAGGTTATGCGTTTGGCACTTGTCACAGCTTTTTTGAAATTCCTCTGACTGGCTTTATATGAATCCCAATCTGTTGGGGAATTGGTGGATTTCGCCGCGTTGAAGAGTGCTCTTGTCTTCTGCCTGATCTTTTGGAGATCTTTTGTCCACCACGGTGGAGACTTCCTATTCTTTATGGTCCGTAGAGGACAGGCTTTATGGAATGCACCTTTCAGAACTCTGTTTAGAGTATCTGTTGCTATGTCAATCTCTTCCGGTGAGCCTAATGTAAGCCGTTGCAGTTTCTTGGTATGTCTACCTACTTCTTCAGAGAACTTTACCCAGTCTGTTCTCCTTGGATTCCTGCATTTGCTTAATGGTTTCATCGTTTCGTCAATTAGGAATTCTATAATCCTGTGGTCTGATAGGGATGCTTCCAGGGAAACTTTCCATTCTCGCACAGTGAGAGTTTGTGAGTTATTGTATAGTGTGATGTCTAATACCTCACGCCTATTTCTGGTTATGAACGTTGGTTCATTGCCGATATTTGCTATCATCAAGTTATTTTCAATAATAAATTCAAAAAGGGACTCACCTCGCGCATTTATGTCAGTGCTTCCCCACTGAGCATGATGTGAGTTGGCATCGCAGCCTAGAACAATGTCCCATTTCTTGCGTTCTGCTTCCTTTACCAGTGCACTTGTTAGCTCGGACGGTGGACTATCTTGTGAGTCGAACGGCATATATATTGCCGCCAGTATCATTGTGATTTTCCCTCGTCTCTCCCAGGTGACAGCTGTTTGGTCTGTATTGCTGTAGCTAGGTATGAGAAATAGGTTAATCTGTTTTCTAGCAACAATACATGTTCGGTTCTTACTGTTATCATTTGGAGTGTTGGTGTTGTACACCAGCAAATCCTTGGCATTCAGCCCTTTTATTTTACCCCGGTAAGTCCAGGGTTCTTGTATTAGGGCGACATCTATGGCTTGTTGCTTCATAAGCAGAACAAGGTTGGCGCTGGCCGCCTTGCTATTGTGAAGATTTAGCTGGATTATCTTCATGGCGGTCAGGTTTTTCTTCGCTCTTCTTGCCGTGTTTGGTCGTCAGTAGCCTGAGCTTGCACCGTGTTATGCCAACACGGACTTTGAAATTTTGCTTCCTGAGCAACGGCAACGATTTGTGGCTTAGAAGTACAAGGACTTCCATACCGCTTTCGGTGTGTTCGCCCGTTTCCAGGACCTTCCACTCCCTGCTTTGTAACTCCGGGTTAAGGAATTGCAGGTTGCGTTCAATTCTTTCTACGGGCAGATATGGACCTTGTATGTAGATGCGGCCTTTGGGTCTGGTAAAGTTGAGGACTTCCTTTCTGTCTACAACACGCAGGTCGGCATTTGGCCAAGGTGCGTCCGTGTTGGAGACGAAATTTTTCAACCAATCCAGGGTTCCTTTGTCGTCGCATTCCACTATCTTGAACCCTTTGAAAGTGGTTAGCTGCCCGAACAATGGGATCGTGCTGCTCGCTTTCAGGATGGCTTCATTAACGCCATCTAGGATTCTTAGTTCTATAAGCTTCCACTGGTCTTCGGTGAGCCTTCGTTCTGGGTTTCCATGGTCGACTATTGCGACACGAAGACTCTCTTTGACCTTGTCTATAAATTTGGCCTTTTTCGCCTGCCTGCCTACTACCGGAGAGAGGGTGTCATCGTGTCGACCTCTTTTCGGGCATCCTGGAGTCATCTCAGGTTTGGTCGTAACCTTACCTGGGACAACTGCAGGGCGCTTTGGATTGGCCGCATTCGAGATGAGAGGCAAATGGCCCTTCGTCCTCGCTGCGATCAATCTCCTGCTGAGCCCTCCCGAGGTCCACGCCTGTGATGTGCTAGGCCCTGCGCTATCTGTTGACAGAACCTTCTTGGAGCATCCTGGCGTCTGCTCAACTTTGGACGCGTCCTTGGTTGAGTCGTCACCTGGTTTTTCGGGTTGTGACCTACTCAAGGGGAGATGCAATTGGCCCCTCACCCTTGGTCCGGTCAGCTTGCCCTTCCCAGTCTGGTTCTGTCTCCTGTCACTGAGGCTGCTGCGCCACGCCGATGCGGTCGATTTTATTACCGCTCGAGCCCTTTCTACCTGTGCCGCTTCCTTTTCCGTGAAGGACTTTGGGTCGCGGTTCCTAAACCTACCTAGCAGTCGGCGCGCATTTTTGCGCTTCTTGAGCGGGTCCGTTTCCGCTGTGCTCGACTGCGTGCTGATGTTTGCCGGGTCCGCCTTACTGACCGCTTTGGCTTCGGTGGTTTCCGAACAGTCGGTGTCGTTTGGCTTACTTGGCTTATCAACAACTGTGCAAATGCTGTCTAGTGTCGAGTCTGCCTCTCCCGGTGACATTGTCTTCCCTGTGTCTGCTTCTTTTGTGGGGACAGATGCGACTGACCCTTGCCTCGATATGCCATGGCCCATCACAGGCAATGGTGGTCGCATAAGTACACCCTCGCTTATGGCTTTTGGAGAATCAGTCTTTGGGGGAGGGTTCGCACACGGCTTGTCTCCATCCTGAGTTTGACTCTCCAGAAAGTCCCGAGCGCTTTGAAGCCTTCGCCGTTCGTTGTCCTCTAGTAGGTGTTTTTTCTCTAGCCTCCTGATCGTCTTTTTGCAATTCTGTATTTTGGTCCTAACAGATGCGCACGACGAGATAGAGAATTTGGATGAGCTGGCGACGGAGCGGCTGTCATCATCCTCCAGAAATAGCTTCTCGAGGTTGATGTCAACCGTTCCCACGCTTCCCTCAGCCGAAACTGCCCTGCCTGTTGACGGCTCATGGAGTAGGAAGTTTTCTTCTTCCTCCGTCATATTCGTCTGGGAATCGGTTATTTGTAAGTTCTTGGTGCCCGATTCATTTACACCAGTCCCTTTGTTTGTTTTTTGAAATTTTGGTCCCACGAGTAAGGGGGTAGGAGATGTCATTCTGTACTCACCCCCTGTATACAGAAAAGGGGAATTACTTAAAACTAGAGGTCCCCAGGTATCTAGAGTCCACCGTTAGAAGACACCATAACATTGTGCCATACATCCCAGGGCACGGTTGTTCACACCCGGGATTACGGGTTTTTATCGAGTTATTCCGCTCTAGATCCGTCATATTCAGTAAAAGCAGTGGTACCTCGTGCAGGATGTGGTTCTTCACCACGTATGACGATCTTGGAAACGTTAATGTCTCCCTGATTTCCTTCCAGTAATTCGATGTCCCCTCAGTCAGAGACGTGTCTTTGGCTGAGTTGGCACCTAATTTCTTTGATTCTGACCTACTCAAGGCGAGGGGCAGTGGCCCTTCTTCATTGGTCCAGTCATAATCTTTACAGAAACCTTCACCACCATATCACTATACATACTGTCTGCTCTTGTTTTATTTTATGCATTCGAGTAAGAAGGAAAAAGGGACAAACAAAACAGAAGTCCTCGACGAAAAGAAAATCGTCGATCACTTCGGTATATGTATAATAAATTTGTTCCTTTGTATGACGGCATACCAAACTGAGCAATCGTATTTTTAAAAAGCGATTTGAATTTGAATCCCTGGTTGGTTTTGTTTCCTGTTACGTTATTGAACAATACCAAACTCTGTTCATTTCCACTTATGTCAGTTATTGGCGAAAATCGTTTGTCATCTCATTGACAATGAAATTTTGACAAGTGTGTTTGTCAATTCACTGAAAGCTATTTCCACTTGCGCTGCCAATTTGGAATTGTCATCTCTTTGTCAATTGTGAATTGTGGCGCACGTCAACAAATACATACATCTATAGGTACATAATGTAGGTATATAAAACAAATAACATTTTCTTTTCTAAAATGAAATGAACTATGTATTTCAAAAAATATGAATCACATATGAATCGCTCTCGCTTTTTGTGCTTTGTTGGTCGAATCTGAGTGAATCTGAGCTGTAGACAGAAGACGAACAAAGCCGAAAAATTGCAAAATATTCAAAATACAAAATGCTAAATGCGTATGAAATGAAGACAACTTCGATTTTATTTTGCGAAGGGTTCAACCATCATTCATCAAAAATAAAGAAACATTCATTTGAAAAGGGGTGGGACCTGTAAAAAGATTGGCCTACCTTCTATTCTACAGTGATTGACAAACATAATGCCAATTAATTTTCACTGTCTTTCTTTTGTCGGAGGTTTCTACTATCCGATGGAGCACTCAGACACAACTACTGGTCCATTGTACTGCCAAACAGACATCTTACTTTATTGTAATTAGTTTTCCCGTCTTTCGAAGAAAGATGAGAAGGAGCTTCAGTGATGAACAGCTTATATGTTCGGCACTCACCACGTCAGCCCCAAAGATCAGCCACCTGATGCGAGCAAAGGCAGGACAACTACAGAGGAAGTGTTCCACTGTATCGTCGTCCTCTCCACAAGAAGGACAGATGGTGGTGTCGCTCAAGCTCAATACATTTAAGTGTTTGGCAAAAGCTTGGTGGCCCGAAAGGACGCCCAAAAGCAGTCGATTCTCCTGAGAGACAGAAAGAAAGACGCGGACCTTTTGCAGATGTCCGGACGCAGTCGTTTAGTCTGTCTGCACCCAGCACAGTCACGCCACCGACACTCGTGTTCACGAGAAACCCAAGTATCAATGGATGACTTAACCACAGATGCAGGCAGACCCAACGCAGGTTCAGGTCCTGAGGGAGCCTCTTCTGAACCCAGTCTGGCAAGCCCATCCGCGATCTGATTTCCCTGGATACCAGTGCGACCTGGAACCCAAACAAGTTTGACCGTGTTTAGCCTACCAACCAAGTTCAGAGAAAGCTTGAGTTCTAGCACTAACTTGGACGAGGTAAAGAGGTTGAGCAGCGCGTTTAGTGCAGCTTGGCTATCACTGCAAACGCATATGCTTCTAGCCCTCCACCTGTTTGTCACAATATAGCGCATAGCCATAAGGATAGCGAAAATCTCCGCCTGGAAGACAGTCGCATGGTTACCTAAGGGGTAGTGCAGTCTAATGTTCTCGCTTTCCAAGAAGACTCCAGAACCAGACCCCTGTCCGGTTTTAGAGCCATGCGTGAATACACGATGGCATTCTTTCCCTGGCTCAGAATCAGGCCGAAGCCATTCCGTTGCCTAAGGAAAGTTGACATTGTAATTTTGTCGCAATAGGATTTCTGGTGTCATTGCATCACACGGCATATCCATAAGACAGGGGTCAAAGGATAATTCTCGCACAAGTTCTTCAAAATTCCAATGCGCGTGGTACCAAAAGCCACCTCTCTTTAACCGGGAGATCATCATAGCAGAGCCCGGAGTGCTAGGGAAGGCCCCTGTGCAGCCAAGGCAAACTGTTCTTTGGAGTTAGGGGAAAGAGGCAGTGACACGTTTCCGCGAAAGCCTGAAGCCACCACACAACCGATGCATGTGAGAGAAGTGGTCTTACCATTGCCGTATAGATCCAAGGGACCCTTTTCGGAGATAAGCCCCATGTCTTACCAAAAGCGCATTTGCACTGCCATAAAGTCGACAGCGCTTTATCGGTTTTCTATCGACGATTACTCCCAGATATTTGACTTCGTCAGAGATCAGGATAGTGACACCTTTTAGCACAAGTTTAGTCAGACCAGTGAAGTTCCTCCTTCTCGTGAAGAGAACAACCGTAGTTTTAAGAGGATTCACTGAAAGCCCATTTCTTGTGCACCAATCATCGATCAAGCCCAAGGATCTCTGCGCCTGAGAGCAGACAGTCCTTAGGTTCGAGCCGACAGACAGAACGGCGACATCGTCCGCGTAGGCTTGTGTGTAGGTTCCAGGAAGATTGAGTGAGTACCGTTAGCAGAGAGTCTACTACCATACACAATAAAAGGGGAGACAGAACACCACCTTGTTGGCAGCCCCTGTTTACCCCTGTCATGACGCATTTGCCACAATCCGCTTCGGCAATCACCGTCCTGTACATTAGCATTGCTTTAATCCACAACACCAATGTTTCATTTATACCGTGATGTCTAGCTGCGTTGCACATGCTGTCAAAAGTCGCATTAACAAAAGCACCCTCAATATCGACGAAAATACTTGTTACGGGGCCATATATTGTAGATATGTCCTGCAAAAGAAAAAAAAAAAGAAAAAGTCAGACACCGAAACCGAATATAAACCGAAACCGAACTTACAATTGGAGTTTGCCTTTTGAAATATGTACACATAAAATACGTAGCGCAGCAGGCAAACTCCAATATCAAAACATTCCACTTACCTCTTTGACGAATTATCCCACCCACCTGAAAAAGAAACTCCAATAAATAATTGGAAAATTAATAAAATAAAATTATTCTTACCAGAAATATGTCCCACGATCTCCATATCCAGTCCACGATGCTTTTGGTTTTGACATTTTGCTGTTGCAAAAGTTGTCAAGTTTTGTTTCTCCTTTTTGTGGTGTTTCGTTCCAATTCAGGTCATAGTCGTTTCGGGCAGTTTCGTTAAATGTGATCGTTACATTCATTTAAGTGTTATTTATTTATTTATTGTTCTGTTTTATGTATTTATAGATAGTTATAGTTATGTATTTAGAATTGATTTGCTTATTAGAGAGCAAGACTGACTAGACAATAAAGAATAGGATAAAACGACGACTTATGATTCTCTTTACTTGACTTTGACTCTCTCTTATACGAAGATGAGAGGAGAATTAAGACACAGTAATTAGATTACGCACACAAAAGAACTGAAGATTAAAAAAAGGAAACAGAATAGAGTTAGGGAGAGTAAGCAATTAGAAAACTGTTGACACAACAAAGACAGGACGAAATGCAACTTAGAAAACAAAGGGAGGGGAAACAAAAGTAACAGAATTAGCGTTTTCTTTTGTCGACGAGCCCACAAATCGTTATCTGTTCTCAGTGATCGGACAATGCACTATTACAGGCAAATTTAAATACATTTCGTACCGTAAAATAATCACCCGTGTGATTTTTTTAAACGTCCTCATTTTGGACTGGCGTTTATAAAATAGCTCCCGTTTTGGCTGAACTTTCTTTGTCCTCAGTCAAAACGGACCTAAACGAAGCTAGACAAAGCCAGCGGTCTCCTTGAGGGGCCACCGTTATCGATAACCGGTACAAGATACCGGATTCTTACCCCGTTTGCTACACTACGTTTGACGACACCGACAAAATTAACAAATACAGTAACCTACAGCACAAAAACCCCCCAACGTGTAAAGGACGAGGGGTTGATAGAGTTGGCAAAGAAAAAAAAATACACAAAAGAGAAATGAAATCAAAAGTTAAAATTATTACCAGGGCGTATACGTACTATTTATGTATATGAAAAAAAAAATGTGAGTAACGAAAACTAAAATCTTAGATGGACGGATATCAGCACGTTATCAAATCCAGCTGCTTCAGTGGGTGGGGTGGTTCTTTGCTAGACCGATCCTATCTTTAACTTCCCTCCGTTTACAAAAAAAATTAAACGTGCTTTCGTGTGTTATGCGAAAATGTATGCTGTTCTCATAAAACTTTAATTCTCTAAGCTGAAGTGTATTAGCTTAGGTAGCCCTCCCTTCCGGAGTAGACCCGATGTCCTTGAGATTCTCTTGTCTATCTCCCCAAAAATATTCACCCTTACTTACGTCACTGAACCAACCAAAAGGATACGTAGGCTAAGCTATCGCAGTTAAACCACCATTTTGGAAATTAATTAAGACGAACATGAGATTTTATACTTTCTTATATACATGTTTATTAATTGATCAAACGATAGATATTAATTTCCCCATAGTAATTATGATCAAATATGTGGATACAAAAACGCAACGAAGGGAAAAGCAAATTTAAATAGTATCTAGGTAATAGATTTTAAAAAGAACTTGTTTGACTTCATAGATGTGATTGACGATCTGATTTTAAAAATAATAAACTAATAGTATTTATAGATCTATCTATATACATATATATATTTGTTGGTAATATGCGTAAATGAGAGCAGATATATCCAAAGAACAAAAAAAAAATAATAGAACTATCCGGTTAAGAACGTGTCTTTTTCTTTTATGCTATAATGTCTTTATATTCAACCACAAAAAAAATTAAATCGATTTACCAAGAAAATTCAGCTCGATGAAGTGTCCGCCGTCGAGGTGCTGTTTGACCTAGATTATGAGAAAAAAAAACACACTCCTATCCTCTTAACACCGGTAATTAATAAAACGGATAACTTTATCCTATAAACACCATTAAACTTCGTTTGTTTCTTTTTTTTCTATATAGATGAGCAATCATTATACATGTACATATGTCTATAGATCCTAAGTTTTGGTTATTTTAATTTTGTAAGTAAAATTCGCTTTTTATCGTAACTATCTATGAATCGTTGCGGTAATATAAAGGAAATTCATATAAAAAAAAAACGTACGAGGAAGACAAAACGTACTTTATCTATGTAAATGTAAATAAAGATGTAAATTAAATGATTTTATCTTAAATTTGAACTCGCAAAAGTAAAAAGCGCGGCCAATTCACGTATATGTAAAATATATACGACTATAAGTATATTATACAACACTTTTTTTTTTTGATTAAAGTAGCAAGAGGATCGAAAACTATTTTAATTATGATTTTAAATCACTCCAAGCACTGATATCCATGTGATGTTTAGGTAACAGGAACTTCAGAGGATTTCAGCTGACTTTTGCGATCTCAAAGACAGAATAGGATTTTAAGATGCCACGCTCGGCAAAAATAGTTAGGTAAGAGCTCCAACACAGGTATCGGCCTTCCCGGTAGTTATCCTTCGGGAAATTCCAAGCCAAAGATAATCCCCTGTGAACATAATGTTCGTTTTGGAATCGGACTTAAAAAAAAAACGAGGAACAGCTTACCCAGGGTGTGGGGGATTTTATTTTTAAATAGGTTTTTCTCCTTAAGAGGATGATCGGTGTCCTCGAGGAATATAGGCACTTTCTTCGGTGGTTGCAATAAAGCAAATATCACTCACGGAATGGGCCAACAATACTAAATTGGAAATACAAACTATTCCTGATAAATAAGCAAAATCACCGAACAATCAATTTTAACGCACCTTGATATAAACAAATCAACCGTGTGATTATAGATTTAACGCACTATATGATTAAGCGACCGGACTTTAACGATTTAGTCTTACTATAAAAGGTAATATCACACCACAATGCTTTTTATCGTGGGTTTGCAACTATCACTTTCTGAACTGGTAATGAATCCCGACTTAGACAAATGTTCTTACATCAGCTCGGTGACGCTACCTCGAAGACCGGTGCACTTATGTGCTTTTCGTATATTGGATCATCTTAGACAATAGAACTGGTACATGCACAGCACATAGGATCGTACCATACGATGAGCATTCGAGCTGATCGCGAAATCATATAAAAAAAAAGACAGGTACCGCTTTCGGGTGGTCACTGGTAAATTGATGTGTATGACAATATTTGTTATGTCTTCGACGCGTGCTGGGCGTACAGTCTGGCATGCAAGGGAGTATATATCTATAGATTTTTTTTGTATTATTGTTTCCTATGGGTTTTATTTAATAATACCTGACAGTACAAACGGATATCCGTAATTGCGATAGCGAGGTGCTCCGCCAACATCAGCACAAAGTCCGCAAAAGGCGCTCCATAGAGAGCTGTAAGAGCACGCCTAAATTGGTGCTCCAACGCAGCAGCAGTGTATTTTAGTGAATATTTTTGAATTTGTGAAGTACAATTTTTTTTATAGATTTAGCTTTGTGTAGAATTGCGTTTTTTTATTGAATTTTGAATTTTAAAGTAAGGTTAGAGATTAAGGTTAGTTTAATTATAGTAAGTTCTGTGCTTAGCATTTTTGTTAGCGTAGGAGGATAAGAACCATATTTGGAAGCTGATATCAAAGTTTCTTCTTGTGCTGCCGGCAGAACAAAGGGGGACGAAAATTGAAAACCGTGAGAAATTTTTTTGTATATATTTTTGAATTTAATAGTAGATAAGCAGTGTTAAGTGCAGAACCATTTTCTTTTCCTTTTTTTTGCTTTTTATTGAATTTTGTTTTGTTTTTTTCTGCATTCATTTTCATTCCTAGTTTAAGTAACGTAGAATTATAGATATTTAGGGTAATGTTTTAAATAAATCGGCACCAATTTTGATTCACCTGTAGTGAACGACCTTTTTTATTGCCTGAAGCCAAGACTCAGTCATGTGCGGCTAGATTTTCTTCGCGCATTTGGTGTGTGGATCAATAGAAAGGCCGCCCTTCTTTGGTTGTACAATGACGTAACGCGACATTTACTAACTTTGACGACCACGGGACGTGACGACACTTTGAGGGGCTATCACTCACATCATCGGCCGGAGTGATAGCTATTGGATTATGCCACCGGACATAAGAGTGGGCTGGCCATTCCTTGCCGACAACATCTGGTAGCACTCTGGTTCTTGACGAACCTTTACCCTGGAGGGACAATGGGAAGAAAGTTGCGTTTAGGGTAAGAGTATTATTTTTTTTTTTTCTTTTTTTGATTTATTGGCATTGATAAAAGTTGTTGAGCAGGTGGTATGTGGTGAGGGGGCAAGAACACCCCCGTCCGACGAGCTCTAGCCGAGCAACCACAAGCATGCCACGCCCTCCTCGCCTATACCGAAGTTGGCCCTGTGGCTCGACCCTGGCTCTCAACGTACCCAACGCGTACTCCTTCCGATCAAGAGCACTTTCGATCCTACCAACAAGGTTCTGAAGCGCAGTTTCACAGGATTTTCCGCGCTGATAAGCATGTTGCATCTCAGAAAGAGGATGCGATCGAAGAGCAACATTGCACACATGCAGCTCAACCAGCCTTTCCAAACTTTTCAGCAGGAAGGAAGACAGGCTTATGGGTCTGAAACTTTTGGCGAGAGTGTAGACAGTCTTACCGATTTTTGGTATGAACACGACTTTAACCATACGCCAAAGAGAAGGTATGTAGGCCAAGGCCAAGCTTGCGGAGAAAATTATTTTCAACGTCGGCATCAGCTGACTAAAACCTTGTTTCAGCATAGCCGGGTAAATTCCATCCGGACCAGGTGCCTTGAAACTCTCAAACGATGCAATTGCATATTTGATAGCTTCACCCGTCACCACTCTGGACACAATATACCAGCTACGCCGCGTGGTGTTTGTCAGTTCCGTAGTGGCCACCCTAAACCGTGCCCAATTCGTTTTTCTCGGATTTCTCCTCTCTTGCGAATGTGAAACTCCACAGTAGATTTATCCTCCAATTGATAATAGTCTTGTAATGCCTGTTGGACAGGGTAATATCGATTACTTGCTGTCTCCTGGCTGTAACAAATGTAGGTCGACAACCCAGATTGTTGATGGTGATGTCAGACGATAGGATACAATCCAGAAGACGATCTCGTATATTACATTTGCTGCTGCCCCAAACAGTGTTTTGAGCATTAGCATCGCAACATAAGATAAGACCTATCTTTTTGGACTCGCAGTACTCTATGAGCTCAACAACTGCCTTTGTTGGTGTCAGAATTAATGAGTCGTAGCAGTGCTGTAGGTTAATCTGAGTAAACAAAATGGATGTAAACTCTGGATTACGAAATGATAGAGTGGAGACAGCGACAGCCTTATAGGACGGCCTCTTATCTCGCACCTCAGCTATTCTGCGTTCAAAAGAAGCACTCTGACCGTGAGAGCCATCCGCAACGACAAAGTTCTGTCCGCTGGTACTGCAACCTGAGTTGATTTCAGCGCCTGCATCATCGAATACCAGTGCGCGGGCAGCTCCAACGATTGGAGTGCCTCGGGAACTCTCGCCAGTAGGTGCGATCGCGACATCCGGTTTCTGTCCGCCAGTACTACTTCCATTGCTGGTAGTAGCACCGGCTTCATTTGGAGACCGTGCGCGGACAGACACAGATTTGAGGGGGGTATGCTCTCTTTTCGCGCTTGGGTCGCTCCTTCTTGCTTTTCGGGTAGGCAGAAGAGGAGGTAGTGCCCGATCCAAGGGGTTGGCTTCAGTTGGTGAGACCTCCACCGACCTGTTCCTTTTCAAAGACACCACCGAAGAGCTGACAGAAGTGCTTGCGCCTTCTGCAGGTAAAACTTCTTTGCGCCCTTAGACAGGCGCAGTTCAAGGCCCGCCTCTTCAGGAGCCCGTTCAACCAAGGTATCCCGAGTCTGACCGTCAGTGGCAGTGCAGTGGGCCACAGCCTGTCACACGCTCAATTTGCCGAGTGAATCCAGAATCCATGCCCCGGCCGTAGTCGAGGAAACTACGGATGGATTATGGCTATTGCCAGTACCACCTGGAGTAGATAATTCCGTTAGTTTCACCATTCATAGCTTGTTTTGAGTGTTAACCACTGGCTCCTGTCGGTTAGAATACACTAACAGTTAATTTACTGAGGATAGGCTAGCCGTTACCTCAAACCCTCCTTCTTATCCGGGCTTGGGACCGGCATGCTACTTACGTAACAAGACGGAGTTATTTTCACTGTCAATTAAAGACAAAGTGGCATTTTGTATGACAATGCAGCTATTTCCACTTGTCCAGTGGTTTCTTTGTCAATTATTGGCAAGCTATTTTCCACTTGCCACTTTTCTAATTGGCATAAAAATACGTCAATTGTCAATTTCAAGTCTACAAGTGGAATAATAATATGTACAATAAAATTTTGAATTGATTTTAGAACGTTAGTTTTGTTTTAGGAGTTAATTTTAGGACTAAATAAATATAAGAAGACTTAGGGCCGGTTTGTTCATCTTTGGGTAACTCTAATCAACGGTTATTCCATCTCATAACCATAGAATCTGTTTGTTTAGTCAAATGTTAACCAGAGAATCCATGATTTGGTTAGTTAACCAGAGAAATCGATAACCAGCCGATTTTGGTCGGTTAACGGCATTTAACTAAGGAAATTCTGGAATTTTGTTTGTTCAAGCTTTGACATAGCCGTCAACAACACAACAATAAACGCAAAATAGAGTGTGTTGCTTCGTATCCGCTTTGTCCACGCATTTTCAACTGACAGATGAATACGATGCACACAGTGTGGAAAAAAATTGAATGCATGCGGCTGTGACACGTTTGTGCTAAAATCACTCATATTCATTTAAATTAAAAAAATACATAAATCAATAAAATACCCAAAATAAACGTATACACAAAATATAAACAATTTTAACGTTCTTAGTTCGGCGGAGATATGTCGTTTTAAATGCGACATAGCTCCACGCGGAGATATGACGTTTTCAAAATGACATAACTCCGCCAGAAAAAAAGCGACATAATTCCGCTCGAAAAATGTACTGGGCGGCGATATGTCGGAGGAGATATGTCGCTATGCCCCAATATCATTGTAATAACAGTATTTTTTTTTTTTGCGTGTAGCTGGATGTAAAATCGTTGAAAAACACCGCATGCGAGCTTTGCCATAGTGTGGGACTTGGGGTTAGTTCGCATATTAAAAACACCCGAGGGTAGCATGGTGTTACCATCCTTCCAATAATCGCACCTAGTCGTTAAACTAGTCAGCAAATTGTTTCTAATACTTATAATAAATTCTATGCTATAAGGTACTAAGGCTACGTCCATAGTGAAACCAGCTTCTCGCTTTCTCACCCTAGAAAGCTGGTTACCGGCGTCAACAAGAATTAAAAATGCATTCCGGTAAAAGCTGGTAAGCGAGAAGCTGGTTCACTATGGACGTAGCCTTCGTAAGTCTGTTACCTTTTGTTTTTTAATGCGGTATCAGTTATCACTTTTGTTAGTGTGATTGTGTTATAAAATTATATTTATTTTCTTTATTCCTAGTTAGATAGTTCGAAAGGGTTTACACTTCGTAATTCTCTAACTAAATTGTCGTTATTAAGTAGTTTGACTAATCCTCTACTGTTTCAATTTTTAGATCTCTATGTAGATCAGCGTTACGTATGTACCATGGCGCATTAACAATATTGCGTAGTACTTTGTTTGTTAGCATTGAATGCTTTGTAGGTTTGTCTTACTTGTGCAAGTTATGGCAACAAAACATTTACCATAACTTAACGAATGGTAACCCTGTTCTACCTTGACAGCAGCGGAAACAGCAACAACGCAATGGCAGAACAGGAAGTGCGGAAACAGCAACAACCCAATGGCAGACCAGAAAGTGATATTGCTGGAATGTTCGGTCGGATGTTCTGTTCTGATGATGATGGCGTTGGCGTCTTTTTAAAAAAAACTCTACCATCAGAGGCAGTTGACACCGGACATTAGAAGCGATCGTAGCTCAAGTGTGAAGACTTCCTCGTAGAGGAAGAAAACAATTTGTAACATTTTGTGAACAACATATTATTTTTATTAATTAAAATAAATTTTGTAAAAACAGTGTTTCGAGTTTGGCGCCCAACTTAGATTGACGCGATTAAAAGACAGAAGATAAATTCTTATAAAGAATATAAGTTAGTTCGCGTTACGAATTCACGATATTTCGGCCGGTGCTACGTCCAAGTAACCCTATTAATGAGGTGAAACGGGAAAGTGGAAAGAATCAAGTGAGAGCAAAGACTTTTGAATAATTTAAACTGTGAAGCCACAAGTGGAAATAACTATTTAAGAAAAGAGAATTTGAAGAACATTGTGTTGGAGGAAAGCGGAAAAATAAGGTATTATTAAGTAAGAAAAATTAAGATAGGTTAGTTCTTAGTTGTTATATGTAATCCTATTTATACAAAAAGTAAAGTTGTGAGTTAAATTTTGAAATTCTTGAGGAGCATTTGAATTGAAGTAACCATAGGTAATTATAAAATCCTATTTTAATTATGGACGAACTACAGATAAGAGCCTCTAATAGCCTCTGCTGTTGAAATTGCAACGCAAAGAACGAGAGACACTTTTGAGAACACAATTGACGAACTGACGACTCGATTAAGAGCACTAGAAACTCCTACCGTTATAACGGAATATCAGCCGGTTACCATCGAGGCAGATAAAATATGCGAGGAATCGTTAGACCTAGTTAAATCTTTGCATGAGTTCGCTGGTGAACAAGTGCGATACATTTTTTGGAGCAAGCTGCCTTCGCTGCATACAAGCTTTTCGAGTCATACGAAGGAAATTCAAGGCACTACCAGGCAGTGGCTATTATAAGAAATAAAATCATTGGCTCAGCAGATCATGTTTTGTCGTCATTTAACACGGTCCTCAATTTCAAAGTGATCATAGTGAGGTTAGACTTTACTTATAATGATAAAAGACCTATTTATCTTATTGAACAGGATATGTCTACTCTGCGCAAGGTAAATTATCGATCGTAGAATTTTATGACGAGGTTGAGAAAAAATTGACATTGATCATTAATAAGAATATAATAATTTACGAAGGTAATAAGAACCTTATTGATTCTCTGTGTCAAAAATATCGACAGGATGCGTTGAGGATTTTTATTTCGGGTCTTCAGAAGCCCATCTGCGATATTTTATTCTCCTCACGACCTACCGATATGCCAAGCGCACTTGCTCTTGCACAGGAACTGGAAGCGAACCAAGCGCGGTATCTGTTTGCGAATTCCTTTTCCAATAGAAACGATCGTTCTACAAACTCGTTGCCTAGACAGAATTACAATTATAATCAATACAACCCATACCATTCACCACACTACAGACAAGTCACAATAAACCAAATACGACCAAAACCAACTGCAATGGAAATAGATCCAACTCTTTCGCATTATAAAAATTCTACCAATTTTCAAACACCTACACAAATTCCCAATCATGTTCCAAGACCTATTATACCAAATCCCTATAATATCCAGAGCTCTCGCAATCAAATTCAAGGACCCATCCTAAATCCCAATCAAAGAGATTTTAGTGATCCTAACCAACTTAAGCGACATCGCGATTCTGACCGACAAACTCTTCCCAAGCTTCAAAGAATAAATCACCTAAATCAGGAAGTATTTACAGCAAATATTAGCATGGGGAACCAGCATTATCCATATGAATACTATGATAGAAATAATGACGATTTATATAACTACGGTGGGGAAGAGCAATATGTTGACGACGAATATAAAGTAACCGTAAATACAGAGCGTCGTAATGAAATGCCAGAAACATTTGATGAAATCAATTTTTTAGGGGAAGGTCCCTCCTGCCATACGTCGTTCGAACCCTGGCAGGAAAGGAGATAAAGTTTTTAGTGGACAGTGGTGCCGCTAAAAATTATATAAAGAATTTTAGAACCCTTAAGGCTATAAAACCGATTAACAAACCGTTAACTGTTAAGTCCATACACAGAACCAACCTGGTTACGTCTAAGTGCCTCATAAATATTTTCAAGAAAAATGCTACCTTTTTTCTACTTCCAATCCTTAAAACATTCGATAGAATCATAGGATTCTATTGATGATGTATTTTTACTGCGGGGAAGTTAACAGTATCACTGTAGGAAATGACACCATACCATCAGATATAAGTGATCAGTTTTGCTCATTAATGACAAGGCACGCGATAGTTTTTGCTGATCCCAATGAATCACTACCTTTCAATACGACCATTAGCACAACCGATAATGAGCCGGTTAATAATGAAATTGCCGACCTACTTAGCAACTGAATTATTAGATCCTCACGATCTCCCTATATCTAACAATCCCATATGGATTGTCGACAAAAAAGGAGTTGAATATGCTGGAAAGCGAAGAATACGGCTTGTCATTGATTTTCGGAAATTAAATAGTAAAACTGTAAGCGATAAATACCCTATTCCGGATACTACCGTTATCCTTTCCAATCTTGGAAAGGCGTCTTTTTTTCACAACGTTAGACCTAAAATCGGAGTTTCACCAAATTAAACTATCTGAACGTGATAGAGAGAAAACAGCATTTTCTGTAAATAACGGGAAGTATGAATTCTGCAGACTTCCTTTTGGCTTGAAAAACTCACCCAGCATTTTCCAAAGGGCAATAGATGACGTGCTAAGAGAAGAAATAGGCAAGACCTGTCATGTGTATATAGATGATGTCATTATTTTTTCGTAAACTAAGGAACAGCATCTTGTGGATGTGGAAAGAATATTACAACTGTTGTTTGAGGCCAATATGCGGGTTGCGCCAGAGAAATCTAGATTTTTTAAAGAAGAGGTTGAATTTCTGGGCTTCGTGGTATCCAGTAAGGGAATTAAAACCTGTCAAGACAAGGTAAATGACATCGTAGGTTACGAGGTTCCCAAGACTCTTCGTAGTTTGCGATCCTTCCTTGGATTGTCTGGATATTACAGGCGCTTCATAAAGGATTATGCTCAAATCGCGAAACCTCTCACTAAGTACTTGCGCGGTGATAACGAAAACGTTGGCACAAATCAATCAAAAAATATTAAGATCGAATTAGACGAAGATGCACTTGATGCATTTAAAAGAATAAAAAAAATCCTGGCTTCGGAGGATGTTTTACTTCTGTATCCGGACTACGAAAAGCCTTTCGATTTGACGGCAGATGCTTCATCCCATTCGCTTGGTGCTGTCCTCTCTCAAGAAGGTAGACCAATTACAATGATTTCGCGAACATTGTCCTCTACGGAGGAAAGTTACGCAACCAATGAGAGAGAATTGCTTGCCATAGTGTGGTCTTTGCAGAAGCTCCGAAACTACTTGTATGGAGTTAATCGGCTTAACATATATACAGACCACCAACCGTTAACTTTTGCCATTTCTGATAAGAACCCTAATGCTAAAATCAAAAGGTTGAGGGCTTTCGTAGAGGAGTTTTCACCAACTTTTTTTTATAAGCCAAAGAAGAATGCTCTATCTAGGCAACATATAAATGCCTTGCATCCGGAACAATCCGTGGGCACAAACTCTGCAACAGCTCACAGCGAAGCATCGCATCGTTAACAAAAACAATACGCGGTGTGCAGAATCCATTGAACTGTTTTAGAAACCAGCTTATTCTTAAAAAGGGTTTGGAAGATCTAAAATCTACTAAAATTATTTTCAAGACCCAAATAAGACACGATTACATTCAAGAAATTATAGATAATGTATATAACACAGATAACACTTGGTAAACGAAGCAATTAACCCCAATGTTGTTAATGCAATTTATTGAGGGCCTATCCATCTTGGCACAAATTCAAGACAAACTAACAACCATGTTTTCTTCGGTAAAATTTTTTTATACTGAAAAAATGGTAATGGATATTTTCAGCCCAGCAGATCAAACAGAAATTCTGGCAACCCAACACAATCGAGCGCATCGATCTGTGTATGAAAACACTCTCCAGGTTTTAAAGGATTATTATTTCAACAAGATTCGAAAGAGGTTGAAAGAAATAGTCACCAATTCTAAAATCTGTAATGAAGCAAAGTTTTAGAGGCATCCACCGAAGCCCGAGATAGGTAGGTACGACACCCATACCAAGACATCCGGGTGAAATTCTTCATATAGACATTTATTCGACTGCAGGAAGTTATTTTTTAACATGTCTGGACAAATTTTCCAAATTTGCGGTGGTGAAACCGATTAAATCGCGTGCGATAGTTGACGTTAAAGCACATCTCTTAGAAATACTTAACCTATTCAAGAATACGAAAACAATAGTGTGCGATAATGAGAAATCCTTTATTTCAGAAAGCATAAGGTCATTGGTCAGGGATCACCATGTTTAATACACCTCCCTTTCACAGTGTAACGAATGGACAAGTAGAAAGTTTTCACAGTACTCTCTCCGAGATAGCAAGGTGCACCAGGCTAGAACAGAACATCAGTGATACTGCTGAACTCCTTTTACTTGCTACGGCTAAGTACAATAGGACGATTCACTCAGTGACTAATTGTAGGCCTATCGATATAATCCACTCAATTCCAGCTGCATTAGAGGACGAAATAAGGAAAAAGATAACTGACACGCAAACAATGAATCTAGACTATCACAACAAGAACAGGCAGACTCGGATATTCCACCCAGGTGAAGAAGTTTTTGTGCGAACAAATAGACGCATTGGCAACAAATTTAGAAAGCTCTTTATCGAAAAAATTGTCCAAAAAGATTTAGGGACTACGGTTCTTATTGACCACAGAAAAGTTCACAAAAATAACCTTAGATGATTTTGTCCTTTTCAAGAAAGGGGATAAAAGGGATTGCTCCAATTACAGGGGTATATCACTTTTAAGTCTCCCCGGTAAAGTCTTTGCCAAGGTGCTGGAAACGCGTTGCAGAGCTGTGGTCGAGGCACGATTAGGAGATGAGAAGTGCGGTTTTCGTCCCGGCAGAGGCACAACCGACCAGTTATTCACTCTCAGAATGGTGATTGAGAAGGCTTGGGAGTATGCTACACCTGTTTACGCATGCTTCGTAGATTTGGAGAAAGCATACGACCGAGTCCTTCGAGGTAAACCCTGGAGTGTATTGCAGGAGTATGGAATTGACGGTTCTCTCTTGAGAGCCATTCAATCTCTTTACACAAACTGTAAAAGCTGTGTTCGGATAAACGGCGTTAAATCAATACCTTTCACCGTGGGCGTTGGACTTCGCCAGGGGTGCGTCTTGTCTCCTCTCCTTTTCATTACTTATATGGACTGGATGTTACAGCGCAGACTTGGCGAAGAATGTTTCGAATTGGGAGATCTGAGGATAAGTCATTTGCTCTTCGCTGATGACTTGGTCATCCTTGGGTCCTCTCAGACTGAACTTCAGCGCGCACTCGATCGCTTTGTAGCCGTTTGTGTTGAAGCTGAGATGAAGGTTAACGTGAACAAATCTGAAGTGATGGTCGTCTCCAGAACGCCTGTTCAATGCACTCTGCATGTTAGTGGAGTCCCATTGAAACAGGTGGAGAAGTTTAACTCGGCAATGCCGAGTTTTCCTGTAGGATCGGTCAGGCTGGATTAATTTTGAGACAGCTTGGTCATTCTGTTATTAGGAGGACTGAACTTGGTGTCAAAGCTAAGCTGTCAGTCTTTAATTCGGTGTTTGTTCCAACTCTTACCTATGGTCATGAGGTTTGGGTAATGACCGAAAGAATAAGATCGCGAATACAAGCTGCCGAAATGAGATTTCTCCGTTGTATTGCTGGTGTGACTCGTAGAGATCGCATTAGAAATACCAGAATACGTGAGGAACTCAATATCGAGCAGCCACTTCTCCGGACGGAGCGGTCCATGCTTCGGTGGTTTGGTCATGTTAAACGCATGTGCCCGACCAGGATTCCACGACGTGCTATGGAATCCGTACCATCAGGCAGGCGTCCTCTAGGTAGACCTAGGATGAGATGGTTAGATCAAGTCCATAATTTCTCCTCTACCCGTATGGGGATTGCCCTTGATGATTTGGAGTCGATGGCGGAGGATCGAGAGCTATGGAGGGTCCACTTGAGCAACCTACACCCGCGACCCACTTAATGGACAAGCGGACCATTTGAAAATGAATGAATGAATGAATGATTTTGTCCTTTGAATTGTATTGTACCTGAACCTAACCATTTAAAGTCCTTAGCGCTAAGTTATGTATACTATAGGTATAGATTAAGAAGACATTTTTGTACATATTGTGAACTATATGAAAAGTCCTGAATTTCCTACTTTACCTTACTACTTTATTGTTATTACTGTTATTATTATAATTTTTTTTATATAAACAATATTTTTTATTTAATCAATTCATTTATGTTACTATAGATTAAGAAGACATTTTTGTGAATATTGTAAACTATATGAAAAAGACATGAATTTCCTACTTTCACTAACTAGGTATTTTATTTTTATTACTATTATTATTATAATTTTTTATATATATGTATATAAACGATATTATTTATTTAATCAAGACATTTATGTTACCATAGATTAAGAAGACATCTTTGTAAATATTGTAAACTATATGAAAGTCGTGAATTTCCTACTTTACTTTACTACTTTATTATCTATTATTACCTTTTTTATAAACAACTAGCTGTACCCGCCCGGCTTTGCCCGTGCAGAGAAATTGTATTGCTTATAGATCTTAGATAATAATGTTCTTTCGTAAAATGCGAAAAATGAGAATAAATTGATTTTCTGGAATTTTCTTTCTGCGTAAACCTGATATACAGCAATACGAACAAAACAAAAAAAGAATCATGAAAATCGGCCCAGCGGTTATCGAGTTATAACGTCATCGAGTTTCACCCCATAGAAGATATTTTTTCTACGGGCGGTGACACGCCTCTTTGTCCAATTTTTACTAATCTTCAAAGTAACACTCCTGGGCCAATACCTAAGATTGGCTGTAGGTTTAAACTCAATCGATTCGGCGGTTTTCGAGATATAAGATTATGTTTTTTTTTTGAATGGGCGGTGCCCCTTTGTTCAATTTTGACCAATCTTTACAGCAACACTCCTGGGCCAATACCTAAGATTGGCTGTAAGTTTCAACTCAATTGATTAGACGGTTTTCGAGATATAATATTTTGAATTTTTTTTTTTGTATGGGCGGTGCCACGCCCCTTTGTCCAATTTTGATCAAACTTCACAGAAACCGTAAATACCAAAGATGTGTGAAAGTTTGGTTAAAAACGGTAAATGCGTTAAGGCGTGAATCGATGACAAACATTTTAGGGCTCAATTTTTATATATTTAGATATTCTGCCCTATCGAGGTATCCGTCGGAACGGAAAATTCTCCGATTTCATACGAATACGAATCGGAGGATTTTTGTTTCGAGGTATTCTTCCGAACACCTTTTCGGAACTTCTTTTCGACAAATATGCAAGGCACACTGGCATTTCAGTGCGATCAAGTGCTTCAATCAAGCTTCGTACGAATTTTCTTCCGATATGCTCCGACAGGAATTGGTTGCGGAATTTGTTTACTACGATTTGCAGTGAAGTATTGATAAATCGAATGTAATTTCAGTCTCCGACGGAGTATGCGTAGAGGAAAAAATTCCGTTCCGATCGGATACCTCGATAGGGCTGATTATTTATAAATATATAAATATATAAAAACCAACTCTGAAATATACTCTATTTTTGTTGCATTACTATTTTAATTTCCATTGACATACCTACTAATTTTATTTCAATCATTAAATTGACAGTCAATATTTACTAAAATAAAAAATAAAATAAGAATGAAATCGTAAAACAGAATCTGTCTTATAAATCATGTTAATACAAGTAAAATGTTGAAATTTTCTATATATGTGCTACATATACCTACACTTATGTAAACGCAAACTTAATTACCTAACTATATATATTTTTTCAATTTTACAAAAATAAAATATATTTATCAAATAGTATTATGTATAGTAAGCAAAATGTGCATATTTATATGAAGCCGTGGACGCCTTCACTTAAAAGGGGGAATACTTATGGCAACAAAACATTTACCATAACGAAACGAATGGTAATCCTGTTCTACCTTGACAGCAGCGGAAACAGGAACAACGCAATGGCAGAACAGGAAGTGCGGAAGCAGCAACAACCCAATGGAAGACCAGGAAGTGGTATTGATGGAATGTTTTTATTGTATCGTATATTTAGTTCGTCATATTTTTTCTTGAAATGAGTTTTCCAGCGCAACTTCGCGTCTAGAGTCATACCTAAATACTTAGCTGAGTTCGAATGAAGAACTTCTTTGTTATTAATGTACACAGGTATGTGTTGTACGTTTTTATTGGTAAAGTGAGCATGGATTGACTTCAGTTCATTTAATTTTATTTGCCATTTTTTGGACCAATCAGATATATCACTTATTGTCCTTTGCAGTTTTTCTGTAACTTCCTGCACGGTTTTTCCGACAGCAAGTACAGCATTATCGTCTGCAAATGTAGCTACAGTAGTTTCGTCATTTTGTGGTAGGTCGTTCGTGTATATAAGGAAAAGTACAGGTCCTAACACACTACCTTGCGGTACTCCCGACCCGCTTTTATATATTTTAATGCAGAGTACCTACTCATCTTGCTTAATTCTAAATAATCGCTGGATTATACAGGGTGTCCGAGTTAAGAAGGACAATCCTTTAAGGGAAGATTCCTGAAGTTATGCCGAACAAAAAATTGTATGGCAGGGGGGGTCTATTTTCATCCTATTTCCCGTTATAGCCCATCAAAGTAGGTGACCTCTAATTTGGAGGTGTTACGACTAAAAACGCTATAACTTTAAACTATTATAGCTTTCACAAATAGTTTTGTACATTTTGAAAAGACAATTTAGTAGCGCATACAAGCCTTAAGCACTTCGGCTACATCTGGGCAGCTACAAAAAAGTTCTGGCTCCTTAAACTCAAAATTTTGAAAATTTTTGTTACAATTTTTTACTTAAAATACATTTTTCTCAAAATTTTGACTTAATAAATTTTCATTTTTTTTATGAAATTTTTATCCTTGAGAAATTTCCTAAAAATTATGTTAAGCAACTTTTTTACGTACGATCAACAGAAGTTATAGTAAAATCCACTTTTTGTCAGACAAAAATGGTAAAAAAGACTCGATATTTCTCTTTTTCTTTGATAGCAAGTACCCCAGAAGAAAAAATCCATCGTTTCTAGGCCAGATCTAGTCTTTTTTACCATTTTTGTCTGACAAAAAGTGGCTTTTACTATAACTTCTGTTGATCGTACGTAAAAAAGTTGCTTAACATAATTTTTAGGAAATTTCTCAATTTCTCAATCACTTTCGTAGCGCAGTGGTTAGTGTGCTGGACTGCTGTGCGAGGGATCCCAGGTTCGATCCCCGGAAAAACACAAATTACATCTTAGTGTTTTTTTCTACTGCGCCACCTCTCGCGAACGTCTGACAAACATCCGAGAGTATAACTGTCCTGAAAAAGCTTCTCAATTCAGCCGTTCGGAATCGGCATAAAATTGTAGGTCCCTTCCATTCGTTCCAAAAATAGAAACTCACACAAAACGAATGGTTGCGAGAAGCTAGGCCTTGGGTGTCTACCGCCTGTCGCGCCGCCTATTTATTTTTTTTTATAACTTCAGGAATCTTCCCTTAAAGGATTGTCCTTCTTAACTGGGACACCCTGTATATGACTCAAGTGTTGCATTTGTATTAAGAACGACCAATAGTTATTTATAATAGGTTCTTTATTTACTTATTCTTCTTTATGATCTGCGAACAACAACTAACTCATAAAGATGAGAGAGATCAGCAAGTACTTAGTGGTGCGCTTAATTCATAGTTGTGTGCAATTTGATTATTTTTGAGTAACGAATGAGTACTGATTACTTCAAGTTCAGTATTCGGTATTTGGTATTCGATACCAAGTACTTTGTCTGGCAGTCAAATGTATATAGGCTATAGGTATACATAACCATCCCATCTCAATTTCGACAAAAAGGAGGGTTTTCCTTCCAAATTTTCCCAAAAAGGAGGTTTTTTTTCTCCAAAAGGAGGGTGAAAAAAGGATCAATATATTTAATGATGAGGAATATTTTTAAATTAAATTGCAATTGAAAAAAAAAACTGAATACGAAATACATTGTCTGTATCTTATTATAAGTAAACTTCCCCAAAGTCATCTTCGTCATAAGTTTGTTTGTCACTAGCCACATTATATTTTGTTCTCAATGACATTTGGCGAAGCGTATCTGGCTGCGACTAGATAAACAAATATAATTCCAGGCGCGACATATTCATATTGCTTTTAAGCCCGCATGTAAATTGCGCTAAACAATTATCCCCAGATAATTTTCTGACACTATTGTGGTGGAGAACGACTTTTCAGCTGTCAAAAAAGTATCCTGCTCCGGGAGCAAAGTAATAAAATTAGGCTCATTAATTGTTAATTGTTAATTTATTTATCTGTTAATTTATTTATTTGTTAATTTCTTTATATAATAATTTATCTAGTTGTTAATTTATTTAATTGTTAATTTATTCTTTTGTTGGTCTTTCTTAGGTTTTATTTATTTAGTAAGTTTTTATTATTACCTATCTATTATTATTACCCTCGAAAATTAAAATAAATTTATCACGTTTAAATACTTAATAGCTTTTAAATAATGTTTCAGTAGAAAGATATCTTATCATATCTCTGTATTGTAAATTGTGCGGTAACAAGCCTATGTAATTTGTAAACGAAATAAAATATCTACATATCTATCTAATATCCTCGAAAAGATCCAGTAACGCCTGGGGCTCCTGCATGTCAATAGTTACATGGTCCCCCATTCTCATATAAATTGTGGATATCTCATCCCAATTCTGCTGAATAGTTCTCTGTTTTATTACACAAAACTGTTCAGACCGTCTTTGTTTGTAGACTATATTAGTTCAGTCAAATTAGCGATCAACCTCGGAATGAGATATAATTTTTGTATATACCTTAATTTTGGCGTTC
Source organism: Cheilosia scutellata (assembly GCA_955612985.1). Classification (NCBI taxonomy): domain Eukaryota; kingdom Metazoa; phylum Arthropoda; class Insecta; order Diptera; family Syrphidae; genus Cheilosia; species Cheilosia scutellata. The sequence continues at coordinate 80,643,672 of OY015312.1, read as the reverse complement.
TAAAAGTTGTCTCAAAAGTCTCATAAAATCTCGTGTCTGCGTCGTAAGTTATTCAAGGTCAAAGGTCAAAAAAATCTGTTTTTCGCAATTATCTCGGCTTTTATTGCTCCAATGATGTTAACATCTATTACAAAACTGTAGAGCATGAAATTTGCAACAAATTTTTATATATTATTATAACATTTTTTCATGCGCTCAACCGTTTTTGAGATAGATGGCGGGACGCTCTCAGTAAAGTAAAATCTACCATAGATTGCTGAGCGCTGCGCGCTCACCGCCCTCTATCTCAACACCTGTTGAGCGCATGAAATAATGTTATAAACAAAATTTGTTGCAGTACATCTGATATGTGCAGATTAGAATTGATACGGTGACACCTCGATGTCAGGTCCCATGCTTGATTTGATCACACCAAAAACATAAATTTCATGATTCTAGGATGGCCGGTAGTAATTCATAACCACTAATGGTACAGCGATGGAATTTGCTGAGGTGAACTTTTTTTTAATGAGCTTGGTAAATGCTAAAGTTTAAGCAGCAGATTAAAATTACGAATGGCGATAGGGATACTCTTTGGGCACTGCCTTAGGAAGCACGCTAGGAGATTCGGTTTAATAAATACGGACACGTGCAGGTATTGTGAGGACCACATACATATGTCGATGGGCCCAATATGGTGCCTAGTCTTCTGTGATGAACTCACACCTAGCCTAATTTATATCTCATAATATAAAAATGGAATTTACGACTCACTGATCATCAACGCCCAGCCCAAGCCCAGAGGTGATTATTTATGATGTATACACTCCGTGTCACTTGATTACGAGCAGGCAGTTTTTATTTTTAATTTTACGATATTTTTCAAACCCTTCGCTGATCTGGGAAAACCCAAATGCACAAGGAATGAAGGAATATTATTATGTTTATAGTGTAGAAAAAAAAATGGGATTAAGTTGATAAATGCAACTTTTATGAAAAGGTCATAAAAGTTTTCCAAAAAGGTCATTAAATTTACCTGTTAATTTTGTGTCACTTAATTACGAGTAGTGGCTTAATCTTCCTGTTACCATGTTTTAAATCAAATAGAAGGATACTTTGAGTATTAGGGAGCTTAGTTTAAGTAATAACTTCATACAATCAACAACTATGGGTAAAGGAAAGACAGTAACCAAGGAGGAAATTGGCCAAATTCGAGCTTACCAGGATCAAGGACAATCCATCCGTTTCAAAGCCAGCAAGATTGGAAGAGGCGCCACTGTTGTTAACAGCTTCATTAAGGACCCTGAGAACTATAGAAAAAACGGCAAAGGAAGAGTCAGCAAAGCAATAACATGTCAGGAAAGGCGGGCGATACTGAGAGCTGCTTCAAGTTTAAGGCTCTCAAGGCTAAAATTGCGTGATACAGAAGGCCAGCCATATTGGCCATGAACAAATTAAGAGGAAACCACCATTGAATGCGGCACGTAAGAGTTGAGCCTTGAGTTTGCAACAAGTGTGACAGGTGGAAGTTAATACAACATTTATTGATTCTAAGGCGTTACGAAGTTCGCCGGGCAAGCTAGTCTTCAATAAATCACTTTTATTACAAGACAATCACCCATATTGTCGTCGTCGTCTGTCTCGTTTGGAATTTGGTATTGCGTAACTGAAACTCCTCGACTCTCTCAACTATCACATTCCACATACTCTCCACAAACTATGGCACATGTGGTTTGACATTCCAGTCGACGAATTTATATTTGGTCTGGTGTTTTCTTTGTGACTTGGTTAATTATTTAATAAAACAAATCAAAAATGAATAGTGTTGAGATGATTTTTGAAAGCAGCGACTTAGAAGAAAACCAGTAAAAAGAGCTGGTGAAGTTAAGGAAGGAAATTCGAACCAAATCCAATCCATTGAAATAAATTAAATTAATTGAAATAATTTAAATTGCAAACATTGTGTTAATAACAATTATTTTCAGATTTAAAATGCATTTTAGACTATCGAAGTCGAAGGTGGCCCAAGTCAATTCAGAGATAAGGCTATGTCGTCCCATTGTGAAAGATTTTACCAACGGAATATTTTTCTCCATTTCTTTCACTAAATGTTGAAATTGTCTTTTATTTGTGATTTTCATTTTAAAGAATAAGTAACTATCTTTTCGTTGGTTAAATATGAAATATACATACTTTTTTTTAACACATTATCATACAGTCGTCCGCAAAATAGTCGACGACAGATATATCATTTCCACGACAAACGTCGTCACAAAACGCCTCATGCAATACCGACGATCGTGCGTCGTCGAAAAATACAATCCACATTTTTTTACATTCCAGACGCCATTTGTCGATCGTCGCCGCGACAAGAGTCGTTTATATAGGGGTGAATATCATTGAAAATTAATATTTTATAACACAACCGATACTATTTCGAACATTACTTTACGCGGCTTAAAAATCAACTAAACTTGTCGGATTTCGCAATTTTGTACTCATCCGCTCCCCCAGCTAAAGCTTCTCAAATATTCTAGATTCCAAACCGGATGATTCGAGAATGTGCGGCTTCGTTTTAGACTATTCACCATTCGTTGCGATTCGCTGAATAAGTCCATTTAATTTCCAACAGATAGCACTGGCGTCAATAAGTAATACTTTTCAATCCACACTACATTACTACATACCTAATCATTGTTCTGTTAACTAGGTACCCTATTCCATAAAGCGTAAAATTCATAGAGTAATGGTGCTGAGGACTTATTTAAATATGTATTACATAGGTATATAGGGTTTAATTTTCGCATTATAAATGCCTCTGAATTCACCGATTGTTATTATAACAATACTGCTTAGGCTCACCTTACATAGTTTTGTATTATCTATTTGCCATTAATAGTGCTAAGTGGATGGTTGAAATGTGCTTATCTTTTTGATTAAAAGGTGAAAATAGTAATGTTGTGTGAAATTGAATTTGCGTGTTCCTCTTGAAAACAAGAAACATTTGTTTTAATTTACTACCACAACTTTGAAGTATTAATTCGAGGTATATGCCTATTTTGTAAAAGTGATGATATCTAATTAAACTTATAAAACCATAATATCATATCACTTTAAATAATATTGTTATTTTTATTACAGGAGTGCGCGATGGCTGATGTTCTATACAAACAAGATGTTGACTTGGGATATACTATATTTCCAATTCAATCGTTATATGCAGCATCATCTAGTACCCAGCCGAACACAAATGAAGAGGCGGAAAAAGTCGAAGCTATCCAAAGTTTGAAGGTGAAGCTTATAATGTTTACAGAAATCATTTGAAATATTTAATGTAACTAAATTAATTTGTTTGTTTACAATGGTTCGTTATTAATCTCAATAGTGTAAGTTTATTTAAATTATTATGCACATTAATTCGTCAGCGAAACCGCCATTATTTCAATTCAAATTTACGAGTAGGTACCTACAAATGCAAATATAGTTGATTGGCTGACAGCCGCCACTGCGCATGGATATCATGCAGTGCTGTAGGGCCTGTTTCAGGCACATGTGATTTGTGGCAAAATTGATGTGCAGAATTCACTGCGGTTTTAATATTGTGAAACTGGAACTTTCAATGACAGCTAGGCATTTACGTTCCATACTCTCACCAAGTCCATGCTATTTATCCTAGGGAATAGAATACCTACCTACCAAGCTTCCTTCAGAGCATTCCACAACTCATATGCATTTTTAAAATTGTAGTGTCCTATCTGAACTTAAGCATCGTTGCAGAGGTTTTCATAGATTTAAATGTAAAATTATTTAATTGTTATGAATACTATTCATTATGTGCTATGAACATTATACCAACCCTATGCAACTGCTCATCACATTAATACATAGGTACTTTCATTTAAATCAAATATTATCATAATTCATAAACTAGTGGGCACATTGGCTCAATGGTTAGTGTACTTGACTGCTATGCGAAGGATCCCAGGTTCGATCCCCGGAAAACACATATTACATAATATTGTTATTTTTATTACATATTACATATTTTTTCCGCTGCGAACGTGTGACAAACATCCGAGAGTAGAACTGTCCTGAAAAAGCTTTTCATGCGTTTGGACTAGGCATCAAATTGTAGGTCCCTTCCATTCGTCCCAAAAATAAGAACTCACACAAACGAATGGTTGTAAGAAGCTAGGCCTAGGGTTCCTATATAGACCTGTTGCGCCAAATATATTTTTTTTACATCATAAAGTACAGGTATAGCCCGTCCCAACTTAAGTGAAAATTTCTTGCGCAGGTCTCTTCACATTAGGGATTTTATTCTCTTAGCGACAACAAAACAACTTTTCCAACCAGAACTACAGCTAAAAAAAATATGTGCGCATTTCAAACAACAAACATACCCGTGCTTGCGAAGATATCTCGCTCGATCGACGATCGAGCCATGTCTAATTGTCCACACAGCAGCGTCTTTGGCATGTGCACAAGATACACATTTACCGGCGCAGGGACATAAGTCCACGAGACATAAGTCCATAATGACCTTATGTCCCACTTCGGTGGGACATAATTCCATATTTTGATAATGGACTTATGTCCCACCGAAGTGGGACATAAGACATAAGGAAAAGGTGTATGGAATTATGTCTCATCTAACATGTTCACGAGAACTTCCACTTTTATTTTCTTGAATTCTCAGAAGAAAAATCTTATTTAACTTTGTTTCTTTTCGAATATGAGAAAAAGGAAATTCGGCTTTGTCACTTTCCGCACTGCATATCGGAGTTAGCATTTTAAGAAGTTTAAACAAAAATGTATTATTTGTTTTTTGCTGAATTGGGAATATATACATTATGCATTTTGAAAACCCTCTTTCATTTTTCTAATTCATTCAAGATGATGCATATCACCCAAGACATCGCTAATAAACCGTTATTACGGTCGGTTTCCTTTCATCCTTTAAATGCACTTCTTGCTCAGTTTTAAATATCAGTAAAGCAAGCAGACTATTTCATATGGTACCTGATACCTGGTACATGATACCTAGGTCCTGGCACACTGCACAAGTGAGCGATCTAGTTGGGCATGTAAATAAACCAAAGGCGTAGCCAAGAAACGATGCGAAGGGGATGATCGATTTTCAATGAACCTAAATGCGTAGCCGAAAAAAATTTTGAGCAAGGGAGGATCGATTTGGGGTGTGAAAATTAAAAATTCGCGCGATTCGCTACGCCCTTAGATTCTTCCCACGCAAAAGTTTATCCCTCATATGATGGGGATAGGTACTACAATAGTCTGCTTGCCTTGCATATATTTTAAACTGGACAAGAAGTGCATTTAAAGCTAATTGAAGATGCTTTAGGAAAAAAGGAAAGACGCCGTAATAATGGTTTCATTGTGATGTCTTGGGTGATATGCATCATCTTGATTGAATTAGAAAAATTAAAAAGGGTCCCCAAAATGTTAATATTGCAATCAGTGGCCGAATATTAATTCAAAAAACAAAAACAATTTTTGTTATGGAAAAATAGCATTTGGTCTTATGTATCAAAATAATTTGGTCTTATGTCGCTTTCCAAAGCGCCTGATAGTCAAATTTTACAATTTTACCTTATGTCACGGCACCCATCTATTCTACCAATAAAATTGTGGACTTATGTCCCATTTTTGAAAAATATATTATGGATTTATATCCCACTTCGTTGGGACATAAGTCCATAATCAAAATTTGGAATTATGTCCCACCGAAGTGGGACATAAGTTCATAATGGACTTATGTCTCATGGACTTATGTCTCTGCGCCACATTTACCCATCCCAGAGAAGAGGGAAATTTGCTGGGTGTTGCACTTTTTAAATAGCTATGTGTTTAGTAATGACAGCCAGAGTTCTGAGTAACTTTATTATAACAGCGTGAAACCCACTGTGTTGAAAAGGGTTGAAATGGAATTTGCGGTATAGTTTGTGATAAAGTAGAGAAAAGCATTAACAATTTCATGCGATGAAAAATACCTTAAGGGAAAAATTTCCTTTAAATAAAGTGCTACTGCGCATGTTGGGATCTTTCTTTTGCTTTGGGACGGACTATATTAAAACATATCTCCATACGCTTTACGTAACCATTGATATTTTAAAGAACATGCTTATTTATTCAATTTAATTTTTAAAGAAGAACAGTCCTTCGAGTTTCTGTAAAAAATACGTCCATACATAATTATAATGTTATTTAATCCACCTACGAGCTGTTTGAGGAGCCAATTATCTTCAACAAATTCTAAATTAGGGCCTAATTACCTAAACTGATAATATCAATATAATAATCTCGACAAGAAAAGCTTTAGAGCTCATATAACACAAATTTAGTTACATCGAAATGCGTAAGTTTCTTTTTATGGCAAAACTAGCGAACCCTCTGCACACTTCGTAGTGCAAAATGAAAAAATAAAACAATTTATTTCAAACTACCTTTTGCTCGCGGCTTCGCTCGCGCAGTCCTCGAGATTTTCACACAGAGATTCCTTCACAGTCAGTTAGTTGCCTTTTTTATATTTTATATATCGTGCAGAAAACCTACCTAAGACAGTACTTAAGAAGCAATTAGTATCTCTGAAAAATATATCTAACGCCCTATTGGAGAAACAGTTCAAAAATTATATGATCAATATTTGTTGGTGAAGCGCTAGCATCTCAACACAGATCATACTACAGCAGACGGAGCCACTATCTGCGGGACACCACATATTCCTTAGTTAGCAAATCCTTAATTATATTACACAAACCGAGTTTGAAGTCAATCTGATGAAAACTAAAAATTTTCCATACAAACTTTGACCCCCATTTTACCCTTTTAGGGGTTGAATTTCCAAAATCGTAGAAAATTATTTTCTTTATTTCTCATAGAGAGTACACAAACCGAGTTTGAAGTCAATCGGATGAAAAATAAGAAGTTTCCCATATAAATTTTAACCTGCTCCCCCTATTTTACCCCTTTAAGGGTTGAATTTCCAAAATCGGAGAAAATGGTTTTCTTTATTTCTCATAGAGAGTACACAAACCGAGTTTGAAGTCAATCGGATGAAAACTAAAAATTTTCCATACAAACTTTGACTTTTGACTTTTACCCCTTTAGGGGTTGAATTTCAAAATATCCTTTCTTATTCCTTGTATACATCGTAAAGGGAACCTCCGTCCAAAATTTCAGCTTTCTAGAGCAAAGGGTTTAGGCTGGGCGTTGATGATCAGTGAGTGGTAAACTTCATTTTTATATCTCTTATCTCTTCTCTTCTCTTCTCTATATATATAAAACAAAGTGGAAAAAACTGTATGTTTCCCTCTGTCGCCCGTAATTTTCAACCAATTTAGTTGATTTTTTTTCTAAATGTCGGTAATTACGGTGGTCGGTCAATAGGCTAAACAAATTCAAAATCGGACAAAGGGGCGTGGCACCTCCTATACAAAAAACCATTCAAAATCTTATATCTCGATAACCACCGAATCGATTGAGCTCAAACCTACAGATAATCTTAGGTATTGGTCGTAGAGTGTTCCTGAGAAGATTGTTCCCAAACCAGAAAACATTCAAAATCGTATACCTCCTATACCTATACAAAAACATCTTCTATGGGGTGAAACTCGATGACGTTATATCTCGATAACCGCTGGGCCGATTTTCATGAGCCTTTTTTTTTTTTGTTCGTAGTGCTGTATTTCATGTTTAGGTTTAGGCAAAAAGAAAGTTCCAGCAAATCGAATTATTCTCATTTCTCGCATTTTACGAAAGAACATCTGTGCACGGGAAAAGCCGGGCGGGTATAGCTATCTCTATATACAGTGAGTGGTCACCGATGATCTCTTAAGTTTTCTTTAATGTCTTGGAAAATGTCTAAAAAACCAACAATCTGTAAAAAGTTTAATAACAAAATAACAATATCAAAACATATTTCATTTCGATAAAATAAAATAATTTATAGAAATTTCTAAAAAATGGTTTCTAAACTCCAAAGATAAATGAAAACAGCATTGGTGTTGACTGTTGACTCACTTTTGACGCTCACTGTAATAAAACAAAGTGGAAAAAACTGTATGTTTCCCTCTGTCGGCCGTAATTTTCAACCGATTTAGTTGATTTTTTTAAATGTCGGTAATCACGGTGATTGATAGCCAAAAAAATTAAAAACCAGTAAGACAATTATCTTCGACTATGCCGAAGCTCAAATACCCGGTACTATATTATTGTAAAATAAAAAAATATTTCAGTATTAAAAAATTATATATTTGTATGGGAGGTATGGGTAGTTTTTATTAGACCAAGCTCATTTTTGGTCAAATATTTTTAAATATTATTCAAACAATATGTGCAAAGTTTAAACTTGCTATCGTTACTGTAGCTATTTAAATTTTAATTTTAACATCAAAAAGCTAAGTATAAAAGTATAAACAATTTTAAATTTAAAAAAGCAAAAAAAGGCCTGGCGAAGCCGGCCGGGGTTCAGCTAGTAATGTATAAAACAAAGTGGAAAAAACTGTATGTTACCCTCTATCGCCCGTAATTTTCAACCAATTTAGCTGATTTTTTTTTTACAATGCCGGTAATTACGGTGGTCGGTCAATAGACCAAACAAATTCAAAATCGGACAAATGGGCGTGGCACCGCCCATCCAAAAAAAACATTCAAAATAGTAGGTATATCTCGAAAACCACCGAATCGATTGAGCTCAAACTGACAGCAAATCGATTAACTCTCATTTCTCGCATTTTACGAAAGAACATTGTTATCTAAGACCTAAGCAATACAATTCCTGTGCACGGGAAAAGCCGGGCGGGTACAGCTGGAAAGTGGAAAAAATTTTATGTTTCCCTCTGCCACCCGTAATTTTCAACCAAATTAGTTGATTTTTTTTTTAAATGTCGGTAATAACGGTGATCGAAAAAAAAATTAGAAAAAAAGCAAAAAAGGCCTGGCGAAGCCGGCGGGGTTCAGCTAGTTGTATATAAATCTGATAGTACTCTCACTTGAGGAAATCGACACTAGCGCCTCTATAGGCTATCCGCCCGGTTATTTTATTTTCCTATCATTGGCGACAACCATAGTTTTGTACTCACCACAGACACCACTTACTGTCATTGAGAATAGAAAAATGCAAAAAAGAACCAAACGAAATAGCAATTACAATGAAACGTAGGGGTGGTGGCAGGATTTTTTATTAGATATAAAAAAGAAAAGAAAACTGAAGCACTTCTGTTCGCAGGAATGTACCTGATGCGTATACTCGTATAGTTGTGTGTGTGCCCATAAAGTGCAACACCATTCCTGCATAGCGCGAACAAAACGATATGAGATAATATTTTGTGTCTCATCTCGTACGCGCGTACAAATTATTTTTGCATGGAATCTAAATTCGCAGACCAGAAGAATTCTCTAGAAGAACAGAAGAATTCTCTAGAAGAACAGAAGAATTCTATGGAATATAAATTCGCAGACCAGAAGAATTCTCTAGAAGAACAGAAGAATTCTATTGAATTTAAATTCGCAGAGCAGAAGAATTCCCTTGTCGCTGCACAAAAAGATAATAAATAAACTAAATGTTGAGTGAATAGACGTGTTTTCAACTCGCTCTAACTTTAAGCCACAATTTTTCACCTGTTTACTTATCTTAAAGGCAAAGTTTTAGTCTCTTGAGTTGAAAGTTTGTTTAGCTGAATAAACCCTAAATTCTCAGTTTAAACAGTGCGGAAATTAAATACCTACGTTTTTCCCAAATATCTATTTCCTTGACTGACAATGTCAACCACACGCCAGCAAGCACTTAAAGGCAAATCTGCTATGGTTTCTTCGTTAACTTCAGACAAATCTCCTGCTGCTGCCAAACCAATGAAGCAAATTTCTCCAGTTATGAAACCCGGCGAAAAAACACAGCCCCTTCATGCACATTTTCGCGAAATCGAAACTAGTTTGATAAACAAATTTAAAGTATTGTTGCATGAATTCGAATGCAATTTCAATAAGAAATTAAGTGACGCCATATCTTCTCTTGAGATGAAAGTACAGCAAATTGAACGAGAAACCAGTGAGCTCCGAGAGGAAAACAAAAAAATTAGAGAGGAATTAGCCGACCTGAAAAGAAAAGAGCGCCTTCGTGACGTTATTGTGCGCGGCATTCCTCGGCGGCCTGGCGAAAACACTACCGCTATTGTGAAGAGCATCACAGATAAACTCCGTCACCAAATTTCTCCGCACTTTGACGCCTTCCGTTTAAAATCGAACTCATCAGACGATCACAATCAGCAGTTAATCCGCCTCTCTTCGCACACGGAGCAACGTGCACTGCTTGCAGCTTTTCGCGAGAACGGTGGTCTAACACTAGAGCAGATCAGTGCAAACTCTCAAGCGCCTGATGTCAGCAATAATCTCTCTAAACGGATTTACATCAACGAGAGCCTAACACTGGAAAATAGTTTTTTGCTACGGCATGCTCTTCGGTTGCGGAAAGAGGGCATCGTTTTTTCTGCGAGAACTCGTCATGGTTTGATCCATGATGGAATAAGTATAAGGTGGTCTCGTCGGCAAAAAGTAGTCCCTTAACGACACGTTTTTCTCTTTATTCAGCGTAGTAAGTGTACGTTAACGAAGCGTTAAGGGACCAAAAAACGAACGAGTCGGCAGCCGACGAGACCACCTTATACTTATTCCATCATGGTTTGATCTACATTAAGAAAAGCCGTGATGACACCGAGACGAAAATCGTTTTAACAACACAGCTCTCTTGAAAGCTTTGATGTCTAATAGAAATGAAGAATATCCAACTTTATCACCGATTTATGCTGGAGCATTGTTCGAGTCATGAAATTATTATGATAATTAAATTAAGTACATATATGTAATCTTTTAAATTTGTATGTTTTATTTTTTTCTTTATTTAATTTGTTTATATCGTAAAATTAGGTCAACAAGTGTGTTATTTTTTGTCAGTTTTATTAGCCGTTTTTTATTATCAGCTATGATCCATATAGATCATCGATTTACATGCACTTACAACAACAACATGTGATCCTGCTTTTCATCGAGATCACGAAATATGATCTGAAAATTAATTCAACTATTTCTCGTTGTTGTTTCGTGGCGTTGTTTATTTCATTCACTCAATGTTGGTGTCCCTGTAAATTATAGCCACACAGTAATGTTGCCAGACCAAAATATGAACCACAATTAACAACACAAAAAATCAATTAGCATTTTTTTCAATTTCGAATAAGTTACTACTCCGACTTTCGAGATGTTTTGTTTCGCTATATAGCATAGAAATATAAATGGAAATATTAGCAGTACAATACGGTTAATTATAATGCATATTTGAACTTAACATTTGAACATAGTTTCCACAAAAAAAATATTCAATGTTAAATGTATGCAGATTTGTATCCATATGGTAACACCCCGACACAACAAGCGAAATGTCAAACTCAAATATGAGCAAGTGCAATGGAGAAATCATCGCATTGTGACGTCACATTGTACCGTGTGGCTGCAAGATGGCTGGCGGCAATACGAAATTTGTCATAATTGGTATTGGATTTTATATGTTTGTTGCCACAACTCAATCAATGATCCAGTTTGTTTTATTTTCATGATCTGATCCGGATCAGATCACGCTGATAATAAAAAACGGCTATTGTTTCTAGTCTAATTTTGTTAGCTTTGTTTGTAATATTTGTGTCCGAGATTTTTATGTATGGTTTGAGGAGAGAATCATTGAGATCTTTCGTCTATTCTATTTTCTGTTTCATTCAATTGTATGGATGATAGTAACTTGATAGATGGCATGAACAATATAAACAACGGTCGTATTATGCTTAATATTTTTACAAACTACTGTTCTGGGTTGAAATTTTGTCACATTAATGTGCAGAGCCTTAAGCCCAGCATAGACGAATTTAGAGAATTATTTTCTTCACAGCAAGTAGACGTAATATGTGGTTCTGAAACGTGGTTGATTCCTAGAAGCGAAAACAATGATGGCGATAGTGATAAGCTTGTAGAACTTTTTGGCTACAAAATTCATCGGAGTGATAGATAGGGGTGGTGGGGTAGCAATTTATTATAGGTGTTCGTTTAAGTGCGATATTATTAAAAAGAATGCGTCTTCAACCGGCATCGAGTTGTTAGTTAGTTGAAATCTCCGACAATAGCCAGAAATGCCTTGTTGGCTGTGTGTACGTTCCACATCGTGATACTGTTCTTACAGAATTAGAGACTGAATTGTCCTACTATAGTTTAATGTATCAGAACATAATATTATGTGGAGATTTTAATAAAAATCTGCTGCAAAATGATATTAAATCAATTTCGATGCAGGATTTTGCTGTAAATTGTGGGCTTATATCACACATAATTCCGTGCCTACGCATTACAGAGCTGGCTGCCGTCCTTCGCTGTTGGACTATTTTTTAGCATCTGACAAAAACGCAGTAATATTTAATAATCAATTTTCGGTGCCAGGCTTAAATTCTCCTCATGATTTAATTTTTGTAACCTACGATATCCATATAAATTTTCATCAGTCACCGAAAATACTAAGATTCAGAAACTTCAAAAATATTAACCAGAGGCCTTGCATTGCCTCAAATTACCCTTGGGACTTGTGTTGGACCCTTTCTGACGTAGACAATAAAGTTGTTTTGTTCGAATCTATGGTTACAGAGCTCTTCGATAAATATGTCCCAATGAAAGAAGTTATAGTAAAAGATCCCAGACGCCCTTGGTTTTTCTTTGAAGTGAAAAAGCTTATTCGACTTCGTGACAAAGCTTATTATAGGTGGAGAACCTATCCTTCACCTGGTAATTGGACCTCATTTGTCAAATTAAGAAATGATACAACCGCTGAAGTACGTAGAAGGAAACAACTCTTTTACACTTCTAAGCTCAACGTTGACTTAAATAGCCGCGATCTTTGGAACAATTTGCGAAAGCTCGGTGTAACATATAAAAAGGACATTTCTGAAAATACCGATATTAGTCCAAATGCATTAAACAATTACTTCGCTTCTTCATCTTTGCCGTCTTTCTCGTATCTGATCCAAATTACTCATCTGATATCATCTATAGTCGCCCAGAGTATTTGGGACCAAAATTTGTCTTTAAAACGGTAAATAGCATCGACGTTATTTTTGCTATCAGATCTGTTAAGTCAGTTGCTAAAGGATTGGATGGAGTATCGTTAAGTTTATTAAAATGATCCTCCCATTTGTGATCGATACTCTAACGCACATACATAATAGCTGCTTAACCAGATCTTGCTTTCCCTCATCTTGGAAAATCGCCAAAATAACACCAATTCCTAAAAAATCAAATCCTTCAGAATGCTCTGATTTTCGGCCAATTAGCATTCTTTCTGGTCTATCAAAAGTCTTTGAGCAAATCATTAAAGGCCAATTACAAGCACACATCGACACCCACAACTCAATTAGTCCGAACCAATCCGCATATCGAAAAGACCACAGCTGCACCACCGCGTTGATCAAAATAGTGGACGATATTCGTCGAAATTTCGACAAATCTGAAATAACCTTTCTTTGTCTTTTAGATTTTTCAAAGGCATTTGATTCTGTAAATCACAGCAAACTTTGTAGCAAGCTCTTTTTCAAGTACGGATTGGACAAAAAAGCGGTTATATTAATAGAGAATTATCTTAGCGAAAGATATCAGCAGGTTTCATTAAATGGTATTGCTTAAGGCCGAAACTTTTAGTCCGGGATTTTTCAAGGAGTATGCCAGTTACTTGGGATTAAGAAGACGAGAACAACGCCGCTCCATCCACAACGAACGCTCCAACAGAACCTTGAATGAACACCTATCTAAGGTAGACCTGCCAGACGTCCCGATTTTGGCGCTACAATCCTGACATTTGAACCCTGTCCCGATTTCTGTCCCGATTTACAAAATGTCCCGATTTTATCCCGATTTTCTTTCTTTTTATTCCCATATGATAAATACTTTCAAATTCAAACAAACTGTGGCAGTGTTATTGTATCTACCTATGTGGCAGCTGGTGTTTTCGAATCTTATAACGAATATGGTTTTAAAGTACCTAAGTATGTTGACTAAATGAACATTAACTAACATTTATTCGAAGCATCGCTATCGTTGCAGAAGTACCTATTGTGCTTTGCTAAGTGCTCAATAGGATAAAAGAAAATGTTCTCCATACAAACTGAACCCCCATTGGGCCCAAACAAAGTTTCCAAAGTTGGTATAATTGGTTTTCGCTATTTCTTAAGGTGCTAGACACGGTATGTAGCACGCCACATATATATGTGGCTCTGACGTAATTTTGACGTCAGCGTATGGAGCCAATGGCTACATAAGGTACTCATACGTATGAGGCACGATATGAGGCACTCGTGACACATACGCATTGTGTGGCTTTTCGACATTCCGTGTACTACCCTTGCACATACGATTTGTGTCAATACGCTACATAATGTCGAGTAGTTACCTGCATGGTTCGTATGTATTTTTCAATGTAATTTCAGCATTTCAGTTTGCTTTTTGTACGAGCAGCGATAACTTAAATACAGGGAGTCGGACAGAATCCCGAAAAATGTAATCCCGAAAGCCCAAAATCCCGAAAATTCAAATTCCCGAAAGCCCAAAATCCCGAAAATCCAAAATCCCGAAAACCCTCAATCCCGAAAAACCAAAATCCCGTAAAATTTTGTAATTTTTTTTCCTTCGTCACGTAACGTTTTCTTAGTTGTTGCATCTCACCGGCAATTATTTTAGCCAAACATGTTTTCACACGGATTTGCTCTTCACATAAAATAGCAATCAGTGAAGATACACCAATGTGTGAATGCCCTGCGAGAACTTTCAGCCGGCGGCGGAGCCACGCCTCTACGTTGTTCTGTGTCCGCGTCAGATTTTGTTTCAAAAGGTTACAAACCGACCAAAAATTAGGGGAGTATGCAGGACTACCTGCAAGTCCGTAACGTTTTCTTTTTCTACTCACTTTGTATTACGATGTTCACTGGCTAAAATCTAGTCGGTCAGCTATCACACTATATGAGATCAGCACAACTGAATGCACATTGCGAATTGCAGCGCAACATTACAAAACATTATTACGGTAAATGGAATGGACAAACACTTGTCTATTTTACATTCAAAACAAAATAAAGAATCTCGAAAACGAGATCCGGAAAAATTATATAAAATGAAAAATTTGCGCAAATTCGATTCGAATTTTCGAAGTTCCGTTGAATAAGTTCGTCCACTTTCCATTAGATGGCGCTGGTGTCAATAAGTGGTACTTTTCCATCCACACTACAATATCCCCCTCTTAAACTTGTTCGTCCCGATCAAAATGCGTCAACATTTTCCTCAATGTAACGATGAAGACGATCCACATGGACAACTTTGAATTTGCCTCTTCCTCGTTGGATTCGATAGACCACGTTGATGCGCTCTACTACTCTATAGAGCCCCTCCCAATCTTGTTGCAACTTAGGTGACATACCTTTTTTTCTATGGGGATTGTACAGCCATACCAAATATCCTTCCCCGAATCCTGTAGTTGTTGCTTTGGCAGCGTACCTCGTCTTCATGCGGTCGCTGGCTATCTTGATCTTATCTCTAGTTCTTTGATGCACGTCTCTGATGATTTCTCTGAGGTCGGTCACATAATCGTCCAAATTCTTGGGTTCCTCAGATGGTGTATGCGTATGCCCCGTAGTGTTATGTACAGCATTGCGATAGGCTAGTAGAAACATTGGAATCTGTTTATCCCAATCCTTCTGGTCGTCGCCTACAACCTTAACACTTATTTTTATTAAAATCGGGACCCTAAGGCCCTAAAATCGGGACAAATCGGGACACAAAGAAAAAGCATAAATTTTTATACACGCATTAAAGAAAACTAAACGTTTTTTAACGCTACCTATGCATACGTTAAAACTAAGAAATAAAAATAATTCAGGAACTTTCAATATTCAGTCTAACAAACGAAAAATTCGAATCTTCGAAACTCAACGAATGGTGAATGGTCTAAAACAAAACTAGTACATTCTCGATTGTTCCGGTTGGGGTATGGAATATTCGAAAAGCCTTAGTTAGGAGTATAAAAAGGGTTGCGAAATCGGACGAGAGTGCAGTTGATTTTAAATCGTGTAAAGTAAAGTTCGAATATTATCGGTAGTGATATAAAATAAGTGTTAAGATTGTAAAAAGTGGAAAAATTGATTTTAAGTGATATTGTCTTGTAATAAAAGTGATTTATTAAATAGTTAAGTAAACAGAATAGGGTTTTATCTTTTCTAATCCCAGCCGAATGTAACAGTATGTTGCAGAGCTCGATCGTTGCCTAAAAAATTCCTAACTTTAAAAATGTTTGGGTTATTTATTTGTATTATTTGGGTAATTGGATGAAAATATTACATTTTTATATGTTTTAGGTTTACTGAGTATTAAAAATGCAAGAAACAATGTGTGAAACAAATTATGGCAAGGTTAAAGGACGAACAGCAGTTCCTTCTCATTTCGCACTTCAATACTGATGTTGCATCAGAGAATTTATTTTCAATGGCAAGAATGAATAGAGGCTCATGTGAAAGAAACCCGTAAGCTTATCGGTTTATAAGAAATCTTAAGCAAATTATATTTCAGAACCTAAAGTCAGCAGAATATTCAGCCTATGAGGACCCTGAAGCAAATTATTTATTATTTTAATTAGTGAAGCAAATACAGCCAGAGAGCAAACGATTTCAATTAAGCTGTGGGCGTACAAATCGCATAAAACGCTCTCAGAATTTGGAAATTTAACAGTGCCGTCGATGGTAGTTGAAAATATGGTTCAAAGGATCAAGAAAATATTTGAAAGACAATTCCCAAATAGGCAGCATAAAGAAAATGTTCTGATCAATTTTATGAAATTCTTGTTCAAAACGGAAGTCAGTAAACCTTTAGCAAATAACTAAACCCTAAATATGTATAGGTATATGTATTTCTTACAGTCTTACAGTTTTTATGAATTTTTGTTGAAAAATCGGCGTCAGATAAAATTACGCTGTTTCCTGCTACCGCCTTCTACCATATCAGATAAAAACCATTTTTTTTTCGTTAAATTTTTTTTTAGGAATCCATTTACATACCTACTATACATAATAATAATATTTTTTTATTGTAGCCAAAACAATAAAACACAATTTCACTACCGAAATCAGCAGTCTTATAGTCAGATTTAGTTTTGAAAGCGTTTATTTCAACGTCGAAAAGCTCTAAATTTGCATTTGGCTCGCAATTATTTCCTCCACGTAATTTGCTGAAAAAGATCTTTTAAATTCACAAATGAATTGAAATGGAGTCAGCAATACTATTAATTTTAAAATAAACAGCGCGTAAAAAAATTGGGCTCAGGTTTCGATTATGAACACTAAGCAAATACATTTTTTTTTTGTTAAATTGACTTAGTCTAAGATGTACTGTAAAAGATATTTTCTGCGGAAACTTTTTTTCTATTTTTTTTTAAATTTAAAGTTTTCAATTTTCCTTGAATTTTCTAAGCAAATTAAAATTTTTTTTTAATTTTTTTTTTGTTTAAATAGACTTATTCTAAGATGTACTGTAATATAATTTTTCTGCGGAAACTTCATTTTTTTTTTTTTTAATTTTAAAGTTTTAAATTTTCACAGAAAAGTGCATGTATTTTTATTGACTGAAAATATTATACCTACTCCAGAGTAAATATAATTAAACTTTAGCACCAGGCGCCTGCCAGACAGTTGTTGACATACCCTTAGGCGAAGCGAAGCGAGCAACCCACCCCATACTTTAAATACACTAGACTTTCTTACAGGCGCCTATCTGACAGTTTTTGGTATAGACCAGCGGTTCCCAATCTTTTTTGGTCGTCTGGAGAGAAATTCCTCGCGGAGCACTTCGTTGTCCGTACTTATCCCATTTTTCGTAGTTAGGGAAAACGCAATTATGTATTTAGTATTTTTTAAAATACATATATAAATCTAGTAGATATTTAAAAAAAAATATTCAAAAACATTTTAACTCAGATTCGAGTTTGCCACATTCGAGTTTGTCTTTTCTGAAGACTTTCCTCTAAAATCCGGCATCTTATAAATAAATGAATATAAATTTGGCGCACAGGCACCTTAGGACTAGCTTCGCACAACCATTTTTGTTTTGTGAGTTTTTATTTTTGGGACGAATGGAAGGGACCTACAATTTTATGCCGAGTCAGATGGCTGATTTGAGAAGCTTTTTCAGGACGGTTAGAGTCTCGGATGTTTGTCAGACTTTCGCGAGAGGGTGGCGCAGTGGAAAAAACCTTAAGATGTAATTTGTGTTTTCCCGGAATCGAACCTGGGACCCCTCGCACAGTAGTGCAGTACTCTGACCAGACCTCCTTAATGTTTTCGAAAAGCTCTTCAGCATATTTCTTGATTTTTTGGCTTTTAATGATCTTTCGATGTCGGCCCATAAGTTTCCAATTGGGTTCAAATCGGGACTTTGCGCGGGTCATTCCAAAACATTAATTTTGTTATCTGTAAGCTATTGCTTCACTCTCCGAGGAGTATGCTAAGGATCGTTGTAGTGTTAGAAATCATTGTTACTGGTTTGTATGAAAAAAAGGGTTTTCTCTTATATGTTTTTATAAACCTGTTGATTTATCAAGGGTCGGCCCTTATACAACTAATGGACCAACATCGAGCTAAGAGAATGCACCGCAGACCTTTACTATCTGTCCTCCATGCTTTATGATCTGAAGCGTATAATTTGGCTGCAATTCTTTGATTGGAGGACGCCTTACATAGACTTTTCCATCGGATCCAAAGAAATTAAACTTGCATTTGGCACTCCAACGAATTTTTGTCCAAAATTGATATGGTTTATGTAAGTGGAGTCTTTCGAAATTCCGGCTTTTCCTTAGGTTTTTGTTGACATGATATGTTTTTTTTGTCGAATATGCATCCACGAGGAGTTTGTTCTATGACACAGCGCCAAGGCAGTTAGTTCTTGATGGAGTTTAGGTGTTATAATCTCCCTAATTTTTATATCTCTTTGGAGTAGTTTTGAGTCCAATCTCCTTTCTTTTGCGGTTCTCAAAACTTCTAGTATTTCCCCGAAAACAAGCTTCGTAGCTGATAGCTCTGAAGTTCTGGAGTAGGTACCAGTGGCGTGGCGTCCATATAATCCGATTCCTACCGAGTTACCTTTTAAGTTTCAGTTTCAGCTACACAACAATGTTTACTTAAAAACGAGCAACATAAAACCCACTGGATAAACTTAATAATTATGTATCTATTCATTTGCGCAGGTTACACACCCCGACCCGACCCCACTTCCAGCAACTCAATTTAACTTTATTGTCAAGCACACACGGAAACACATACCCTTCGCCTTCTTTATCATTCGGATTAGAACTGCCCACACTCTCTGAGCATAACCCAAGCTAAAATAACCCGAAATATGTCGGGTTATAAAATCTCTCACTGGATAGAACAAATTTGTCTCCATTCCCTTTTGTACACTTGCGATTACCTGAGTTCTCTGTTCAACGCCCGCTTTCTTATGCAAAAAAATAACACGCTTTTCTTCGGGTTATTTGGTGGGTTTTGTGTGTATCTTTTACCGCTGCGCTGTGGCGTAATTGAGTCAGCGTTCCCTCCCTATTGGTTGGGCAGAGTTCTCATCTCGGTGGAAAATAGTACTCAAATGGCTTCCAAGGTAGTACGTCTCGCAATGCACCTAAACTAAAGTGTACTTTCCAGGTATAAGTATAACAGTGATCAAAATAAGAATTTCTATCAATTTCCGCAATCAGTAATCTATTGACGTAATAACACCATGTGGCCATGCTGATTTTGACAGACAAATTTGATAAAAATAGTGCCTAAATGTGGTGTGGCGATGTATATTTATTTTTTATACCCGGTACCACACTGTGGTGAGGGTATATTCACTTTGTCATTCCATTTGTAACGCCCATAAGGAGGCGTTGTAGGTATGACAAACTATATATATTATTGATCAGCATCACTTTCTTAGTCGATCTAGCGATGTCCGTCTGTCTGTCCGTCTGTCCGTCTGTCCGTCTGTCCGCACGATTACGGCCGTAATTTAAGAGCTATCGACTTGAAATTTGGTATGTAAGCTTTTATTCACCAAACTGAGGCTAAGTTCGAAGATGAGCAAGATCGGATGAAAACTACTACTACCTCCCATACAAAAATATCAGATTTATATAGCTTTTTATGTTAAAAATTAAATTTAAATAGCTACAGTAAATATAGCAAGTTTAAACTTTGCACATATTGTTTTAATAATATTTAAACATTTTTGACAAAAAATGAGCTTGGTCGAATAAAAACTACCCATACCTCCCATACAAATATATAATTTTTTAATACTAAAATATTTTTTTTATTTTACAATAATATAGTACCGGGTATTTGAGCTTCGGCATAGTCGAAGATAATTGTCTTACTGGTTTATGGTATGATTTGTTTTTCTATAAATTGTGAGTTGTAGTTTTATTGTTTTTGAGAATACATTCTTTAAGCCAGTATTAGACGATATGTTGAATCAGCATACGTATGCTGAAAATTGTGTTCCAATCACAACATATCGTGCATACTTGATGACAAAAAATTTTTGTTTACACGATATGTTGTGATTGGAACACAATTTTCAGCATACGTATGCTGATTCAACATATCGTCTAATACTAGCTTTAGTTAAAAAATATCATAAATAAACTGAGCTGTTTTTTCCAAGCTGTTAGAATTCATATATTAAAACAATAACTTTTAAGACGAATAATGTATTAGGGACGTTGTTCAAAAAGCTATAATTCCGACCAATGGGACTATATGGTATTTTCTTAAAATTCATTTCTAGAAAATTCGACTTTAATTTCCCAATATAAATTGTTTTCTTGCTTTTACAAATTCACAAATAAACCAGTAAGACAATTATCTTCGACTATGCCGAAGCTCAAATACCCGGTACTATATTATTGTAAAATAAAAAAAATATTTTAGTATTCAAAAATTATATATTTGTATGGGAGGTATGGGTAGTTTTTATTCGACCAAGCTTATTTTTTTCAAATTTTTTTAAATATTATTAAAACAATATGTGCAAAGTTTAAACTTGCTATCTTTACTGTAGCTATTTAAATTTATTTTTAACATAAAAAGCTATATAAATCTGATATTTTTGTATGGGAGCTAGTAGTAGTTTTCATCCGATCTTGCTCATCTTCGAACTTAGCCTCAGTTTGGTGGATAAAAGCGTACGTACCAAATTTCAAGTCGATAGCTCTTAAATTACGGCCGTAATCGTGCGGACAGACGGACAGACAGACGGACAGACAGACGGACATCGCTAGATCGACTAAGAAAGTGATGCTGATCAATAATATAGATAGTTTGTCATACCACAACGCCTCCTTATGGGCGTTACAAATGGAATGACAAAGTGAATATACCCTCACCACAGTGTGGTACCGGGTATAATAAAGATGAAGTTAGTTTTCCTTTATTTCATAACAATATGTATGTTGTTTCCCATAGCGAATTATATCTGATTTGTTAGACATCAAATAAATTTGTATGAAAACAAAACCATTTTTCACGGTTTTCTTTAAAAATTGTTGAAAAAGTTCAAAATACGAAAAGCATTGCAAAAATTGCGCAAACATAGAAGTTACCTCCCCAATGGTATAAAAATACATCAAAAAGGCAGTGGGCAGATTAACCAGTCAATTCTTGGACTTTGCTGAAGCTTTGACTTAGTTCGAGCGTATACAGAGTCAACTTCGTTTTAAATAAATAGTTGAAAATCGAAGAAATCCTCATTATTCCTGAAAGTTTTATGTTACGGAGTTTACTCTACTCAGTGCGTCAGTGCTTGCCCATTCTAGCATCTAGCTCCATTAGTAAATAATATTTATTGAGTAAGTTGTTAATCATCTTTTTTAAAAA
Source organism: Cheilosia scutellata (assembly GCA_955612985.1). Lineage (NCBI taxonomy): Eukaryota > Metazoa > Arthropoda > Insecta > Diptera > Syrphidae > Cheilosia > Cheilosia scutellata. The sequence goes on along the minus strand of OY015312.1, from coordinate 80,621,701 downwards.
AAAGTAGGTACATTATACATAACATTACAATTACGTAGCTTACAGTTTTAATTGCACCATAATGTCCATTGTTCTTATTCGTATCTACTATTATTGTATTATGCACATTTCAACAATTTTTAAAGAAAACAAATCTCTCACTATATAAAGTCAATATTTGTTCTCTTACAAAACGTTTCGTGATTTTGTGTTATAATTGGGCACTTTTTAATCTATGAAATTGACAGTTCATAGTAAAATTGTTTGGGAAAGTAAAAAAGTCCTTATAAGTAGATAATTAAGTGCTCCTCAAGTGTCAGGTTTAGGAAAAATAAAATAAAAATGAATTATGTTTTTATGTTATGTTATGAAATAGTAGTACGCGATGGCATCAAAGTAGTATCCGTACTCAGTTCATAAAAATGTACTCAAAATGAGCAAATGAGTACAATAGTAGCACGGGAGGGAACGCTGAATTGAGTATTTCTGTAAAATAACACGCTTTTGTCCGACATATTTGGTGAATTTGAATTGTGTGTATATCTCCCATCGCTGCGCTGTGATGTAGTCACTTAGTTCTTAGTCAGTTCCCTGTTTTACCTACTTAATGATTTTCTGAGTTTTTCTGAGGGGAGTATCCTCTGTTCAAAGGCCGCTTTCTTATGCAACAAAATAACACGCTTTTCTCCGAGTTATTTGGTGAATTTTGTAATTATCTTTTAAAAAATAAACATACTGATGTGTTTATAAAGTTTATAAAGTGTTTTGAGTCTTGGCTATGATCTTCGTACCTAAATACGTTTGAAGGAATGTTTCAAAGAGTGTAGATGATTTTGCTGAACCTCCGCAAAAACCCCAAATGCTCGATTTAAACACTCATTTAAAGAACCTTTATGTAGAAATAAAGGACAATATTATACATCACATGAAAGTTTTGCACTCAAGTTGGAAAAATATTTTCATTAATTTGATTTCTTCCTGGAGTTTTCGATTGTATGGCTTTAAAAAATTAACTGAAAGTTTTGTATACATATAGATAGGTACTACCTACATCTTCCCTTCGACATTTTGATATTTTTTGACTTCGACTTACCATTTAAAATTATTCACGCCACGCCACTGGTAGGTACACGATTTATTTTTACGCATTTTTGTACTGTGTAGTTTCAGAAGCACAAAATTAGCTAGTCTGATGGAATTTTCATATATTTTCCCATCTTTCCCAAGTGCTCCGCGGAGCACACTTTGGGAAACTCGGGTATAGACTTATTGAGCTATGTAACTGGAATGAGTCACATAAACATGATTTGATTTCATTTCCTCAGGAAAAAAATATTATATTTATGTTTTTAGGCCATTTTAAGCCAGAAAAAAAAATAAGTAAAAAAAGGGATAATTGCAAGAGTTCTCACTAAAAAACCAATAAGGTTAAAATTTGAATGCCCTCCATTATCGGCATATAACAATATTTTACAAACACATCAAAGTATGTTTTTCCCATTTCCTGTTTAAATTTATATTTAATCCAAAAACAATTGCACTGCAATTTGTTCGCTCCGAAAACTATTACGTTTCACCCTGTATTGTGTTTATTTCACTTTTTTCGCACAACTGATAAGCATTCGAGTTTACGCGCCTTTAGAAATGCATTATGAAAAAACCTACCCCATCGTCATCGTCACTGCAGAACCAGTGTGACCAGTTATTATAAGAACCAGCAGTTAAGGAATCAAATCATTTTTATTTTTTATTTTTTTTTATTTATTCTCGGCCCAATAGAGAATTGCATTAATTTTAGCATAGTCTAAACAAAGAAGCAATATTTATTTTCATATTTTAGATTGAAATATTAATGATGATTAATATAAAAAAAATAATTATAAAAACGAAGCATAAAACCCTTTTTCATAAAAGCAAAGCAGGTCACACTGCACAAAGTGCAAAGGAACACACACAGAAATCGAGTTTACGCGCCTTTAAAAACGCGTTATGAAAAAACCCACAATCGTTCATCTTACACAGCAAGCCGCATGTAGTGGTACAGGTAAAATGTGTTGTGTACTCTTTTCTTCTCAAGCAGTCGTTGTATACAGGTAAAAAGTATTCTTTCGACCTGCTTCCACTTATTGTAAGATTTTTTCTGCATTTTGCTTTGCGGTAGTAGGAACAGCGTTGTTCCGCAGAAATTTTGGAGTTGAACCATTCTCCGAGCCATTTCACATAAGTTTGAGCCACTTTATTTAAGAGAAAGGGAAAGCACCCCTTTACTTGTTGAGATTTCTTTAAATTTTTTTTTTGTTTGGTAGTTCGCTGGAAGGCAAAATCATCGAAAAACATTGCAGAACTATTACACGATTACGGGATGCTTCTGGAAGAGTGAGGGACCTTAAACCGATCTAAAAAAAACTCCAGAAGTCGTTCGACTAAGGCAATTTTTTATTTTTTTGATTCATTTTAAAAAATTAAGAAGATAAATCCGCCGTTTGTCGGATTTATAGTTTTTCGATTGAAAATATTACCTACTTTCTTGGTCTTAGCTAACTCTTATGCCCAGTTGCACAGTCAAAGTTTAAACTGAAGTTTAACTAAACCTGACCGAGAGTTTAAACTTTTGGTTTAACTCGTTCAGTTTCACAGTTCAAAATAATCTGCCAGTTAACTAAACGCAGTTGTGGAAGCGCAGAACAATTTCCCTTAAGGGGATATTTTTCTACCAGCGCACATCTGATCAAATAAATGGCTATTGCTTTTCTCTACTTTATCTCTTTTACCATTTGTAAATAAAAGAAAATGTGTGCAATATTATTACAATTGGTATTAACGAAGTGAATTGGTTTATTTTTGACACATGTTTGAACTGTCATTTACTTTTACTAAATTATTTTTGGAGTAATTTATTTTTTTTTGAATAATAATAATATTATTTAGTTGTTGAAATGTAGTGGGCATTCGGACGGATGCGATCACAGGTACTGCTTCTTGTCATTCGCTGGGTTTTATGAGCCTCTAATTAGGGTCATTGTCTGGTAATAGGTACGCGCAAAGTTTGTTTGCTGGTGTTTGTGCGAAAATCTGCGCTCTCTTGTTCCGGTTATATTTTTTTAAACAAAAATGTAATCTAGATCTGTTTACAAAAATGGTATGAACTCCGAAACCTTTTAACTGAGCAAGCTCAAATCTACAGGCATTGTCCCGAGAAGTGTGTTCAAAATCAATCGGACAACAAAATTGCATTGTATACAGCATAGTGTAGTGTAGGTAGTGTCTTGTTTCAGCCAAAACAAAATGTGAAAGTTTTGAAAGTTTATAGATATTTTTTGTTCGTCAAGAATCTAAAGAAATCACTAGTAGCATTACAAAGAAATAATCGTCATTTCCACACACTAAAATAAATAATTTGTATTGAAAAACTCTCAATACAATTTACGCTTGTCTACATTATGTTTGGGCTAAAATCTACCTGACGTTCACTTGAAAAAAAAATGATTTTTCATTGAAAATTATATTGGTTGGAAACCTATTGAAATTTTCTGATGACATTTTTTAACAGTGGGTTTACCGCAGTAATGCTGAAACTAATCATAACTCTAGTTTTCACTCATATAAATTCAAGAAGTGTAGCACCCACACAATTTATCTCTTTTATTCTCTCTCTCATCACTCTGTATGAAATAGCAGCTGTCAAACGAAAGTTTAAACGGCAGAATGCAGGCGTTTAACTTAAACCGAGAGTTGAACTCAACTTTGGGTTTAAACGGACACAGTGAAACCCAAAATTTGTTGAACGAAGGTTTAAACCAAAACGAGAGTTTAAACTCTGACTGTGCAACTGGGCATTATAGATCAAGAGGTCTTACACCCGCCTTAATATCCTGATTACATTGTCAGTATTTAAAAGTTCTGTTATTTCTAAGTTAACATGGTTAAGAAGTCTACTTCTGTGCCCGTGGAAATGTTTTCCTTGTCAGCAATGTAAACCGCTGAAGTACTCTTTCAAATATGCAGTCCGAAGCTTGAAACAGGAAACACACAAATAGATAGGAGCGTACTTCTAGCATAAGGTAACTTCAAGTATCATCTAAAGACGATGAGATTACTGGAGAATTAAGCTTGCAGGCCATACCTTGAAGACGTGGAAATCGCTTCATATATTCCGCAACAAGAGTAAGACTATTGGGATCAAAATGGTTAGTCTACCAGAGAATCAACCCTCAAACAGATGCTGGCTCTAATACGGGGAGGTACAGCCATAATCCATGACACCACTCTGAAGGATATAGACAAACGAAACAAATATGCCTGATGTCTGTCAGAGATCTTTTTGTTACCTATACTTAGATGGCGCTACAGTCCGGGGTACAACTGACCCTCCGGGTTGGAATCAAAGAATCTTCGGGTCAGAGACATGACCCTGTATAGTTCGTCTCTGGGAAACATTTCCATACATTATTCCCGATAGGAATTTGAAATGCTGAATGAGTGCGTTTACTGGGTTGAATCGCTTTAACCAGCGATTGTTTTGTGACGGGGTTCAGTTGAGTAAATTTAATTTTTTTAACATTCGTTTTTTTTTAAGAACGAAGTTTAAGTCTTAAGAAAAATGTGAGCCATTTCTCTTTGGCTCGGAGCATTGAGCCAAAGTTGAAATACTTGAGCCAAATTACCCAATTGGGTACTTCAGCACAACGCTGAGTAGGAAATGCATATGTAGAGAGAGTGTCCCTACTCATTAATGGATATACTCTGCGATGGACGAACGAATCCGCTCACATTGCATACACACAACGAAACCATACATGCATTAGGTAGGTACGATACGCGAGGTACCACGAAAAGAGCGTGTGTGTGTGTTTTTTTTGTCTTTTTCGGTCCTATCGTTCACTCAATTCAATTCTCTTTTTCTGGGAGAAAAGGTTATTATTTTGCTAACCATGGAGGCTATCGGCCCTAAGAAAAAAATTCGTCTGATGAGAATACTATTAGATTTATATACAATGACAATATTCTTGTCTATCAGGACAATGCATATAAATGTTACAAATTTTACAAAACATTTTCTCCCATGAGGTGCCACACCCTATTGTCCAATTTTGACCAATCTTTACAGGATTACTCCTGGGTGAATTCTTTAGATTGTACGTAAATTTGAACTCAATCGATTCGATGGTTGAATGTTTTGTTTTTGCTTGGGCGGTACCACACCTCTTCGTCCAATTTTCACTAATCTCCAAAAGAATCTCAATCTATTCGGTGGTTTTCGAGATATAAGACTATGAATGTTTTTTTTGTATGGGCCGAGCGGTGCCACCTTCCTTTGTCCAATTTAGACCTATCTTCACAGGAACATTCCCGGGGCTTAAGATTGTCTGTAAATTTTAACTCCATCAATGTAGTTCACTAAGAAGATCAACGTCCTTTGATTTAATAATTCGTAGTTTTATATAATTCAAATATAGGTAGGTAGTTCATAAATAATAATAGGTAGTTTAAGTAGTAATAGATAGTTTAAGTAAAATAGGTAGTTTAAGTAGTAATAGTTTACAAAAAAACATTAGTTTACAAGAGAACATTTAAATCGACGTCGTCGTCCCGATCAGAATTATAAATTTTGCACGGCTTGATATAATCGGCTGATGTCGATGTATGATTTGGGCCTTCATGCTCCCCCACTTTACGGACTTCATACCTGTCATTACGCTTAATCTTCCAGATCTCATATGGTCCTAGGAACTTAGGGCATAGCTTAAGCCCTGTCCCAAACTGCGTCCGTTGGATGGCTACGACATCGCCGATTTTATATTTGATAGGTTCTTTTCTGCTACGATTGTTCCCCTTCTTGTTTTCCTCTTGCACCTTTAGAATCTCCAGCTTCGCTTGATGTCTGATTTCTTGACGGTTCTGTTAAAAGTCTAGACGAATCTCCTCTTCAAGTAACTCGGCCAATTTTAAATCTTCTGTAGTATACATTGGCACGCCAGTGAGCAGCGTAAATGGTGTTCTTTTTGTAGACCGCGAAATTGTAGAATTCAGGATTCGTTGAGTACCTACGACTTACATGCTGATACCATTTTAGAGGGTCCTCCACAGAGAGCTTCGAAATGACTTCAATTACGATTTTGTTCAGACGTTCGACCTGTCCATTTCCTCTGGGTACCCCTGTTGTTACTAAATGATGATAGATGTTACGCGCTTCGCAGTACTCTTTGAATAGATTAGAGGTAAAGGCAGCTCCCTTATCCGTAGTTATCCGGTGCGGATTCCCAAAAACCTCAGCCTGAACCTCAAGCTTCTTCAAAACCTCCTCTGTTCCGGTACTCTTCACGGGTTATATCCAGGTAAATTTGCTGAAGGCGTCAATGACCGTTAACAAAAATTTGTAGCTCTTGGCAGTCGAAGATAACGGTATTATGTGGTCCAGATGAAATGTATGGAGAGGAATATCCATCTTATCAATTGGACTCAGCAATCCCTCCTTTTTACCAGCCTTCCTCGAAGTAAGAATGCAGCTTATACAACTACTGGAAACCGCTTCCACTACCTTTGATAATTTAGGTATATAGTAAAAGTAATCTCGTTCAAGTAATGCCTCAACCTTGCGATTATTAAAATGACCTTGTTCATGCACCTTTTGAACAACTTGTCGTTGAATTACTTTCGGCACCACTATACGGTAGTCTCCCTCTACATACTTATAAATGGCGCCGTTTCGCAACACGTAATCTTCGAGCTCCGATGTTTGTAGAACTTGCAAAATAACTTTGCAAAAATCGTCCTTCGCCTGTGCTTTCCTAATTGACTCTGTAACACCATCTTCGATCACCAAAACATTCGGGTACCGGCTAAGTGCGTCAACATGTTGCATGGACCGCTGCGACCGATGATGTACTGAGCAATTATATTCCTGCAACTGTAGCGCCCAATTTGCTACTCTACTGTTCAGCTCCTTCTTTGCCATGGTTAGCTGAAAAGCCTTGCAATCCGTAAAAATTTTAAATTTTAACCCTAACAGGTAAACGCGCAGCTTTTTAAGAGCTCGTACTGCAACAAGCACCTCCAATTCGTAGCTCGAGTAATTCTTCTCCGCGGGTAAAGTTTTGAAACTAAGAAAGAATACTGGATGAAAGCAATCGTCGTCTCCTTTCTGCAGTAAAACCGCTCCATATCCTGCTTTGCTGGCATCTGTATGCAACTGCGTAGGGCGTGACGGATCAAAAAGCCTCTGTACCGGCTCTTCGCATAACTTCTTTTTCAGAGTTTGGAAAGATTCTTCCTGCCTTTGTTCCCAAGTGAATTTCTCTTCCTTTCTTGTCAAGTCAGAGAGTGACTTTGCTAACAGGGCGTATCCCGATATAAATTTTCGGAAAAATCTGGTGAGACCCAAAAAACTCATTACATTTCTAACATTCTTTGGTACAGGGAATTTCCTCACCGCTAAAATCTTTTCATCAGAAGGTCGGATAGTGCCATTTTGTACTACATGCCCTAGGAACTGTACTACTTTTGTCAGAAACTGGCACTTACTCCATTTTATCGAAAGCCCATGTCTGCTACACACGCTTAACACCTTTCTTAAGGACTCTATATTCTCAATTTCGTTTTCAGAGGGGATAATGAGGTCATCCATATAGACGAGGAGAATTCCCTCATAAATCATGCTCCGAAAAATAGAATTTATGAATCGCTGAAACACTGACGTCGAGTTACATAATCCAAATGGAACTCTATTGAATTCATATTTTCCGTCCGGTATAATGAAGGCAGTATATTTTCTACTCGATTCTTCTATACCAACATGAAAAAATCCATTCCTGAGATCGAGCGTCGTAAATACCTTAGCCTTGCGAAGGTTTTCAAGAACTTCCTCAATATTAGGTAATGGGAACCTGTCTTTAATTATTCTCGAGTTCAACCTCCTGTAATCTACGCACAGTCTGCTGCTTCCATCCTTCTTCTTGGCTAAAACTATAGGGCTAGCATAAGATGACGTGCTCTTCATCCCCTCTTCCAACCATTCCGAAATTTGTCTCTGTACCACCTTCTTCTCCAACGGCGCCAATCTCCTAGCCCTTTGATGTATTGGAGTTTCGTCCTCCAAGCAAATTTTCATTTCCACCTCTAAATAATCTGCTTCCTTCTTAGGTCGATAAGTTTGCACCATAGACCAAATCTGTTCCTTAAACTCGCGATTCGAAATGTTGTCCAAACTATCTGGATACGAGTCGCAATTTATTACATTGACCTGGGCTAAAAAAGTTCGATCTTTGCTAGTTTTGGAAATAGTAGGCTTTCCGTTATCGATTACCAGTGAAGCATTTGCAAAGTTCTTGCCGATGAGTATATCTGTACTTAACCAATCATTCGGGACTACGTGGCACAAAAAATGATAGGACTCGAAATCGATGATTGCACATCGATTGCACCACACCAAAAGTTGTCTTGATATTTTGGGCAAATCCTACCACCAGGATGCCTGGCTCCTCAAAACTGAATAAACCTAGCTTATGTCTATAAGTCCGCGACAATTTTCTCCACCAATAACTACTTGGATTATAAAATCAGGCACTTCCGCTCTTATGAGGCTGACGTTTGCTTTCTTGGGACATTTTGGAGCGATGTGACCAAACTTATTACAGTGGAAACACCTCATCCCCTTCGATTTATCAGGACAGTTGCCATGAGTATGAGACGTAGCTCCACAATTTGTGCACCGCCTCCTATGGGGAACATGGTCCTGCTTTTTAACACTGCTTGTACTTTGCTGCGATCTATCATATTTCTTTCTTTCTTTCTCCTGTTCTTCCTTCATTTTCTCGTACGCCTTTAAATTTACTTTCAGTTGGTCTAGAGTTTGCGATTGATAAAGTATGCTTTTGTTGGTAGCATTGTCTGGGATTCCACCTATTATGTAACCTATCAAGTGCGAATCCTCCACCTTTCCCCTTGTAGCAATTTTTTTTAGTCGGTAATAGTACTCTAGATATGATTCAGATAAATTTCTTTTCGAATCTGATAACCATTTATGAACATTCTCGATTCTGACTCATCTGCTAATCTACCCGCTCCTGATAACAATCGCCTTGCATATAAAAATGTTTGTACCTCATTCCAGCAACAGACTAGCGAAACACTTTCAAAATCCGAAAGCCATAATTCGACGTCTTTAGATTCGCCATCAAACTTTTCCTATGACTCCTCGACGTCCTTAAATTGGTAGTTGTTCTGAATAGCCTCCTCCTTTACAGACATGTTTGATGTCGCTGAAACGGATGATACCACAGATGACGTATCAGACTGGACTTCACGGCTTACTATTAACCCTTCTGAATGTTCCCCTTCGGTTTCTAATGAGATGCGGAATCGCGTTACTAGGTCAGATTTTAGATTATATCGATAAGACAACCACGCTGTTTTAAAACTTTTTGTAGTTGCTTCGTGGTCAAAGATTCAATACCCCCCGGAAAACTCATTTAATTTTAAAATCTTAAAAGCGATAAGCGCTAGTGGATTCCCATGTAAATCGATTTAACGGGAAGTTATCTCAGCGGAAACGTTAGCAACTTTGTCGCTCAACGGAATAAAATCGATTCGGTCGCTATATTATACTTGTACTAGTCATGCATACAAGTAAATATTATATATTTATAAAGTAAATAGCATGCAAATAAAATGAAACGAGCTCACCAAATGCCTTTGTTCGCTTGCTATTTGCTGCGGTTTTCTTAACTCTTCACATACGATGGTAGGTAGGTAACCGTTACCGACTTTGGCTTAATTCTTTTAATGCTTTACGATATTTCTTAACCACTTTTTCTAAATTCACTTTTCAGGTTCAGTATTATGTTCACATTAACTTAACAAACTTCTCCACTTTTCACACTTTTCATGCACTTGCTCTTTATATGGGGGACTTCACTTTCAATTGCAGCCTCACTATGTGTTGTTGTTGCATTCACCACTTTCTCTCAGTTTCTTTTGTTCTACATGTTCAACGCGGCAAACCGACCGACACGCGACGCATCCCACTTCTGACACCATGTAGTTCAATAAGAAGATCGACGTCCTTTGATTTAATACAGTCAACTCTCGATTAACCGGGGTGCTCGGGACCGAGCTCATACCGGAAAATCGAAAATCCCGGATAATCGAAAATGATATTCTCAAAGAGGAAACCCACTTTATGCAATGTTTTACCATTATTAGTAAATCGATTTACATACTGAATGAGAAAAATTAACAGAAGAATGCAAACAAAAACAAACAAAACCTTGTATGTTAGGTTTCGTTGGTTTGTGTTTGCAAGAATTAAAGAAATTTATTGAAAATGATCACGGATAATAGAGTAAATCCTGGATAATCGATTTCTAAATATATAAATTTTAATTAATTTTTGACAAAAAATTTCCCGGTTAATAGGGTTCCCGGTTAATAGAATGTCGGATAATCGAGAGTTGACTGTAATTCGTAGTTTTATTTAATTCAAATATAGGTAGTTCATAAATAATAATAGGTAGTTTAAGTAGTAATAGATAGTTTAAGTAAAATAGGTAGTTTAAGTAGTAATAGTTTACAAAAAAAAGAGAACATTTAAATCGACTTTGCAGACTTAGCGGACTTAACTTGGCGGCTTTTCAAACTAGTCTAATGACAAAAAGAATGTACATGAGAATTATCTGCTGTCTATGTATTTTTTCTGTGCTCAACTAACGGAGGGTCGAAACTTTACTTCTCGGCTGGACCTTTTCCTACATCAATACTGTGGATCACTGAGATCACGCCAGGGTTTCATAAAGTCAGCTGACGAAGATGTTGCATTTGGGCCTTCGTGACTACCCACTTTGCGAACATCGTATCGGTCGTTTCTTTCAATTTTAACGATCTCGTACGGTCCCAGGAACGATGGATATAGCTTTGTTCCAGGCGCGAATTGGGTTTTTTTAATGGCAACCAAATCTTGAAGTTCGTATTTTGTAGCTGGTTTTCGTTTTCGATTATATACCTTGCGATTCTCCTCTTGGACCTTAGCAATCTGCTGCTTTGCTTGACAACGGATATCTCCTCTCTCCTCCTCGAATTCGTCGATTAGTAGCTCTTCCATAATTTTACCCAAATCGTAGCTTTCGTTGTTCCTCATATGGATTCCAAACATTAATTCGAATGGAGTTTTGTTAGTACTCCTATTGATAGTGGAATTTAAAACTCTTTGTAAACAAGCAGGAGTCCCTTTCGTACAAGCGGCTGAAAAACTGTATTTATAAATCTCTGGAACACGGACGGAGAATTACATAAACTCATATTGTCCGTCTGGCGTCACAAATGAAGTATACCTTCGACTATTTTCGTGAATATCGACGTGAAAAAATCCATTTTTAAAGTCCAAGGTAGTAAAAATTCGGGCTCCATACAGTTCTTCTAAAATATCCTCAATTACCGGAAGTGGATAGCGGTCCTTTATAATTTTGGTGTTGAGCTTCCAATAATCTATGCATAGCTGGTTTGAGCCATCTTTCTTTTTAACTAAAACGATTGGACTTGCGAAATCGGATTAACTATACTGAATAACTCCTTCTCGTAGCCATTCCTCAATCTGAACATTGACATCTTCCCTTTCCCTAGGCGCCAAACGTCTAGCCTTTTGATATACTGGTTGCTCATCAGTAAGAACTATTTGCATTTGAACACAAGTCTTTTCTATTTTCTTCGGCTCATAGGCTTTTATTAATTCAGTGATTTCCTTACGAATTTTAATATCAGGTATTTGTTTGACGTTTTCTTCAACATCCCTATGAATTAAATTGACCACGTCAATCCTGGTATTGTCGTCTTCATCGAGATTGATCTTCAAAGCTTTCTTTTTTACTTGTATACTACCGTTTTCAATAGTGATAGTGGCGTTTTGCAAAAAATTCTTTCCTAGAATCATTACGTTTGACATCCATTCATCGGGAACAATAAGGAATCTGATGTCATGTGGATCATTTTCAATTAAAACCGTAATCACGAAAGAACCATATGTAAGCTTCGCTCCGCAATCGCCAAATCCAAATACATATTCTCCCAATCCATCAATTTTAACAGCCCCGAACTTTCCCCAAGCGCTTTCCTTCATTAAAGACACGTCTGCCCCTGTGTCAACCAATGCATCATGTTGTTTCCCAGCAACAATGAGTTTCACGCAATAATCCAGCTTACTGATACGCTTCACATTCATTTGACTGCTACTTGGCTTCTTAGCATCCTTTATAGGACAATCTACAGCGATATGACCAAACTCGTTACATGAGAAACATCTAGTGCCTTTACTTTTATTTGGGCATCCACTTTGATGGTGAGAAAGCGAGCCGCAATTTTTACACCGTTTCTGATTTGGAACGTTTTTAGGTGTATTTGAAGGAGATGCATTAGCAGCATGAGTATTACTAAAGTTCTGATTACGATAATGATTTGAACTAGACTGACTTTTAATATTTTCGTAAATAAAGAACTTTTTCTTGAGCTCTTCCAGAGTTGCTACTTCGTGAAGAACTGTTTTGTTAGAAGGACTATCTAATATACCCTGCACAATATATGATATTAACGACTCATCATCAAACTTTCCCTTCATCGCGATTTGCTTCATAGAATACATATACTCTAAATACGTCTCAGTTGGCTTCTTTTTACGAGATTGTAGGGTCTTATGAATACTAATGCAGGAAAGAGTGTCATCAAATTCAGTTTTCAAAAAATCTTTCAAATTGTCCCAACTGCAAATACCACCATTAGACTCTACAGCCAGCTTCGCAGCTCCTCTTAACAAACGCCTTGCATAAAGGTACTTTTGTATTGGATTCCATTTACATACATTAGCTAGGTATATCTTCAAAATCCTTTAGCCAGAGTGTACAATTTTTCCCTGCTTTGCCGGTGAACTGATCTAATGACTCCTCAACATCTTTAAAAACAAAAGTATTTGATTCTGACATTTTATTAACAGCAGTGACAGGTGGTGGCCTAACAACAACAACAACGTCCGAAGTAATCTTATCCTCTATTAACGGTTGCTCGAAGCTTTTCTGTTTCTCAGACTCTTCGTTTTCTCCGTCTGTTGACTTTTCCTCTTCTTCTTCCACAATTGAATTAAGTATTATTCTTTCCACTAAATCCTTCTTTAAATTATACCAGGACGGTAGGCCTTTTTCTTTTAATAAACTTTGAAGCTCTTTTGTAGTTAATTTGTTTAAATCATCCATTTACCTACGTTACTTCCCCAACGAAATTAATAAATTCATAGACTTGTATACTGTATATTGTTTTTGGAAAATTAAAGTTTACTTCTTGCTAGGAAAAAGAAGAGCATAAAATAAATTATGTAAGCATGCAGTAATAATTTAACTCAAAATAATTTGCGAGCTTTCACTCAACGCAAGCATATAGATAAGTGTGAGTGGTTGTGTATAGATAATGTAATAGTTGTGCAAATAAAATCGAACGATCTCACCGGTTTGTGTTATGTACTTCACATATGTACATATATTCCGTTTAAATTACGTTTCTGGCCAAAGTATATTATAACAAAGAATATATAATTACCAAGAAGTATTATCTGACTTTGAAATTGAAATCAAACACAGAAAGCTCTTTTTTAAATAATGAAAAGATAGCCGACTGAAAAATAATTGAGAGTAAAGGCTAAACTACATTCAACACAAAGTAAAGTACTTGCACGAAAATGTTTTTTCCCTTTCCACACCATTTCAAATCTGTATTTTTCTCTCAACTTTTCACAAAGTGTGTTACTTGAAAGTTAAGTATGAACTACATCCAAACAAAAGTGGAAAAAAGTACAAAAAACTGAAAACATGGAAACTCATCGAAAACACACTCATATTTACGTGACATCTATGAGTAAAATCTGAACTACTAAAGCTCTGAGCTTTTTATTGTTTATTTCATCGAAAACACATGACTATTGACAAAACATCTATGAGTAAAATCGGAACTAATAAATCTAAGAGCTTTTACTTGTGAAACTCATAGGAATTATGTGATTTGAACGTGATCTGGCGGAAAGTCTGTAACGATTTTATTGAGTGTATTGGTTATAAGAACTTTGTGAAAATTGAAAGCTGGAACATGTTCAAGCTTTCAGCACACACAAAATTTTAAATTGAGAGAAAATATACAGAGTTTACTATATGATGAAGTAGGACAAATGATTTTGTTTACTTTTTTGTACTTTTTTTCACTTTTGTTTCGATGTAGTTCAGGCTTTAGCTATACCTCTAACTTTCAAGTGGCACACTTTTTGAAAGCGCCGTAAAAAATGGAAAAGAACCATTATTGCAGAAAATACCATAGAAAAGAACCATTATTGCACAAAATTGCAGTATTTTAATTTGGCTTACTTTCGTGTCAGAGCAAGCTTTTTAAATAAATTTCTTACAAGAAGGGGGCAACTGCGTTTGTGTGTGAGCTTGCACTTTTTCACTTTTTGACTTTTTGCCGAATGTAGTTAAGGCTTAAAGCTCTTTCTCATACAACCTCGATCCACACGTAGTAGGTATAAATATATTTTCCACCACCATCTGCATCTGCATCAACGTAGCGAAAAAATCGTTACTGTGCACTTGTGCAGAAGGATCGTGTGCCTTTCGTCAATCCTCGTCATCGTCTCGTCGTTCATCAAGAACCGGTTATGCGGAAATTCTGTTGGGATATGTGCGTGTACCTGGCTATAGGCATAAAGAGGTATTGTAGGTAGAGCTCGAAAGTATCTCTCAACCTTTTCGAAGGTCTTAATATTACCCTCAGTTGTTGAGAATATTAAATTTGATCACATAATAATTAGTTTCTTTGCACAGTATTTTTTTTGGTTACGCTCAGAGAGAAACCCGAAAGTGTCCCGACTACACAAGTAATGAGAAAAGGTATTGCTAAAACCCTTGCGAGTTTTCTTGTAGTCAAACTTAATTCTAAAATTCTTAAAATATTTCTTATTACCCATTCAGATGATGATATCCCGTATAAAACCATTTTCTTTATTCATAGTTTATGATGTAATAATATGTCAAGGCGTTATAAAAATTAGAACAGCAAAAACCTAGTTCAAAATTCAGTTCTTTCACTCCTGGGAAATAACTCTGGAATAATCTAAAAAATTAGGTAATTAGGTTATGTCTAAAGTCTGCGTTACTACGATCCTGTTTCTGCGTTCTCTAAAAGCATATGTGGGTGCTGCCTCGACAGGCTAATCAAATTTCGGACATTGTCCTACCTGTTAAAAGTCATCGAAACTAAACAACCTGAGTATCTACACAACAGAATGAATTTCCCCCCATCGACAATAGCTATATGTATTAAATAAGAACGACAACACTGAATTCAATACAATTTCGACTTTTTTAACTTACTTTCGAAGAATGAGGTCTTTGGTTGATCATTTCCATTTAATTTTTATGGAAAAAGCTAACTAAGGAGTGATAAATCTAAGATTTGAAAATAAAAATCAACCAAAGAGCGAAAAGATAATTATATATAAATAAATCTCAGAGCAAGACCTTAATGTCGAAGCCGAATGTAATATCTCTCAGTGAGAAACCAATTGAAAATAAAGGTTGAGAGTTATTTTCGAGCTCTGATGTAGGCAGTGCTGCCAGTGTTTTGTCATAATAATTCCCACGCAAGTGCCAAAAAAATCCCTTTTTTTCCCTCGCCTGGCTCAAAAAAGTACCTCAGATTTTCCCACACATATTTTACAAAGGAAAACAAAAAAAAAAATTACGAAACAAACAAAACTGCCTCAATAACTATGGGGAAAAACCTTAGTGTATTCCACTATGCCTATTTCAACACCCTTCAAAGGCTTAGGGCCAGCTTCAAAGGTTCCGGAAAAAGTTTCGGATAATATTATGTGACACAGAACGCTATCCGACAGGTAAAGGAGTATCAGTGTGGCAATAAAATCCCTGTGATACTAGTTTCTAAGATTCTTGTCTGTCAATTATTTATTTACAACTTGTTTGTCATAGTGTTTATGTATTATGAATATTTATAAGGGTTCATGATCAAATTGTTCGAACTACTTTTCGCATAGAGACTGATGTAAAAATTAGTTTTCTAAAATTCAAATATGTAAATCCATGTTGTGGCTGCAATTTACGCTCAATTTATCTGAAACTATATTTTTTCCAACCACTTATCTATACATATAATAAAACTGTAGGACTTTTCTTTGTCAGCTAAAAACTCGAAAACTGCTGAACAGATTTCGATGAAACTTTTTTTAAAATGTTCCTTAAGACTGTAAAACTGCTATAGGCTATGTCGTTTATAGCCACGTCCTCAGGAATAGTTTTTAGCCAAAATGTATTTTCTGAAGTGAAAATATATACATACAAATATACCTTGCTACAAATGGATGTTTATACTTTTGCGATCGTCAAACAAAAACAATACGTATGCTACCCATTCGAAAAGGGTTGATTTGTTTTCGCAGTGAGTGCTATGGTCAGTTGTATATGTAGGTATGTATATTATGATCGTATGTCCGATGCATGCAGGATGGGGATGGGGTGCGTCGTGCGTGCTGCAGTATGGCATGGGGTATACGTATATTAATAATCTTCATAAGAGAAGAGACGAGTAATACAAAATTTCATTTTCATTTCAGAATTTCATTCGATATGGTGTATGGTAATAGTGTAGGGTTGGGGTAGGTAGTTGTTCGGATTCCATAGGAAGAGGGAAACAAAGGAAAGGAAATACAGCATTACAAACAAGTAGCATGATCAAGGAGAGGAAGGGCGATGCAGAGGGTGTACATATGACATATCCAATACATTACATCATTATCGATATCGCCACGCCAAAATAGGACAAACGGGGGTGACGCCTCCCATACAAAAAGCATCTTCTATGAGTTTCATGATTCTTTTTTTGCTTTTTCGTATTGCTGTATATTTCAGGTTTAGACAGAAAATTCTAGAAAATAGATTTATTGTAATTTTTCGCATTTTACGAAAGAACATTATTATCTAAGACCTAAGCAATACAATTCCTGTGCACGGACAGCTAGTAATAAATATTTGCCTAAAGGCTTTAACAGGCACTTGAACCGGCTGATGAGCTATCCTAGACTTTATCTGTTAGATATCACTATCCGATCTGGCAGATAAGTTCCTGATAGGCTAATCGAGACTTTATCAGCTAGTCTTGAAACTGACCTTAGCCTCGGGAACAGAACCAAATTTATGGTGGGTTCCTGGCCATGAATTCTTCGAAGGAAACGAAAAGCAGACGATTTGGCCAGAATATGCTCCAAAACCCCCTAATGCGAGAATATCCCAGGTTTAACAATGCCCATAGCAGACATGATATCAGAAACCTTGTATAGGATTCCTTATAGGACATCATGGGTTACAATACTACCTAAGCTAAATAAATCTTGCCAACTCAGCGGAGAGCAGGCTATGTACGAGAGAAGACGAAACAACATTATATGCGACTTTGGAAGGAAGATCTTCTCCAGGGACCAACTGGACCCGAAAGAGATAAAAAAATCATCTGTAGCAGTATCATAAACTTTACAAAAAAAAGTGGAGAACCTGCTAGCCTAAACCCTCTTTCTAATCGGCTTTTATCGGCTAGGATAAAAGGCTAGGATAGGGTAGTCAGTCTTCATTATAGTTATTGCAAAAAAAGGGGTGGGATTCTGTAAAATACGAAACGAAAACCACTTACGTTTTCACTAAACAGTGAACATTGATCTATCATATCTGTGGTAATAATAATAAAAATAATAGACAGAGACGTTTTCATTTTATGTTATTTGGCCCCAGGACTTCTTTCTTTTTGTGTCAATACAAGCGCTTGTTCATGGACGCAGTCAGGTGTATAAAATAAATTGTCTTCCTGAAGTTGAACACGAAAATTAAAGTAAAGTTTCAAAGAACAAAAATTCCCTTTTGTTTGTTCTGGAAAACGGAAAGTTTCCCTTTTTCCCTTTTAGCTCATTTCGAGTACAAATATTCCCTCAAAAAGGGAAATTTCCCACAATCTGGCAGCACTGATTGTAGGTGGTATTATCCTGTGCTGTGGATGACTGTGTCGCTGTTTGTATTGTATTGTAACTTCTCGTTTTATGAAATTCTCTGAGCGCAAGATTAAAAAGAAAAGCAATAGCAAAAGCTGTGAGAGCGGGCAGCAATGTTGGAACCCGCCATACAAACATTTTCAGTAGAAAGATTTGTATGAGATGCGTCTTCTTGGTAATTCTATATTCTTTGATTATAATCACTTAATTATATTGCAGATAATTTCATAACTTTTCTTTTATAACTTTATTTAAACTATACTGGGATTTTCTTATATATTCGAATATTCTTTGTACTTTTTTAGATGATACACTTTTCGTTTTTAAATTTATATTCTTTCACTTTCTCTTTTTTTTATCCAATTATTACACACTAGTATTTAATAGTTTTCATTTTCTTTATGTCTACTTTACCATAACACTATTTCTGTTTAATTTTTATACATATTGCAAACCGAGTACACGATTTTTTGTTCGATTTTTGTTCAACGCGGCACTACTTCAGCAAAACTTCTGACACCATTTGTAGGAGCGGAATGGGGGTAAACGTAAAGAGAAACACTTCTTTTAAAGTTTAAACAGCGGTTTTTTGTAAAATTATGCTGACAAATGTTACAACTTTGGATTCGAAAAGCACTGTTACTAAACTGTTTAGCTGAAAACTGAGTCCAGCCGTTCTCAATTGATGAATTACTATACATTTTTGCCACCATTTTTATATATAGATATAATCTCGTCTGAAATAAGTGGTTCAGTGAATAGTATATGCGAAACTACTGAGCGAGGAGTCTCAGACAAGCCCGATCCCCGGAAAAACACAAATTAGGTACATATTTAGTTATTTTCCACTGCGCCACCTCTTGCTAACTTCTGACAAATATCCACGAGTATATTTGTTCTAAACTCAGCCGTCCCTACGTCCCTTCCATCCGTCCCAAAGCAAATAGTTGTGAGAAGGTAGACCTTTTTTTATTGATCTATGATTCCTATACAGGCCTGTTGCGCCAACTATTTATTTATTTATTTAAAGTATGCTTAACTACCTTGATTATTATTACTATACGAATATACAACACTATTTAATACATTTCTTTCAGGATAGCAAACTGGCCGAAATATTATACCAGCAGGATATAGATCTGGGATATTTTTTGTCGCCAGTACAGTCCAATGACGCTACTATTTTGAATGACATACAATGTTTAGTGGACCACAATCACAAGGCTATGAAACCTATGGAGGTAATTTATACATTTTTAGTACAATGCCAGTTTATTTCTGGAAAATAATATATAGGTACCCATTTATTTCTGCATGAAGAAATATAATTTTGTAGACATTGGTTAGTGGGTTGAGAGACAGGAGAAATCTGTACGTGCCACACTTAGATCAATGTAGATTCGTTGTGATACCCTAAAGGCACAGTACACATATTAAAGGTAATTATTGCGCATTCTGCAATGGCGGCCTATGTGACCCTATCAATAAACGTATAGAAATAATATGTGCGCGCATGAGTTTTAATGGCTGACAATGTGACCCCATTCGTATCTCTATGAAAAAGCATGCCTTTTTGACAGATGCGCAGAACGGAACCAAAATGAGTGCTCGGAATATACAGGGTGTCCCAGTTAAGAAGGACAATCCTTTAAGGGAAGATTCCTGAAGTTATGCCGAACAAAAAATTGTATGGCAGGGGGGGTCTATTTCCATCCTATTTCCCGTTATAGCCCATCAAAGTAGGTCACCTCTAATTTGGATGTGTTACGACTAAAACCGCTATAACTTCTAAACTATTATAGCTACAAAAATAGTTTTGTACATTTTGAAAAGACAATTTAGTAGCACATACAAGCCTTAAGCACTTCGGCTACATCTGGGCAGCTACAAAAAAGTTCTGGCTCCTTAAACTCAAAATTTTGAAAATGTTTGTTACAATTTTTTACTTAAAATACCTTTTTCTCAAAATTTTGACTTAATAAACTTTCATTTTTTTTATGAAATTTTTATCCTTGAGAAATTTCCTAAAAATTATGTTAAGCAACTTTTTTACGTACGATCAACAGAAGTTATAGTAAAAGCCACGTTTTGTCAGACAAAAATGGTAAAAAAGACTAGATCTGACCTAAAAACGATGGATTTTTTCTTCTGGGGTACTTGCTATCAAAGAAAAAGAGAAATATCGAGTCTCTTTAAGGATTATCCTTCTTAACTGGGACACCCTGTATTACCTTTAATATGTGTACTGTGCCCTAAAGAACCATTCACATGGGAGCGAACGAACGAAGTGGTGAAATGCGAACAAACCAATTTTTATGCATTTATAAACAGAAAATTGCACATTTTATTATTCCAAGAGGAGGATAATTAATTATCCCATCAAAATGTATTAAGAAAACAAGTTTATAAATAGTTTAAATAACGAAATTTCGAATTCCAAACTTTTTGCCGCGAACGAAAACACCCTGGCGCAATCCACATCATTTAAATCGCGTTCCACAAAGTAGCGAATAAAAAATTCGTTCGAACTTATGTCGATTTCCATTGGGCAAAAAAATGCACTTTTTTTAGATTCAGAGCAGAGATTTCTTCTCTAGAAATCAGCTAGCTGTCTGTCAAAATAAAAAAAAGCAAAAAAAGCACGTTTTTTAAAGATTCAGATCACTTTTGCGAATCTCGATTCGAGAGAGAGATTCGCACATACTTTCACCAATACCAAAATAAGTGACATTTGTCAAACTTTGAGGTTAGTTATTGTTAGGGGAGACTGGGGCACATTTGAACATTGCTAATAAAACAACATTTAAAAAATATTTCAAAGTATAAACAAAAATTTAAACTTTGTAATACCGTCTTCTTTAGTCGTCAATGACTTTCGGATGTCTTTGCAGTCGTTCGCCTGGAATTAGCCGCATGAGCAAGTTTTATGCTTACACTGCATATTTTAATTTTTCTATTTGTAACGGCCGTATTATTCACCTAACTAAACCATCAGTTTTTAAACCCAACAAATTTAAACCTGCCTATGTCATATTCACTCTTTTTACGTGGTTTAAGCTTTGGGTTTATTTTGGTTTATTTGAAGTACCTAAACCCTATTTTAAACCTACGAAATATCGCGTTTGACAGTTCAGGCAAAGGTATGTTGATGTTATTATTCAAATGTGCTGTGTGATTTGTGAAGAATTTAAAAAGGTTCTGAAGTGTTTTAATTTTTTGTAATTGGAGGTACATATTTAAATTTTGGGGTCAAATAAAAAAAAATATCAGAAATGTAATGCCGTAGAGTGTAGAAGATGCCGCCCTTTGTTTAACCGGTCTTGCACTGTTTCTTGGCATTTTATATGCATACTTAATAAAATATCCTGGAAAAGAAAAATCTTCCGTGGCTCCCAAAGATATTTTCGAAAAGGTCCTCCTGTATTTCAAGGACATTTTGGTAAAAATGCAATTAGACGTCCTGGAAAATGGGCAAAACTTCCTGAAACTATTTTTTTTAGGATATTTTACAAAGATATACCCTTATAAGGATTTGAAGGAGGATCTTGTCAGAAACTACATTCAAATATCTAACTTAAATGAAATAAGTTGGAGGTAGGAAAAATTAGGTTGAACTAAAAATTGAATATCTCAGTCCTCCCTCAACGGATTAATTTTATTTTGCATTTAACTGAAAGCCCTATATTTCTTCTTAAAATAAAGTCCTGGTTGAGTTCTTTCCAATTATTATTAGAAAAGAAATTCATACTTTTGTAACATTACCAAAGTCAAAACCGTGTTTTTTTAGTCTAAAACAGCGAGACTAATTTATACACTACGTTCAAAGTGGTCTCAAAGGGGCTCCAATTCTTTCAAAAACAGTTAGCTGAATACTGTAGCTTTCTAATAAATGTAACCACTAGACGGTGCTTAGTGGAGCTAAAACTGTAGCTCAAGGGAAAGAACAGTAAAATATTAATTTTGGGGCACTTAATACTAACCATTATATTTTATATACTTATATATATATATATATTTTTTTTTTTGGAAGCTGAAGATAGATATTATTCATTAAAGAAATTAAGTTTTAGCAAACGGTTATAAAAATGCTACTTTTCTTGTCAAAGAGTTTTTGCAAGAAAATACATGAAATCTAAAACTAAAAGAAAGGGCAACTTTGGTGCGATGTATCTCGAAAATTCATTGACATAAATTTTTCAAATTTTGGTAAAACATAGAACAGATATATATCTTTAAAAAAATAAAAAAATCAATATTACGAAATTAATTTTTAGCATTTATTTCCGCATTTTCCCCACTGTGCGGCGGCCGGCGGTGCCACGCCTCTACGTTGTTCTGTGTCCGCAGCAGATTTTGTTTCAAAAGGTTACAAACCGACCAAAAATTAGGGGAGTATGCAGGACTAGCTGCAAGTAAGTAACGTTTTCTTTTTCTACTCACATTGTATTACGATGTTCACTGGCTAACAAATATCTAGTCGGTCAGCTATCACACTATATGAGATCAACACAACTGAATGCATATTGCGAATTGCAGCGCAACATTACAAAACATTATTACGGTAAATGGAATGGACAAACATTTGTCTATTTTACATTAAAAAAAAAAAAAAGAATCTCGAAAACGAGATCCCGAAAAATTATATAAAATGAAAAATGTGCGCAAATCAGGCATCAACCTAACTTTCTCTGACAAACCTAAATATTTGGGGCTTATCCTGGATAGGAAGCTTAGATGGAAATTTAACATCCACGAAAGAGTCAAGAAGGCTACAGTAGCACTTTTCTCTTGTAAAATAGCTATTGGGAATAAATGGGGTCTACAACCTCGAGTAACCCACTGGCTCTATATCTCAGTTATAGGACCGATACTCACCTATGGGATAATTGTCTGGTGAACAGCCTTGGAGAAGGCCATAAACCGCGACCATCTAAGCAAGGTCCAATGCACAGCTTGCATGTGTATAAGCCGTGCACTACGCACAACTTCCTCCTCGGCACGAGACATTTTGTTTCATCTATTACCCATTGACATATTTAGCAAGCAATTGGCAGCGAGTGCAGCCATTCGCCTTAAACCTTAAAGCCATCTCACAGTGCAGTGGTCAGGGAAAGACTTTGGTCACGCCTCTATCCTGAATAAAAATCGAGATCTCAACCGAAAACACTGACTACACCACCCCATATCTAAATTTTGACAAGAATTTTCTCGTCACTATCCCCTCCAGAGCAACCAGGGATTAGGATACTTTCCCGGAATATGTATCAGTTTACTTCTACACTGACGGCTCAAAAACCAAAACCTTCCGTCTACCAAATTACTGTAGCGTGTTCCAGGCGGAAATTATGGCGATTAAAGAAGTCTTATCTTGGCTCAAGAAAAACGTCATATCCCCTAAGGATATCTGCATATTTTCCCACAGCCAAGCAGCCATCAAATCCTTGGATTCGATCTCTATAACTTCTCTAGTAGCCTTCGACTGTCGATCGTCTCTTACGGAGATGGCCGAACAGTTCAACATTCACCTAATTTGGATGCCGTGGCATAGAGACATTCCAGGGAATTGTAAGGCCGATGAACTCGCTAGAATAGGAACAACTCAACCCATTCTGCCGGATAAAGGCACCCTTGGGATACCAATCGCTACTTGCAAACAAAAATTGAAGCTGAATGCTATCGAGAGTACAAATCTTAGGTGGACAAGTGGCACCACTTGTCTAGCGACAAAACAAATTTGGCCTAAGCTGACTCGTTGAGTGTATCACATGGCGTTGATACTTACTTATCGGGCTCCCGACCCGTGAAGAGTCTCTGCCTGAGACACTGCAGCCTTCCATCCTCTACGATCCCGGCGTGCTGCTTCCAGTTGTGGAGACCAAGCGCTCTGGCATCCGCGATGGCTTGGTCTTTGAAAAGGAGGTTCTGTCTTCCTTGTCTTCTCGAACCTGGGGGCTGGGATTCGAAGATCCTCTTAGCTGGAGCATTATTGTCCATTCGCTCGATGTGGCCGAGCCAATGTAGTCAACGTGTTTTGGCTTTTTGGACTACATCCACATCTTGGTACAGCTCATAGAGTTCGCGGTTGTATCTTCTCCTCCATTCTTTCGAAGGCGCCCAGTATCAGCTCTCCCTTCTTGCTTATCGTCCAGCACTCGGCGCCATAAAGCAGAACTGACAGGATAAGGGTTTTGTAGGGCACACATTTCGTCCTTCGAGTTAGGAGTTTTGAACCCAGTTGTTTTGCCAAACCGAAGTAGCAACTGCTTCCTAGGGTAATTCTTCGTCGGATCTCCACTAGGTTGTCATTCGTGGAGTTCATGTTTACTCCGAGGTAGGTGAACTCCTTAACTACCTCGAAGTTTTTGCTATCAATAGTGACGTTTTGTCCTAGGCGGTGGACAGATGCTTGTTTGTTTGTTGATAGCATGTACTTAGTCTTGTCCTCATTTACTTCAAAGCCAACGGATTTCGCCTGTTCTTCAATCGCCGTGAACGCTTGTGGGAAACGTCTTGATTAATAAAAATAATACAGTTTAAAAGACTATGGTCTTTCAAAAGAAAAATTATTGTATATAGGGTTGGTGTATGTGGTGAGCGAAATATGTAAATATGATTGTATTTTTCGTGTTCGACGTGAAACTAAATTTCTGGGGTTTCATTGGGGTTTTTGGGAGCCACGAAAATTCACTGACACTTCTCAGTGCGCACTAGGGCGCACTAGGGCTCGCCACGTCGAACAAACCTAATAAATGGACACTACGGCAAACAAATAATTCGAAATGTGGTTGGTGCTCTGTGGGAAGGCGTAAATAATACTAATATGTAATAATGATAATAACAATATATAATAATATGTAGTAATATATGATATAATAATACCTATACGTAATAATACTAAAATAATAATAAAAAAAAAGATAAGTCGTGGACTAGGCTTGAACCGTAGGTGTGTATGGAAAAAAGATAGGTATCGACGTATTTAACGACGGAGCTAAGCTTTGTTTTGGTTGGCTGTAATCGAAATCAAAACTCCTTCTTAGAGTCATACATAATGCAATATGCTTATGCGTATGATCGAAAAGGTAAACAAGCGTGTTTCGCACACAAACAAATTATAATTAGCTGTCAAGCGAGAACGATTTCCGGTATCTAAAATGAAAATCTAATAAAAATTTAATTCAGAAAATTACAGTTTTATCACATGTATTTTCCAAAAATTCGAACTTGAATTTTAAGACCAAAATTGTAATTTTCTATGGTAAAACAAACAGGATGACGCGGAATTGATTATCCTACCATCATGCGCTGAACGTGCGAGTGTGTTAGAATGAAGCGTCCTCAGACAGGGCCTATAAAAGGTGGTGTCAAGCACTGAGCTCTCTCTTCTTTCGGCAGTATTCTCGGTGTTCGTGACTTTGCTCGTTGGTCTTATTGGCCCGTCGGCTAAATTTTGTATTTTTTTTTTTGTTCGTGTGGCGAAGTGCCGAAGTTACGCGTTAAAATTATATAATTTTCCGGTATAAAATCAAAAACAGAAATACACAGACATATCCAGTGTAGTGAAAACAAAAAACAATTAAAATATAGTGAAAACTGTGCCACTGTTTTAAACTCTGAATTAAGAGTCTCTACCAACGTTAACACACCTGCACACGGATATAAATTATCACTAGCACACCATAAGAGCCTAAAACACGACAAATACATATCTGCCGCCATCCTCGCACGAGCACACCAACACCATCAGTCACCTAAGCAGTGCTACGATCCCCAAAGCACTCATCGAAGACTCCATTTTCGTCCTCCGAACGTCACCTGAGGAAAAAGGGAAAATCATACCCACACACACAAACCAAAAAGAAGAAGTAAAACCGCTATCAAAACTCCATCTTCACAAGCGATATTTCGTCAAAAGAAAAACACACCATCTGAAATCCACCCACGAATTGGCCACGATCGATTAAACGGTACCTGTAATCGCAAGCCGCTCCAGCGCTCTTCGCATCCATGCGTCCATCGGTAAGAAAAATTTAATTTCATCGAAACCACATTTGCCAACGTTTTCGCAAAATAAAACAAATAAATGAAAACTTATCGGGCACCCTGTACCAGCGATCTCAGCAATCCACTCAACATCCAATTGCACCGGCCAATCAATCGCATACCTAATTCACCTGGAATAAATCGATTCGTTGAAGTCATCATTTCGTCGCTCATCATTCATCATTGCATATTCCTCATCTGTACCAGAACCAATTTCCACCCGGACCACATCATCTTTGATTGTTATCATCTTTATCATCTATCATCCACACCATAAATCGCATGCAAACGAGGTTTGTTTCCTATGTATTTTGTAAAAAAAAAAGGATAAGTAATTTATTTATGGACCTAGTGATTTGTGAAAGTTCGTTCAAAATCATTTTCTACGACAATTTTTATACAGGAAAAATTTGAAAAACAAAACACACAACAAAATTCATTACCAACAAATTCTTCGGATTCCCAGGATGCTGTGCACACCATCTGGATGTCGACATTATAAATAATTTCATCATAAGCAAAGCTTAAAACCGGGGTGAGTTTAAAATTTTATTATTTTTGAACGGACTGAGTAGACATTTTGATTTCTTTGAATGATTTAGCTACCTTTGAAATTTTTTTGAATTTTTCCTTTGACATCGAATAAAGTAAAGTTTAAATTAAATTATTTATTGAATTATAGCAAATCACATTTGTGGATTCTTCTGTTTGTTGAGTTGTTGATTCATTTCCTTTTGGATAGATAAACGTTAAGCTGAAAATAAATAAGTAACTGCCAGGGTCATTGAGCCTAAAAGCAAACTACATATTTTTGTAGCATACTTGCCTTCGACTGTTTTTATTTTTTTATTTTGTAGTTACTGCGGTACTGCGCTTGCGGATTAGATTAACCTTAATTAATATAATTTGCAAATATAAACTTGAAGCCAAGTTGGAAAGGATTTCGTGAAAGATAAAAGATTTTTTTGTTTATATAAAGTTCGGTCCCTTATGAACACCTAAAGAAATTAATCTTTAATCCAACGTGTCATTTGGCGAATGAAATTTAATTTTGATAATTAGTGTACTTTTATTTAAGATATTATTATTATTATTTTTCTTTTTTCGTTTGCTTAGTTTAGGGATTGACAAAAATTTTTTTATTCGTTAAAACCTACATACATATATATTTTTTGAATTTAAATAAAATGTGCGGATTGTGGAATTCAGTCTTTTCGTATTTATTTGGGATTGGTGATTCTTTGCATTTAGTATCCGCTTCCGCTCGGGTTATTATGGGAAGTTTAAATTCTGTTCATTTAGTTTATAGGTCAAATTGATATGAAGTGTGTGATGAGTGCACTAAGTCTGAGCTTATTCAGCTAAATAGCTGTAAATTTATTAGTGCTGACCATAATGTCTTTGGGTCAGTTGCTTGTCCTCTCTCGCATGAATCGCATGCTAACTCTATTATATCCACTATTTGTTAAGTAATAAAGAACTTGAATTATTAGAAATAGCGTGTATTTGCTTGAGTCATCACAGTGGCGACGAGGAACAAAACATTGTTTTTTAAAATTGCTTAAGTTCAACGGGTTAAAATAAAAAAAAATTATAATGTCGATTATCGGCTCAGTCCAAAAATTCGATTTTAATCAAAATGACTGGCATATATTTAAAGCCCAGTTGGAACAGTTTTTCATTGCCAACGACGTGAGTGCAGAAGTGAAGAAAAAAGCAATTTTAATTAGTGCCTTATCTGAGCATTCTTATAAATTGGTCAATAATTTGATTCACCCCATGAAAATGGAAACGGCTTCGTACGCAGAACTTAGTAAAGCTTTCGACGATCATCTTAAACCTACAGTTTCTGGGTTCGCAGAACGGCATAAATTCTACTCCGCAGTTAAAGAAAATCATGAGACAGTTAACCAATGGGCAGCACGAGTGCGATCACTGTCCATAAGCTGTGAGTTTGGCGACGAGCTTAATTCAGCTCTTCGCGACAAATTCGTAATGGGACTGCAGAAGGGAGCGGCAAAAGATAAGCTGTTCTTGGAGAGCGTGGCGAAATTAACGTTTGACAAAGCCGTGGAAATTGCAAACGCAGTGGAGTGTGTCAAGCACCAATACGAGCTTGACGTAAGCATAAAACAAGAGCCAACTTCATCTGACGGAATATATCGAATGGGGCAGGCGAGACAAAAGGGCAGCAGCGGACAAATGACGGCGAAACAGCAACAACAGCAGCAGCGTGGGCAAAAACAACAAGGCGGTATTAACAACAACAATGGCAGTAAGTGTGGAATTTGCGGACTAACAAATCATTCGGAAAGTTCATGTCGATTTAAGAACTATCGGTGTAAGCGGTGTAAAAGTAGAGGACACTTGCAACGGGTTTGTCCAAATAAACAAAGTAATAATTATAATTCGCAAAAGGATTTTAATTTTATTGAGAGTTCTGAGTTGTCTTTGTTTAATATTTTTTCTAAACTTGAATCTAATGAACCCATTAAATTAAAAGTGTGCATGAATAGTATTCCTATGATGATGGAGATTGATACGGGAGCTTCCATTTCTGCAATCTCTCTAAAAACGTACCGCGATTATTTTAATTTGTATAAATTACACAAATCTAATTTAGTTTTTAATAACTATAATCGCACAAAAATAAAACCTATTGGTGTTTGTGTGATGGATGTTTTATACAATAATACGTGCAAAAAGATCAAAGTTGTTGTCGTTGAAAATGGCGGTCCACCATTGCTAGGGCGAAATTTCTTAAATGAATTTGGCATTACATTTGCAAATCTTAATTATATACATAAAGAAATTCTACCAGAAGTGCATGAGTTAACGGAAAATTTTTGTGAATTATTTGATGGAAAATTAGGAAAATTTAATAAAAGCACAGTATCACTGCATGTTAAAAGTGACTGCAAGCCCAAGTTCTTCAAGCCACGTCCAATTCCTTTAGCGTTGAAAGAAAAAGTTGAGAGTGAAATTGATAAGCTAGTTGGTCTGGGGGTATTAGAACCCGTGAATTTTAGCGAATGGGGAACCCCTATTGTTCCTATTTTGAAAAAGTCTGGGGAAGTAAGGATTTGTGGGGATTTTAAGATCACTGTCAACCCGCAATTATTAATTGATAAATATCCTCTACCACGAATTGAGGAATTATTCGCACAATTGCATGGTGGCGAAGAATTCACTAAGTTGGATTTGTCAATGGCGTACCAACAGTTGGTTCTGGACAATGAGTCCAGAAAATTAACAACGATTTCCACAACAAAAGGGCTATTTCGCTACACGCGTTTAGTGTATGGTCTAGCATCTGCGCCAGCAGTGTTTCAACAAATTATGGACGGGTTGTTGATGGGCATTAAGGGGGTGGTGGTTTTCTTGGATGATGTGTTAATTACTGCTCCAAATAGGAAAATACATGTCGAAAGGTTAAAGTACGTTCTAAAAATCTTGCAGGCCTCTGGATTTAAATTAAATAAGGACAAATGCACGTTCCTATCGAAATCCATTAATTATTTGGGTCATGTGATTGACAAATCTGGGCTAAGAACTTGCCCAAAAAAGATTAAAATTATTCAGGAAATGCAAGATCCCACTTCTTTGAAAGAACTCCAATCGTTTCTGGGAGTTATAAATTTTTATAGGAAGTTTTTGCCGAATGTAACAACACTTTGTGCACCCTTATATGACCTCTTGAAAAAGACCGCGAAATTCGCGTGGACGAAAGTGCATTCTCAAGCAGTTGACCGAATCAAAAAAGAGCTCACGTCCAAAAGAGCCTTAGCACATTTTGATCCAAAGTTGATGGTTAAACTTACGGTGGATGCGAGTCCAATTGGTCTAGGCGCAGTGTTGTCGCAAGTGTATGAAAATGGGTTGGAAAGGCCAATAGAGTTTGCGTCTCGAAAATTATCTGAGACAGAACAGAAATACTCACAGTTAGACAGGGAAGCTATAGCGATTCTCTTTGGAATAAAACGGTTCCATCAATACGTGTACGGTAGAGAATTCACCTTAGTGACCGATAACAAGCCGCTGATGCATATTCTAGGTTCCAAGAAGGGTATTCCGCAAATGGCAGCGAACCGGTTGCAACGAATTGCGTTAGTTTTGGCAGGTTATACATTTAAAATTGAATGTATTCGGTCAGAGGCCAATGTTGCCGATTATTTTTCTCAATGGCCAAGCGGAGAAACCGTTTCTGTAGGGGAGCAAGTAGGTGATTCGAGTTCTTACATAAACTATGTTAAAGAGAACATTCATTTGCCAATCACAATAGACATGGTGGAAAGAGAATCGCAAAGTGACGTCACACTTGCAAACGTTATGAAAATCATTCAATCTGGATGGGAACCAGACCAGGTAGATAGTGAACTAAGACCGTACTTCCTGAGGCGACATGAATTAAGTATTGAGTCAGGTTGTCTGTTTTGGGGTTACCGCATAATAATTCCCTTGTCACTGCAGGCATCGGTCGTAGCTGAATTGCACAAAACGCACATGGGCATAGGAAAAATGAAAGCTATGGCAAGAAATTATTGCTGGTGGCCAAAGCTTGATAGTGAATTGGAAACCATTGTTAAATCCTGTGAGCAGTGCCTGGCAACTAGAGCTGATCCTCCGAAGGGAAAATTAATTTGTTGGGAATGGCCTGAAGAACCGTGGGCTCGCGTTCACATTGATTTTTTAGGGCCAATATTTAAGAGATGGTTTTTAGTGATAGTGGACAGCCATAGTAAGTGGCCAGAATGTTTGGATATGGGTACTAACACAACGAGTAGAGCCACTATAAATAAACTAAGACCAATATTTTCGCGTTTTGGTGTACCAAGAACGTTAGTTTCTGATAATGGTACTGCATTTGTTTCAAACGAATTCGAACAATTTTTAAGAATGAATGGTATACAGCATCGAACAACACCAGTAGGTAACCCGGCTACGAATGGGCAAGCCGAAAATTTTGTTAAGACCATTAAATATGCACTTAAACGAGCATTAGGATCGGATGAGAAAATTGAAATTCAAACAGCGCTAAATGCATTCCTATTAGATTATAGAAATACTATTCATTCAAGCACAGGTGTATCTCCAGCTGAATTGATGTTAGGTAGGAAATTAAGAACTAGGTTAGACTTACTTAATCCTAAGAGAAACATGCAAGTTGATTTAAGTAAAATTCAAACAACAATTGAAAAGCAACAAGAAATCCAAAAACAAAATTATAGATCTAAAGAAAGACAAAATTTTAAAATAAATGAAGTTGTAATGGTAAGAGATTATTGCAAAGCTAATAATATAACTTGGACTAAAGCTAAAATTGTTAAACGATTAGGCATGCAAACTTATTTAGTAAAAGTAATTGAATCTAATAAAATATTTAAAAGGCATTTGAATCAAATAATTAGTGCATGCGATAACATTAATAAACATTACATGCCTACCACCTTAAGAGATAATCATGACAACTTAATTATAAACAGAACAGAACTCATTGAACCTACAGTTCAACCTAATTTAGAGGAGGAAGGTATAGTTCCCGGGGCGGAGATAGACCCAGAGGCGGAAGAAACAGAAATATGTGAAATTACAAATCTTAACGTAAATGATGGAGGTACACCTGAACAAATAATAAGAAAACAAAACAGAAATTTAAGAAGTCGAAAGCATAGTATATAAATTATAGCACTAACTATGTAAATGATAAATTGTAAGGGACAACCAACTGAAGGGGGATATTGTGATGAGTGCACTAAGTCTGAGCTTATTCAGCTAAATAGCTGTAAATTTATTAGTGCTGACCATAATGTCTTTGGGTCAGTTGCTTGTCCTCTCTCGCATGAATCGCATGCTAACTCTATTATATCCACTATTTGTTAAGTAATAAAGAACTTGAATTATTAGAAATAGCGTGTATTTGCTTGAGTCATCACAAAGTGGTAAGATTTTAAAGGAAGATGTGAGCATTTGCAGGACATCAACGACGACGATGAAGACAACACAACATGTAAATCGATTTTTGGAATAATCAAAGCGAACACGACTTTATATTGTCAGCTCCTCTACGGAAGTGGCCTCCATCTTTTTTTCTTTTTGACATTTATCAATCAGGCATTTCCAGACTACAATTAATTGGTTACATATGTTTAGTCCACAATTGATTCATATATGGCGTTATAAAATCCATTACACTAGTTTGTTTGTTTGGAATTCAAGTATGATGAAGTTTAGGTTTTGAGTTGACGTAAGTCAAGGTTAGATCTATTAGGGGCTACCATAAATAGTGGAGGACTTGGTAGCCATGGAGTACCACGACGGATCCATATCAAGTGGATATCGCTGTGTTATAAGGGGTGGGTATCCCTCAGAGAGCACCTCCAGCAATCGCTCTCCCCACTACAAGAATCAATATAGCCTATAGGGACATTTTAGGCCTCGCTTTTTTTGATTTGAAGCTTTTTTTGTATTGGCATCTAAATGCGTAACGAGCCGTCCAGTGCTTCCGACAGCAAGGACCCCCAAACCGACGAGCTAGAACATGCTAAAGCTAGCATACCAAGCGGTCGTGGCCTGAACACCCTTCCACATTTGCTGCCCGGACTGACTTCATATCCCTGTAAGCATGAGGTCATAGCGGTAGCGTGGGAAGTGGAAAGGAAAAATGTGGAAATATAAGAAGTGGCGTACACTTAGGAGCCTCCCAGTCCTTCGATAAAAGTCACCATACCGATGATGGTATTTGGTGTTGGCTTCCACTTTTTATATCTCCATGTCCATGGTATAGCAAATTTCGTTGGTAGCGCCCAACGTGGGGCCGAGAATGTCCTTACAAAACTTTGTTTTCAATACAACTTTTGGATTTTCCAACCAGTGACTTTTGTTACAGGAATAACCAAATGTGGACTCAAGAATCCTTAGGCAGGAAATAATTAAGTCGATTTTCTTCGGTGAAGCAGATAGATAGATAGAATTACACCTGCATACTTAATATGCTTATCTGTATATTATCTTGATATGTTTAGTTATAAAAATCGTACGAAAGCGGATGTCCAAAAAAGGTGAGTTTATCTCCTATTTACCTCGTTGCGTCCGTCCGAACGATCTATTTATTATTAATATTTACTTAACATAACATAGATTCTTATTAGTATCTCTCCAGTAAATGGGGGTGCAGTTTTTTCCCTTATTTAGTCTGCAGGAATTTATTTTAGATTAGGGTATAGATAAATGAAGTATCTAGGATAGATATTTGGTAGCATAGGATAGCTGTAAGGAGAATCGTTGGAATCTGATGGCCAGTAAGTGGGTGATCAAAGTCCTCATTTAGTCTGTTGCGTCTATCCATCGATTGATTTATTAATTAGTTTAGTTTTATCTTTATTTGTTTTTTTCTAAGTGAAGTGGAGTTAGAATCTTACGGCAAGTAAATGGGATAGCATATTCTCCTATTTAGTCTGTTGCGTCTGCCTAACGACACTTGCTTGGGAATCTAGTTAAGTTATATAACATAATTTTCATCATGGAAACTTATCCTTCGACCGATAGCTAGATATTTTCGGAGTCTGCTATGTTCGTTGCGAAGGTATGGTTTTCATTCTAGTTTAGGTTAGGAAACGTATCAAGCATGTAAATCGCGTCACTTGAATGTTTTGACTTATTGGTTATAAAAAAGATTCTAGTGGGTTTATTAGTTCAATATTCGTCGTCGTCGATCCCTTACGTATGTCTGCATAAATGCTTCAAATCTTCCTAACATGTATTATTATTTTTTTTTCTTTGAGATAATTATAGTTCAGTTTAGATTGAGTTTTCGATTTTAGATATCAAATCTAGATACAGTTTTGATAATTTTTGAGATATTTTTTTTGTTTTATTGATATTTGGAGTTATAATTTTAGTATAGAATTTCGATTATTAGTTTAGTATTTTACATTTTTCTGCTTTGAGTGTAACCTTATTTCGTCATGCCCTTAAAGAAAGATTATAATCGAATGCCTCAAGGCACATGTAGTTCAGCGCGAAACAGGAAAGAAGTTATGCTTCTCATAAAGATAGTCATCCAGTGGAGATGACAAGCCACAATCGTGACGAAGAACTTAGATCGAATATAGCAGCTAACGTTTCCTTTCCCTTTGCTTCGGGGTCGGCTATGCCACATATCCCTAATGTTTCTGCTCTGGTATTCAATCGGTACCAGATCAAATACCCGAGAGATCATCTGAGCAGGGTACATAATATACTGCAGGACTTTCCGAATATGCCATTACAAGGTGCAGCTTACATTGATATAGCTTCTGGCAATCGTCATCAACACTCCATCATTGCCGCAAAATAACCCGAGATCTTCCCAAATGGAGGAAGAAAACTTAGATCAGTATATTAAGCATATGGTAGCTGCTTCGGTTGGTGTTAGTAGATCAGAAGATCTTAGGTGGATGCATGCAGAGTTGGAAAAGAACCGTGCTTTGCTTCGAAATGAGATCGCAAGCGTGGTTCGGGAAAATCTCTCGGCTCTAACTCCTATATATCCGGATGAATACGAAGTACGAAGACGCGAAGAACCTATCAGAAGACCGGTTCAACCTCAGCAGCAGGCAAACAATTATGAGCCAACTATGCGAACGACCCCTGGCAACAATAATCCCTCCGCTGATGAGTTTTTAGCGCAATTAAATAATTTGCATTTTAGTGACCCCTCATCTAGACCTTCTGGTAACCTTTCTCATGAAGTAAGTCCATCGTTGCAATCGAATTTGAGAGGACACTCTGTTATATGGAATTATATGAAGTATAAGAGAATTAGTATACAGTTGTATTGGTAAGCATAGCATGTAAGTTTAGGCTAAGTTAGTTTTAATATTAGACAATAAAGTTAGTTGTCGTTTAACAAACCAAGCGTGCACTTTTATTTGGTCGGTCTTCTTATCTGTCCATAACACATGGCGACGAGGATAAAGTTTTCATCTTAAAAGATTAAAAGTTATAAAGTGATTAATTAATACAAAAAAAAAACCTGAAAGTTAAAACCCCATAAGAGATAATTGCGTTATCAGGGAACATGGTTTCTGCTGCGGAGGACATTAAAATGAATATCGGAGCACTGCCGACAACTGCATTGATGGGGAACATTGAGTTTTTCAATATTGGAGACGACTTCAAACTGTACCAGCAGCGCATGGCACAGCTATTGAAATTAAATAGGATTTCAGCGGACGGAGACAAGGTGTCTTTTTTTATAAGTATGGCTGGAGGAGAGTTATACAAAATTCTTAACCCCCTTGCGTCGCCAACGGATCCCGCTACACTTAAGTATGACGAAATTATTGAAAAGCTTTCATTGTATTTCGCGCCTAAAACCATCAGTGCACAACGCTTCAAATTCTATAAGCGAGACCAAAAGCATAATGAGTCGTTGGCTGATTATATTGTCGAATTAAAGTTCCTGGCAAAGTCTTGCAATTTTCAAGAGTTTCTCGGAGAAGCATTAAGAGACAAGTTGGTTTGCGGTATTAAAAACGAAAAAATTCAAGAACACTCGACATGACAATGACTGAGAGTGAGATTAGGATGATGAATCCCGTAAACACCAATGCTATACGATCAACACATAGATCTTCACGCCGATATACTTCTCCAGAAAACAAGAGTATCAGTTCATGGAGCAATTAAACGGCTAATCATCATAACCGCAAGTATAGATCGCCAAGAGAAAATCAACACAGAAGCGGTAATAGAAATAGAGCAAGGAGTTTTTCTCGATTGGCCGCACGAGTACAATGTTTCCAATTTAAGCGGTGGGGAAATTTCGCACGCGATTGCTGGTCAAGTGTAAAAGTGAACAACAAGCAACAGGGAGGTAGGCAGCAGCTGAAGCAGACAAAATCATTATCAAAGGGAACTGAGGACGAAGAAACTGATATTTTTTTTGTTTTATTGATATTTGGAGTTATAATTTTAGTATAGAATTTCGATTATTAGTTTAGTATTTTACATTTTTCTGCTTTGAGTGTAACCTTATTTCGTCATGCCCTTAAAGAAAGATTATAATCGAATGCCTCAAGGCACATGTGGTTCAGCGCGAAACAGGAAAGAAGTTAT
This sequence comes from Cheilosia scutellata, assembly GCA_955612985.1. NCBI lineage: Eukaryota > Metazoa > Arthropoda > Insecta > Diptera > Syrphidae > Cheilosia > Cheilosia scutellata. The sequence goes on along the minus strand of OY015312.1, from coordinate 80,585,511 downwards.
GCTTCTCATAAAGATAGTCATCCAGTGGAGATGACAAGCCACAATCGTGACGAAGAACTTAGATCGAATATAGCAGCTAACGTTTCTTTTCCCTTTGCTTCGGGGTCGGCTATGCCACATATCCCTAATGTTTCTGCTCTGGTATTCAATCGGTACCAGATCAAATACCCGAGAGATCATCTGAGCAGGGTACATAATATACTGCAGGACTTTCCGAATATGCCATTACAAGGTGCAGCTTACATTGATATAGCTTCTGGCAATCGTCATCAACACTCCATCATTGCCGCAAAATAACCCGAGATCTTCCCAAATGGAGGAAGAAAACTTAGATCAGTATATTGAGCATATGGTAGCTGCTTCGGTTGGTGTTAGTAGATCAGAAGATCTTAGGTGGATGCATGCAGAGTTGGAAAAGAACCGTGCTTTGCTTCGAAATGAGATCGCAAGCGTGGTTCGGGAAAATCTCTCGGCTCTAACTCCTATATATCCGGATGAATACGAAGTACGAAGACGCGAAGAACCTATCAGAAGACCGGTTCAACCTCAGCAGCAGGCAAACAATTATGAGCCAACTATGCGAACGACCCCTGGCAACAATAATCCCTCCGCTGATGAGTTTTTAGCGCAATTAAATAATTTGCATTTTAGTGACCCCTCATCTAGACCTTCTGGTAACCTTTCTCATGAAGTAAGTCCATCGTTGCAATCGAATTTGAGAGGACACACTGTTATATGGAATTATATGAAGTATAAGAGAATTAGTATACAGTTGTATTGGTAAGCATAGCATGTAAGTTTAGGCTAAGTTAGTTTTAATATTAGACAATAAAGTTAGTTGTCGTTTAACAAACCAAGCGTGCACTTTTATTTGGTCGGTCTTCTTATCTGTCCATAACACATGGCGACGAGGATAAAGTTTTCATCTTAAAAGATTAAAAGTTATAAAGTGATTAATTAATACAAAAAAAAAAAAACCTGAAAGTTAAAACCCCATAAGAGATAATTGCGTTATCAGGGAACATGGTTTCTGCTGCGGAGGACATTAAAATGAATATCGGAGCACTGCCGACAACTGCATTGATGGGGAACATTGAGTTTTTCAATATTGGAGACGACTTCAAACTGTACCAGCAGCGCATGGCACAGCTATTGAAATTAAATAGGATTTCAGCGGACGGAGACAAGGTGTCTTTTTTTATAAGTATGGCTGGAGGAGAGTTATACAAAATTCTTAACCCCCTTGCGTCGCCAACGGATCCCGCTACACTTAAGTATGACGAAATTATTGAAAAGCTTTCATTGTATTTCGCGCCTAAAACCATCAGTGCACAACGCTTCAAATTCTATAAGCGAGACCAAAAGCATAATGAGTCGTTGGCTGATTACCTATATTGTCGAATTAAAGTTCCTGGCAAAGTCTTGCAATTTTCAAGAGTTTCTCGGAGAAGCATTAAGAGACAAGTTGGTTTGCGGTATTAAAAACGAAAAAATTCAAGAGCGTTTACTTAACGAGCCGGAGTTAACACTCGACATGACAATGACTGAGAGTGAGATTAGGATGATGAATCCCGTAAACACCAATGCTATACGATCAACACATAGATCTTCACGCCGATATACTTCTCCAGAAAACAAGAGTATCAGTTCATGGAGCAATTAAACGGCTAATCATCATAACCGCAAGTATAGATCGCCAAGAGAAAATCAACACAGAAGCGGTAATAGAAATAGAGCAAGGAGTTTTCCTCGATTGGCCGCACGAGTACAATGTTTCCAATTTAAGCGGTGGGGAAATTTCGCACGCGATTGCTGGTCAAGTGTAAAAGTGAACAACAAGCAACAGGGAGGTAGGCAGCAGCTGAAGCAGACAAAATCATTATCAAAGGGAACTGAGGACGAAGAAACTGATATTTTTTTTGTTTTATTGATATTTGGAGTTATAATTTTAGTATAGAATTTCGATTATTAGTTTAGTATTTTACATTTTTCTGCTTTGAGTGTAACCTTATTTCGTCATGCCCTTAAAGAAAGATTATAATCGAATGCCTCAAGGCACATGTGGTTCAGCACGAAACAGGAAAGAAGTTATGCTTCTCATAAAGATAGTCATCCAGTGGAGATGACAAGCCACAATCGTGACGAAGAACTTAGATCGAATATAGCAGCTAACGTTTCCTTTCCCTTTGCTTCGGGGTCGGCTATGCCACATATCCCTAATGTTTCTGCTCTGGTATTCAATCGGTACCAGATCAAATACCCGAGAGATCATCTGAGCAGGGTACATAATATACTGCAGGACTTTCCGAATATGCCATTACAAGGTGCAGCTTACATTGATATAGCTTCTGGCAATCGTCATCAACACTCCATCATTGCCGCAAAATAACCCGAGATCTTCCCAAATGGAGGAAGAAAACTTAGATCAGTATATTGAGCATATGGTAGCTGCTTCGGTTGGTGTTAGTAGATCAGAAGATCTTAGGTGGATGCATGCAGAGTTGGAAAAGAACCGTGCTTTGCTTCGAAATGAGATCGCAAGCGTGGTTCGGGAAAATCTCTCGGCTCTAACTCCTATATATCCGGATGAATACGAAGTACGAAGACGCGAAGAACCTATCAGAAGACCGGTTCAACCTCAGCAGCAGGCAAACAATTATGAGCCAACTATGCGAACGACCCCTGGCAACAATAATCCCTCCGCTGATGAGTTTTTAGCGCAATTAAATAATTTGCATTTTAGTGACCCCTCATCTAGACCTTCTGGTAACCTTTCTCATGAAGTAAGTCCATCGTTGCAATCGAATTTGAGAGGACACTCTGTTATATGGAATTATATGAAGTATAAGAGAATTAGTATACAGTTGTATTGGTAAGCATAGCATGTAAGTTTAGGCTAAGTTAGTTTTAATATTAGACAATAAAGTTAGTTGTCGTTTAACAAACCAAGCGTGCACTTTTATTTGGTCGGTCTTCTTATCTGTCCATAACACATGGCGACGAGGATAAAGTTTTCATCTTAAAAGATTAAAAGTTATAAAGTGATTAATTAATACAAAAAAAAAAAAACCTGAAAGTTAAAACCCCATAAGAGATAATTGCGTTATCAGGGAACATGGTTTCTGCTGCGGAGGACATTAAAATGAATATCGGAGCACTGCCGACAACTGCATTGATGGGGAACATTGAGTTTTTCAATATTGGAGACGACTTCAAACTGTACCAGCAGCGCATGGCACAGCTATTGAAATTAAATAGGATTTCAGCGGACGGAGACAAGGTGTCTTTTTTTATAAGTATGGCTGGAGGAGAGTTATACAAAATTCTTAACCCCCTTGCGTCGCCAACGGATCCCGCTACACTTAAGTATGACGAAATTATTGAAAAGCTTTCATTGTATTTCGCGCCTAAAACCATCAGTGCACAACGCTTCAAATTCTATAAGCGAGACCAAAAGCATAATGAGTCGTTGGCTGATTACCTATATTGTCGAATTAAAGTTCCTGGCAAAGTCTTGCAATTTTCAAGAGTTTCTCGGAGAAGCATTAAGAGACAAGTTGGTTTGCGGTATTAAAAACGAAAAAATTCAAGAGCGTTTACTTAACGAGCCGGAGTTAACACTCGACATGACAATGACTGAGAGTGAGATTAGGATGATGAATCCCGTAAACACCAATGCTATACGATCAGATCCAGAAAACAAGAGTATCAGTTCATGGAGCAATTAAACGGCTAATCATCATAACCGCAAGTATAGATCGCCAAGAGAAAATCAACACAGAAGCGGTAATAGAAATAGAGCAAGGAGTTTTTCTCGATTGGCCGCACGAGTACAATGTTTCCAATTTAAGCGGTGGGGAAATTTCGCACGCGATTGCTGGTCAAGTGTAAAAGTGAACAACAAGCAACAGGGAGGTAGGCAGCAGCTGAAGCAGACAAAATCATTATCAAAGGGAACTGAGGACGAAGAAACTGATATTTTTTTTGTTTTATTGATATTTGGAGTTATAATTTTAGTATAGAATTTCGATTATTAGTTTAGTATTTTACATTTTTCTGCTTTGAGTGTAACCTTATTTCGTCATGCCCTTAAAGAAAGATTATAATCGAATGCCTCAAGGCACATGTGGTTCAGCGCGAAACAGGAAAGAAGTTATGCTTCTCATAAAGATAGTCATCCAGTGGAGATGACAAGCCACAATCGTGACGAAGAACTTAGATCGAATATAGCAGCTAACGTTTCTTTTCCCTTTGCTTCGGGGTCGGCTATGCCACATATCCCTAATGTTTCTGCTCTGGTATTCAATCGGTACCAGATCAAATACCCGAGAGATCATCTGAGCAGGGTACATAATATACTGCAGGACTTTCCGAATATGCCATTACAAGGTGCAGCTTACATTGATATAGCTTCTGGCAATCGTCATCAACACTCCATCATTGCCGCAAAATAACCCGAGATCTTCCCAAATGGAGGAAGAAAACTTAGATCAGTATATTGAGCATATGGTAGCTGCTTCGGTTGGTGTTAGTAGATCAGAAGATCTTAGGTGGATGCATGCAGAGTTGGAAAAGAACCGTGCTTTGCTTCGAAATGAGATCGCAAGCGTGGTTCGGGAAAATCTCTCGGCTCTAACTCCTATATATCCGGATGAATACGAAGTACGAAGACGCGAAGAACCTATCAGAAGACCGGTTCAACCTCAGCAGCAGGCAAACAATTATGAGCCAACTATGCGAACGACCCCTGGCAACAATAATCCCTCCGCTGATGAGTTTTTAGCGCAATTAAATAATTTGCATTTTAGTGACCCCTCATCTAGACCTTCTGGTAACCTTTCTCATGAAGTAAGTCCATCGTTGCAATCGAATTTGAGAGGACACACTGTTATATGGAATTATATGAAGTATAAGAGAATTAGTATACAGTTGTATTGGTAAGCATAGCATGTAAGTTTAGGCTAAGTTAGTTTTAATATTAGACAATAAAGTTAGTTGTCGTTTAACAAACCAAGCGTGCACTTTTATTTGGTCGGTCTTCTTATCTGTCCATAACACATGGCGACGAGGATAAAGTTTTCATCTTAAAAGATTAAAAGTTATAAAGTGATTAATTAATAAAAAAAAAAAACCTGAAAGTTAAAACCCCATAAGAGATAATTGCGTTATCAGGGAACATGGTTTCTGCTGCGGAGGACATTAAAATGAATATCGGAGCACTGCCGACAACTGCATTGATGGGGAACATTGAGTTTTTCAATATTGGAGACGACTTCAAACTGTACCAGCAGCGCATGGCACAGCTATTGAAATTAAATAGGATTTCAGCGGACGGAGACAAGGTGTCTTTTTTTATAAGTATGGCTGGAGGAGAGTTATACAAAATTCTTAACCCCCTTGCGTCGCCAACGGATCCCGCTACACTTAAGTATGACGAAATTATTGAAAAGCTTTCATTGTATTTCGCGCCTAAAACCATCAGTGCACAACGCTTCAAATTCTATAAGCGAGACCAAAAGCATAATGAGTCGTTGGCTGATTATATTGTCGAATTAAAGTTCCTGGCAAAGTCTTGCAATTTTCAAGAGTTTCTCGGAGAAGCATTAAGAGACAAGTTGGTTTGCGGTATTAAAAACGAAAAAATTCAAGAGCGTTTACTTAACGAGCCGGAGTTAACACTCGACATGACAATGACTGAGAGTGAGAATAGGATGATGAATCCCGTAAACACCAATGCTATACGATCAACACATAGATCTTCACGCCGATATACTTCTCCAGAAAACAAGAGTATCAGTTCATGGAGCAATTAAACGGCTAATCATCATAACCGCAAGTATAGATCGCCAAGAGAAAATCAACACAGAAGCGGTAATAGAAATAGAGCAAGGAGTTTTTCTCGATTGGCCGCACGAGTACAATGTTTCCAATTTAAGCGGTGGGGACATTTCGCACGCGATTGCTGGTCAAGTGTAAAAGTGAACAACAAGCAACAGGGAGGTAGGCAGCAGCTGAAGCAGACAAAATCATTATCAAAGGGAACTGAGGACGAAGAAACTGAGGATGAGACGCTGAGTATTGGTTATATAAATAACTTAACTTTAGACGAGCCTTTAATTGCTAAAATTTGTGTCAATGATATGCTAATTAATTTTGAAGTTGATTCTGGTGCATGTGCGTCTGTAGTTCATAGGTATAAATGATTACAAAAAATACTTTAGCGATGTTTCTATAAAACTATGTTCTAAAATATTACAGGTGGTAACTGGAGAAAAAGTAGATGTGGTCGGAGCTCTTTTAAATAAATAAATAAATAAATAGGCGGCGCGACAGGCGGTAGACACCCAAGGTCTAGCTTCTCGCAACCAATCCTTTTGTCTGAGTTTCTATTTTTGGAACGACTGGAAGGGACCTACAATTTTATGCCGAGTCCGAACGGCTGAATTGAGAAGCTTTGTCAGGACAGTCATACTCTCGGATGTTTGTCAGACGTACGCGAGAGGTGGCGCAGTAGAAAAAACCTTAAGATGTAATTTGTGTTTTTCCGGGGATCGAACCTGCGATCCCTCGCACAGTAGTCCAGCACACTAACCACTGCGCTACTGCGCCCACACTCTTTTAGTTAATGTAAATGATCCTGAAAAGGTAAATAAGTTGCATGCTTTACGTTTGGTGATTTTAAGAACCAATAAATATTTCCGCCCGTTGATGGGAAGAAATTGGATAGGTGTACTTTACCCTAATTGGCAAAAATGTTTTATTACAAACAGTTATGAATTTAAATTTGATAAATATTAATTCGGGGAATAAGATTTTGTTGGTGGCTTAAAGATAAATATGGAAAAGTTTTTTCGGGGTTTGAGACCGGATGCGACACCAATTTTTCTAAAGCCGTACGTTGTACCCTTTGGGATGAGACAACAGGTTGAACAAGAAATAGAGCGTTTGTGCAGTGTAGGAATTCTTCAACCATTAACGCATAGTCGATGGGCTACTCCAATCGTCTCAGTGGCAAAAAAGGACGGCAATCTAAGAATTTGTATGAACTGCAAAGTGACTATTAAGCGCTTCGTTAATATCGTTCATTATCCACTGCCGGTGATAGATGATCTTTTGGCATCATTAGGGGGAAGCAATTTCTTTTGTGTGCTTGATTTGGCAGGTGCGTATCAGCAGTTGGCAGTAGTTGATAGGTCAAAGGAATTCTTGACTGTGAATACACATAAGGGACTATACAGGTATAACAGACTACCATTTGGAGTCAGTACAGCACCAGCTACATTTCAAAAAGTAATGGACCAAATTCTTAGTGGCTTTGGAAAAGCTTTTGACGCGGTTAGAGGAATTGGCACGAGTACGATAACTACGGCGCCAAAAATTGATAACGGTATTTTGAAGAGGGGTTAAATACAAGCATTTTTTACTATGGGAGGGGGGGTCTATCTGGCTTCGTTTAGGTGGGAGGGGCAATTTAAAACAAATAATACTTAAAGTGAAAAAAAAAATTAATTGAAAAACAATGGCAACACTTACAATAAAGGACTTTATGCATTTTGTAAGCCAGGAATCTGTTCTTTGATATTATTTTTAAATCAAGTTATAGCTGTTAATAGTTTTTGAAAAAAATACTTTCAAACTTGAAATTTAAGGAAAAATTATAAAAAAAAAAATTAAAAAAAAAAGTTTTATCCTGATTTTTTTCAATATTGAGCAAATAGATACTTAATTTGTTTGTAGTTTTTACTGCCTAAATCAATTCTTAATCGAACACTCAAAACCAGATTGAGTTATGTCTTCTAATTTTTGAGAAAATTGAAAATTACTTTTATATGTCGCTCCGCTTAGGGTACAAATTGCTACCCTTGCGCCTTGAAATGCGTATGGGGGGGCATGCTGCCCCCCTGCAACCCCCCTGCTTGGGGTCACTGTTGGATTTTGGGATGGGTGCAAGGCTGAGTATATGCTAACTTTCTTTAAATTATATAAGTTTACCCAATGTCAACAACATTCTTCAGATACAGTCTCTGGCCAGAAATTTCACATTGGTAGACAAAATTTTGCTGATTTGCATTTTACACAATTTAGAACGGATTCCTGGTTTTGAAAAATACTATAGTTCTTTGTGGTAAGTGTTGCCATTGTTTTTTAATATTTTATTTGAATTTTATTTATAATTTTTTTTTTAATTACCCCTCCCGCCTAACCGGAGCGAGATAGACCCCCCCTCCCATGGTAAAAAATGTTTGTATTTAACTCCTCTACATAAATCCGTCATAAGTTTTCATCGCCAAAATTATTTTACTCACCCCAACTTTTGTCCTAAAATTTCAAGTTTGAAATTGTTTTTTTCAAAAACTATTTAAGGGAATAATTTGATTTAAAAATAATATGAAAGAACAGATTCTGGGCTTTCTAAAATGTTATAGTCTTTTATTATAAGTGTTGCCATTGTTTTTTAATGTATTTTTTCCATTTAAAGTATCATTTTCTTTAAATTGCCCCTCCCGCCTAAACGGAGTAAGATAGACCCCCCCCTCCCATATTAAAAAGTGCTTGTATTTAACCCCTCTACAAAATACCGTTATCAATTTTTGGCGCCGTAGTTATCGTACTCTCCCCGAGGAATTTAATGTTAGGGTGAATGAGAAGAAGTGTACATTTTTTGAATGTGAAGTTGAGTATTTAGGTCACCGAATGAGTGCAGATGGAATTCGTCCGAATTTACGGAAGATTCAAGCGATTTGGAATGCCCCTGCACCGGATTCGGAAACTAAATTGAGGTCTTATTTAGTGTTACTCCAATATTACTCACGTTTTGTTCCACATTTGTCGGGTGAGCTGCATCAGCTATACGATGCTTTGAAAAAACAAAATAATCCTTTTAAATGGACAGATGTGTGTGAGAAAGCTTTTCGGAAAAGCAAAAAGTTACTGTTGGAAAACAAGTTACTCGCTCATTATGATCCAAACCGGCCTATAGTGATCAGTTGTGAGTGTGACGCTAGTCCGTATGGCGTAGGTGGTATATTATCACATATTATCACCAGTTTATTCCGTGTCAAGTCAAACGCATAAAGAAGCGTTAGGTATTATGTTTTGTGTAAGATAATTTCACAAGTATATTTACGGCAAACACTTCACTATTTGTACAGACCACAAAGCGTTACAAGAAATTTTTAATGGAAAAAAGGGAAATTCTACTATTGTCGTTTGCAGAGGTGGTCTATTGAGTTGTCCATGTATGATTATGAAGTCAAATATCGTTCAGGTAATAAAATGCAACACGTTGACGCGTTATCAAGACTTCCACTAAATGAGAAGACAGGTGATGAGTTTTTTATGATAAATTGGTTCAATGTGTCTACTGATTTACCTATTCAATTAGGAGATGTGGCTGATGCTACTAGACAGGATCCGACGCTAAGCAAAATATATGATTATGTGATGAGTGGTTGGCCGGAATCAATTTCAGAATTTGGAAATTTAACAGTCCCTTCGCGTCGATAGTACTTGAAAATATGGTTCAGAGGATCAAGAATATATATTTATATGTATATATTTTATATTTTTTTTAATTGAATTGAGTTTTACTGAGTGGGGAAGCGAGGAGTATATATATATATAAATATATATAAATTTCGAGAGATATTCGAACCAGTCCACCATTGTCGGGTCTCTTTTCGTCTCCCTACCACTAATATGCCTTACCCAGAGAGACTTTCTGGATTTCTCCAGAGTTCTTCCCTGAGTTCGATTCCTAGTGTTAACGCAAGCATCTGTTTATGTGAGATCTGTTTCATCCAATGGGCCTCGACCCAATGTTGTCCCAAGATCCTCATTCTTCTGCCAGCCAAAGCTGGACACAATATGTGTGCCGCTGTCTCAGATTCCTCCAGGCATAGCTTACAAGTATCATCCTCTCTAAGGCCCATCTTCCTTAAATGATACCCGAAATTACCATGACCTGTAGTTAACGCCACCACCCATTTCAATGTTCCTCGACTCATGCTTAGAACCTTTCTCTGAGTGGAGCAGGTCGGCCATTGTATCGCCATTTTAGCTTGTCTACATTGTTCCACGGTTGACCACCTACTCAAGTGTTCTGCCGTGATCCATTTGTTAATCAGCTGTTCTACCATTCCTCTACCAATTGAAGAGAATGGTTCTGGTCCCAGCAACTTTTCAGTTGACCCCTGTTTTGCAAGGGAGTCCGCCTTTTCGTTGCCGTCGATCCCTATGTGTCCTCGTACCCAAGTCAGTGTTACCTGGTTTTTAGACGAACACTTGTTGAGCTTGAGTACACATTCCAGTGCCAGTGATGTTGTGATGGTTGTCTGTCCCATGCATCTAATCACCGCCTGGTTGTCCAGTGCTATTAGGATATTTCTTCCTTCCACCTGACTCTCAAGCAAGTAATCCAACGCATGCAGCAAAGCAATCATCTCAGCCTGGTATACTGAAGTGTGTTTCCGAGGCTAATGTGACGGGCTAGTTCCAGATCTTCTGAAAAGATTCCGGCCCCCGCTCCGCCATCCATCATGGATCCATCTGTGAAAATCACGATTTCACCATTCCTCTTTTCTGGAAGTAATCCATTCTCAATGCGAGTTTTGTGATTCCTTTCCATAATACGCACCTTTGTTATACCATCCATAGGCATGTTCAGTTCCCTAATCTCATTTTTGACAAGCTCCAGGATCTTCCTATGTCCATAGATGGTACCACTATTGTGCCATTTCGCATCTCGATGCAGACGAAGTGCTGTTAGGGCCGCTGTTTTCTTAATAAATAAGTCTAGCGGTAAAATCCCTACGATCACTTCCAATGCGCATGTTGGTGTTGTGCGTATTGCACCTGTAATTCCTACACATGCTAAACGCTGGACACTATCCAGGTGCTTCTTAGCAGTCTTCTGGGAGGCTTTTGCCCACCATACAACCGAAGCGTATGTGATAATGGGTCTAGTAATCATCGTATACATCCAGTATGCTGACCTAGGAGAGAGTCCCCACCTCTGTCCACACACACGTTTGCACTGATGTAGCACCCTTTTTGCCTTCCGTACCTTCTCCTCAACATGGTGATTCCAAGTAAGTCCAGTATCTAGGTATACTCCCAGATACTTAACCTTCTTGGTCGTTGTTAGTTCAGATCCGAAAAGTGTTAAGGGCTGAAATTCCAGATTTTTCCTCTTCCTAGTGAAGATTATTAAATCTGTTTTCTCCGCATTAATAGAGAGTCCTTGTTCCAGACACCACCGCTCAACCACTTTGAGTGCATTCCTCATGATATCCGCTGTGACGTCTATGAATTTGCCTCTTGCCATTATTGCTATGTCGTCGGCATATCCCACTGTGTGAATGCCAGTTGCCTCAAGTCTATCGAGAAGAGAGTCCACAGTGATATTCCATAGTGTAGGTGAAAGAACACCTCCCTGTGGGCAACCTCTGCTGACTCTTCCTCGGAGTTTTGAGGTTCCCGTCTGGATATTTATCGCTCTTGTATTCAACATATTGTCCACCCATCTTACCACTAGTGGGTTAACTCTACGTTTTTCCAACGCTTGTTTCAGACTTTCAAAGCATATCTTATCGAAGGCACCTTCAATGTCCATTATAGTGGTCATCGCAATACCCCCGGTATTTAGCTCTTCCTCCGCAGCGCGTACTACTTGATGTAGCGCTGTTTCTGTAGACATACCTGCCCTATAGGCATGTTGTCTACTATTCAGAGGATACATCTTAAGCGCCGTACTCTCCATATAGTCCACCACCACCCTTTCCATTGTTTTCAACAGAAAAGATGTTAGGCTGACTGGTCTGAAGGACTTTGCCTCGGTGTAATCCTTTTTTCCCGGTTTTGGAAGGAAGACCACCTTTGCCTCCCTCCATGTAATCGGGATGTAGCCTATTGCTAGGCATGCAACGTATATATTCCTGAGCCTTGGTGCAATTACGTCTACTCCCCATTGCATTAGACCTGGAAATATACCATCTGGTCCCGCGGTTTTGAAGGGTGAAAAAGTTGCTATTGCCCCCTTAACCGCCTCTGGTGTCACGATCCGTTCTGCTTCCGTCCTATCCATCCTGTTCGCTCCTTGTTTCCTTAGAGCCCAGGGCCGATCTGACTTGTAGCTTCCTGGAAAGTGTACTTCCATCAGGACCTCGTTTGTCTGATCCAGATTTTCCACTATCTCCCCCGCTCTATTACGAATGAGTCCGATCTTGGAAACTGGGTCTCTGGAGACAATCTTTTGTAGTCTACTGACTTCAGATGTGCTCCTCATAGTCGAGCAAAAGTCCCTCCATGACTCCCTTTTACGTCGTCGTAGAGTAACATTCAGCTCTTTCTTTTTCGCCTTGTATTCATCCCATGCTTCGGGTTCTCCCCTTCTCATGGCATGATTGAAGGCCTTCCTCACAGCCTTCTTTAGCTTCTCAAGCTCCCGACACCACCAAGGCGTAGGATCCTGTTTTTCCACTAGAGTAGGTGTTTTTTTTTTTTTTGTAAGTCGGAGGGGAAATCTTGCATAAGATACTGCTGTGTAATAAGCAGTTATGTCAGATTCTTACTGACTAAAACCCCCCCTCTTCCTGCCCTTATTCCTCGCGGGACTGCCGTCAAGCATTACATCGCGAGGGGGTCATAGCCTTAAGTGTTCGGCACATTCAGGTTTGCATGCTCCCGCAATGCATTACGTTGTCGCTCATGTCGGCGTTGCTTCTTCATGATGGTTGCCACAGTATTGCTGATAGCTTCCCACCCTCCTTCTGTTTGCCGCATCAGGCCGGTTATGTTTTCTGGTGTCAGTTCCACACCAATTTTCTCCCTAAGCATTTGCCTTTCTTCTTCATATCGCGGGCAGTGGAACATTACATGCTCCGCGTCTTCAACAGCTCTTGTACAGCATGGGCAAAAAGGATTGTCATCGTGCCCAAACCTGTACAGGTAAGCCCTAAAGCATCCATGACCTGTTAGCATCTGTGTCAAATAGAAATTTAACTCTCCATGCTTTCTGTTGATCCAATCGTCGATTTTGGGTATGATTCTATGCGTCCATCTTCCCTTGTCAGAGTGATCCCATCTCTGCTGCCAATCTTCTAAACTGGCCACCCTTTGTGGTAAAGTGTTATCTCCTGCCGTTGTTCTGCTGACGAGGTATTTTTCCTGTGCTTCTCTTGCAAGGAGGTCAATTGGTACCATGCCAGCTACTACGCACACTGCATCGTAGGACGTCGTTCTAAAGGCGCTAATTACTCTAAGAGCGCTGATACGGTAGGTCGCCTCCGTTTTCTTTCGGTATGATTTCGTCTTCATTGCACCGGCCCATATCGGGGACCCATAGAGTACCATCGACGCTGAAACTCGCGTTAGAAGCAGTCTTCTTCTGTATTTTGGCCCTCCAATATTGGGCATCATCCTTGATAGTGCAGCTGTTACCTTTGCTGCCTTTTCAGCTGTGTATTCAATGTGCTGTTTGAACGTTAGTCTCGCGTCTATAATAATCCCGAGGTACTTCAACTCTGGTTTGGAGACTACAGTATGGTCACCGACGGTTACCGTTATTGTCTCCATAACTTTTCTGCTGCTGATGAGTAAAACTTCTGTCTTCTCTTCCGCTAGTTGTAGACCCATCGAAGTCAGCCATTCCTGCACGGATCTGATTGTTTCGTTGCAATCGTGCTCTAGTTCCTCCAAAAATTTAGCTACCACCACTATAGCTATGTCGTCGGCAAAGCCGATTATCTTAGACGACATCGGGATCCTCAATCTCAGTATGTCATCATACATTAGGTTCCACAATAGCGGACCTAACACGGAGCCTTACGGAACGCCACCAGTTATGCTGTACTGTTTGGGCCCGTCTTCGGTATTGTACAGCAATAGCCTATCTGTGAAATAGTCCTTCAGAATTTTTTGAATATAATTAGGCACCCCTTTGACATGGAGTGCCCTTAAAATGTTACTCCAGATTGCACTATTAAAGGCATTTTTAACATCTAATGTGATGATGGCGCAGTATTTCTTGCTTCCGCCTTTCCATCGTCTTCCACTGATGGCTTCCCTTGCTGTGACAACAACTTCATTGACGGCGTCAATAGTGGACCGCATTTTTCAGAATCCATATTGACGATCTGAAAGGCCTCCTGCCTCATCTATCGCAATGTCCAATCGGTCACTTATAATGCGTTCAAATATTTTCCCTACTGTATCCAGCATACACAGGGGTCTATAAGAGGAAGGATTCTGTGGGGGTTTGTTTCCCTTTGGTAGTAGCACCAGTCTTTGTTTCTTCCATTGTTGTGGAAATACTCCTTCTTTTAGGCACGTGTTGAATGTATTCGCCAAAATACCAGGACGGTGTCGGATTGCTGCTTTTAAAGCTGTGTTAGGGATACCATCGACGCCAGGCGCCTTTTGATCTCCAATTTTTTCGCAAGCTCTAAGAACATCTTCTCAGGTGACGAGGGGAATTGTTTGTGTCGTCGAGGTGTCTCCTCTCTCCATTTCTTCAAATCTTATTTGTTGTGGAAAAAGTACTCGCACTACATTATTCAGAAAATTTGCGGATATGGGTGGAGGCCTTCGCCCACCTTTTAGCTTTTGCATAACGATTGAATATGCTTTTCCCCAGGGGTTCTGGTCTACTTCGTTCATCAGTTCAGCAAAGCTTCTCTTTTTGCTCGCTTTAATGGCGTCTTTAAGGTCTCTTCGGATTGCAACAAATCTTTCATGGAGCTCATTATGGTTGCTATGTCCCCTAGAGCGTTGGTACCGTCTTCTTGCGCGACAATTTTCCGCCCGCAACCTGGCAATGTCTTCGTTCCACCAGTATACCGGCTGTCGGCGCGTCATCTTTTTCCTCGGCTGCATTGACGCGTTGCAGGCTCTTCTCATCCCAAGTATGAGCTGGTCTGCTTTTTCAGTGGCTGTACCGCATGGCGATATGTCGTCCACCATCAGCTGGAGCAACTCAACGTCCAGGGTTTGTACCTTCCATTCTTTCATTAGTGGTTGTCGTCTTGGTGCTTGTGCGTTTATATTACGATTTGTTTGTAGCTCGTATATAATCGCTTGGTGGTCACTGTGTGTATGCTGAGGACTTATTTCCCACTTGGCATTTCGTGCTAAACACGAGCTCACAAAAGTGATGTCGATTACCGATCCTCTTCCGTTCTTACTGAAGGTGTGTTCGTTTCCAGAGTTTATCAGCACGATGTCCAACGATGCAAAAGACTCAAGGAGGATACGTCCTCTTTCGTTTGTGGTCCGTGAACCCCATTCTAACGCCCATGCATTGAAGTCGCCCGATATGGCAACAGGGTTTCTTTCTCTTGCAGTGGTTGCAATGCCGTCAATCATAATTTCATACTCTCCCAATGTCATGCTTGGGGGTGCATAACAGCTGAAAAAGTAAACACCGTTTACTTTGGTCCACACGAAACCTGGTTTCTGTATTGGTTGTATCTCCTCGAATGGTCTTTGTCCACATATCCAAATCGCAGCTTTGCTTGTGCTATCCGTTCTCCAGACGCCCTCGTCCAAGTTTTTGTAAGGCTCGCTAAGCATTGCGATATCTACGTCATGCTCTCGGACCATCTGTGTGAGGAGGTCCTGCGCTGCTTCACAATGGTTGAGGTTGAGCTGGAGAATCCTCATATCCGTTTCTGTGCATTCTTCAACGCTATTTGGAAGGCTGGACATTTAGCGCTTCCCGTACTATGTTTGGCATTTCGTTCGCTTCCCTTGCAATGCATGCATACAGGCTCAGACGTACAGTTCTTTGCCTTGTGGTCCGTTCCACCGCATTTGAAGCAGTGTCCTGAAAGGTCATCGCTATCGCATTTTTTGGCGATGTGTCCATATCCTAGGCATCTGTAGCACCGTAGGATTTCGGTTCTCTCTCGCACCCTACAGTTAACCCAGCCGATCCGGATTCTACCAACTTTTAGCAGTTTGTTGGCTAATCCAACTGGAAGACTTACAACTGCTGTCTGCGTACCAGCGTAACTCTTTCTCATAGATTTAATTGCTGTTTCTTCTATGATACTTTGAAGTTCCAGCTTTTCTGTTAACGCCCGTAGAATTTCTTCGTTGGAAGTAATCCCATCTAGGTCTTTTACTTCTATTTGTACCTCGTGTGTCACTGTTCTTACTTTTGCTTCATGTTCCAGCGTCTTTTCCAATTTCTGCTGAAAGTCAATGGTCTTCGAGCCGACCGTTTTCTTTAGATGCAGTAGCAAATCACCTTTTACTGTCCTTCGAACATGGTCAACACTTTGGCCTAAATCCTTCAGCGCGGGGTCCGCTTTGACTTTCCTTAGCATGTCCGCATACGATAAGCTACCCGTTGCTTTAATCACTATTGCGTCGGGTCGTGGTGGCTTTTTCTTTTCTCTTTTCCGCACTTGTACCTGAATCCATTCTTTTTTCTTCCTTGGTACCTGTTTCTGCCATTTTCCATCTGCTTTTGTTGTTTTGGGTGTAGCTGTACTTACTACTTCCTTGCATCCGCGTGCTTTTGCCTCAAATTGTGGTCTTACGGGTTCTCTCTTTTGCGCCTCTTCGTCACCTTTTTTTCTTTTCGGGTATGGCAGTTGCTTGCTTTGCGGGCTCGGCCTTCTTCTTTCTTTTGGAGTCGTATCTCTCCGTCTTTTGTTGGGTGTTCCAATTTGTTGTTTATAGTGTCCCGATGGGTTCTGCACTATTTCAGCTTCTTGCCTTATAACCTCACTATAACTCAATTTGGTTATTTCTATCGCCGTCGTTTGGGTTGCTGCGTTGGTAAGGATCGGGCGTTGTTTGTTGTGCGCCGCTTTCTTCGATGATTCCCTCTGCTCTACTAGTTTATAGCAGGTACTAATTGAGCTTACTAGTCTCCTTATCTCATGATGCACGTTATTTTTCCCCTGAATAAAATTCATCAATGTTGCGATTTTACAGCCGAGGGTTTTCATCGCATCACAATCGCGTGTTTCAGTAAACGGGTTCTTCAAAAATTCATTTCGCAGGGCAGCTGTCGGAGGTGGCACTGGGTTGCTTTCCAGATTAAGGGCTACCGGTGTATTTTCCGCTGCGGATCCTTCTCTAGCTTTGCATAACGGGGGTGACCTAAGCATTGCAGAACTTCTTCGGAATGGATCTATAGACGGTGCCCTCTCTATCCCAGTGATGCGTTGAATAGAGCTCTCCGTTGTTGATTTTCCTTTAGTCTGCTGCTTCGCCTTCGCCTTGCAGTCTGCATGTGGTATCGGTGGTGTGGGTACACTTTTGTCTTCTCGCGTTGGTTGTTGCAATAAGTGGCTCTCCCCAGAATCCGTAGAGCCGATCTCGTTTGAGAGTGGATTTCCCAGTAGAACTGGGCTGCCACCTGGGGTAATTATATCAGTCGTTTTGTTCATTGCATCATATTTTCTTTTGGTTGTGTTTTTTTTTTTTTTTTTTTTTTTCAGCCGCCCCTTTGGGGTCAGACGCTGACCGGTGTGCCGCGCAATGTGCGTCAGACGCTCCTGGATTTTGTTTCCCTTCTGTTTCATCTTTCCGTTATGACCTTACTGCCCCATTGATAGTTCTCAGCTCATAACATCTCCAAGACTACTCATTCGAGTAGGTGTGCAAGCCACTCGGTACGCCTCTTCAACAGCTGATTGCAAATGCTTTAGCTGTGATTCTACATGCCAAGTATTTTTCGGTATTCCTAATACCATTACATTCAGTTTTTCCTCCAACACTTCATGGTACTTTGTCCTATCCGTGTTCTTCGGAATTCTGATGTATTTCCGATCTCTCTTTCTTTTAGATCCATAACGAACATCAAACGAGATGGCTCTGTGATCCGACAGTGTAGCCTGATCCTTTACCCTCCAATTTGATACCCGTTCAATTATCTTGCTACTGCACAGGGTCACATCAATCACTTCCTTTCGCCTCACATCCACGAAGGTTGGCTCTGTTCCCCTGTTTAAGATAGCTAGATCCTTGCTTGTTACAAATTCGAATAGCGCTTCTCCTCTGTAATTATCGTTGGTGCTGCCCCACACTGTATTATGTGCATTGGCATCACAACCAATTATTAGATCCTCGTTCCTGTTCCTGCATGCATTCACCAAAGACTCTAACTCTCTTGTCGGAGGAGGTTCCGGCGAATCGTACGGCAGGTATGCAGATGCGATGACAAAACTTCCCGCACCTGATCCTACTCGTACTGCTGCTAGGTCTAGGGCACACAGATCCGGCAATTTATATGCCTGAACTCCGTGCCTTACCAGGATACAGGACCTAATTCTATCGCTGGTTTGCTCATAGTGCAATTCAGCTATGCTATGTGGGAGTCCTCTAATCTTTCCTCTAAAAATCCAAGGCTCCTGTATCAGGGCTATGTCAAACGAATCCTCGTCAAAACATTTAGTCATCATCGCTGACGCTGCTTTGCTGTGATGAAGGTTCAATTGAATCACCCTAAGCTTTTCCCGGTACGGGACGAGGAGTAACAATGATTCTCGCTTGTTTGGGATTGACCCTGACAATTTCTGTTGGGAAATTATGTCGAATTTCAGTCTATGAATTATTGTTTGAGAGAATTACATTAGCTTTATTTTTGCTTAATTGCCGGTGCACACTTGCGTTTTTTTCCCGCGCGGGACCGCAGCGGGTCAGCGTTTGCTTGTTACAGTACTCACACCTATTCAAACCGGAAGTCAGTAAACCTTTAGCACAAGGATTTTATTTGTAAGTTTAAAGTAATTGGCTTTAAAAAATGTTCAATAAGAAAAAAAAAATAAAGATTTTGGTGGAGTGAAATGTATGAAGCACTTATAAAACCCTAAACCCTAAATATTGTATTGTATATACACTATACAGTCATGTGAAAAATAATAGGGACACTTCCATATAAATTGTTCTAAACACAACTCTGGTTCAAGTACTATAAATTCGTTAGAAACGATATAGGTATGAAAACTACACTGTGTAATTCAATATTGTATTTTTTTTATTATTGTTTTTATTCTTGCTCTACAAACATTTTTGGGTTACAAAATTTGTCAAACAATTTATTTTCGTTGAATTTGTTTGGGAATTTGGTTTAAATCCATTCATGTAAAACAATCAAACTCATCCAGATATTCGCCCCATCTCTAAAGATATTTTAAACACGTTGAATAAACCTCTTATACATTCTTTCCACGTTTAAGGCATCATTTTCATTTCCACCCTTAATTACAAATGTTAGGTCGTGTTCATACCAGAAAGATACAGAAAATTTCTGAATTAGTGTTGAAAAAAATATTTGTTATAATTTTGTGGTGTCGAAAAATTTCGTAAACTAGGAAATCCCAAAAAGAGGACAAATTGCACATTTTTTGAAATAGATACCGGACATTTTTTTTAGATTAAAAGAGGACATGTCCTCTTAAAAGAGGACGGCTGGTCAGCCTATCATTGAGCTAAGTGCAGCAGGTACAGGTTTCTCTTGTCTTGCCAACCTACAGCCTACACTACAGCTACAACCATTAACCAACACAATCATGATCATTGATCATATCTCATAAACCTCACGAGTGTGACGAACGATTCTGCTCACATCTACTTGTCACATCACACACAAACCCACAACGAATCCAAAAACAAGTTTTTTGCGAAGGTTTGTGGAAGATCTCTGTGTAGATTGTCAGTTCGTATGTAGGTATAGCCCGTCCCAACTTAAGTGAAAATTTCTTGCGCAGGTCTCTTCACATTAGGGATTTTATTCTCTTAGCTACAACAAAACAACTTTTCCAACCAGAACTACAGCTAAAAAAAATATGTGCATATTTCAAACAACAAACATACCCCTGCTTGCGAAGATATCTTGCTCGATCTAAGATTGAGCCATGACTGATTGCCCACACAGCAGCGTCTTTGGCATGTGCACAAGATACACATTTACCCACCCCAGAGAAGAGGGAAATTTGCTGGGTGTTGCACTTCTTAAATAGCTATGTGTTTAGTAATGACAGCCAGAGTTCTGAGTAACTTTATTTATAACAGCGTGAAACCCACTATGTGTTGAAAAGGGTTGAAATGGAATTTTCGGTATACTTTGTGATAAAGTAGAGAAAAGCATTAACAATTTCATGCGATAAAAAATACCTTAAGGGAAAAATTTCCCTTAAATAAAGTGCTACTGTGCATGTTGGGATCTTTCTTTTGCTTTGGGACGGACTTATGCCACGGATCATTAACATTACTTCTTAGTAGCTACTTTGTTTTGAAAAGTTTGAATCATTTGTAGTTTCGATTTTTTCGTACAACCCCAAAGCTGAATTCCATACGGGTCTTAGGAGCTGCTTATAAATCAGGAGTTTGTTTTCAATTGAACGTTGGGAGCTTCGACCTATTAGCCATTGCAAATTTCTTAATTTAATGCCTAGCTCTTGTTTTTTTTTTGTCTTTTTGACATGCTCTTTCCACTTAAGCTTAGCATCTAGCGTCATACCTAAGTACCTCTTTTCCATCTATATTAATTATTCTCCATTTTTTCGTCCAGTCGCTTATAGATCTTATGGATCTTTGTAGTTTGTGCGCTGCTTCTTCCGCATTGTCGCTATATCGCCAATTGTCATTATTGCTCTGTCATCAGCAAAAGTGGCAAGGCTTGTTTCTTCTTGTTCAGGCAAATCTCTTGTATACAAAAGATACAAAATTGGACCCAGGACACTGCCCTGTGGTACACCTGCCGTTATTTTTTTCAGATCCGAGTATTAATTTTCATATCTTACACGGAAATACCTGTCTGTAATGTATGATTTAACAATGTGTTGAATTTACTCCGTTTAGCGCAAGCTGAAAAAACTCCAACAAAGAAAAAGGCGTTTTATATAATGAAACGTTTATTACAATGCTATGTGCTTGCGGGTTGAAAGACGAATGAATGAGAAAATGTAGAAATGTCAATAAGTAAAGTAAGAATGCGTTCATGATATTTATAGTGTTACTACTATTAGTGTGAGTGGAGTGTGTTCATGTTAGCAAATTATTTCAATGTTTTAATGCAAATTTCAACAGAATGCAATAGAGTTCCTCAGGAAGATCCCTTTTCAATGTACATTCTAGTCCTTGGCGCCAAACCTTGTCAAATGCTTGGCCTACATCTAAGAAAATGGCCGAATAAACTTTTCGTTTCCAGTGCCTTTTCTATAATACTCGCTATTCTATGTACTTGGTGAATTGTCGAGTGTTTCTCTCTAAACCCAAATTGGTGAGCGGGCACTAAATGCCGGTCCTCTATTATTGGTTTGAGCCTCTTTAAGAATAATTTTTCAAATAACTTTGAAATTATTGGTTGTAAAGAAATCGGTCTGTACGATTGGCTCCGCGAAATAAGACCCCAGAAAAAAAAATTAAATAAGGGCCCAAAAAATTATACAGGAAACAACAACAACGATTTTTAATAAAATTTGGGGAATTATTTCCTTTTTTGGGGCCTTATTTCCTATGAAAATTGGGGTCTTATTTCATTACAAATTACATCTTAAGGTTTTTTTTCTACTGCGCCACCTCTCGCGAACGTCTGACAAACATCTGAGAGTATGACTGTCCTGAAAAAGCTTCTCAATTCAGCCTTTCGGACTCGGCATAAAATTGTATTGTATTGTAACATAATTCATTAAAGGTAGTTCATTATCAAAGTTAATTTTAAATTAATAAAATATTAAGTGCATTATCGCATACAATACCAATTACAAAATCTTAACATCTTCCTAGTAAGTCAATCCATCTGGTTTCTTCACCATTCTTCCGCTTCTCGTAACATAGTGTTGCGTGTTTTGAACCTCTGTATTTACATCTGCGGTTTCTGCATCTACTGATGTTGCTTGAGGCTGAACGTGTGTGGTTTCATGATCCGTATCTGCCTGACGAGGAATGGTTGTTTGAGGCTCCTTTGGTTCAAAGTCATCTGGCTCTGGAAAGATTTTGTTAGATGATAAGATTTTCTCCGAAACTCACTTCGATTAGTTTTGATAATATATAATCTAGGGGTATTGGCTGATGATTTAACTTGGCCCCAGATTTTCAAATCGCGAATCCATACTACATTGCCTGCCCCAAATGGATGTCGCTGTCGCACGCCATGTCTTCTGTTGTAGTTGGTTTCCTGAGCTGCTCTATACCTTTCTTCTTTCATCCGAACTTCCTTATCACTGCATCCTTCAGGGTGGAATCTCTGCGAAATCACTGGTAGACTGCCGCGAATTCTCCTTCCCATTAAAAGTTCTGCTGGACTCTTTCCGTTGGCTAAAGGCGTGGCGCGGTACTCCAACAATGCCAAATACTTATCGCTGTTCTTTTGTAAAAGCCGCTTTACTGTCTTTACTGATGACTCAATAAATCCATTGCTTTGAGCAAACCTTGGGTTGGATGTCACATGATTGAATCCCCATTCGTTGGCAAACTTAGCGAACTCACTTAAACATAGGGCTCGAAACTGTGGTCCGTTGTCCGTTCGCACCATTTCTGGAACTCCGTGTCTTCCGAAGCATGCTTTCAGCTCGTTGATAACGCATTCGGCTGTTTGACTTCTAATTGGGCTATTTCGGGATACCTGGAATAGTAATCAGCCATTATAAGACATGTTTTTGAGTTAAAATAAAACAAATCAACTCCAATTATCTGCCACGGACGTTCTGGAAAAGTTGAGCTTATCAAGGGTTCATGTCGACCTACAGACTCCTTGATACATATACTACACCTCTTGATATAGTTCTCGATATCCCTTATGCAATTGGGCCACCATACAGACTGTTGCGCTCTTGCTTTGCATTTAACAATGCCCAGATGTGCTTGATGAATTTGTTTAAGTAACTCGTGACGTAGCGACGACGGTGGAATTACTAATCTATTTCCATACATTAAAAGGTCGTTGACTGCGAGACTGTATCTGTCGTTTCAATAAACCCGAGCCTCTGGTGTCATCTTGGAACGGTTGGGCCACTCTGTTACACAAAACTTCCGAATTTCCTGTAGCGTGGTATCTTCCATTTGACAATTTATGATTTGCTCCAAACGTTTGTCGGTAGCTGGTAGTTCTGATACAATATTGTGAACAAACGTTTCCAGTTCGGCAGGATTTTCATTGTCATGTGTTTCTAGCGGATTTCTTGACAGTGCGTCAGCTGCTACTAAGTCTTTTCCCGGAATATAGTGCAATCTGTAAGTAAATCTCATTAGTAACATGCGAAATTTTTGTAATCTAGGAGTCAAATCATTTAAATTTTTAGAAGATAATATCGGAAGCAGCGGCTTGTGATCTGTTTCGATAGAGAATTCCAATCCACAAAGATAGTCACAAAATTTCTGGCACACCGCCCAAGTGATGGCGAGAGCCTCTTTCTCTATTTGTGCATAAAGCTTCTCGCTCTCTGAAAGTGTTCGCGATCTATAAGCAACCGGTTTTAAGTGTCCATCTTCTTCCTGCAATAGAACCGCGCCTAGCCCATATGATGAGGCGTCACAAGATATTACCGTACGATGGTTTCTATTGTAAATCTTTAGGACTGGTGCCGAAGTCAACATGTTTTTCAGTGTTTCAAATGATGTCTGGTGAATACTGTCCCATAAATAGTTGCACTCTTTTTGCAAAAGTGTATTTAATGGTTGACAGTGTGTGGCTAGGTTGGGAACAAATTTGCCCAGATAATTCACCATACCCAAAAATCGTCTTAATTCCTTAACGTTCTTCGGCGCC
The DNA here is from genome assembly GCA_955612985.1 of Cheilosia scutellata. Lineage (NCBI taxonomy): Eukaryota > Metazoa > Arthropoda > Insecta > Diptera > Syrphidae > Cheilosia > Cheilosia scutellata. The sequence goes on along the minus strand of OY015312.1, from coordinate 80,561,786 downwards.
TGAAACTTTTGGATAGCACATACCTTTTCTTCCGTCACGTGTATTCCCTTTCCATCAATCTTGTGTCCTAGAAAGGTCACAGACCTCATACCGATTTTACATTTTCCTTTATTCAACGTCAGTCCTGCTTCTAGTAGGCGCTCCAAGACAGACTTTAGTCGGGTATCATGTTCCTGCATGCTGCTTCCAAATACCAGGATGTCACCCGTCTGACAAACCACTCCGACCAAACCCGCCACGCCAGCGTTCTCTGAATATTCTTCTGGAATACTTCCGGGGCACTCGAAATACCAAAGGGCAATGTGATAAAACAAAATCTCCCAAATAGGGTTAAAAATGTGGTCAAATATTGTGATTTCCTGCCTAGTTTCAGCTGCCAAAACCCATTTTTTGTATCCAATTTTGTAAAAAAAACTGTGCTCCTGCTAGCTGCCCCAAAGTGTGATCAGCTGACGGCATCGGATGAATTTCCCCCAAAATGTTTTCATTTAGTTTTGAATGGTCGACGCATAGACGTATATCTCCATCTGGCTTATTGACGATTACCATCGGAGCACACCATTCTGTTGGTTCATCTACTGCCATAATAACTTTTTGTTTCACCATTTCTTGAAGCTTTGTTTTTAATTTGTCTATTAATGGCAGCGGCACCCGCCTCGCACTACAAATTGCAAATGGTACATAGTTATTTTTTTAATCGAATTTCATACTTCACCTTTTCCAAACAACCTATTCCTTTAAATAAATCTGTATAATGTTTTTCTATTTGTATTTTTGACTTTTCTTCTTGTAAATTATTTATTTTCTGTTCCTTTTGTTTTCGATCTAATCGCGCAATTATTTTCAACTCTTCGCATGCTTTAAGACTCAATAAAGAAGTTGTTAATCCATCGACGACATATATGTGAGTGTGAAAATCGCTGCGACCATACGTCAACTTAGCCTCGAACATTCCCGCTACTGTTAGCTTTTCCCCAGCTGGCCCTGTGAACAAACGGTCGGACGCAGTCAATTTATGTGTAGTTGAAAAAACTTGCTTTTTTTTGTGCAATGAGATCACACTGTGGTGCGCCTGTGTCTACAATAAAATGTACTGTTTTGCCGTCTACGCATACTTGTATGTATTGTCCATCGTTCACCTTTTCTCTCTTGAGAAACAAAATTGCCCAAGAACGTGTACGACAGTTCTTCGTCGATACGATAGCTTTGACCGATGAATTTTGGTATGATTGACGTTGTGCTTTGGACGAACGAACACATTCCTGAAAAGTGATTCTATTTGTTGCACGACAAACATTTCTTTTTGAATGCGTGACACATATTTTTGGGATGGGTTTGGTTAGCACCGCATCAACTACAACCGGTGTGTTGATGCACATTTTGATGTCTGCTTGCTTTACTTGCATGTATTGATTTCTGGTTCTTTATTTCGGATTTTTGATTGTGGTTGCTAAATTTATTATTTATTTGCTAAATCATGCTGTTGCCTTTTTACCGCGTTGTGTTGTCGAACAACTGTTTTCGCCTTTTCCAAAGTTAAGGCAGATTCGAGTTGCAGTTTTTTGCTCAAGCGTTTGTCTCTGACACCTACGACGATTCGGTCTCGGATCATTTCCTCTTTAAGACCGCCGTATTCGCAATGTTCTGATAATATGTACAGTGATGTTATAAAGTCTTCTATCATCTCCCCTTCGCCTTGGCACCTCGAATTGAATTTTGCCCTTTCATATATAACATTATATTTGATTATGAAAAAGTCAAAGGCCTTAAGTACTGGTGCATATTTATGTTTCTCAGCCGGCGTTAGAGTAAAAGACAAAAATATGTCGTCTGCCTGGTCTCCCATTAGGTAAATTAAGGTGCTTACCTGTTCCTCTTCGGGTTTTCTGTTGAGTCCTGAAGCAATTCGAAACCTCTCGAATCTCCTCTTCCAGCGTGGCCATTCTGCTGGGCTGTTGAAACTGAACGGGTCTGGCGATTGTACCGTAAAACTGTTCGCCGACGCAGATCCACTCGCTTGTTCTGTCTCCTCTGGCATTTTAAATTGTTTTCTTTCCTACTGTTGAACGCAGGGGACGATTATAAATTATATTTTTTTTTCTAACGATTTATTTAGACATAGTATTTCGTTTCCGGATTTAACCACGCTGCCACCATGTTATGTTACTACTTCAAAACTGTTCTCTTTATTAAGCGTGACTTCAAATATATTCTTACGTATACTAATACAATGTAATTGTATGTAATAGTTTTCGCATAGCTTTTTCTGAAAATTCTTTTAGTATTTGTCCTGTTATTAGGTCGTAACCCGGTGATTTTGTCCGTTTAAATAGTGCTTGATTTCGTTCTTGTAGTGTTATATTTTCTATTATAAAGGTATTAGCAACTTTAGTTCATGGCGGAGTGCGTTATAGACTATTTTATTCTCAGGCGTTCGGATTCTTTGCCAGATCTTTCGCGCTTTTCGCTTTCTTGTTAGAAGTTCTTTTACGTTGTAAGGGTAATTAATATCGACCCTGTTCTTTCTTTGGCAGGTAGGGGTGCTTTGCCATGCTGCTCGCTGTATGTTTCTATTGAATAGCTCAACTTATTCTTCTAGTTGAAATGAGTTCTTTATTGGCACTTGTAGATTAATGGTAACATCTAATAGTTGTCTAAATAACGGCCAATTTGTCTTATGATTTATCAGTCGAGGTGCGTTTTCTACCTCAATTATTTGATCGCTGATTGACATAAGAACTGGCGAATGATCTGATGAGAGATCATCTTTATTTTCTACTTTAATGTAATTTTCAGATATTCACTTTCCAACAAAAAAATCTATTAGATCCGGGATTTTACTCATGTCAGTAGGCCAGTATGTTGGCGTTCCACTTGAGTGAAAGTCGCATTGCACGCCCTGTGCATACAGTTCTCTACCTTTTGTATTAGTTAATCTTGAGCCCCAAAAGGTATTTTTTGCATTAAAATCACCTCCGACCGTGAAGTAATTTCCCAATGTTTGGAAAAAACTGACATAGTCTTGTTTTTTTAAGTTTTATCGTGGTGGGCAATATATAGCTGATACTTTTATCGCCCCTTTTCCTGACAAGTGAACGTTTATAGTAACAGCTTGCATCTTTTCTTCTTCGATATTCTTCTGTTATTAAAAATATGTCTATGTTTACAGTATTAATAAAAACTTCTAGCTCAGGAATGTGCTGTGCTAGCCCGTTTGCATTCCAAGTTAGTATATTAAGTGTATTATTCATATTCATATTGGTTTCTTAGGCCCCTTATATTTTATATATTTGTCTAGTTGCTTGAACTTCTCAAATATTTTAGTATCTGTTTCTTTTGCTCTTCAAGTTGTGTGTTTAGATTATCCATTTTCTTGAAGTAGCTGGTTCTGATTAATATCTTTAACCAGTTCGTTTTGCGTTGAGCGTTTATCATGCTTTGCTTTACTAATGTCCTTAGTACGTTGTGTTAGTTTTGCACTCTTTTTGAGAGATTGTTTCTTTGGTGTAGTATCTTTTGTTTAATGATGTCTTCAAAAGTAGTTTTCCTTGGTATATCTTGTGTAATGATAACTGATCTTTTTTGGTTTGGCTTACTTTTTCGAAAGCCTTTTTGCTTCGTTGATCTGGAATTAGTTTTTTATTTCTAATGTTTTGTAGTGCTATTGCCATCTCACAACCTCTATAGCTTGCGTGGTGTTGTACTTTGCAATTAACAAATTGCGGTGGGGTATTTATACTACTGGTGCAGTTTTGTGTTAGATGTTTTCCAGCACATATAACACAACATGACTCACGAAAGCAATATTTTTGGGTATGGTTAAACCCCTGACACTTTTTACATTGTGGTATTAAAATAGTTGTTCTCCTTAAAGGCTCAACTTTTACTCTCATGTAAAGAATTGATTTTATTTTATATATGTTTTCCGCTTTATCTTTACTATCAAAAGTCAGCATGAATAGCGGTAGAGGTCTTTTGATAATTGTTTCATTACCTTTATCATCCCTTTGTTTTTCTTTTTTAATAACGTTAACTGCATCTAAAAGTTTTAGCCCCTTCTGCAGCAGATGTTCAACTATGTTTAGCTTGTCGCAGGTTGGGTGGAGGCTTCTGGCTATAACCTTGATTGGCCTATTATTTTTGTTTACCATTGAATCTTGTCCTCGTTCCAGATGAAGCCGTGTTCTCTTTTTCGCATTGTTTTTGGGAGAAGCAACTAGGTCGGCGTCTGGTGAGGATACGGCTTTACGTTTCTTGCTAATTGGTCCTCCCCAGAACTCGATAGACTGCGGATTTTCCAGTAAACCTGGTCTGCCACCTGGGGTATTACTTCCTGTTGTTTTGTTCATTGCATGTGTTTTTCATGTAACTTTTTTTCAAAAAGTTTAAAATGCCCCTATTATGTAAGACAACTACAACTAAAGTTGAGTTGTCACTTGGTTTTCTTTAATTCAAAATTCGGTATTGTCCGTATTGTAATACATAAACTTGATAGAAAAGTTGTCTTTCAAAACACAACAAAGATGGTAGAGGTTGTCTATAAGTTGTTAGTTAGTTTGGGTTGTGTGAAAGCTGAGTTGAATTGAAGACAACTCAACTCAACTAAGTTGAGTTGTCTTACATAATAGGGGCAAAATTTGGACTTTAGTCGCCTTTTAAGACAGGCCCACCTACCTCGGGTAAATTCTAACCCCTAAGCCGAAGGGGTTGTTTATTTAAATATATTTTGTTTTTATTTTTTATTTATTTTTTTTTTCAGCCGCTGCTGACATGGAGAACAGACTGTTAAAGTAATTTATTCTTCTATTACATTATTGTTATCGATTAATTTGTATTGTACCTGAAACGCAACCCAATGCTTATTTATCTTGCCAAATGTATACCTACCCACTTGATATTTTTATACCAATTGTATTAGTTACATACACTCCACTATATAAGCTATTCTTTTGTAACAACTGTGCTCTCTATTAAATATATATCTGAATTGTTAACATCGTTTTTGTTCAGCTCTGCTCAAAAGGTTATGGGCCCAGAGATTATTTTTTTTTGTCAGAAAATTGAATTGATTGCGTTTTACTAAAATTGGTAGTTGAATTAAGTTGAAACGTGGAAATCGGTTCGGACTTTTTTCTGAAGAAAAGCAAAAAAAAAAAAATAATAGTTAATACCAAAAAACTTGTGATTAACGGGTAGAATAAGTATATAAGATACAACAGTAAGCTTGCCGTTTTTTTTTTGGACTTGCGGTATCTTAGTTGAGCGTCAGTAACAAAAGATTTTTTTATATACGAGCCGAATAATGGATAGCGAATCTCAAATTAAAATTGAAAAACTGGTGAATGCAAGCCAATGGGCGATTTGGAAATTCCAAATGCGAATACTATTAAGTGCCAGCGACTTACTAGACGTGGCAAGTGGGACGTGCTTAAAACCAAGCACGCTTGATGGCAATAATTTAGCTGTATGGGCAAAGAAAGACATCATGGCGCAAAAGCAAATTGTAACAACCATTGGACAGCAACCATTACTACACATTATAAATTGTAACTCAGCGAACGAAATGTGGAAGAAACTGCATAGTGTCTACGAGCAAAAGTCCGACTCCGGAATCCATCTCCTCCAACAACGTTTTTACAGTTTGGCCAAAGATCCCGGTGACAGTATGGCATGCCACATATCTAAACTAGAGAAGATCGTTCAGCAGCTCAAGGATTTAGGTGAACCTATTTCAGATTCCATGGTTATTACCAAAATATTAATGACTCTTCCTCCAAGCTACAACTATTTTCATAGCGCATGGGAATCAACAGTGGAAACTGACCGTACACTAGAAAATTTGATGTCGCGGCTCATGATTGAAGAAACCCGAGTGACCTCCCAGGTAGGAATTGAACAAAGCGAAGCACTAGTTGCAAAAAGAACGAAGCAATTAAAAAATTACACAGGCAATTTTACTTCCAAACCGGGAAAATGTTTCGCATGTAACGAGAGCGGTCACTGGCAATACAATTTACGCTCATGGAAGAGGAATAATTAATATTTTGTCTTTCGATGGTGATCAATGGAGAGAAATGCAATTGGTGAATGTACTTTTTGTACCGGAGATAAGGTTAAATCTGTTCTCTGTTGGATGTGCATTGGATAAAGGATTTGAGTGTACATCAAATAAAAAACAATGCGAGTTACGAAAGGGCGGCCGAACATTTGCAGTGGGAGTCCGTGAGTCGAAGTTCTTCAAAATGATGTTCAAGGTTATGGAGGAAAACAAGACAAGAGACTGTATGGTGAGCAAGAAAGTGAGCGACGTAAATGTTGCTTTCAGTGGATCGTTGAGGTTGTGGCATGAACGTTTGGGACACCAAAACGTATCACATGTCAAACATTTTCTTAAAAATCTAAGCATTGATTTTGGTGATGATAAGGATTTTTTGTGTGAGGCCTGTATCTTCGGGAAACAACATCGTTCAAGTTTTCCCCCAAGTGAGAGCAAAGCAACACGATGTGGTCAGATAGTGCATGCAGACGTCTGTGGTCCAATGCAAGAGACGTCAATAGGTGGGTCGAAATATTTTGTTCTCTTTAAAGATGATTTCTCCCATTTTCGTACTGTTTTTTCCATGCAAAATAAATCGGAGGTGACAAAATTCTTCGCACAGTTTCTGGAAGTTGTGAAGAAAGACACTGGACATAGCATAAACGTTTTGCGAAGTGACAATGGACTGGAGTTTATCAACCATGCAATGGAGGAGATAACTAAGAAGGAAGGCATTCGTCACCAGCGCAGTGCTCCGTACTCACCACAGCAAAACGGCCGCGCCGAGCGTGATTTAAGAACTATTGTTGAAGCATCAAGGACGTTAATTTTTTCCGCTAATCTCGAATTAAAATTTTGGGCGGAAGCAGTGAACACGGCAGTGTACATTCTCAATCGTACCGGTAAAAGTTCAGTAGAACATAAAAGTCCCTACGAGATTTGGTTCAACTCTAAGCCAAAATTAGATCACCTGAGGGTTTTCGGCTCTGAAGTATTTGTACACGTGCCTAAAGAAAAGCGTCGTAAATGGGATCATAAATCCCAAAAATGTTTATTCATTGGCTACTGCGAAAACGTTAAGGCTTATCGCATATGGAATCCTGAATGTAATAAGGTTCTAATATCCAGAGATGTAATTTTCCGGGAAAAGGTAGATGATAAGAAATCATCTGAGGTCATAATTAATCTTGGTAATACTGATGATGAAATAAAAGAAAAGCCGAAGAAGGATGATGATGCATGCGTGATTAAGGATGACCCGAAAACGGAAGAAGATGAAATAGTTTCCAGTAATGAGGCAGAAAGTACATCTTCGAATGAAGGCAGACACGATAATTTTCCCCAAGACAACGATTACAAGGAGAAACTTAGAAAAAAGGAACCGGTGAGATATGTTTATTCCTCAGAAGTTTCAGCTTTCTTTGCAGAATGCCATCAGGAGCCACTTTCTTTCGAAGATGCATTTAGTTCGCCGAATAAGGAGAAATGGGTGGAAGCTATGGATGAGGAGTTTAACTCATTGCTGAAAAATAAAACATGGATTTTAGTAGAAATGCCGAAAGGAAAAAAGGTTATAGATAATCGCTGGATATATAAGATAAAACATAAATCGGACGGAACAATAGACAGATATAAGGCTAGATTAGTAGCCAGAGGATTTTCTCAAGAATATGGAGTTGATTTTCGTGAGACGTTTAGCCCTGTGGTGAAGTTCGATTCCATTCGAATTATTCTATCAATTGCAGCAAGCAAGAATTTGGTTTTGAAGCAATTTGATATCAAAACAGCATTCTTGTACGGAGAGCTTCAAGACGAGGTGTTCATGCATCAGCCAAAAGGTTACGAGGATGGTAGTGATAAGGTTTGTAAGCTTTTAAGAAGCCTTTACGGATTAAAACAGGCATCACGGTGCTGGAATAGGAAATTCACATCCTTTATTAGAAAATTTCAATTCAAAGTTTCGGAAGCAGACCAATGCGTTTTCATTTATCAAAAAGGAGATGCTGTGATGTATTTGGCGATATACATAGACGATGGACTAATTGCAGCAAGTACTGATGAACTTGTACAACCACTAATCGATCATCTGAGTAAGGAGTTTGAAGTTAAATGGAGCGATGCGGAATGTTTTTTGGGCTTGGAAATATCACGTTACTCTGATGGAAGTATTCATCTTTGTCAATCAGCATATGCTGCAAGAGTTCTACAACGTTTTAAAATGATGGAATGTAATGCGGTCTCAACTCCATCCGACAAAACTTATTGTTTAGCAAATGGTGCTAGCAAAGCTGTACCCTTTCCATATCGTGAAGCCATTGGGAGTTTAATGTATATGGCTGTTGCAACTCGTCCGGATATTTGCTACGCTCTTAACAATGCTAGCAGATATGTGGAAACCCCATGGAACAACATGTTAAGGCGTTAAAACGTATTTTACGCTACGTAAAGGGAACCCTCTCTTTTGGTATTCTATTTAACTCAAATGTAAATTTACTTTTTTCTGCTTATAGTGATGCTGATTTTGCTGGAGACCCTGATACAAGAAAGTCAACGTCCGGCTATGTTTTTATAATTGGTCCATCAGCTATCAGCTGGTCTTCCGAGAAGCAGAGATCAGTAGCATTATCAACGACTGAATCGGAATATATAGCTGCCGCTCAAGCCGTCAAACAGTTGCTTTGGTTACGGCAACTATTAATGGAGATGCTGCCACACTCTACAGATCCACCAACTCTGTTTGTTGATAACCAGAGTGCAATGAAACTCATCAAGAATCCGGAGTATCACAAACGGACAAAGCACATTGATGTGCGATATCATTTCGTTCGCGAGAAATTCGAAGAGGGACTATTCAATGTTAGTTACGTGTGCTCTAATGAACAACTTGGCGATATATTCACAAAAGGTTTACCAAAAACAAAATTTGAGTATTTTAGAAATGCCATAGGCATTGTTTCGCAACAAACCTAAATTATTTCGTTAAATTTTTGAATTTTTTTTAAAACATTACTAATATTGAATAAAAGTGGGAGTGTTGAAGTAATTTATTCTTCTATTACATTATTGTTATCGATTAATTTGTATTGTACCTGAAACGCAACCCAATGCTTATTTATCTTGCCAAATGTATACCTACCCACTTGATATTTTTATACCAATTGTATTAGTGTATTAGTGTATGTAACACTCCACTATATAAGCTATTCTTTTGTAACAACTGTGCTCTCTATTAAATATATATCTGAATTGTTAACATCGTTTTTGTTCAGCTCTGCTCAAAACAGACGCTGACCGGGGAGCCGCCTAATATGGGTCGGACGCTTCTGGGTTTTTGGGACTAGGGGTCCCAAAGAGAAGAACCCTTGCGAGAAAAGAGTGTGTGTGATTTCTTTGTCGTTCTCTGTCCTTTCGTTCACTCAATACAATTATCTTTTTCTGTGAGATAAGGTTATTATTTTGCTAACCATCCGAGCATACGCCTTCTACAGGCTAACGGCCCAAAGAAAAAAAATCGTCTGATGAGAATACTATTAGATTTATATACAATGGCACTACGTTCAAGTTTGTTATACTCGGCCAAGAAAATGTCTTTACTGATTTAGCTCGCGAAAGAATTGTCTCGTTCATTAAATCAGCGCTAAATTTTGACATTTCCGAAACAAAACTAATTTTGAATTGACTATTTCGTCAAATATTAATAATCGATGTAAGTGAGTAGGAAAAATTTGAAAAAATAACAAAAATCAAATAATACATGTGGCAATAACATATGGGTGCGTGTCCCATTTATATCCTGTACAACGAATTTAGCGAGCAATTATATGTGCTGTGGAGAGAAGTGCGGTCGCTAAAATTTAGCGCGCGCAGGATACTGGGCTTTAAAGATTTTGATTTTATTTGCAAATGCAAAATATTACAGTTTTTTTTTCTTAAATATTTCAGCTATTATAAAACCATTTATTGCAAATATGTATATCTGAATTGTATTTCTTTTTTTAGGTCTGTGTTAAGGAGCTTTCAGACAATGCGAGTGACGGATGGGCGGGGATACCCTTCAAAATTGACAACGAGACAGGTATGTAACTTAACTATGTTATTGATATCTATGCATATGTACCAGTATATACAAGTAGGAAATTGATTCAATATTATATGGAAGCATTTACTCTACTCTGGCTGTCGGTTATGTTTCATAGTTATCATCATCATCTTCTTCTCATATATAAAAATGGAAATTACGATTCATTCACTGATTCATCAACGCCTAGCCTAAGCCTTTTGCCCTAGAAAGCTGAAACCTTACACAGAGGTTTCGTTTATGATGTGTACAAGATATAATGAAGGGTATTTCGAAATGGAACCCCTAAAGTGGCTCTCGGTGAGAGATTTGGGGAGTGATTCCTTTACTGGCTTTACTCATGCAAGTCATTTACTTCCGTTTATAAAGCTTAGAATGTTAGCGGAGTTTGCGTATTACCTTTGAGTTTATACACACATTCATAGAGGAACCATGTTGGTTATCCAATAGTAATATTTACAGCCGTATTTATAAACGTGTCGTAAAGGCTGCTTAACTTTACGCATCCTCTAAAATGCCCTTACACAGAAAAACCTTATTTATAAAAATATTTCGAGTTTAAGCAATGTAGTTTTGAGGCTGCGTAACTAAACACAAAAATTTGCGTTTAGAGGCTGCGTATAGCTTGCGTACATTTTTTTTTCTTTGCAAATGTCATTTTTGGATCGGAATCGTGAATGGTGATTGCAGAAATTTTGCAACTAAATGCAATTTTATTTCGAGTATTATTTTAAATCGACCTATGTGTTAGTACTTTCAGTAGCTTTTCGCGTTGATGTCTCAAAAAACGAATAAGTTTTCTATATAATTGAAAAGGATATTATAAATGTTTAAATTCGTGTTCAATTATTGCGGAAATTATTGTTCCATTCGTGGTCGTGCTGGTGATGTTATTCTTTTTGTTTTGAGAAGAATAGCCTTTAGATTTTTTTTTATTTCAACATTCAGCTCTAATTTATTGGTGTTCCTTGTCTGTGATTCAAAATAGGATGGACTAATCTAGTTTTATGTATCTCCATGGAAAATTTTTTTTTCTATTTCCATAAAGCCGGATCAGCAACATAGAGCTCAGTTACTTTAAGGCACGGATTTTTTAAAAGACGTTTGCATTAGGTAGATACCTACATACAACATATTTGACCTCTTCATCTAAGATATTTTGTTTACACAAACAAAACACATCGGTTTCAGTAGAAGAAAGTACTAGTTTTCTGTATTTTTTGTTATAGTTTCTCATATATTTCCCCTTATCTGGACACCAACCCTGTTTAGTAAATCAACAGTGAAAAAATGTTTATAAATAACAATTTCAGCAAAGTAGCGTAGAGGTTGCGTAAATTCTTATGCGATGTTTAACTAAACAAGCTCTCAGAGGCATTTTAAGGAAATCGAATAAATACGGCTGTTAACATAATAGTGGTGGAGAAAATAATAGAAACAAGCTTGTTCTTCGTCGTTTATCGAAAAAAAATAAATGTTTTCGGGAAAAGTTTTCCTTAATGTTGGCCTGGAAAAAATAACAGAAACAAATTAGTTTTTTTTTTGTGGGTGTTCGAAAGCCAGGCAATCTCTAGTTTACTTGCTTTTTCGTTCTGCTCCTCCTGTTTTGTCTAGAAAATTAGTTGAAGGAAAAGACGAACCGAATTCGGAGGAAGTTTTTATTGATTGCTCGAAAATAACAGAAAATATAAAATTGTGAAAAGAAAATTCAAACGCTTGAAAATAAAAATATTAAGCAAAGTACAAAGTCCATCGAGTGAAGTGGATGGTGCCGGCGTTAACACATTCCCCCCGTGAATGCCCTGCTTCACTCTCAACCGGGAGCCGGCATGGTTTTTGCACCGCTAAAATAATGAACTTTTTCTCGGTAGGCTAGTTACAATGCGCGACAGCATTGCGCGATATACTCGTAACCGCATCGACTGTGGCAGAAGGCTTATCATCGGTTGCGATTGCATAGCTCGATTTATGCCTTGCACTTGAATTACAACTTGTCGGTGCTCAATTTCCTCATCCTCCATTGCGCGGCATCGATTTCCGCTTGCTTCTTGCGCGAAATTTTAACAAATGCTCCTGACCCCCTATATGAATAAAAGAAATTGCCCGCAATTAGCAAAATTGATCTCCTTTGACGCATACCTAAAAGCACGAATAAATTTCTATTTCCCGAGCGAACGCATTTTCGCTCGAAATACTGAAATCTATTTAAATAAATGCACTGCATCACAAGCACGAACAAAACACCAATTTTCTTCGCGAACGCATTTTCGCTCCAAAAGATGGAATTCATTTAAAAGGTTAAAAACAGAAAATAAATACGTGGCGCAACAGGCGCCAATTCTTTCAGTGATTGGGTCTCTTTTCTACTCATATATGAATTTTTACACACTATATCTAACATAACTTAAAAAACCTCACATGAAATTTTACAAATGCAAGGAAGCATCCCAAACTTATATAAAAAGGCAAGTAATCGATTTTTTAGCAAGCATTAATTTTTTATTTGTAAACCAAAACACCATTATGCATTCTATTTGCAAAGGAAAACCAATAAGCAAGCAAGCACGGGCAGTTATCATCAATGTTTTAAAATGAGATGAAAAAGGCACAAAGTATAACGAAAATTCCATTTCAACCATTTTTAGGTTCCGTTTCCATATGGAGGAACCTTATTGCTTTCGCTACGATGTCTGTCCAAATAAACTTAGCCAATTTTGTACCTAGGTCTATCTCAAGATTCGCACACAGTATCAGGTATAAACTCTAGTTAAGCGACAAATACGATTATTAACAATACATCGGCTGGTTTTGGAGTTATTCTTAATTTCGTGGAAACAATATTTTCATTCACACAAAAAACTGATCAACTTCGTAGCTACTCGTACATATGTGCTGAAGACTGTTTTGCCGAAAAGTTAATATTTTACAAGATATTTAAAATATTACCATATAAAATACACTCCTTTCTCCATTCTCATTCATAAAGAGTGTTCTCTTAATCGCTCCATTTCCAATTGGAATTTGAACTCCAAGGCATGATGGAATAAGTATAAGGTGGTCTCGTCGGCTGCCGACTCGTTCGTTTTTTGGTCCCTTAACGCTTCGTTAACGTACACTTACTACGCTGAATAAAGAGAAAAACGTGTCGTTAAGGGACTACTTTTTGCCGACGAGACCACCTTATACTTAGTAAAAAATGCTTGTGTTTAACCCCTCTACAAAATACCGTTAACAATTTTTGGCGCCATTTTCCCGCTTAAAATCACTATATATAACCCCTATTGTATTAGATTAGTTTTCTCAGTCGTTAAATAAAACCATTGTTAATAAGAAATTACAACAAGTGGCGACGAGGAAGTAAAAATGGACCCAGGCGCACTGCAAGCAATATTAAATCAGCAAAAAGAATGGATGGAGAGCTTGATGCAGTCCAATACAGCCACCATGGAAAGAATTTTGAAGGAATGTTCATCGGTACCACAATCGCAAAAACAGAACACCACAATTCCACAATTCACAACCTGCGGAAACCACATTAACGATCTGCTCACGAAGTTGCTGGGAACCGAGGATGTAAGTATGCACACTTTCAAAGACCTTTCTGCGAAACTAACAAAACACTTCCAATCTCAAATGCATGTACTCGCATCGAGGTGCAAATTCCTGAAGCAAAAAATGGGCAGCACCCATTGTGGTCGTGCGAAAATCAAACGGAAATGTACGAATATGTGGTGGTTTCAAGATTACCATCAACCCTCAGCTTAAAGTGGATCGTCATCCAGTTCCCCGTATCCAGGAGCTGTTTCACAAATTGCAAGAGGGTCGATACTTCTCCAAAATAGACTTATCGGACGCTTACCTTTAAATACCTCTAGACGAGGCGTCAAAGAAATTATGTGTAGTAAGCACAGAATTTGGGCTTTTCGAATATCAGCGATTACCGTTCGGCACATCCAGCTCCACCGGCATTTTCCAGCGTTACACGGAACAACTGACGGCCGATTTGGAGTTTTGTGTCTCTTACCTGGATGATGTCATCATATCTGGCCGCTCCAACGAAGAACATCTGAATAACCTTCGAATTTTCCTCGAACGGCTTGAGCATCACGGTTTACGTTGTCGGTTGGTTGGCAAGTTTGAGAAGTCTGAAATTGAGTATCTGGGCCATATTATAGACGCTACAGGAATACGCCCCTCAGAGTCCCGCGTCAAAGCCATACGGGAGTTGCCAGAACCGAAAAACGTTAAAGATCTCGAAGCGTTCATTGGAAAGGTGAACTACTACAATCAGTTTATTGACAATTTCGCACAGCTAGCAGCCCCACTAAACCGACTCCGGGCTAAAGGCGAACCATTCGTTTGGGGAAACGATCAACAGAGCTCTTTTGACAGTTTTAAAGAGAAAATAATGAACATGTCTAGGTTGGTTCATTTTCAAGGTGACTTGCCGATTACTTTGGCAACTGATGCATCATCACATGGCATCGGAGCTGTCATCTCGCACGTCTGTCCAAATGGAATGGAAAAGCCAATAGCTTTCGCATCAAAAATTCTAGATGAAGCCCAAAGGAGATATAGCCAGATCGAAAAGGAAGCCCTTTCAATCATATTTGGCGTAAAAAAATTCCACCAATATTTGTTCGGACGCCAATTCGAACTCATAACCGACCACCACCAGCAAAAAATTGCCTCACATGACCATCCAGAGACTTCAACGTTGGGCAATAATTTTAATGGGATACACGTACACGATCCGTTACCGGCCAACAGCCCAGCACGGTAATGCCGATTGTCTTTCGCGCCTACCAACTCGACCCGATAAAGTGTTCGATCAGTCGGAGGAATCGTGTCACCAGATGGATCAAAGGTATACGAGCCTCATGGAGGATTTCCCTATTAACTCCAGCGTCGTTGCTAAATTCTCTCAGCAGGACTCCATCATATGAAGAGTCATCGAGTACGTGCAGAATGGTTGGCCAAATAGCCTACCACCTGCAGACAACATGTTGTTACCATATTTTCGTAGAAGGCTTTGTCTCAGTGTGTATGCTAACATTCTTCTCTTCCACAGTGAACATTCGAGAGTGGTCATTCCAACAGAGTTGCAACAAAAGGTTCTAGCGCTTCTACATCATGGTCATTGGGGCATCACCCGGATGAAGCAGATGGCTCGGAGATACTGCTGGTGGCCCAACATCGATGACATCATAGCAGAAACAGTGGCACGATGCAACGCATGCCAACTGAACTCAAGTCACTCACCCAAAGCGTACACTAGTTGGCCGTCAACAGAAGAGGTATGGGAACGCATCCACATAGATTTCGCTGGACCATTCCAAAAAGCCATGTGGTTAATTGTGGTGGACTCGAAATCGAAATTCCCTTTCGTCATCCGAATGCCATCCATTACTTCGCAGGCGACAATTCAGGCATTGCGTTCCATTTTCGCTTTGGAGGGACTACCCAAAACAATAGTGTCAGACAATGGCACTCAATTTAAATCCAGCGAATTCGAGAATTTTTGTCGGAAACATTCAATACGACATATGACGTCAGCACCGTTCAACCCTGAATCGTACGGCGTAGCAGAGAGAATGGTTAGAACTTTTAAAACCGCTTTTCTCAAAATTATGGACGACCATAAGAAAGGCGATGACGTTTTGGCAACGTTTTTATCGACGTTTCGATCTACCCCGGATGAAAGCGGTATATCTCCGGCGGAGAGACTACATGGCCGACAACATCGGACTTTATTATCCGCAATACTGCCAGAATTACAGGGTCAAGAAAAAAAAAATGCACCTGGTAAATTAAAGTTTTCAATAGACCAGCCGGTGTTTGTTCGACAATATCAGCGCGATAAGAAGTGGGTTGCTGGACAAATTAAGAAGGTTCTTGGAAGACTATTTGGTTGTAACAAGCGAGGGCACTTGGCGACGTCATCAGAACCAGATTAGATCTCGAGCGAGGATGACTGAAAAACCGTTCTCTTTTCCTGCTGAGGACACCATCGACTTACAGCAGGCAAGTAGTATACATATCAATTCTAATGTTGTTCCTATTCCCAGAGATACGCCAATGACCAGCCAGCAAAGTTGTTTGGATGACTCCGAGGTCTATGCTTACCCCGGAACGAGTCCGGAGATCATCGAATTAGACGGCATAGGAGAAGCAAGCGGCGCAATTCCAAACGCCGAAAGTTCCGAAGCAGTGTTATCACCTATCAACGTGCGAGATCCAGTGCAACCAGTCGTAGTTCCGCAGAAGGTCGGAGCGTTTGCGAAGCTTAAAATCACTATATATAACCCCTATTGTATTAGATTAATTTTCTCAGTCGTTAAATAAAACCATTGTTAATAAGAAATTACAACACTTTTGTTTTGCTCGAACACACTTAAAAATACGTCCTTTGTTTTTAAAATTAATAGTATTGCTTGTGGTCGAACTTTGACCAAGTTATACGACATTTTTAATTCATCTAAATTTAAAGACCTAAAAAAATTCAGAATACCATTTTTTGGAAATGAAGAGCAAATCAATTTCTTATAAAATGCATTTTTTTAAGTATTGCTTTTTTCGATAAGTCTGCCCATATAACTAAAAAGATGGCAGCAGAATATAAATGTCCTTATTGGTATTTCAATTGACTTAAGGGCTGATTTACGCAACCGAGGAGGAAATAATAACTCCATTTCCATTCATTGTGAATTTAAAAGATATTTTTCAGCAAAGTACATGAAGGAAATAATTGCGAGCCAACTGCAAATTTAGAGCTTTCCGACCGACACGTTAAAATACAGTTTGAATCACCAAAAAAGAAGGACAGAGAAATAAAGTGAATCTGACTATAAAAAAACGTCAAAAACGCAAGTCTGAGTTGGAATTAAGTCAGCAACCTAGTATTTCCTCTATATTTACAGATTTTAAGGAATATGAGGGTGCGCATTTAAGACGTTCTCCTAACGAATTTTTAGATGCATTAGAAAGTTTGTAGCAACAATTTATTTCACGTTTTCCCAATTTGTACCTTTGTAATAATTTTGAAATGAAAATGTATTACATATTAAAGAATACATTTGATTACCTACTTTGACTGTAAAAATCAAGAATTTCTTATAAAATTATATGTATCTACCTGTTCGAGTGTATGAAATTATCAAAAAAGTCAAAATCAAAATCAAATAATCAAAAAAAAAAACGAACAACAAACAAAAGTATCTTAACGTAACACACATGTAATTATAATTTTTTATTTTATAAAAATGTATGACAAGCTAAAAACTTAATTTTTTTAACGGAGCACCTTGTGCCATTTTCCGAAAAAATACTCCTCTTTTTTCTCTCTCTCACTGCACACTTTTTATATCCGTCTATTTCTCATGTCTGTGTGACACAGTAAAGCTTGCTGATAAGGAAATTGTCGAGAGTGTCCCTAGTCCCTACTCATTATAATGGATATACTCTGGACGCATTCTCTCTACATAATGCCTATTCAGCACCTGCTGGAAATGCTGGCTGCTTAAACACATCTACTACTATTTGCCCTTCGGTGACTAGGTTTTCTTCGCTGTCTCGAAGAGCCAGCGTTTCGGTTTTGAAGCCAGCAGCCAGTTGCTTGGCTTTTTAATTATGCTATTTGGTAAAAAATGTTGAATAGAGATTTTGAAATGGCAATTTTACTATGCTATAAAATCTTACACAGAGAGAGAGCATTTTTGAAGAGTTGATTGACATTCATTTTCCGTCCAGGGCCAGCAGTTCCCGTTCCGGTTAGTTGGATTTATCCGACGGCGGTTATCTGCTCCATGTTAGAGTTTCTGAACAAGTGTTTCAAAATGTTATAAAGTGTGTCCCATAATTCACGCAAAATGTAATTTAGGTAGAAAATACAGATTTTGAATTAGAAATTTATTCATATAGTATACAGATTGGGGTTATGTATAGAATAGCACATCGGATAGGTAAATGGTCGCCACGGCTTTGCTGGTAAGTACGTACTCTTTTATTGAAATTTTCTATTACTGCGTCGCTTAAATGTGTCTGAATTTCATTAAAACACCTCCCAATTACCTCTTTCAAGGTGGTGGTCGTGGACTTGTTTGCATAGACCTTTCGCTTCAAAAAACCCCAAAGAAAAAAAGTTCAATGGCATTAAATCGCAAGATCTGGCAGGCCAATTCTGATCGCAAAAACGGCCGATTACACGATTAGGAAATGACTCATGCAGAAATTCAATTGTTTCTCTGTCTGTATGGCATGTGGCACCGTCTTGTTAAAACCACATGTTGGTCACATTCATATCTTGTAGTTTAGGCACTAAAAACTGGGTTATCATGTCACGATAATGAACACCATTAATTGTTACTGCCTGCCCAGCCGAATTTTCGAAGAAGAATGAGCCGATAATGCCTCAGATGCATTTGTTTCTCAAAAATTACTAGTGGGTTTTCTGAACCCCAAATGCGACAATTGTGACGATTAACGAAGCCATCAAGATGAAAATTAGCTTCATCACTGAAGATGATTTTGTTCGAAAAATCAGCATCCACTTTGTAAGCATGAAGTTTCAAGTCTTTCTCGAAATCCCCAATTCTTGACTACTGTGCCGGATTGATGTTTCTGGACTGTCAGCAGTATTTTGTTTAGTTTAGTTAAAACAAAACAAAATTTGGATTCTTTTGAATTTTAGTTAAGTTAAAACAATATTATGATTTTAAAATCTATAATAAAGCTGTTCTTGATGATTTGGGTTTCCATCGGTAATGGTAAAACGTATTACTACAACTGGTTAAAAACGTTCATTGATGATACTTGTCCTATATGAGAGCATCCAATCTAGGCCATTTAGATGGGTAATTATATCTTCCCATTGCAAAGTATTCTTTCCAAAATAAACCCGCCTTATCTCCTTCAGAACTGGACACACCCCAATGAAATATTTCAGGTCTTCCCTCTCACGCAAATTGCAAAGTGTGCAGATATCCCTTCCTTCGCTTTGATGAGGCCTGTTGTAGTTCAGCCGTACCATTTCCCTTCTAATTTTAAAAATTGATCCAATTATGTTCCTGTTGCAGATAGGTACTATTGAAATAATTTCTTTCGTTGAGATTCACGTTACACTTTGAATAAGAGAGCCTTTTAGAGGATGCCCGTGCTTTTTCTATGAGCGCATATCTTTCATTCTCATCAGTTAAAGTGATTACTTCGTACAGTGACTTTTTCCATTCGTCTGTAATATCTGCTGATAAATTCAGAACAATACCACAGTTTGCTGCTAACTGTATCCAATCCTTTACGAAGAGAATTTTTTGTCTCCGTGCGTCTCATATGCAAAATCTTTATAATGTAATCCGCGTTGAGTTTTAAAGTTGAAATAAACATTGTTGGAAGCCCTGTTTCCAAACAATACATATATTGTTGATAAAGATTTTTTCCAGTTTGTACAAATTGCATATTTGGCTTTATTTAACTTAATTTTTAGATGTTTGTCCATCTTCATATTGAATGTGAATTCCACTCCCAGGTACGAATATGATTTGACTACTTCTAGTACTCGTCCGTCATATTTCCAATTTTCTTCTCTTGCCGTTCTTCCGCAGCCATTTTTAAAGACCATGGCTTTAGACTTTTTGGTGTTGACCACTAGGTTCCATATTTTACAGTATCCAGCTAGTCTATTAATCATGAGCTGAGCTGTAGGGCATGAGGTGATTCCGCTAGTATAACAATGTCATTAGCTTCAGCATACATAATAACCTTTATCCTTGTGTTACTGAACTCCACTCCACATGGCAACCAGTCAACCACAGTCAACCAGTCAAGGAGCGGGCTTAAATTGCATCCTTGTCTTACCCTTTCGATCGTAAATACATGCTGATGTTTGCTGATACATTTTCTCCATCATTCGGACAAATTTTGTTGAGATTCCTAAATTATAGAGCTTGTAGAATAGAGAATTTCTGTTAATTGTGTCGAAGGCAGCCTTGAAATCAACAAAAAATGCATAAAGCTTTTTATTTTGACTGATCTTCCAATGGGCCTGTGACTGAAGAACAAATATGTTGTCGATAGTAGAATAACCTTTACGGAATCCGCTTTGAAACTCACTTAGCTTCTTTTCCTCTTGAACCCAGTTGTTGAGCCTTTCATATACTATAGATGTAAATATCGTAAGTGTAAGGAAAGATATTCCTCGGTAGTTTGCTGGGTTATCCGGATTTCCTTTCTTAAAAATTGGCATAATTAGCGCTTCATAAAAATATTCCGGGTACGTACCAAATTTGAATATTATATTCAATGCATCAGTCAGTTTTTGCCTGAAGAAATCTGTGCTGTATTAATCGAATTCAGCAGAAATTCCATTCGATCCCGTGCCTTTTCTCTCCTTTATATTATTATTCAGAGCCAGATTAACTTCCACTTGTGTTAACGGCGAATCCAGTTTCTCGATCATGATAAGTGGCTTAGCAAAGCTACAAGACATTTTGTGGGAAGCACTTAATAACGACGAAAAGTGTGATCGTAATTTTTCCATTGGAATTGAGGCATTTTCGATAGTAATTAGAAGCTATAGCAAATTTTTCGTCATGTAACCTGTTTTTTCTTTGCATGTATTTTCCTATTGTTTGTTTACTTCAAGGTATTCTCTTTGACTGCTGGGCATATCAGATTTTCTTGGAAGCTTTATGCCCAAAACACATGTGCAGAAATTCGGAATGCTTTACTGCAAGCAGTACTGCAGATGAAACAGATGCGCAGAATTCAATTTGCAGCGGTTGCTGTCAATGCGGGGAAAAATACGAGAGTACAACACAGACGACAAATAATTCCCGTCTTTTTTTTTCATCGTATGCATCAGTAGCTGAATTTAAAAATTCGATGCTGCTAAGTCTATTTAATTTAATTCACTGCGTTGCTATGCAGTGGATTTAGAAATAGAGACATATTGTAGTGCTGCGTTGGGTGCAGAATTTATATTTGTAGCACCACATAATAACATGTGTATTCTAATCCTGCTGCGCAATGAATTCTGCACGTGTGTTGTGGGCATTAGCAATGCTAATGACCTTTTTCTTAGTTTTTCGCATGAAGAATCATACCACTCTTTTTTTCAATACAGGAGGTTCCTATTTCGATTGTGTTGCCGCTTCATATATAGCTTTCTCTAATTCACATATTGGTATATAAGTAGTGGTAGATTACTTACTTACTTAGATGGCGCTGCAGTCCGGGGTGGACCTGGGCCTCAACCAACACGCCTCTCCAGTTAGCACGATCTTTGGCTAACCGCCTCCAGTTGCGCACTCCAAGTTGGTTGAGGTCCCCTTCCACTTGTGCGCGCCACCTAAGGCGAGGTCTTCCTCTACTGCGTTGTCCCTCCGGACAACCTCAAAGTTATAGCTGTCTATCCTGACGTTCTCTCCGATTCTTCGATGTTGTGTGTCCCTTCTTGTTGACAGCATATATTTTGTTTTGCCCTCATTCACCACTAAACCCATTTTTGCCGCTTCTGCGCTCATACCTGCAATAACGCACCAGTGACAGCTCGCTGTGTTCTGCCAATGATGTCGATGTCGTCAGCGTATGCAAGTAGTTGCACAGACTTTTGGAAAATTGTGCCCCTGGTGTTGGCTTGCGAGTTTCGCACAATTTTCTCAAGAATGATGTTGAAAAAGTCACATGACAGCTCATCACATTGTCTAAATCCTTTTTTGACATCAAAGGTCTCGGTGAGATTGTTTCCGACCTTTACGGAGCAGCGAGCGTTCTCCATCGTCATTCTGCACAATCTGACAAGTTTGGCAGGGATGCCAAAGCTAGACATGGCTCTGTATAGCTCGTCTCTATAAATTGTGTCATATGCGGCTTTAAAATCGATAAATAGATGGTGAGTATCGATTTGGACTTCTTGGGTTTTCTCCAGGATCTGCCGTAGTGTGAATATTTGGTCGGTTGTGGACTTACCGGGCCTAAAACCGCACTGATAGGGTCCAATCAGTTCGTTGACAAATGGTTTCAGGCGTTCACACAGTACGACAGACAGGATCTTGTAAGCGATGTTAAGGAGACTGATGCCTCTATAGTTGGCGCAGTTTAGAGGGTCTCCTTTCTTATGGATCGGGCAAACAATGCTGAGGCTCCATTCCATTCATCAGGCATACTTTCCTCTGACCAAATCTTAGAAACGAGTTGGTGTATGCTCTCTACCAAGTCATCTCCCGCTGCCTTAAAAAGCTCGGCAGATAAACCGTCCGGTCCTGCAGCTTTGTTTGACTTCAGTTTGGATATTGCTATCCTTACCTCATTTTGGTCAGGTGGACGGAAGTCTTGGCTTTCATCGCCCAGGTTGAATGGTTCATTCTGCCTGACAGCGGAATATGTGTCGTCTTCGCCGTTTAACAGTCTGCAGAAATGGTTTTTCCATGTCCTCAGCACCGACTGTGACTCCACTACAAGGTTTCCTTGTTCGTCTCTACAGGTCTCTGTTCGGGTCTAGTAGTGGTAGATTGGCTCTCTAAAAAGTTAATCTTTGTATTCAACTTCGACTGAAAAACATTTTTTTAAGCCATTTTCCATTTCAATTTTATTTTTGGCTTTTTTGCAAGTAGGTGGAGCAAGCTTTTCATTCCCTCCAATTGTTACAATGATTGGAAGATGATCTGAATATGTGATCTCCCCGACCTCAAAGTCATCAAATATGGAGCACCAGTCTCCACCAATAAGACCGTAATCAATTACGGAACTGCCCTGCTTTCGGATAAAAGTATGCTCGCCTCCTCTATCACTTCTCGTACTTCCATTTAAAACGCATAAGCCAAAATCATTACACAGGTCAATAATTTGTTTTACTTCTCTATTAACTTTAGTATCTTTACTGTAACGTTTTCCAAATTCAATTCCATTATCTGCCTCCATATCACCCGTCCTCGCGTTTAGGTCCCCAATTATCATTATATTATGAGTTTTAAGAGAACATAATAAGTCATAAAATGAATCATAATTCTGCCAATTATTGCCGTTAAGATATATTGGCGTAATGTATAAAGTTTTTCCAAATTGATTTATTTTTATCTAACCCATTTCATTTTCTATTTTTACCTCGCATTTGATAAGAAATTCGTTTTTTACAGTGCTATAAGTGTTCCACCACTGGCTCTTCCCTGAATAGCAGTTTTCTTTGCCGGAATCCAGAAACATTTGTGGAACGGAAAATCTTTTTTCAAAATTCATGTTTTTTTTTTTTTTCAAATAAATGTGTAGCATAATTATATCGTAGCATAGTATATATTTAAAAAATTCGGGGTAAAAAATCGTATTGTTTAGACCGCCAACATTATAAGCTAAAAAGCGTAGACATACTTGAATAGTTTTTTGGTTTTTTCATATCTTGGGCAACGCCAGAGTAACTGCAATTTAGCGGGTCTATTTCTCCAATTGCTGGCTGATAAGGAACAGCCAGCAATTAAATTAGTGTACTCTGAAATATGTTCGCGTCTGCTAATACCGAATATATATCTCGCACAACTATTATAAGACATTAAGCTTTCTTTTGGATTCATGGTCCATGTCGGCAAATATTTCACAGCCATAGAGGACGATAGGTAATATGAATGACCGAACAAGTTGTAATTTCACATTTTTTGGATGTTGGACTAAGACCCCGAAGAGCGCCGTAGATTTTGGAGACAATACTTTTTACATGTATATCCCAACTGAAATTATGACTAAAAATGATTCCGAGGTTCTTTAAACTATCTACGTATTCAATTGGCGAATTGTTGAGATAAATTGGGGGAAAAACTTCTGTATGCCTGCTTCTGTTGATGACCAAGGCTTTAGTTTTTGTTGGATTAAGGTTTAGCATGTTTTCTTCCGACCAGGTATATATTGCATTTAAATCGCGATTTATATATGCTAGAGCTTCACTTTTGCTCGATTTAGAAAACATCAAGTACAACTGTACATCGTCAGCGTAAATATGGTGTTTACAATTACTAAGACTCTCTGATATATCATTTATAAAACATGTAAATAAAAGTGGTCCAAGAACGGAACCTTGTGGCACACCTAAGGGAACTAAAAGTCGCGACGAACATTTATTTCCATTTACAACGTACTGATACCGATTGGACAGATACGATGACATAAGAGTACGTAAAGAACGATCAAAAGAAAAATTAGTTTCTAACTTCTTTAGTAGAATACTATGGTTTACAGAGTCAAAAGCTTTGGAGAAGTCAAGAAACACGATTAAACCCAACATATTACTGTCCAATCCAGCACGTATATCTTCACTTACTTTTAATAAAGCTGTGGTGCAGTTGTGTTTGGAACGAAAACCCGATTGATATTTTGTGATTAGCTTTTTATTATTTAAGTAATGTTTAATTTGAATGCTCACTATCTTTTCAAATACTTTACTCAAAAAAGGAAGTATAGCTATTGGACGGTATTCTGAATTTGTTGGGGTCGAGGATTTAGGCAGTGGAATTATTTTTGCAGTTTTCCAGCCATCGGGAAATTGTGAGGTCATTATGATCGTATTAAAAATGTGTGCTATTTGGTTTAATAGGACAGGAAGAAGAATTTTTATAAAATTAGGATGAATATTATCCGCACCCACTGCCTTAGAATTTATTTTTAAAATTTCCAAGCCGACATTTATTTCATCTATAGCAGAAAGTGAACATTTTTCTCCTACAGAACTGCCGATGGGAGAAGGTCTAGGTGAATGTTTTGTATTCGGGACAGATTTGATGAATTTTTGATTAAGCTCATCAAGGTCAGTATTATGAGGTAGCGAGGTTTTGGTTGACCTAAGTCCACACTGGCGAACATTTTTCCAAAATTCTGAACTTGAATTACTGGCGCAAAATTTGTTAGTGAAAAAAGCCTGTTTGTTTCTACGGATAAGAGAGGTTACAGCATTACGCGCCACTTTAAATTCTTTATAAATAATTGAGCATTTATATCTCCTCCATCTTGAGTATAAAAGATTACGTACTTTTATTTTTTCGCTTACTTCTGTTGTAAACCAAGGGAATTTTGCTTGTTTGGTCTTTTTTATTTTGATAGGAACATGCTTATTAAAGAGATATTGAATGTTCGTCTGTAAACACGCAATCTGACTATTTACATTGTTCGTTGTATAGACTGGAAGCCAATTTAAACTTCTACAGTCATTGAATAAGGCTTCCATATTTATATTAGAAAAATTATGGAATTTTCTAATTGTTTCAACCTCGCATGATGCAGAAAACTTAAATGTTAAGAAAATTAGGTCGTGATGAGAAAAAGGTGGTGCAAGTAGTTGGTCGTAATGCAGAATTAATTCTGGGTTCGATACCATAAACATATCTAATAAAGACGGTTCCTTATTGGGCATAAAATGTGTGGGTTGAGTGCAGTTTGCGAAACTTAAATTAAACAACTCTACCATATCTTTAAAGCGTTTGTTTTTGTTATTCAAAATATTAAGGTTAAAATCCCCACAGAGTATTATTTTGTTGTACAAAGGAGCTAAATCTTCTAGTATGTCCCTTATGAGAACGTAATTAGCAATGTCGGGGGCCATGTATAAGCATCCGATTAATAGTTTGTCATCGCCACCAATTATCTCAACAAATATGAATTGTACCAAATCGGCAGGTGTCGATTTTAACAACATAAAACTTATAACCTTTTTTAACATAAATTGCACAGCCCCCTCCAACTTTGTTGTATCTATCAGCGCGTTTTAATCGAAAGTCGTCAATCCTAAACAATTCATCCTTTATATCCGGTTTCAGCCAAGTTTCCGTAATACAGATAATATCCACCATGCTATCATCAAACAAGAGTCGCAAATCATCAATTTTGTTAACTACACTTTGTGCATTTAAGAGACATATATTTATACCTTTCTTTTGCTTACAAAGAATATTAAGTAAGATTTTCGATTCATCTATGCAATTACCCCATGATGGAAAGTTATTTGTCATATCAATAAAGTAGACTTAACATAGAAACAAGTGACGAACAACACATCTATAAGAAACTCACAATTTAATTTAAGGTTAATAAATAATGGAATACACTTAAATGAAAGGAATGATTTGGATTGGGTGAGGGAACTGGAATATATAAATAATAAACATAATAGTAAACATAAAAATAAACATGAATACAAATATAATAAATTTACTGAATCTACCCTACTACTGCATTTCTGCTGCAAAAGAGTTGCCATTATTTACTGCTGCTGTTTCACATCTCTCGGCGATAAAATCGAGTGATTCTTCATTGTTTATGGTAATGTTCCTTCCATTTTTATATTCTTTGACGATGACAGATCCAGATCTTGTGAAGACAGAAAAAAGCTTTCCATTCCGTTTCATACGGGAAGCTCTTTGGAGAAGAATTCGATTCCTGTTTGTTAGACTTTCATTCAGGTAAATTTTTTCACCAGAATCCAATCCAACGTCCCGAAGACAAAGCTGTTTTTTTTCTTTGAAGCGATGTTCTGCTATCGATTTCAGTACTAGGTTCCTGTCCATCGGTGTTCCGAATTTTACAATTATGGGCGGATCGTTGCTATTATTTCCTTTGCGGTCGTTCATATTATTTCGCTTAACAGACCGAAAAATAGCTTTCAGATTCGGTGGAGGGTCGCACTGAATGGTTTGACACAGGCGATTAAAAACCGTCGATAAGTTTTCTTCATGCAGCTGTGGCACACCAAAGAGAACAGCATCGGCAGCGAGCTCTCTTTTCTCAAGCGCGTCACATCTTCTCTTCAGGTCGGCTAACTCATCATCTTCATCACTTTGTTTGCTTAATTCATTTGAGTGCTGCAATTCAATTTTCTCCACACGTAACTGCAAATCATTGATAGACTGGTCGACTTTTTGTATATATGTGGACCAATTTTGTTCGATGCGTACTATTAGGTTGCTGAGGTCACTGCGCAAATTATTTATTTCACATAAAAGTCGGTTTGTTGTTGCTTCAGCGTGTATCTTTAAGCGTTCTTCCAGCTGCGTGAGAGTAATTGTTTTTGGTGTGCTGTTTGGCGTACTCTTAAAGTTTGGAGCTGATGTATGTTTTGGTGTTGAGACTTTGGAAGATGCTGCTTTTGCATCTACTGCAGCTTTGGAGCGAGTATTTGGCGCGTGAGCGGGCACATTCGAGTTTGCGTTAGTGTGCATGTTTACGGAGAGAATTGATGTACATAAGCAAAATTAAAACGAATTTGTAAGAGCGGTGATTTATGCGAAATTAAATTAATTTTCTACTAACTTATAACACACTGTTATTATTATTTCTTTAACAAGAACTCGCGCAAAACAAACTCGCTAAATTTCACGCACATCAAATGATTTGTTTGTTATGGATATAATAGTTTTGACTCAATTTTACTGGACGAGAAAGGCAATACGTCTATTCACTTGTCATAACTTTACGTTAATTGACTTATTGCTAGAATGTTCTTTCTTAGTTGCAACAGTTCAACTTAGTTCACTCCGCAATCACTGACATCTTTCCGTTCTTTTCAAATATTTTTTTTGTTGAGCACACTTTTACTGCATTATGGCATATTAATTTTCTCCTCACATACTTTTTTAACCGCTTCACTTTCAGGTATAGAGTCTTGAATGTTAAGGGCTTTGAAGATGATCTTTTTGTTTTTAATTTGATCTTCCAACCATGATATTGTTTTTCTTTCTCCTCCTATAAATGTTTAAGTTGTATTTTCAACATTTGATTCTCTTGTGATAAATTATTCAGCTGTGTTGAGAGATTCCTCACATGAGTAGCAAGGTAGCAAGCCCTTCGAAATCCTTTTTTGTGGGTATATGACTTAATTTCTCCTCTAATAGAGAAGACATGGTGGTTTGCATTGTGCAACGCATATTCATCCCTCATCATCACCGCGTACTAAACAAAATGATTCGGTTGGTGAGATCTCGAGGATTTGAGTCTGGTTATAACAACATAAACGAAAAAAAAAAATTCTACCTACTCAATCGACAGATGACTGTATCTGTCCAACAGTGCACAGTCCTTCTTTGTTCTTCTTCTTCTGTGTTGAGTTGTATTTTTGCTTTCATATTTCTTCACTCAAGTCCGTAAGAAAGAAGCTTAAGCGATTGCAACGCTCAATTTTTATTGTCGAAAATGAGATACAAGCCCCGAATGAAACGCAAACAAGTCAGTGGAAATTTTGGATTTTAATAATGTTCGTGGAACATTTGCGGTTATGCATATAACATGCTTGTAGTTCGCATAATGTGTCTTATAAATTCAGAACTGTTTTGTTAGGTGCTGACATAATAAAATATAAAATAAATTATTGCTATCACTTTATATTTATACATTGTGTAGTAGTAGGTATATAATATTGTTTAATAGTTTCATATGCAAATCCACCCAAACTAAACGAAAAGTTGCCCCAAAATAGGAAAATGTTGAATCGAATAATAAAAAATCACCCCGAACTGTATAATATTATTGCTTTTATTAAATAATTTATGTAGTTACAGTTACACTTCGATGTTAGATATCTTCTACAATTTATGTACACTAGCAAAGACGGCTATTATTTTCCTTTCAATTTCTTAAAGCATCTGCAATTAACTTACTTTAAATGACACTCTAAGAGTTTCAAAAATGCAATCTATCTGCAAGGCAAGCAGACTATTATTGGGCAAGTCCTGGCAAACAACGAAATAAGAGGGATAAAGTGAATAACCTAAAGTCGTAGCCAAAAAAAATTTTGAGCAAGGAAGGATCGATTTTGAAATTGATCCTCCCTTTCTTAATCGTTTCTTTGCTATCTATGCCTCTGGATTATTTGTATGCCCAAGTTTATTTCTCTTATTCTGTAGAGTGCCAGAACTTACCAGGAGATATGCATAATCTAGAATGAATTAGAAAAATAAAAAGGAAAAAGTGCCCCAAAAATTAAATATGTATTTCCAATTCAGTAAAAAAAATTTATCAATCAATTTTTTGTAGTTGTTGGTTTTCATATAATTTTTTGGTACCGTGCTTCATTTTCGTTTGGGCCATTTTTCAAATTTCATGCATCCATTTTAAACTTCAAATGGTCAACGGAGCGTATTTTCTAACTAATCATTTAAGCAAAATCGGATATGCAGTGGAAAATGACAAAGGGCCTTACCAATAATCGTTTTTAATCTTCAACTTAAATATTTTGACGGTCACAATGGATGAAAATTTTCGCCATTGTGACCTCGTAAATGTTAGCCTGGACACTAAAAATGATTATTAGTACCGCGGATAGTCTAAATAGCCTAATGTTAATTTACCAAAGCGTCATACTGCCAAATTAAAGAATTTGGCTTTATGTCACCTTCACAACACGACATATATCCAGATTTACAGATTTGGTCTTATGTCGCTGAGCCTAATGTCACGGCACCATAGATCTACGAAAATATGTTTGGTGGGACATAAGTCCCGACTTTTTTTTCCGGGACTTATGTCTCGCTGGGCTGCAACATAGGTCCCCAATTCAATTAGGAACATAGGTCCCGAAAAAAGAATTCGGGACTTATGTCCCTGCGCCTTGAAACTTACTTTTCAAATTGATGATTCCTCTATGTATAAATACTCAATGGTAGCAAGCCCTTCGAAATCCTTTTTTGTGGGTATATGACTTCATTTCTCCTCTAATAGAGAAGACATGGTGGTTTGCATTGTGCCCATGCCCATCACAGTCATGTTACCAACTAACATTTCTGGGTGCCTTCTGCTTCTGGGGATGTTTCCTCCAGCTTTCTTTTTGCCGTAGGCATCGATTTAGAAGTGTCACTTTTAGCGGCTTCTACTGTATTGTTAGGAGTTCTTTGCATATTTTCAGCGGTTTTCGAGACACAAACCACTCTCCAAACTATTCGTCGTGGTGGTCCATTTGTGATTGTCTTTCGGTCCTACAGATATGCTACAAAATATAATAAGCTAATATTTCTGTACTTACTAGAACCATTGAGTTTATATACCTAGAACTAAAGATTTTGTTTTCGATCTGTCAAAAGTCGCTTGAGTCACGGAAACTTAAGGCAATTTATCAAAAAACTAGTTGTCACTTTAAAGCCACAATGTTACAACTTTTAGGTGCATTCGACCTGCTAGGATATTATTTTAGTTGTGCTTTGAATTAGTATCACTCTCACTTTGCTTTAACCAATTGGAAATACTTTTTTACGCTTTGACAGGATAGGTATTTGATCGTTGAGATACAATTTGCACAACACCAGGTGATCAGTTGACAGTTCAGCCCCTCTCAAAACACGAACATAACAAACCATCCTTTTAATACACGACGGTACCACAAAGAAATCTATCAGCGATTTCTGCTGAAGACTTCGACGGTACCATGTGTATTTATAGATATCTTTGTGTGGAAAGAAAGTGTTCAGCAGAAGTCCAGCAACTTCTCTCCATTCGCGTTCTGATTGGGGTATTTCCCAATCGCGCTGCCCCATGTCGAGAAATCCACACCCATGTGAGTATTGAAATCACCCATCAGGATATAAGAATCCATATCCGCAACCTTTTCAAAGGCTGCATCCACTTCATCTAAGAAAGCTGCGTACCCCGACTCCAGATTCGGTGCATACACTTGCAGTAGAACTAGAGTTGATCTTTCAAGCTTAAGCTTTAAGATCGCAACTCTCCCTCCTAATGGTATCCACTCCAATACTCTGCCTGTCAGCCTGGGACTTGTGAGTATCCCCACTCCCACCTGAGCACACATTGCAGGTGCCACTCCCGACATGAAGAGTTTCCACCCATCCGCAAGGTCCACAGTTCCAGAACCCCTTTGCTTCGTTGAGGAAACACCAACTATAGGCATGTTTTTTTGAAACTTCGCCACCCAGCCATTCATTTGGACAATTGCCAGCACAATAGCCAGCAAGATGAAGCCAGCCGAACAGTGATGGGACTTCTACCACTTAAGTGGTATTTCTACCACTTTTTGCTCAACCCAGAATTCTACCACCCACAAATCCAAATCTACCACTTTTTCAGATGGGGACAAAATGGAACAATAACGCATATAATAACAAATACCCACGCACTATAAGACATATTTTCCATCATCCACATAATAGAAACCGAGTGGTTGAATAATTTTAAATTTTTTTGCACTGGAAAATTGGTATACCTACTGGTACTGAACTTTGGGAAAAAAATTGTGATGCTTTGTGAGGTGACGTTTGCAGAGCTCAAGAAAATTTGTTCTGAATGTTTGCAAAAAATTATTAATCATAATTTTGGGTAATGAAGCCCTGAAATTACGCCAAAAGAAATTACGTCAAAAAGTGTTTTGGAAAAAATACCAAAATAATTGCGGCGTAATATTTTTGGCAAAAAACGACAAAAAATAAAAAAGAAAATTCACCAGAATGCCAGGAAATTACGCCATATTTTTGAAAAAAAAAAAAAAAAAAAAAAAAAAAAAAAACCAAAAAGTTAAATGGAAATTCCGACAAAAAAAAAATTAAATAAGGCTCGAATTCTGACATTTAACCCAAGCAGGGGGGCAACATGCCCCCATACGGTTTCGTTTTTCGTTTGAGGTCTTATTTCACGTTTTTTGGTGTTTTTTCCAAAACACGTTTTGGGCGTTTTCTCAATTTTCTTAAATGGAAAAAATGCCCGAAAGAGTATTGGAAAAAATGGCAAAATTAGCGGCATTTGTGTCAAAATATTTGGGCGATTGTTCCTAGGAAAAAATGCTACGAATTTGTATGGAGGTTTTTGGGCTCTTTTTCCACTTTAATTTTTTGGCGTAATTTCAGGGAGCCAATGATAGCATGATATCAGCATTTATGGTATGTTTTAAAAATCTACCACTTTCTACCACTTTTTGGTTTCCCAATATACCACCTTTTGCTTGCCCTCAAGTCCCAACACTGCAGCCGAATGAATTAAGGCAATAAGCCTAAAAGCATACCAGCATTTCGTATAAAATTATGCATTTAGTTGAAATATTTGATAAATTCTAACATTTTTCTCTGGAATGTTGTGTGCATGAGATAAGAACGCCAATGATTTAAGCAAATTGTACGGAAATTCTAAGCCACTTGTTGCTTTCAGCGCCACCTGTTTGTTCATTGTGAATTGGATTTAGCCAGCTGCCAGCCAGCCGCTCTCCAACTGGTGAGGAAATCAAGAGTTGTTGCCAGCAGTTGCCAGCAGGTTGTTGTTTTAATTAGCATGTGAAATGTGTCTCAACTGGTAACTACTGGCAACTACTGGCAACCACTGGCTGGGGAGGTTTTATAAAAACGCTACTTATATCTAGTCGATATTTGACAGCCTCCCCAACAAGCTCCAGGTCTTTTCCCGTGAGCGAAGAGATGTTCCACGTGCCTATCCTAAGTCGATGCCATTGTCGAGTAGCCGAAAGTCCACTTATGCCCCTATAGGTGCATATCGCATCCACCCTCTGACCACCATAATGGTTTGCGAGACCATTGATGGGAAGCTCGTAGTCGTTTCGGGTTGAACCCGGCCGACTGCCGAGCGTGACAAGCCGACCACCAGACGCTCGCAAACTGCCACCCTTTAGACCTGGCTCCAAAGGGCGCCCTATTTTGACAGGTTTGGCAATATCCGAGGCTCGCTTTTTTCGCTTTACCATCATTGGATGTGTGCTTCGTTAGCCATGTCTAGGTTGACATGTTGCCCGCCCCCCACAACGGGTAGGTCAGCTACTTTCCTATCTCCACTTTATTACTGCGTTAATTATAGCCACTTTTATAGATTAGCTATAGATTCCCAAAAAAATACGCCTATTGTATTCTTTTACACTTACATATTCCTATATTAGTTATTTTTTAAAAATATGTACGTTGATTTGCAATTTTTTGTGGTTACGCGGTTTTATTTCAAGTGTAAAATGTCACAATGACGTTGTCGAAAGCTTAACGCGTTTACCATTTTGATTTACAACCAAAATTACGGATCGTAATATTACCAACATTTTGTAAATGATTTTCCATACACATTTTGGCAGTTCATTTACCAAGCCGTGAACTTAACGTTTACGATGGTTTAAGACGTTGCATGAATATCAATAATGTCCTTATGAATTCCTCAGTTGGAATTAAAAGTAAGTTGTATAATGTGTTTTCCTACCTTGACCAAAAGAAAGCCTGTCTTTCACGTCACTGCTTTTCTAAATAAGAAATTTACAGCCTAGACAGTGCAAAGGTTCTAATTAACAACAGAGGGCAGTACAGATTTCTACTAACTGCGATCTGCGAACGTAATGTATGGTTAAACTTAGTTCAAAACAGAACGTCCAAATCACGAATCGCAAATATTTCCATTGCTTGTTTCGATGTCAGGGGCGTTGCACTGGCTCAGTATTGAACAGTGGTTAAAAAAGAATTTAGGAAACACCTAAATATTATTAAATTCTTAAACAAAAATTAATAAAATAATTTAAAACTTTGCATTGCTGTATCGGCGCTAATAAGAAAAACTGTAATTTTATATTTTTTAAATTAAATTCCATACAATACCTGTCAGTGGTAAAACCACGTACATAATCCCATACATCTTAAGTTCAGTATTTATTTCCAAGGTACCTACATTATGTAAAAAATAAATTCAAATCGAAAAAAAGTTAAAAAGTTACTTCTTAATTGTAAGCGTATTAGCAGTTATTTTACTCTGAAGATACCTTATATGTTTCATATACGATAAAGAACAATTCGATTATGTTATAAATATTTACGCCGTTCCCTATAGGTATGTATATTGTATATGCCATAATTCCATTAACTCATATGTATGTGAATTTCTCCAAACCACTACCAATAGACGATGGTAGGTAAATCGTATACCTACTTGTTGATTCCCATAATTCTTTTCAGTTTTCACACACATTATTTTTTGCTACTGAACACGTACAGGGTGTTAACTTTCAATTAAATAAAAATATCTCTGATTTGCGGAAATAATATAATAATCAATGACAAATTGGAAATCCTGATTTTGTTTCGGATTTTTTTATCGTTAATTCAAATGTTTCGCACCCCTATCTGTTATAAAAATAGTAAGTTTGTATAAATTTTCTCAAAATTTTCTCCTCCTGTTCTTTTCATAAGTCATTGCAAGACAATTTATTAATTTATTTATTTTGTTTTGTAAAATTAAAAGAATAAATCGAAATGTTTAAATACTAATTTATTATTATTGGTTTTAAGTTAATTATATAATTTTTTTAATGAGTTTAAGCAAGTTTTTTTTTTTTAAATAAATACAATCATGTGAAAAATAATAGGGACACTTGCATATAAATTGTTCAAAACACAACTCTGTTTCAAGTACCTACCATAAATTTGTTAGAAACGGCAGATTAAATTATTTGTTGGGATGTCGATAAAGTAAAGTAAACATAACATAAGCCTATCTATACATATAATAAATATAAAAATAAAAACATCACTCCAAACTTAATGATAATATTCTTGTTCTTTGTATTTTTACGAAATACCGCAATGTGTCCCTATTATTTTTTACATGACTATAAATAAAAACGTGGCGCAACAGGTCAATATTGACACCCTGGGCCCAGCTTCTCACAACCATTGTTTTTTTTTGGGAACGAATGGATTTTTTTATTAGGTGCTACTATTTTGTGAAAAACTGGCCTGATAATAGATATTGAATTCCTAGTAGGTACCTATTCAGATACAAAGCCTTAAAGCTGATGTCCATTCTTTAGGTCATAATATGTACACACAATTGTTTATCTAACTGTTTTATTTATTCTCATGCATTTGCATGAAATGGAATGGAAATGCATATACCTACATTATTTTCTTTAAATATATGTAAATATATATGTATATGTATGTAATGTACCTACATATATCAGAAAAAAAATTTATCTTTACCTGCATTTTCCGGGCTCCTGGCTATCCTTGATATTATTTTTATTTTATTTTAATTATTCATTATTCAGGAAAAGAACAATAAAATAATATATTCTTTCAAACTTTCCGTACTTGCGTAAAATTAATCTACTTGCTTTGTCGTAATACATACCACCCTGTACGAGTATGTACATTGTACATATATGAAGAAAAATATTCAATAAAATATGGACCTGTAAGCTCCTCCCTTATTTGATGAGTTGTATTCCGATTTGGATTGTGGTTGTGCTAGTAAGTACATAATTCGAAATAAAACATAACAAACACATAGCATACTTTTCCGTGCGCATCTGTTTTCGTTTAGGGACGGTAAGTTTCGCTTCGCCTTCACATATTTATAGGAAGCATCTTGATGTGGGCGTATTAATAGGTTTTGAGTAAGATTATTTTCTTTCAATAGGAGGTACAGTTACAGTGTTAATTTCTAGTCAATATATTTTTATATGGGTACATGATAGGTACATCACGTCACGGGGTCAGGCACACGAGGTTTATGTATATGACATATCTATGCGCAATGTGAGAGAACATACTTTGCCAAGGTATGTATTGTGTAGCATATATAGAATATGGTAGAGTATTAGCTATCTGTCTCTCTCGTTCGTGAATATGTATTTATTTCTACAATTCATGTAGATGCGACGCGACATAATGCCCAGTAGGTATAAGCCCAAAATTTAACTAACTAAAGGTATATAAGGCATCTTGCATAAATATTGCCCTATTCGTTTAATTCAGAAAACTGCGTGGGCAAGAATGCGATGGCATAACCTTTTCACGATCTCCTATCCATTCTCATTCTCCCTAATTCATTCAATCTAATTTAAAGAAAGAAGCACAACCTACGCAAAATTATAAAGAAAATTTTTCTTTTGCGAAAGGACCATATAAATACAAAACCCAAAAAATGTTTGTTTAACAGATTATTTTTATAAATAATTAAAGTACCTATACACAGTTGTAGGTAGATATGTACCGTAGCTACCTACTAGTATAGCTATTCTTAAAAGTTAAATAAATTAAAAATATTTAAGGCAAGTGAACAATACCACAATACCTATACCTATTTACTATGCATTAAGAAGTAAGGGAGTGTATAGTATGGCCTTAGTTGTCCAATTCCAGATTAAACTTAAGGAACAGTTCGTTGTTAAATTTGCATTTACACAAGTACTTGCCTTTGCTAACTTACAGATGATTGAAACTGAACATTTATCAGCTGTTATGTGAGGTTCAACTTTCCTATACCGGCCGAAAAAAAAAAAGGTGTATTATTACAAATACATTTTGTATACCCTTACCCTCCACAGTAAGGTATATTAACTTTGTCATTACATTTGTAATGCCAAGAAGGAATCACCTGATTTTATCAGGGACAAATTCTGAATCGATTCAGCAATGTCCGTCTGTCTGTCTTTCTGTTCAAAACACGATAGCGTCCAAAGGAATCGACCTAGCCGAATGAAATGTTGTGAGAGAACTTCTTTCTACCGTGTCGTCAGGTAACAGGTTGGTATTAAAAATAGGCTATACCTATAGGTTAAGTGTTTCTGATACCTCTCACACCAAACTAATACTAGACTCATGCGTGTACGTACTAACTCACATCGTTAACTTTTGCATGACTTGTATATGAAGTGGAGGGTATCAAAGCAACCCGCCAGGCCAGACCATTGATAACACATTATCTCCTTTTTTTATTTACTTCCATGGCTGGATTTTGGCTTAAATTTCTTTGACTGTGTTTTTGACTGGATTTTAGATTTTTGACTGTTTTTTTTTTTTCAGTCAAATCTGATTGAAAGGCGGATTTCAAAACGGCAACGCTAATCAGCAAGCGTATTTTTCTATGCGAGGGTCATTAGGCACCTTCTTATAAGGTTGACAAAGTGGAGGGTGGTGCAGTCGACGACGGATATAAGAAACCTCTAAAATCCAAAAAAATTGTTTCTTATATCCGAGTTGTTCTTATATGCGAACACGTGTATAGAGAAGAAGAAGAAACGGTGTTTCCACATGCGTTTCTTATAAGCGAGTTGTTCTTATATGAGTGTTTCTTATATCCGTCGTGGACTGTAGTAGTTGTGGGTGCCGTGAAATAACGCCGATCGAAATAAGGCCGAATTTCAAAACTCGGCTGTATTTCCCACTAAGAAAATAACGCCGAATTCTACGAATTTTCGCATTTAAAAGCGAAATTAGGCCGAACATTGTTTACGAAAGAAAGCCGTTTTTGAATGCAAACTTTCTTTAAATCCATGGACCCTAACCCTAACCCCAATTTAACGCCTTCAGATAAACTCCAGAGTGATATAATAAAACACAGATAGTTCAAATTTCAATGTGATTTATTTGAATGGAATCGAAATCAGTAGAGAGCGATGTGATAAACAATGTTTTTCGATTTGTTTTCCGGCGCAAAAACAAACAATGAAGGCGGTTTGCCAACACGTGAACAGGCAACGTATAGCTGACCGTGCGAAAAACAGGGAAATTTGAGATTAATCCCACAGACTTCCAAAGATTATGGTCTTGCGATTATTATTGATTGTCACCGCAAAAGCCAATTGAACGGGGAACTGAACCCGCTTGAATTGGAATGGAAGGACAGTTGGAATAATCGGAATTCGTGGGATAAGTTCTTCCTCTTTGCCCTTGATGATCATCGTTGAATCACATTGTTCATCAGTTTCTTGACGGACAACCGTTGCACAATTTCGGATGATTCAGATTCCGCAACATGATTATGATCGATCCCACCTTCAGCTGAAAATTATGCGTTGGAGTTCCTGGCACATCAAGCGAGTTCAAAAAATCCATCGGATAGTTGGTCGCTTCATCGTCGTCGGTCACGCTGTCAACGGATTTGTACGAATGCAGTTCTCCTGCGATTTGACTTTGAATAATGAAATTCAAGCTATCGAGTTATCGACGTCCTTATTCTTCGCTGCTAGCATTGCCCGTTCACTAATCCAATCGAGATTTTTATAGTTTTGTGCAATTCCGGGGAACACTCTGGTGATGAGTTCCTCCTTCGAGGATGTGAACTCGCAAAAAATTTCCGGGAACGATATCAATCCAGTCGAAACATTAACGGGAATTTGACCATTGCCAAGCGCCAGCAGGTTAATTTCTCCACCCAAAATGCACGCAAAACGTCTTTTATTACAATGGATTTCACAATTATCCGAAATTTTCCACGCTTCACAACGAATTTTCCCCTTTTACATCATCCAACATCATAAAATCATGCGACAAATTGCAAAATTTCGTTGAAAAAAATTCAAATTTTTCGCGTTTTTCCGGAATTTTCTATTTTTCCATTTGAAAAGCCATTCCGGAACAATTGCACACAAAATGCCATACAAAAAATCAATTTTCGCTTTTCCCAATTTCCCTACTATTTATTACAAAAAAAATACATTTTTATTGCGGTAGGTAGTTATAGTCCGTGACTCCGTGTCCGTCCCAACTTAAGTGAAAATTTCTTGCGCTGGTTTCTTCACATCAGGGATTTTTTTCTCTTGGCGAGAAAAAAAAATGTTCCAACTACAGCTAAAAAAAGATATGCAAACAACAACAACAACAAACCCGGAAACGCCTGCTTGCGAAGATATATCACCCGATCGACGATCAAGGCATGACTAAAGTCCATACAACATCAACATCGTCGTTGGCGTATGCCAAAGATACACATTTACCCACCCCTAAGAAAATGAAAATTTGCTGGGTGCTACACTTCTCAAATATGTATTTATTAATGAAAACCAGAGTTTTGAGTAGCTTCATTATAAATAACAGCGGTAAAACCCACTATTAAAAAGGTTGACACGTAATTTAATTAGAATTCCTTTTTGTATTCATTGTGCATGGACACACAGGCTTAATTTTCATGATTTCTTTATTTTCTTTATAGTGTTTCACTTCGTGCATGAAACTTTATGTGTTACTATAATAATTAATAATTAATGATGAAACTCGATATCAGCTAAAACACGTATCAAAAATAAAGCAATTCAGTTTTCCAATACTGCTGCATAATAACATTTATTTGCCAAAAAGATAAAGTAGAGAAAAGCATTAACAATTTCATGTGATCAAAAATATGTACCTTAAGAGAAAATAATATCCCCTAAATAAATTGCTACTGCGCATGTTGGGTACTTTCAACTCTTTCAACTCGGACGGGCTATTACTTGATGTTTTAAGGTCGTGTGTTAAATGCGCTCGACTGATTTTCTAACGCATAAATGAAAGTGTTCAAAAAAGAAATTCACTAAACTCAAATCTTAAAACAGGGACGCTTTAATCACATTTAATAATGTAGATACTTTTTTGTTAACAAAAGAAACTAAAAATAAAACTAATCTTAGACAGATACTCCAAATTTGTCCAACTCCAAAGTGGGAGTGGGAAAGGGGGAAGAGATAAAGAAAATCAATTTCTCGGATTTTTTAAATTTGGCTTGGGACCCGAATTATTGGCGACTGAATTTATTTTGTATTTTACAAACAAAAAGTTTGTTTTATAAATTATGTGAACTTTGTCATTCACGGAGTTTTAAAATATTAGAAAACCAAAAACAAAAAATTTTTATTTTCGGTGAATTTTTGACGTCTTCCAAATATTATAATAATTTAAATAATTTTGTTTGTATATTTTGGCTTAAATGGTCTTGTGATGGTTTTGAAGCAATTAAAACGTGTTTAATTCATCTTTGCACCCTCAGGGGTCGTTTGTTGTGAAACGGCGTGATGCGTCGCGTCGTTTCATTCTGCTATTATCATTCATTTTTATCAGCTTTGCCCATGACAGCACAAAACACAAAATTTTTAAAAATAGATAAATAAATAAATAACATAAACGGCATCACTTTATAAAATATCACAGTCGTTCCACTGTCGGGTGAAGAGAAACCCATCTACTTTTTGAATGGTATAAAAGCAAAATATTTACATATTTTGGACATACAACTCCAATCATTTTTCATTCAGTGTTTTCGAACCTTTCTTTTATCGATTACCATAGTTGGTATTACGTACCTACCATTATTGTTTAAGAATTCAGAAGCAACAAGTTACAAAACAATCTTGGCATCTTTAAAACGCATATTTTGTGCAAATAAAATATTTTTTTCTGATTTGTTTTGTATTGTTTTTTTATTTTTTTGTCAATTTGACAAAAAATGTAATTTACGACATTTCCATACAAGTTATTGATCATATACACAAATTTGTGTTGGCTACACTTTTCCAGACTATTTTTTCTACAGTTTTAATCCTCTTTTCTTTACCAACAACAACAATGATAATAAAACCTGCCTACATGCGGTCATTGGAATGATTACGACTACACACACAAAAACAAGTCGTCAATGGAATGAAAGACATTCTGGTAGATATATAATAAGGGAATAGTGAAATCGAAAGCAGAAATAAATTCTATAATAAAGTCGAAACTAAAGTCCAAGCACGTACGGTCTTCTTTTTTCGCACTCACTCTCTTAGTAAATGCCAAATGAGATTGGCATTCAAAGCGCAATGGTGTGAAACGAAACTTGCACACGCCACGCCACACCGCACGGCGCACACCATGTCCATGCGAGAACCGAGAATTGCTTATGAAAATGGTAAATGGATATCCGGTCCGGACTTCGAAGTAATCTACCTTTCTCTTTTCTACTCACTCAAATTCACTGACGATCATGGAAAGGACCACGCTCTTCTATATGTATTGTAAGCCTGTAGTAGTCATATATTTCATATAAATATATATACCTACAATACGTTGATATGTACAGTACCTATATATTTAGATGCATTTTCAAATAAGCTCGTTGGTAGGACATTTCTTGGCATTACATATTATATACATACATAATTAACAAAGTTGGCTTTAACTAAAAGATCTGAATATTCTCGCCAATCATCCCCGCTATTTACTTGTTTACTTGGATAATACAACGTTGTGTCTGCATAGGTTAATTCCTTAAGCCTAGTTAAAACTTTGCCCAATCGAATCCAAATACATATTTAGATGATTTTCCCCTTCTTTCCCGTTGACTTCTTTCACACTTACCAAATAAAATATTTACAGGGTGATCACTTTTCGGTGGTATTTAAAAGAATTAAGTATTTTGCAATGTTCGCATTTTATATGTCTTCTGTTATATTTATAAATCGTACGGAAAACCATACGGTATACGAATTCGGCAATCCTCCCTTCATTTAAAGAAAAAACAAATAATTAATTTTTCATTCATTCATTCATTCATTTTTTCACCTGAAATGGTCCGGGCATGCGGACTAAGTAATAATAATAAAAAATATTAAATATAATATATTAATATTTTTATTTTTTAATATTATCTAATAATTTTTTTTTAATTGAAAAAAAAAAAAAAATAGAGTTAGTCTTGAATAATTTACTTTAAATCTTTAACAAAAATTAAGACGTATTAAACATTAAAGCAAGTCACTTAAAAGTGACTCAGTGGTTAGTGTGTTGAGAAAGTGGTTATAGAGCGAAGAAAAATTGAAGGTTATTTCAATAAATGTGAAATGGAACTACTGGTTTTGTAATAAACATCGACAGGTTATAATATTCCGCTCTTACAGATAAATTGTACATACATATAGGTATGTATGTAAATGTAGTCCGCAGTTTATGAAATTTATGAAGAAAAATTAGCTTTACATCTTTTCGTACTTTCGTAGATGTCATACATTTTTTGAAAATATAATTGTTAAGTCTTTCTCTCATCATCAGTTTTCTAAGATGTCTTAGGATATGTAGAGTGGGTGGATACAAATGTTCGAGACAAACCCAGAGGGACAATGCAGTAGAGTACCGGACCTTAACCGACTTGAAGTTGTGCAGCTGAAGGCATTTAGCTAAGGACCAGGTGGAGAGGCTTAATAGTTGAGGAGTCGGTTCACACCTAACTGTAGGGCCACCTATATGAGTCAATTAAATTTTTTTTCACCTGAAATACATTTTTATTCTTTACGCACGGACGCGTAAACATTCGCCTTCTTTTTAAATGTTTTGCCTTGTGTACATACCTTTATTTCTGTGTCTGAAGCGAAACTAAACTACGATTTAAAACTTGAAACGTCGAATGTTGATAAAAAGGAAAAATGTTATCATTTGTATAGCGAACACCCTATATTATAGTGCTAGGAATTTTGAGATGGTATACACATATAACTATTAGCTCGTCCCTAATAAGTGCGTCACGGATTCTGAGTTTGTTGGTACGGGTACGTACATATATCTGTTTGTGCATATTACATTATATACATTATACATATTGAAAATACGGTTCACTTACGTGTATGGCATATGAATTTGGCTTTTTTGTTTCATATCTGGTCTAAGGCGTGGGTGTAAGATGGTTGAAAGGTGGTTGCATTTTTCAAGTTACTTTTGCAGTTATCATTCATATGCCTATTCATTGATGTCAACTGTCTTGGATAGGTAGGTAATGTAGTTTGACATGTAGCAAAAGGTTCTGGTAATACAAATGGTTACTTTATCTGCTTTTGCTTAACATTACAAACCACAACTGTTCAATCCAAATGTGCAGTATAAAGTATACTCACATCTCCTCTCTTCTTATGTATCCTTTCCAATGACAAAGCTGGATCAATATAATACAGGACAAAACAAAATTTGATAGTTTTGTGTAGCTACACCAATTAAATATCTTTTCACCTATATACCTACCCAACCCATTGAATACATTTATTTTATTATCAAAGTTAGTATCTACATAATACTTTTGTCTTTGAATGTATCGATATTTAGGTTTTAAAGAAATTAGTTTTCCATTGCTAGTAAGTATGTGATGTCCCCAATAGTCGAACCAAAAACTATATATAATAGACCGCCAACGCCGCCCACAAACAGTACTTTGCCTTCAAGCTCTGTAGCATAGGATTAGCTATTTATTCACCTATTCGGCCTGTGTAAATCGTAGGCCCGAAATTACGGCACACGCATACTTAGCAAATCCTATGTTAGTTGCACCTGCCAGTGGTTTTCATATCAAATGTGGACAGCAGATGCTTTTTTTGGTGTGCGTTGTGAAAACATTTGCTTGTGGCATGTCAATGCAATGAAACTTTCTATGCGAAAGAGAACAGTCTAGCTATCGGGAACGATACTTCCCAGCAAACATTTACCTTCAAAAATGCCTTCAGATATAGATTCATTTATGATTCAATTTGAATCACATTTCCTGAGAAATGATTCATAAAATGAGTAAAATGTATGCTGGGTTGTTACTGCTTAATAGCGGTGTGTTTGCAACTACCTACTTTGTGTAAATCAGAATGGCGCTGTCAAAGTTCATTGGATTATGAAAATGATCGTAAAATTACCACTTTACCTTTACCCCCGCATTGCTTCTTCAAGTTTTAAAGTGTTATCATCGGCCTGGCCTTTTGCTTGGATACCCTCCACTGCATACAAGTCATGCAAAACGTTTGCCATGTGAGTTACATAGTATTTTTTTGTTTTTTTTTTTAAATACTTTTCCCGGGAAAGGCGTATTTATAAAGGTGCTAGTATAGTTACGCTGACCATCCGTCCTTTATTTAAAAGGACAGTCCTTTCTTTTTAACCTCTGTCCTGTATTTTTTTATTTTCAATAAAGGACGGATTTTGTCCTTTATTTTTGAAACCGTCCTTTAAAAAATTGTATGCATACCATTTATTTCTCAGAAAAAACAGGCTTATTTTTAAATGGCGTACGACTTTTCGATATCATATAAATTTGTCCTGACTTATCAACGCCCAACCCAAACGGTAAGAACTAGGAAGCAAATATTTTGAAACAAAATTCCTTGTATGGCCAAAGTAAGCACTAGAAGCGATTTGGAGAAATTCGAACTCCAAAAGGGGAAAAGGTTGTATCGGAAAATTAATATTTTTCATGCGATTGACTGTTTATGTGAAATCTGTTTAACCCTCACATGGACAGTATATACCCGGGTACACATTTGAATTTTCAACTCTAAATATATCTTCGGTTTTTTATTAGATTTTAATGCAATTTCGAATCAGTGACTAAATTATTGTTTTATTGAAGATAATTATGAAAAAAATTTTGTGAGAAGGTCCTTTCTTACTATTTTTTAAGTTTTGTCTTTTTTTCTGT
Source organism: Cheilosia scutellata (assembly GCA_955612985.1). Lineage (NCBI taxonomy): Eukaryota > Metazoa > Arthropoda > Insecta > Diptera > Syrphidae > Cheilosia > Cheilosia scutellata. The sequence continues at coordinate 80,517,549 of OY015312.1, read as the reverse complement.
CTTACATGGACAGTATCTACCCAGGTAGATATTCGTTGAATTTGCATGCAAAATGTCGATACAAAAATATAATGTTTGCAGCAAGTAGAGCTTAAAAGTAAACTAAAGTATATTGTATGAGACATACAAAATTTCCGTAGCAAATACAATAATAAAATACGATTTATTGCGAAATTGCTTTGAAGCGCCTCAACGATATCGTTGTTCGATAAAAGGGAGCGCTCAAAGCTGTGCCGCTGCCTCAGATTCCTCCAGGCATAGCTTACAAGTATCATCCTCTCTAAGTCACATCTTCCTTAAATTATACCAGAAATTACCATGACCTGTAGTTAAACCCACCACCCATTTCAATGTTCCTCGACTCATGCTTAGAACCCTTCCTTGAGTGGAGTAGGTCGGCCATTTTATTGCCATTTTAGCTTGTCTATACATTGTTTCACTGTTTCATGGTTGACCACCTTCTCAAATGCTTTGCCGTGATCTACTTGTGAATCAGGTGTTCTACCATTCCTCTACCAATTGAAGAGAATGGTTCTGGTCCCAGCAACTTTCCTGTTTTGCAAGGGAGTCCGCCTTTTCGTTGCCGTCGATCCCTATTTGTCCTCGTACCCAAGGCAGTATTACCTGATTTTTAGATGAACACTTATTGAGCTTGAATACACATTCCAGTGCCAATAATGTTGTGATGGTTGTCTGATCCATGCATCTAGTCACCGCCTGATTGTCCAGGGCTATAAGGATATTTCTTCCTTCCACCTGACTCTCAAGCAAGTAGTCCAACGCATGCAACAAAGCAATCATCTCAGCCTGGTATACTGAAGTGTGTTTCCCGAGGCTAATGTGACGGGCTTGTTCCAGATCTTCTGAAAATATACCGGTCCCTGCTGCGCCATCCCCGATGGATCCATCTGTGAAACTCACGGTTTCACCATTCCTCTTTTCTGGAAGTAATCAATTCTCAATACGAGTTTTGTGCTAAAAATGACAGGCTTTCCGTATTGCTTATTGACAGTTCCTGGTTGGTTAGTTGCTAATATATACGGCTATATAAGTGAATGACAATCCAATATTTTTTTTATAGAACTATATGTACTATGTATTAGTAATGTTCATGTTTTTTGCTATCTTATTATTATTAATTTTTTTTATGAAATACCTACAGTTTGTAAGTAGAAAAATTATTGTCCTTTATTTTCCTTTGACAAATATGGTCACCGTAAGTATAGTCCGTCCCGAAAGATCCCAACATGCGCTGTAGAACTTTATTTAAGGGAAATTTTTCCCTTAAGGTATTTTTGATCGCATGAAATTCTCTACTTTATCACAAAGTTTAACGAAAATTCCATTTCAACCCTTTTAATAGTGCGGTTTACGCTGTTATAATAAAGTTACTCAACACTCTGGCTTTCATTACTAAAAACTAAACACATATTTGAGAAGTGCAACACCCAGCAAATTTCCCTCTTCTTTGGGGTGGGTAAATGTGTATCTTTTGCATACGCTAACGACGGTGCTGTGTTGACAATCAGTCATGGCTCGATCGTCGATCGAGCGAGATGTCTTCGCAAGCAGGGGTATGTTTGTTGTTTGAAATGCGCACATAATTTTTTAGCTGTAGTTCTGGTTGGAAAAGTTGTTTTGTTGTCGCTAAGAGAATAAAATCCCTAATGTGAAGAGACCTGCGCAAGAAATGTTCACTTAAGTTGGGACGGGCTATACACGGTAAGTAGCACGCCACATATACATATATATCGCTCTGACGTCAACAGATAGAGTACACATAAGGTACACATTACGTTTTTCGTATGTAGCGCAGTGCACTTCTGACAGATTGTGGGAAATTTCCCTTTTTGAGGGAATATTTGTACTAGAAATGAGCTAAAAGGGATACTTTCTGCTTTCTAGTACAAACAAAAGGGAATTTTTTGTTCTTTTAAACTTTACTTTAATTTTCGTGTTCAACTTCAGGAAGACAATTTATTTTATACACCTGACTGCGTCCATGAACAAGAGCTTGTATTGACATAAAAAGAAAGAAGCCGGGGGCCAAATAACGTAAAATGAAAACGACCGAACGATGTCTCTGTCTATTACAACAGATATGATAGAGCCATTTTTATCTACTGTTTAGTGAAAACGGAAGTGGTTTTCGTTTCGAATTTTACAGAATAAAAGCGGCACGTAGACCTGATTAAGATCTACATATTGTAGCATACATTAGAAAGAGGGTTTAGACTAGGGGGTTCTCTACTTTTATGTTAAGTTTATGATACTGCTGCAGATGATTTTTTCATCCAGTTGGTCCCTGGAGAATATCTTCCTTCCAAATTCGCATATAATGTTGTTTAGGTAGTATTGTAACCTATGATGCCCTATAAGGAATCCTATACAAGGTTTCTGATATCATGTCTGCTATGGGCATTCTTCCCAGCATTTTATGACTAAGTTTTTAGCCAATTTGAGGACATATCAGAAAGATTCCGGTCCAGCGAATGAGGCTTTGGAGCATATTCTGGCCAATTCGTCTGCTTTTCGTTTCCTTCGTAGAATTCATGGTCAGGAACCCACCATAATGGTTCTGTTCCCAAGGCTAAGGTCAGTTTCAAGACGAGCTGATAAAGTCTTGTTTAGCCTATCAGGAACTTATCTGCCAGATCGGATAGTGATATCTAACACATAAAGTCTAGGATAGCCTATCAGGCGGTTCAAGTGGCTGTTAAAGCCTTTACGCAAATATTTATTATAAGTGGTTGGAAAAAATACAGTTTCAGTTGTTATATATTGTTGACGAGCGTAGATTGCAGCCACAACAAGGATTTATTTGAATTTTTAGAAAACAAATTTCTACATAAGTCTCTATGTGAAAAGTAGTTGGAACAATTTTATCATGAACACTAATAAATATTCATAGTACATAAACACTATGACAAACATGTTGTATATAAATAATTGACAGACAAGAATCTTAGAAACTAGTATCACAGGGATTTTATTGCCACACTGATATTTCTTTATCTGGCGGATAGCGTTATGTGTCGCATAATATTATCCGAAAATTTTTCCGGAACCTTTGAAGCTGGCCCTAAGCTTTTGAAGGGTGTTAAAATAGTCATAGTGTAATACTGATTTGGATCCAATGATATGTGAGCTAAGGGCCTTTATAGCTGATTGACTGTTCGGGAATATATAGATGTGAGCGTTGATGCTAATTTTCTTCATGTGGTTGGCTCATTCTTGAATATAGCGTGGATCTTTGCCTGGAATGCACTAAGGTTTTTCCCCATAGTTATTGAGACAGTTTTTTGTTTCGTTATTATACCCTCCACAGGAAGGTATATTCACTTTGTCATTACATTTGTAACGCCAAGAAGGATTCACCGGAGACCCTATAAAGTATATATATTCTGAATCAGGATCACATTCTAAATCGATTTAGCCATGTCCGTCTGTCTGTCTGTCTGTCTGTCTGTCTGTCTGTCTGTCCGTCTGTTGAAAGCACGATAGCGTCCAAACGAATTGACCTAGGGGAATGAAACTTTGTGAGAGGACTTATTTTTACCGTCGTCAGGTTGGTATTGAAAATGGGCTATGTCGGTCAAGTAGTTCTGGTACCTCCCATACAAAACCACTATTAGACCCATGTGTATCTACGTCTGTTGAAATCACGATAGCGTCCAAACGAATCGACTTAGTCAACTGAAATTTTGTGAGAGGACTTCTTTTTACCGTCGTCAGGTTGGTATTGCAAATGGGCTATGTCGGTCAAGTAGTTCTGGTACCTCCCATACAAAACCACTCTTAGGCCCATGTGTCTCTCTGTCTGTTGAAATCACGATAGCGTCGAAACGAATCGATATAGGCGAATGAAATTTTGTGAGAGGACTTCTTTTTACCGTCGTCAGGTTGGTATTGAAAATGGGCTATGTCGGTCAAGTAGTTCTGGTACCTCCCATACAAAACCACTATTAGACCGTCTGTTGAAATCACGATAGCGTCCAAACGAATCGATATAGGCGAATGAAATTTTGTGAGAGAACTTCTTTTTACCGTCGTCAGGATGGTATTGAAAATTGTTTATGTCGGTCAAGTAGTTCTGGTACCTCCTATACCAAACCAATATGGCACGGCGAACATTTTGCATGAATTTTATGCAGTGGAGGGTATCAAAGCATCGGCCAGGCCGATGATAACACTTTTACTTGTTTTTTTGTTTTCCTTTGTAAAATATGTGTGGGAAAATCTGAAGTACTTTTTTGAGCCAGGCGAGGGAAAAAAAGGGATTGGCACTTGCACTTGCGAGGGAATTCTTATGACAAAACACTGGCAGCACTGGCGCAGGAGCAAATTGTGCTAGTACACGGCATGTAGCACAGCGCGCACATATCGGTTGGCTGTTGGTTATTCGTTTATGATGATGCTATCCGCAGTTTTATTGCCTTGCGTGCAGTCCTTCACTATAGAACTATAGGTACTACAGTGGAACTTCCATAAGTCGAACTCTCAAAATGAAAGAAAATAAATTCGAGTTATAGAAACTTCGAGTTATGGAGGCCAAAAGCTGAAACGTTGAAAGCGCAAAGTTCTCAATAAAACTTCGAGTAATAGAGAAATTCGACTTAAAGAAGTTCGAGTTATGGAAGTTTGACTGTAATTGTTTTATTGTACAAAAACAAACTGAAATGCTGAAATTACTTTGAAAAATAAATACGAACCGTGCAGGTAGCCACTCGACATTATGTAGCGTATTGGCACAAATCGTATGTGCTAGGGTAGTACACGGAATGTCGAAAGGCCACACAATGCGTATTTGTCACGAGTGCATCATATCGTGCCTCATACGTATGAGTACCTTATGTGAGTGGCACAAAGAGGGCTAGTACACTGTATGTAGCCATTGGCTCCACTGGTGTACTAACGCTTCAACAGCGCCCCAATATGCTTGCAGATGTATGTTAGTTCTGCACTTAAATTGCTCCAAATTGTATACTTCTAAAAATATATCCCCAGGAAGCGAGTTCCAAAGTTTGCTTGTCCTTTAACGGAAGGAGTTTTGGAAAGTTGATGTCCTCGTGGTTATCAAGTGTACTGTATGGTAATGATCATTAGCAGCCTGTCTTGTGGGGCGTCCAAAAGTTGCATTTCGAGGGATAATGTCTTTGAGTTCCTCGGAACATCTACCATATAAGTACCTATAGAACAAGCATAGGTCAGCGACTTCTGTCTTCTGTGTACCAATGGTTGTAGATTCGATGTGAGTGTAGGGTCTCCAATAAGTCGAACTGCTCGCGTCTGTATGCTGCAGTGGCGTGGCGTGAATAATTTTAGATGGTAAGTCGAAGTCGAAAAATATCAAAATGTCGAAGGGAAGATGTAGGTAGTACCTATCTATGTATACAAAACCTTCAGTTATTTTTTAAAGCCATACAATCGAAAACTCCAGGAAGAAATTAAATTAATGAAGATATTTTTCCATCTTGAGTGCAAAACTTTCATATGTATTTCGTGTAAACATTATTATAAATCATGTCTTATAATATTGTCCTTTATTTCTACATAAAGGTTCTTTAAATGAGTGTTTAAATCGAGCATTTGGGGTTTTTGTGGAGCTTCAGTACAATCATCTACTTACTCTTTGAAACATTTCTTCAAACGTATTTAGGTACGAAGATCATAGCCAAGACTCAAAACACTTGATTTCTCACTTAGCGACTTGTTTATAAACTTTATAAACACATCAGTGTTTATTTTTTAAAAGATACTTACAAAATTCACCAAATAACTCGGAGAAAAGCGTGTTATTTTATTGCATAAGAAAGCGGCCTATGAACAGAGGATACTCCCCTCAGAAAAAATCAGAAAATTATTAGGTAAAAAAGTGGACTATGAGCTATGAGCTATGACTACATCACAGTTCGCACTTCACAGCGCAGCGGTAGGAGATACACACACAATTCAAATTCACCAAATATGTCGGAGAAAAGCGTGTTATTTTCCAGATACATATACTCAATTACACCACAGCGCAGCGGTAAAAGATACACACAAAACCCACCAAATAACCCGAAGAAAAGCGGGTTATTTTTTTGCATAAGAAAGCGGGCGTTGAACAGAGAGGACTAAACTCAGATAAATGCAAGTGTACAAAAGAGAAAGGAGACAAATTTGTTCTATCCAGTGAGAGATTTTATAACCCGTCATATTTCGGGTTATTTTAGATTTGGGTTATGCTCAGAGAGTGTGGGCAGTTATAATACTAATAATGAAGGTGAAGAAGGCCCGATGGGTGTGTGTTTCCGTGTGTATAAAGTTCAATTGAGTTGGTGGGGTCGGGGTATGTAGCTTGCGCAGATGAATAGATACATATTATTAAGTTTATCCCGTGGGTTTTATGTTGCTCGTTTTTAAGTAAACATTGTTGTGTAGCTGAAACTGAAACTTTTAAAAGGTAACCCGGTAGGAATCGGGTTATATGGACGCCACGCCACTGGTATGCTGTCAAGTAGGTTTAGTGAATGTTTTGGGGCCGAGCTCCATATATGGGAACAATATTCCAGGCTTTCTCGCGAACGTCTGACAAACATCCGAGAGTATGACTGACATGAAAAAGCTTCTCAATTCAGCCGTTCGGACTCGGCATAAAATTGTAGGTCCCTTCCATTCGTCCCAAAAATAGAAACTCACACAAAACGAATAGTTGCGAGAAGCTAGACCTAGGGTGTCTACCTGCCTGTTGCACCACCTATTTTTTTGTTTTTTTTTTTAATATAAAACTACCCCTACTAAGCACAACTGCTATCCAGAAACAATTTTTTTCCCAATTGATCAAATAAGATCTATATTCAATTTATTATACAGTGGCTGGCATAAATATTTTGTCAAAACTGTTAATTCGGCTCCGCGAAATTAAGCCCCAGGAAATAAGCCCCAAAAGTAAAAATGAAAAATTGTTTTGATGCAAAAAGTTTCTTCAAACAATTCTAATAGTGAATGAAAAGTTTTTTTTTTTTTCAAAAATCTCTTCGCTAATATTTTTTATGATTTTTTGAATGGGATGATCTCAGAAAATTTTTGTATGAAAAGGAGGAAAAAGTGACTAAAATAGTCATTTTTAGCAATTTTCAAAAAATTATAAAAAATATTAGCGAAGAGATTTTTGAAAATTTTTTTTGCAGTCACTATTAGAATTGTTTGGAGAAACTTTTTGCATCAAAACATTTTTTTTTTTTTGATACCGAGGAAAAATGTCAAAAAAGTAGACATTCACAAAAATTCTAAAATTTTTAAATGGGTACTTAATGAGATAAGGAAAGTTTTTTATCATTCAAACGGAATTTAAATGACCTTTCCATTGGTGCCAAAATTTACATGAAGTAAGTATCAATTAATTATGAGGAGAATTAAATTTAGTTTTGTCAAAATACTTGTGCCGGCCACTATCTCACCCTCTGGCTGCACCAGAAAGATGAATGTTAGCTCAAAATACTCGGTGAAGTATTGCCTAACAATTAAAAGCATGTCTTGAATTGACATACATAGATTTATGAGTATAATAGCAAGTTAAGCGTAGTAAGGTCGAAATAGAAAAGTTAGTTTTAAAAGTTTTTCAACCCTTATAGGACGAATGAGACATGTAATAATTTTGACTTATCTGTTAACATAAAAACTTTCAAGTTCATACTGCTAACGGTTCTTGAGACCCCCCTTACTCCCCGCGACCCCTTTACTTATGAGAAATTCTCACCCACCCACACATATATAAATCAGAAAAAAATCATGAAAATCAGTCGAATGGTTCTCGAGTTATGGAAGGACGAACAGACAGACGTTGCATTTTATAAGTAGTATGGATTTGCCTGTCGAACATGTATTAAAACTTTCGGTTTTTTTTATATTCTTTGCGCAAATAAAAATATTTTTTTCATCTGATACTTTGCATTCATTAAAAAATATCTTTCGCATTTCAGTATGCACATTTTAAATAACTCACTTTTGCTGAATTTCGTTTTTATACCCTCCACAGGAAGATAATTATATTCCCTTTGCCATTAGATTTGTAACGCCAAGAAGGAGTCACCGGACACCCCATACAGTATATTATATTCTGAATCAGGATCACATTCTAAATCGATTTAGTCATGTCCGTCAGTATTTCTGTCTGTCTTTCTGTTGAAAACACGATAGCGTCCAAACGAATCGACCTAGACGATTGAAATATTGAGAGTGGACTTCTTTTTATTGTTGGTATTGGTTAGTACTGAAAATGGAAATATCATTCAAGTAGTTCTGATACCTCTCATACGAAAAACATTTTGCATGACTTGTATGTAGTGGAGGGTATCAAAACATCGGCCAGGCCAGGCCGGTGATAGCACGTTTACTTGTTTGGCATTTAAATGGAAAAAATGCAAGCCTTTATAAAAAATGCGAGAAAATGGCAATGCAATTAAACGGAAAAACTTCAATATGTATGTATCTACCTATATTTTGCGTGAAATTTTAAGTTTGCTGACAAAAAATAAGTTATTTTAGGAAACTTTTTTTTTCTTATAGGTATGTAAAAATTACCTTCCTCTTTGACGGTGAAGGAAAACATAGAACAAATATAAACTATGCATATAGTATACAGTGACTATGTAAATGCAGAGAGCTTACATCGGGCCACAATGCCCCCATATATATTTCACATCTTATGAAACTTTTGTGAAAAAATTGTATAAAAATATTTTATATTTTTATATTTTTCTATATAAAGGCAAACAAACAAAATTTGAAATTTTAGCTAAGTGCGTATAATGGAAACCAGCCCCCATTAAAGTATGGCAAAATTCACTGACAGGAATAGGTGGTCATGGGCTGCTCCAAATTTAAGCGTTAAATGTTGTTACACCTCACTTTCCCCCTTTCTTGTGATTTTTTTTTTAAATCAAGTAGATAAGTTAAATAAACGTACATTTGCCATAAAAAAAAACTAAAAAAATTAAGCCCAAAGACATTGGTTTACAATCTTTTAATATTGGGGTGCATAAAGTAAACGAAATGATGGCAACCCTGCCTACGTGAATAGTAGATAGTCAGCCCCACCCCTTTTCATTTCTCGTATTTCTCAATCAGTGTGCCTGTGTGTACAAGCTCCTCCCTTAACTGCTGCGTTATATACTTATTTTTTTGAAGGTAATCCTCCTATATACATATATTGTATATTTACAATCACCCTGGAAAAGCTGGATGATGTGGGCGTTACAATAAGTCAATTCAGTTGAAGCTAGTATTCTTTTGGTAGTACCTACAGTTGTATCACTCACGATAATGGTATATACTATTTATTAGGTAATACAAGTTAAAACTTTGTCTTAATAATTCATATTTTTTGCTAATTTTGAGAGCTTGCAAATCCTTAAATAAATCATATGTGTATTAAAATGTAAAAACAAAATTAATTTGTTATCTGTGAAAGAAAACAGAGTTACGTTCAAAATTTTGAACAAATGGAAACCACTCGGCTTAACTCTATGTCGTTTCTGTTTTTGTCTATACTTTGACTATCTTTGCCTATCTTACAAGGCAATGTTTCGAACTAAATTTGGAGTGTGTGTTGGTTAATTGTAACTGTCCGGTTGGTGTTGTTATTGTTGTACACTAATATATTTTTTTTAACAAAAAACCCAATTAATTAATAAAGAAAAGGTATGTGGCTAACAGATTTTGATGGCCCAGAATTATACTCCAGTGATCATTGCACTGACCCAACATTTTTCTATGCGTAGAGAAAGCTACCATTAGTGAAAGTGTATATATATAAAAGTGTATTTTATGTTTTCTACATTTGTGTAATATGTATCAGAAAACCCGAGGACAATAAGGCACCTACTTCTACATTTGAAACTATCACAAAGGAGTGGCTAAATAAATTAGATAGGTACGTAACTAGTTTAAAACCCATACTATTAACTTTTTTTAATATGAATTAGTATGTACAAGTAGGTACATATATAGTATGTACATATGCTCTGCTTAGGATTGCACAATAAAAGTACTTAATATCACAACATCTCAGTGACTATAACTTAGTTCGTACCTACACCGTAATCGCCGTAATCATTTAAAACTTTTTTTTTTATTATTTTTTGATAATGGAATAATATATGTGCAGTCAAAAATAAATAAATAGTTGGCGCAACACGTCCGTATAGGCACCACCCTAGGCCTAAATTCTCACAACCATTCGTTTGTGTAACTTTTTTTTCGATCAAACCTGCGACCCCTCGCACAGTTGTCCAGCACATTAACCATTCCGCCCAGTCATAGTGCAGTCATTGTAGTAAAATCTTGGTTTTATTTTAGGTGTACTATTACTATTATAAACTGCAAGTTAATGTAAACAATCTTTTAGATAGAAAAACCAGAACAGCCGCTAACACAGGGAATGGGAAGAACTACGTAGTTTGTTTCGTTTTCTGGGGGATACATCTACACTATGTATAATGTACATAATACACTCCGTGCCACTTGATTACGAACAGGAATTTTTTGTTTTAATTTTACGATATTTTTCAAATCCTTCGCTAATCCGGGAAAAACCAAATACACAATGATTGAAGGATATAGATATTCAGCCTTATTTAAAAACTTTATACACTTTCTATAATAGCTCTAAACGCAAAAATATATATGAGATGTGTATAAAGTTTATAAATAAGGCTGATTATGTTTATATTGTTGAAAAACATGGGATTAAGTTGATAAATGTAACTTTTATGACGCTTTTACCAAAAAAGTCTTAAAATGTACCTTTTATTTTTGTTTCACTTGATTACCAACAGTGGCTTAATCTACCTGTTAGAAACTTAAAAGGTAAAAAAAAATACTAAATTTGTTTGTATAATTAAATAATACTTTTATTCAAAGAGTAGCCATAGTTTTTAGTAATGGCGTGACCAACTCTTTGACAGGTCAGCGCTGTAAAACCGAGACCGAAAAACTGTATAAAAACTGTACCATTTTAACTGCGAATTATATGTTTTTTTAACTATTCAAATAGTTAAAAAGAGGAAGAGGAAGAGGACTGAAGAGGCAAACAACGTATGGTGCTACCGATTCATCAGTTCTTAAAAAATGTCGTCATAATTGTTAAATTCTTGGTCGTTTCGCATGTTTTTAGTTTCCGGGTAAACAAAATACGCAGTTGTAATGCCAAAATCCACGTCTTCACCATCAGCCTCTAAACCTGCCACTTGGACACCACGCCACTGACACACCACTTCGGTGCGCGCCTTGTCTTATAATACTCGCCGAAACCAAAAAACACAAAATACAAATTCAAAGAAAAAGGTAGTTATATGAAAGGACCTCCAGTTCACTAATGAAAGTATTGCCCCTATTATGTAAGACAACTACAACTAAAGTTGAGTTGTCACTTGGTTTTATTTAATTCAAAATTCGGTATTGTCCGTATTGTAATACACAACCTTGATAGAAAAGTTGTCTGTCAAAACACAACAAAGATGGTAGTGGTTGTCTATAAGTTGTTAGTTAGTTTGGGTTGTGTGAAAGTTGAGTTGAATTGAAGACAACTCAACTCAACTAAGTTGAGTTGTCTTACATAATAGGGACATATATTTCAGAACAGGGAAGGAGTAAAGGAAACGAATTTATTTGGATATAATGTATGGTATGTCTTTTCGGCGATTTTATTATGTAAAATTCGCTGCGTTTTCTAATTACGCTGCACAACACGCAACACTCCACATTGCATAGAGCGCACCCGTGAAGTGAATTCGGTAGGAGCCTACCAAATATTTTTTTTTCATGTGGAAAAACTGTATAAATGCTGTATTCTCATGTTTTTGCTGTATATGTTTTTCTGACAATTTCGCGCTGTATCGACTGACTGAAAAACTGTACTATACAGCGAAAAACTGTACAGTTGGTCACTTTAGTAATGGGTAATACCTCCTGATCGCCAAATCACTTCAAGTAGCCTGCTGTGTAGAGATTCATAGAGTGCTGTCAAATAATCTAGCGACACTTCGGACCAGGCTCGTTTGGCTCCATAATTTCTTACGTTTCATGATATTGCGTTCCTCCTTCGTAGGATTTTATTGAAAGCCAACCCCACACGTTTTCCATTATGCTCAGGTCAGGTGAATATGGGCGCCATGCAAGTAGGTTTACATTTTGGTTCTGAATCCAGGTTTTTGTTGTCCGTGCGGTATGTATCGGTGCATTGTCTTGTTGGAAAGTCCATCGCTGACCACCAAATATCTCCGAAAACTGCGGAAAAGTTTTTTCTAGTATCGATTTCTAAGTGATTGCCGTCATTTTGGAGCTTTGGAAATCCAGCTCCACAGTTCCGTAATGGCTTATTGCTCCCCATACCATTACACCACCTCCTTTGATGTGCCGCCTTTGAAGATGTATTCCTTTTTTCTCAAATCATAGAAATAACAACTGTATCCATCAGGTCCGTCCAATTAAAATTTTTTGTCATCAGAAAAGACGACGGTATTCCACCTGTCACACTTGTTGCAAACTCAAGGCGCTCGATTTTACGTACCGCATTCAATTGTGGTCAGGGGTTTCATCGCGTAACCTTTCAGACGATCATCGTCTCGACAATAGCACTGAACGCTATCGTTTTAACGTTGCTTCATGTAACTCTACCACCATCGTGTCGTCTATCGTTTATTTTACACAAATTTGCGGTATCTTTCAGGTGCTGATTCTGGTAAAAGTATGCAATTATAGCTAAATAAAAGTGAAAATTGGTAAAAATATTGTATATTCTGTCATTTTTCTCTCTGCAGATGAGTGTTGGTTTGTGCATAAGGTATGCGCCATCTACAAAATGGTTTTCATACCATAATATAGATACTTACTAGCAGTCCCTCTTCCACATTTTGTTATTGTCTCTCCGTCTTCGTATGTTTGCAATTTTCGTTTTCTTTGTCATTTATTAGAAAAAAAATGATTACTTACAATGTTGGATGAGTTTTTATATTTTTTGAATCATAAAAAAAAATCTGTTACGCGATGAGACCCCAGAGTATATCCAATATAATGAGTAGGGACACACTCGACAATTTCTTTATCAGCAAGTATTACTGTGTCACACAGCCATGAGAAATAGACGGATGGATATAAGAAGTGTTGTAGTGAAAGAAAGAAAAAAAGGAGGAGTATCTTTTCGGAAAATGGCACAGGGTGCTCCGTTAAAAAAAGGAAATTTTTAGCTTGTCATACATTTTTATTAAATATAAAAATATAATTACATGTGGGTTACGCTAAGATACTTTTGCTTGTTGTTGGGTTTCTTTTATTATTTTACCTATTGCATTTTTTGATAATGTCATGCACTCTAACAGGTAGATACCTACCTACATATAATTTTATAAGAAATTCTTTGTTTTGATAATGTATAGCCAAAGTAGGTAATCACATTTATTCTTTATTATGTAAAACATTTTCATTTCAAAATTGTTACAAAAGTACAAATTGGGAAAACGTGAAATAAATTTTTGCTATAAACTTTCTAATGCATCTAAAAATTCTTTAGGCGAACGTGTTAAATGCGCACCCTCATATTCCTTAAAATCTGTAAGGTTGCTGATTTAATTCCAACTCACACTTGCGTTTTTGACTTTTTTTTTAATGTAGCATGCCAAATAATAAAACGCTATTTTACTACCGAAATCAGCAGTTTTATAGTCAGATTCAGTTTTAGAAGCGTTTATTTCGGTTGCGTAAAACAGCCTTTAAGTTAATTGAAATACCAATAATTTATATTCTACTGGCATTCTTTTAGTTATATTGGCAGACTTATCGAAAAAAAAACTTTAAAAAATTCATTTCGTAAGAAATTGATTTGTTCTTCATTTCCAAAGAGTGGTCTTCTGAATTGTTTGAGGTCTTTAAATTTAGATGAATTAAAAGTTCGACCACAAGCAATACTATTAATTTTAAAAACAAAGGGAATTATTTTTAAATGTGTTCGAGCAAAACAAAAGTAAAATATACAGCAGTAAAATATATATAAAAATGTTTAATGAAAAATTACACCTCCAAAATAGGACTCAAAAAAGGGATAGTTTCAGGAGTTCTCACTAAAAGACCAATAAGGTTAAAATTGTAATGCCCTCCATTACCGGCACATAAAAATAGTTTATACCTACATGCATTTCTTTTTGTTCCCGACCGTAGGCCAAACACTTCAAATTATGTTTTCTCATTTCCTGTTTAAATTTATATTTATTCCAAAAACACTTGCACTGTAATTTGTTCGCACCGAAAACTATCACGTGTCACCCTGTATTGTGTTTATCGATTCCTCCCTTGTCAAATAGATCCATGGCGTCCATAATTTTTTGAGCGCGATCCTGAGAACAAAAATTAATATTAATGTAATTTTATGGGTTTAATTAAGTTTTGTATAGACTTACACGTAATTGCTTCGACTGTGTTTGATTACCAATGCCACCGTTTTGAAAAAGCAGAGCAAATTCGCCACTTTTTTTTTCAAATTCGGCATCAATGATACGTTCAATGAATTTAAAGAAGTGTCCTTTTGCTCGAATTTTGTTCTTGTCGCCCGTGGTTCTTGTCGAACGTTTAAAAACAGATATGTTTTTAGGTCCTTACTACATACATACGTTAAGAATTGAAAGATAAATTAATCGGGAGTAAATAATGAATTTGAAATTATAAAATACCATTTTAAGCCACTGCTTCTTAAAATATTTTGCTTGAGCTTTGAGAAGACGAAATGTTTCGTCAATTTTGCTATCCAGTAGAAGAGGTAAATACAGAAATTTCATAAACAGCATATAAGCTTGCTTATTGCATCTAAGCATTTTCTCCAAACCAATTGATTTCTTTGCATTTCTCTTGCATGCTTGGGTAAAATGGAACCAGCAAGAATAGAAATTCATGTTTGGATGCAAATTTTTCAACGCGTTGCATATCGCCTTCTCCCTTCTCATAATCAGAAATAAACGATGCACCATTTAAGCAGCAAATGTTAGAGTCAACATATATGTAAATAAATATTGGTAACAGAGCTCTGTTTTACGTGTAATCAAAACAAATAAACAAACAAAACAAAGTAATAAAAATTTTAGTTACTACATTAAATTAAACAAATAAAAAAATTAAATATGTAATTACCTTTTGCATATGTATGTAGCTGATTAACAGTAGCTTAAAGTCCCCGAAAGGGCATACTTTAAAAGTAGCATCTTTAAAAAATGTCGATTCTGCTCCTGAATATTGACTTGCATCAAGGTGATGACCTTGTCAGATGTGAATATGCAATATGCAAATGAACTCGTTGCATATAATTTAAAGAAAACTTTCGGATTATTTCCCTTGGTCATGCCAAAACTACTTATAATATTTTCATCTTGAAAAGCTTCGCGATTTGGCTTTCTTTGTAGAGTGCGTTTCAGCGTATCATAATTTATTTCGATCTCGTCTTCTCCATTTGATTTCCTTATTTATTAGAAAACAAAACATAAAAATTTAATCTCACATACATATTATGTACACGTATATATAAGAGTTTGCGCGCTCAAAAATGTCTGCATAACACATACACCGTTTTAGTTTTGCAAATGAATAAATATATGTATGGATAGCGAGAACATCATTAAATATTTTTTTGGTGTCGTCGTTGCAACTACTTTAGCACTTCTTTTTTATTTGACCAAGAGCTTCGATTTTTTCCATTTCATGGCCCTGTGGACCATGCATATGCACCATAATCTCTCGCTTTGAATAATCGCGAGCCCTATTTGCACTTAAATATACTCGAGCTCTACAGTCTTTGACACGGCACACATAACATATGCGTTGTCGCTAGATTTTAATTGTTTGTTTTAATATAAATTTGTTCGTCACTTGGGGTAAACAAACAGCAATAAAGAGCAGCCTGCGCGAGACCCCTCTTTAAATTCAAACTTTATATTTTCAAAATTAATTTTATTCGCACTTTAAAAAAACGCACAGCTAAGGAGAAACGCACTGTCCAAAGGAAAGTCCAAATCAAATGATTGCAATTGCTAAGCGAAGATCAGCAAAACATTTTTGGTGCATGCCAATTCTGTTTTGTCTATTACACAGAAAAAAATTCCATATACATAAGTACATACCTACTGTTCACTTCAATAATAAGGTGCAACGACCGGAGATACGCAACAGCTTAAATTTTGCTTTGTTTTAAAACTATATTTAACATTTTTCGTTGCATACTTTTTGGATACATGAATATTAAAAACAAAAAAAGGAGAAGAGTAAAATTAAAATCACTCAATTATTTTAGCGAGTGTTTTTAAACTATGTAATTAATGTTTACAGTAAAACCCGCGACTCAAATGGAAACAGGATGACGTATTGATATACCAAAACAAACTGGATATAAATCTTTCGGCAGTAAGTGAGATGAATAACTCAGCCGATGAACGTACACTCCAACTTGTAACCTGTATAAGAGAATCCGTAACAAGAGCACCCATGAACATCTGTAAGTCTTTTAAACAAAAATGGTTTGACAAAGAGTGTATGAACGCGAGAAAAAAGTCCTTTAACCTTTTGAATGCGTTCCGGAACTTCAACTGCCAAAATTTAAAAAAATGGTACATCGAAGCAAATAAACAGTATAGAAATCTATGTTTCAAAAAGAAAACTGAGTTCGAAAACCATCAAGCTTATGTACTTGGCCAAACAAAAGATTCGAAAGAATTTTGGAAGGTGACAAAAGAAATTAATGGATCGGTCTTTAAAATAGGATCCGGAGTATCTGCTGACGATCTTGCCATCCACTTCAAAAACATGCTTCAAAACAAAGGAGACCTTAAATTTTCGTATGCTGAACCCCTATTCACTGATGACATATTGGATAGCGAAATCACCGTAGCTGAAGTTCAGCTTGTTCTTGCCAAAGCAAAAAATGGAAAAGCTCCAGGAGAAGACGGAATTCCATACGAATATTTCAAGAACGCCACCCCAGCCTTTATTTGCCAACTAACATCTTTTTTCAATGAAGTGTTTTCAAAAGAAGATGTTCCTGCGTCATTCAAAAAAGCTGTGATATTCCCTATTCACAAAAAAGGAGACATTAATAATGTGGAAAATTATAGAGGCATATCGTTTATGAACGTCATCTCAAAAGTATTTTGTGGTGTACTTGTTAACAGGCTTGAGACATGGGTGGAAACCAATAATATACTGACCCAATTCCAAGCTGGTTTCAGAAAAAATTTCTCGACCGTTGACCATATTTTTGTGCTAACCTCCATCGTAAAAGCATTCCAAGCAAGGAACAAGAAAGTTTACGCATTTTTCGTTGACTTTAAGTCTGCTTTTGATCTGGTGAATCGAAATGCACTCTTTTACAAACTCTCCCAACTAGGCATATCTACGAAGTTCACCCATATAGTAAAGGAATTGTATGCAGAATCGAAAGCAGCTGTCTGGAATGGATCAACGTACTCGGAATGGTTTGAAACAGAATCCGGTGTTAAACAAGGATGCCTTTTAAGTGCTCTTTTATTTGCGCTTTTTATTAATGATGTAGAAGCTCACCTACCTGGAGGTGTCCGGATTGCTGACTTGACCATAAATGTTCTTTTATATGCCGATGACCTGGTGTTACTTTCTGAGTCCCCAGACAATCTCCAGCTTATGATTAATCGCCTAGCCGAATATTGTGGTAAATGGGGACTTGTCATTAATGCAGATAAATCAAAAATAATGGTGTTCTCAAGATCCGCCCGGAACCAAACTGCATATAACTGGCACTTCAATGGAAACCCTTTACAGATAGCTAACGAGTACACGTACCTGGGAGTGAATCTTAATAAAACCATGGATTTTAACAATCACGTTAACATTAAAGCTAAAACTTCACAAAGTCTGTTAAATATTTCTTGGAGAAACATATTTTCAAACCAGCGAATAGTACTATCAGCGAAATACAAGATATTTGATGCTGTTGTTAAGAGTTCGCTTTGCTATGCTGCCCAGGTGTGGGGAATCAACGAATACGAGGCCATAGAAAAGTTTCACAGATGTTTTTTGAAGAAACTCTTTAATTTACCTCTAAAAACTCCGAACTATGCCCTGTATCTGGAAACTGGTCTCCCTAAAATGTTTACTAGCACGTTAAAATTGCAAGCTGACTACATTGTCAAGGTTTTATCTCATCACGATGACCGACTGACAAAACGAATGGCACTCTATGAGCTAAGAAACGAGGACTGGTGGCTGTCGAAATGGAAAGCTTTGGGAAATGCGTGTGGAGAAATTGTATTGCTTAACCCATTAAATATGCGACATGCTAAAGATCAACTCTACAAAATAATACAAAGTCATGAAAATTTTGAACGCGAAGCACTTATAGAAGAAGCCCGAACATCACAAAGCAGACTACTTTACTCACAACTGAAACTGAATCTTATCGAAAAAAACTACTTCAATGATGCACTTAATTACAGAGAAATATCTTTAATATTCAAAACAAGATGTGAAGTCCTTGGCCTAAACGGATCACCATACAACGGCAGTTTTATCCAGTTTTGCACCTTATGCAACTTGAGAGCAAAAGAAGATTGCTTCCACTTCATGAGTATATGTCCCATTTTTGCTGCCTACAGAAAAGCAATATTTGGAAAGGAAACTATGTCGCTACAAGAAACAATCACAGTGCTAAACGAATTCGACTGGAAAAAACTCTATTCGTTTTTGAAAACTATTTATAAATATAGGATGTTACTTATAACTGAATTTGTCTAAATTTCATTAAATTTCATTTAAAAATTTCATTCATACCAATAATATTATTTATTTAATTTGCCAACCGAGCTGACGGCAATGCCATAGTTACAAAATTCATAAAAATTATAAACAATGTATCCAAAAAAAACCGAAACAATGAATGAATTACTTACTTACTTTACTACTTACTTACCTTAATAGCTTTTCCACACAAGTGGGTAATGTAATCATTTTTGGGGATTTGTTTTTAGTCTTAACGAGACATCTACAGTGGCCAGCATAAGTATTTTGACAAAACTAAAGTTAATTCTGCTCATAATTTCAACTTACTTCATGTAAATTTTGGCATCAATGGAAATGTCATTTAAATTCCGTTGGAATGATACAACTTTCCTTAACCCATTAAGTACTCATTGAAAATTTAGAACTTTCGTAAAAGTCTACTTTTTTTACTTTTTTCCTCGGTCAAAAAAAAAATGTTTTGATGAAAGAAGTTTCTTGAAACAATTGTAATAGTGACTGCAAAAAATTTTTTTCAAAAACCTCTTCGCTAATTTTTTTTATGATTTTTTGTAATGGGATGATTTCAGAAAAATTTTGTATGAAAAGGAGGAAAAAGTGGCTAAAATAATCATTTTTAGCAATTTTCAAAAAATGATAAAAAATATTAGCGAAGAGATTTTTGAAAATTTTTTTTGCAGTCACTATTAAAATTGTTTGGAGAAACTTTTTGCATCAAAACATTTTTTTTTTTTGATACCGAGGAAAAAAGTCAAAAAAGTAGATATTCATAAAAATTCTAAATTCTAAAATTTTTAAATGGGTATATAATGAGTGAAGGAAAGTTTTGTATCGTTCAAACGGAATTTAAATGACCTTTCCATTGGTGCCAAAATTTACATGAAGTCATTTTCAAATTATGAGCAGAATTAACTTTAGTTTTGTCAAAATACTTGTGCCGGCCACGCATATATATAAAAATGGATACTGATTGTGTTCGGATACGTATAACTTGAAAACCACCGACTCGATTGAGCTCAAATTTAAAGGTAATCTTAGGTATTGGCCCAGGAGTTCACTGAAGGAAATTTGTCAAAATTGGACAAAGGGGCGTGGCACCTCCAATACAAAAAAAAAACGTTCACAATCTTATATCTCAAAAACCGCCGAAACGATTGAGCTGAAATTTACAGACAATCTTAGGTATTGCCCCAGGAGTGCTCCTCTGGAGATTGGTCAAAATTGGACAAAGGGCGTGGCACCGCCCATACAAAAAACATTCAAAATCTTATATCTCGAAAATCACTGAATCGTTTGATCTCAAACTTTCAGATAATCTTAGGTATTGGCCTAGGAGTGCACTGAAGGAAATTGGTCAAAGAGACGTGGCACCTCCCATATAAAAAACATCTTCTGTGGGGTGAAACTCAGTGACGTTATAAGTCGATAACCGCTGGGCAGATTTTTATGATTAATTTTTGTATTGTTCGTATTGCTGTATTTCAGATTTACACCAGAAAGAAAATTCCAAAAAATTGATTTATTCTCATTTTTCACATTTTACAAAAGAACATTATTATCTAAGACCTAAACAATAGATACAATTCCTGTACACGGGCAAAGCCGGGCAGGTACAGCTATATTATATAAAAACGTTGGTGCGTATTTAAGTCCGATAATGGCCGCTGAACCACAGAAGCTAACCGCCTTCATTCTTATTAAAAAATATGAAAATAAATCTTGAAATATTCAAAATAACTATTTTAGGTAGAACAACGTTTGACGGGTCAGCTAGTTTGGAAATAAAAGTCTGTTGGTTATCAGAGGTGATATTTCAAGTTTCTTTTTTTTTCTTTCGTACTTCTGGTACTGCAACCTCTTCTCTCTTCTGTTTCCCACCCATAAATACAGAAGAACCCTGCGCAGCCCTGACGATTGTGGATGAAAAAGTTCTGTGATTAGAACTGCTGGGAAATCTGGAATTCTACACATTTACACCTACTCTTACTCTTATTTTAAATTTGTGTTTATTCTTTGTGCTGATGTAATGGCTGTTAATTCCAGGTTGACCCTCGGCACGGGTCGTATGACACCTTGGTCCGGCCGCGATTTAGGGCCATTTGCCGATACGGCACACAAAGACTTAAGCTCTACACAGACTCCTACAGTGCCTTACAGGAAAGCAGCCCATAAGAAACTAAGTAGAACCCAAATTGTTGTGAGTCGCATCAGCAAACGACCTTTAAGGTTGACTCCCACCTCATCTAATGGTTCACGCTTTCACATCAGTCGTACTTTGCAACGAATCGCAGCGTACGGCTGATATGTAAGTGAGACCCTTGGCTGACACTAACCAGACAAGCTGATTAGCCATTTTCAGGCGGGCGCCCACGAGAAGGACATAAGTATGAGGATTTTGCCCAGCCCAAACTTAAGTTTTTATGAATTTAATAAATGTTTTGTTTTCTCATTGCCAAAAAATAAAGTATTTTATTTGTTTCATTTCAAATTCGATTTGTTTTTTGTTTGTCGTATGTGTTAAAATTTTGTCGTATGTGTTTGGGTGACAAACACATTTGGTGAAAACGTCACATACGACAACGGCATTTTGGGAAACATTGACTCTAATTTCTTACTGATTTAGAATATTGATCTGATTTAAACGTTATTCAGTTGACAAATGTTTTCTACATAAGTCATTTAATTTTTAAGAAAATCTACCGTAGGGTTTTTGAGAAAAAATTGTTTGAACTTTGATTGCGTTTTCCCAAAAGTAGTAAAATGTAACATACGACATTAATTTATCCGAGCGACGATATGTATACGTATACTGGAATATATGGTACGTTTTTAAACGTAAAATTAATATGGACTGACTTAAGGTCATTTAATCTAATCTGCCATTTTTTTGTCCAATCTGAGATATTGTTGTTGGCGATTTACTAAAAGAAAACGACCCATATGACGTCATCATAAATAACCAAGTTTCGATCGAGGAGAATAATAATGCAATGTAAATAGAAAAGTCATTTAATTCAATAAATACTTTTTATTGTAACGTTTTGAAGCAACACTTAGGAATAGCGTTTCACTTCTTTGTTCTATAAAATTCTATAAAATATACGATTTCTACTCTTAGCAATTTTCAAGGTTAAAGGGCCAGTATAAATAAAAACAGGTACTTACAATTTGAAGAAATTTTATTGAATGAGTAGAAATATAATTTAATTTCTAAAGTAAGTCTGAAACTCAAAACCAAACTCCTATAATCTAATGAATAGAAATATAGTAAAATGTGCTACAGTATTTCATAAAACTTCATACTTCCACTAAATACCGTAGCTAATTAATTAATTGAAAATAACTCCAATTTTCTTTCGAATGTTCTGAAAATTTGACTTCAAAACTGGTTTTGTTAAAATATCTGCCAATTCCTCATTGCTTGGAACGTACATCAGTTCGAATTCGCCTTCTTCATACATTTGACGTTTAAAATGATACTTCACAGATATATGTTTACTGCGCTTGTGAAACTGGGGATTCTTCACCAGCTTCATGGAACTTTGATTATCCATCAACAGCAAAGGAAGATTTTCAAAGTCAGTCTTCATCAAATCTAGTAAGAAACGTTTGACCCAAACTAACTCCTTCACTGCTTCACAAGCTGCAACGTATTCGGACTCAGTGGTCGAAAGTGAGACTGAACGCTGTCGTTTCGATGCCCATGATACTGGTCCGTCACAAAGCTTCAAAACGTAGCCGCTTGTTGATAGTCTTGTTTCAACATCTCCGGCGTAGTCTGCATCCGTATAACAGCGTATGCGAAAATCCTTAGTCATTTTGAAACAAATTCCATAAGAAACTGTTCCTGCAAGATATCTGAAAATCCTCTTTACCGCAATTACATGAGCAGCCTTTGGATTCTCAAGGTATCGGCTCACGTAGCTAACTGCATAGGAGATATCCGCCCGAGTAGCAACGGCTAAATACATGAGTGATCCTACTGCCTCTCTATAAGGATAATCAGCAACAACTTTATTCATCTCTTCTTCCACTGAAGAAGTACTTCCACTGAAGAAGTACTTCCACTGAAGAAGTACTTAACTGGTCTTGCGTTTGCCATCCCAAACTTTTCTAATAGCTTTTTAGTGTATGTAGACTGGCAAATGAAAATACTGTTTTCTGGCGTTTTCTTAATTTCCAGTCCTAGATAATAGTTGGAATCTAAAACAGATATTTCAAACTCACTCTGTAAATATTCCAGTAATATTCCAGCATCTTCCGTCCTTTCTGTTGCAATTAGTCCATCATCAACATATAATGTTAGAATAACTGAATTTTCGTTTATTACTCCAAGGAAAACACAAGGATCCGATTCACAGCTCTTGAATTGGATTCTTAATGACGTGAATCTCACCACTGGACTGAAGGTTTCTTCAAAATTAACACCGTATTTCTGTGTGAAACCCCGGACAACTAGGCGTGCTTTGAAGTTGTCTATACCTCCGTCAGCTTTACGTTTCACTTTATACACACCACTGGAAATAGGCTTTTGTTTCTCCGGCAAGTCGACTAATGACCATGTCTCGTTCTTGAGAAGCGAATCCATTTCACTATCCATGGCTTTCTTCCACTCTGACTTGTGTTCACAACTTTGGGACTCATCAAAAGACTTTGGTTCTTCAATATCTATATCAGCATAGGCGATACAGGAGTGACAATCATAAAATTCATCCTTCTTTGCGCTCCGTAAGCGATTTTTGATGTTGTCAAATGGTTTTTCCTCTTGTTCAGAACTATGTGGCTCAGTATCACCTTTCATAATACCACTTGACTCAATAGAGGAAGCCCCAGCATCGTCACTTCTTGAATCCGAAGAGTTTTGATCTCCATGATGGTCTTCATTTTCTTCACACATTTCATTTGATTTGGTATCATATATAGGAACAGCAACCTTAACTTCTTCTTGAAAAATCACATCTCTTGATATTTCAATCCTGTGCGATCCTGGAAGCCAGATCCTATAGCCCTTAGTATGATGAGCGTATCCTAAAAAATTCCTTTCTTCGACTTTGCATCTAATTTCTTTCGTTTTTCTTTTGGAACATGGACAAAAGCTGTAGTGCCAAAAATTTTGAAATATGAAATGTCTGGAACTTTACCAAAACAAATTTCATGAGGACTTCGAAAATCAAATGGATTCTTGCAAGTGCGATTCAAGACGAAGACCGCTGTTTGGACTGCCTCACCCCACAATCTCAATGATAAATCCTTAGCGTGTATCATTGATCTTGCTGCCTCGATTATAGTCCTCATATCTCTCTCGGCACGTCCATTTTGTTGTGGAGAGTATGGAACGCTTCTGTCATGCTGAATTCCCTTAGCGTTAAGCAAAGTTTCCACATTGACATTACAAAATTCACTTCCGTTGTTTGATCTTAATTTCTTTACCGTTGTTCTTAGCTCAGTGTAGAACTCAGACAAGAAAGCATCCATGAAACTGAACACATCTGACTTTCTCTTCAGACAGTATACCCATCGATAGTTGGAAAAGTCATCTTTGAACAGCAACATGTACCTTGATCCTCCGATGCTCGTGTTCTCCATGGGACCACATACGTCCGTGTGTATGAGATCACCAATAGAATTTGCCCGTTTGTTACTCTTGGCGAAAGGTTCTCTGTGATGCTTACCGTAAACACAAGCTTCGCAGAAAGTCTTATCCTCAACAAAACTTATGTTACGGTTGGTCAAAACTTTCTTGACATGTTCTTTTCCTTGGTGAACCATTTTCTGATGCCAAATGTCTAGTGTAGACTTCTCAACCACAGCTGAATGAGCCTTAGAAGGAACTTCAGTGTCATCTATCCTGAACATCATTTTGAATAACGATCTTTTGTCCCGATTCGCAATAGCAACCACTTCATTACCGCTGAGTAATTCACACAACATACCTTTTGCAGTCATCGTTAATCCCTTGTTTATCTGGAACATACAATACGGATAGTATTTGCTTCTTCACCCATACTTGCCCGTTGAAGGCTTCAATGTTAATGATTCCATTTCCTTTTGCATAGACAACCTCGCCATTTCCAACCTTTACCGGTTTCTCCTTGGAAAACTCCTGCAAGCTCGAAAACCACTCTCTTCGGAACGTCATGTGATCCGTAGCACCCGTATCTGCAAACCATGATTCATCATCTTTAGAATTCCATGAGGCATCACCCACAAATGCTCCTTTCTGCTCTTTTGATGCAACACGATTCTTCCGACGAGGACAATCTCTCTTATAGTGCCCTGGCTTCTTACAGATATAACAACGACCTTTTTTATCCTTGTCCACTTCCTGGTCATCTGTTATTTTTGATGCTGCTCCTTTGAATGATTTACTCGAAGATCCGACTTTCTTCATTTGGAAAGCTTCTGAACTCTTTATTTGAAGTCCTAACCTCATTTCTTCCATACAGAGCCTGGTAATGAGATTCTTCAAGGTTCGTTCAGCTCGCTCGGTAGATTCCCACGATGAATGGAAGTGGTTATACGACTCAGGCAATGTCATTAAAATTTTCGTTACGATGTTTTGTGAAATATGTTCACCTAAGTCGGCCAGACGTTTCACAATCCTTTGCAGTTTCGAAATATGAACTCCCATTCCATCGTCTGGGTCTTTGGCATATGTGAAGAACTCCTGCTTCAGATGATGGATATTTACCTCCGATTTACGTTCATAAACTTCCTCTAATTTGGTCCACATATCAGCTGATGTCGCACAAGAATTCATCACATGTAGAGATGGCTCCTCACCCAATGTTTGTGCTATCGTCTTCTGGGCCTGGAAGTCTAGCTTCTCCCATGCAGCGACATTATCCGTCGGTTTCCTGGTGGTACCATTAACAATGTTCCAATAGCCACCAGCCTTGAGCGCAATCACAATATTGAACTTCCATAGAGTCCACTGATCGGAATTATCCAGCCTTAGGATCTTATTTTCATCAGCCATTGTCGAAGTTCAATAATCCGTGAAAAAAAAAAAGGTTCAAGAATGTTTTTCTTTATTTGCAACAATACAATTTCAATCAAACACGAAAGCTGTTTTTATTTAAGGCAGGACTGGGCCCATAACCTAAACCGCCAGTATAAATAAAAACAGGTACTTACAGTTTGAAGAAATTTTATTGAATGAGTAGGAATATAATTTAATTTCTAAAGTAAGTCTGAAACTCAAAATCAAACTCCTATAATCTAATGAATAGAAATATAGTAAAATGTGCTACAGTATTTCATAAAACTTCATAAAGGTTAAGAGTTTTCAACCCAATACATTCACATCTTCAAAGTATGAAGAAAGACAAAGACAATTTCGCCAAAGCAGACAAACTAAGGTTAGGAAAAATTAATTACAAAACTAGAATCGAAATGATGAAATGACCTCGCCATTTCCAACCTTTACCGGTTTCTCCTTGGAAAACTCCTGCAAGCTCGAAAACCACTCTCTTCGGAACGTCATGTGATCCGTAGCACCCGTATCTGCAAACCATGATTCATCATCTTTAGAATTCCATGAGGCATCACCCACAAATGCTCCTTTCTGCTCTTTTGATGCAACACGATTCTTCCGACGAGGACAATCTCTCTTATAGTGCCCTGGCTTCTTACAGATATAACAACGACCTTTTTTATCCTTGTCCACTTCCTGGTCATCTGTTATTTTTGATGCTGCTCCTTTGAATGATTTACTCGAAGATCCGACTTTCTTCATTTGGAAAGCTTCTGAACTCTTTATTTGAAGTCCTAACCTCATTTCTTCCATACAGAGCCTGGTAATGAGATTCTTCAAGGTTCGTTCAGCTCGCTCGGTAGATTCCCACGATGAATGGAAGTGGTTATACGACTCAGGCAATGTCATTAAAATTTTCGTTACGATGTTTTGTGAAATATGTTCACCTAAGTCGGCCAGACGTTTCACAATCCTTTGCAGTTTCGAAATATGAACTCCCATTCCATCGTCTGGGTCTTTGGCATATGTGAAGAACTCCTGCTTCAGATGATGGATATTTACCTCCGATTTACGTTCATAAACTTCCTCTAATTTGGTCCACATATCAGCTGATGTCGCACAAGAATTCATCACATGTAGAGATGGCTCCTCACCCAATGTTTGTGCTATCGTCTTCTGGGCCTGGAAGTCTAGCTTCTCCCATGCAGCGACATTATCCGTCGGTTTCCTGGTGGTACCATTAACAATGTTCCAATAGCCACCAGCCTTGAGCGCAATCACAATATTGAACTTCCATAGAGTCCACTGATCGGAATTATCCAGCCTTAGGATCTTATTTTCATCAGCCATTGTCGAAGTTCAATAATCCGTGAAAAAAAAAAAGGTTCAAGAATGTTTTTCTTTATTTGCAACAATACAATTTCAATCAAACACGAAAGCTGTTTTTATTTAAGGCAGGACTGGGCCCATAACCTAAACCGCCAGTATAAATAAAAACAGGTACTTACAGTTTGAAGAAATTTTATTGAATGAGTAGGAATATAATTTAATTTCTAAAGTAAGTCTGAAACTCAAAATCAAACTCCTATAATCTAATGAATAGAAATATAGTAAAATGTGCTACAGTATTTCATAAAACTTCATAAAGGTTAAGAGTTTTCAACCCAATACATTCACATCTTCAAAGTATGAAGAAAGACAAAGACAATTTCGCCAAAGCAGACAAACTAAGGTTAGGAAAAATTAATTACAAAACTAGAATCGAAATGATGGACAAACAGTTGTCAGTAGCTCAGCAGTATCATCAACAGATTTTAGGCACTGGTAATATAGAAGCGGAGTTCAATTTGTCGGATTTGGAAAATGCATTCGAGGAGATCCGTGAATTACATGCAGATTACAGGATTGAAGTGCTAGACGCCATGGACAAGTTGCTTCCCAGGGAAACGAACGTCGCGACTAAATCAGAATGCAAATCGAGGGACAGTAACAGCGATGGTAAAGCTAATGAGTTGAAGTTGCCTGCGATAACTTTACCTACGTTTTCTGGAGGTTATGAATCGTGGAGGTCGTTCCACGATATGTTCGTGTCATTAGTCCATACAAATGCAACACTATTCGAGATCCAGAAGCTGCACTTCTTGAAGTGTAATATCAGCGGCGATGCAGAAAGACTCCTTCAGGATCCAGCAATTGATAAAGGAAACTATGAACGTGCATGGGAGATTTTAAAGGAGCGTTACGATCATAAAAGAGTTCTAGTCCAAAATTGAAGCTGTTTTTGGGGCAGGCTTCCATGAGTAACGAGACAGCAAATAACATCAAACGAATTTTAGATACCTCCCAGGAAATCATTCATTCTTTGTCGAATCTAGGGTTTTTTTTTTTTTTTTTTTTGTCGGAGGTTGTTACTATCCGATGGAGCACTCAGACACAACTACTGGTCCATTGTACTGCCAAACAGACACCTTACATTGCTGTACTTAGTTTTCCCGTCTTTCGAAGAAAGATAAGAAGGAGCTTCAGTGATGAAGAGCTTAGATGTTCGGCACTCACCACGTCAGCCCCAAAAATCCGCCACCTGATGCGAGCAAAGGCAGGACAACTACAGAGGAAGTGTTCCGCCGTATCATCGTCCTCTCCACAGGCAGAACAGATGGTGGTGTCGCTCAAGCCCAATACATTTAAGTGTTTGGCGAAAGCTTGGTGGCCCGAAAGGACGCCCACAAGCAGTCTAGAGTCGATTCTCCTGAGAGACAGAAGAGAGGACGCGGACCTTTTGCAGATGTCCGGAATCAGTCGCTTGGCCTGTCTGCACCCAGCACAATCACGCCACCGACGCTCGTGTTTGCGAGAAACCCAAATATCGATGGATGACCTAACCACAGATGCAGGCAGACCCAGCGCGGGTTCAGGTCCTGAAAGAGCTTCTTCTGAACCCAGCCTGGCAAGCCCATCAGCGATCTCATTTCCCTGGATACCAGTGTGACCTGGGACCCAAACAAGTTTGACCGTGT
The DNA here is from genome assembly GCA_955612985.1 of Cheilosia scutellata. Classification (NCBI taxonomy): domain Eukaryota; kingdom Metazoa; phylum Arthropoda; class Insecta; order Diptera; family Syrphidae; genus Cheilosia; species Cheilosia scutellata. Next base: position 80,488,770 of record OY015312.1, on the reverse strand, counting down.
TTAGCCTACCGACCAAGTTCAAAGCAAGCTTGAGTTCGAGCACTAGCTTGGACGAGGTGAGAGGGTTAAGCAGCGTTTTTAGTGCAGCCTGGCTGTCACTGCAAACGCATATACTTCTAGCCCTCCACCTGTTTGTCACAATATAGCGCATAGCCATAAGGATAGCGAAAATCTCCGCCTGGAAGACAGTCGCGTGGTTACCTAAAGGGTAGTGTAGTCTAATGTTCTCGCATTCCACGAAGACTCCAGAACCAGACCCCTGTCCGGTTTTAGAGCCATCCGTGAATACACGATGGCATTCTTTCCCTGGCTCAGAGTCCGCCCGAAGCCATTCCGTTGCCTGAGGAAAGTTGACGTGGTAGTTTTGTCGCAGTAGGATTTCTGGTGTCATTGCATCAGACGGCATATCCATAAGACAGGGGTCAAAGGATAATTCTCGCACAAGTTCATCAAAATTCCAATGCGCATGGTACCAAAAGCCACCTCTCTTTAAACGGGAGATGGTTTTCAGTGTACAAACCATGATAAAAATATCAAGGGGGGGGAGGTTCATCATAGCATCTAGAGCAGAACCCGGAGTGCTGGGGAAGGCCCCTGTGCAGCCAAGGCAAACTGTTCTTTGGAGTTTGGCGAAAGTGGCAGTAACACGTTTCCGCGAAAGCCTGTTCCACCACACAACCGATGCATATGAGAGAAGTGGTCTTACCATTGCCGTATAGATCCAAAGGACCCTTTTCGGAGATAAGCCCCATGTCTTACCAAAAGCGCCTTTGCACTGCCAGAAAGTCGACAGCGCTTTATCGGTTTTCGATTCAACATGCTTGGACCAAATAAGTTTTCTATCGAGGATTACTCCAAGATATTTGACTTCGTCAGAGATCGGGATAGTGACACCTTTTAGCACAAGTTGAGTCAGACTAGTGAAGTTCCTCCTTCTCGTGAAGAGAACAACCGTAGTTTTAAGAGGATTCACTGAAAGCCCATTTCTTGTGCACCAATCATCGATCAAGCCCAAGGATCTCTGCGCCTGAGAGCAGACAGTCCTTAGGTTCGAGCCGACAGACAGAACGGCGACATCGTCCGCGTAGGCTTGTGTGTAGGTTCCAGGAAGATTGAGTAACGTTAGCAGAGAGTCTACTACCATACACCATAAAAGGGGAGACAGAACACCACCTTGTGGGCAGCCCCTGTTTACCCCTGTCATGACGCATTTGCCACAATCCGCCTCGGCAATCAACGTCCTGTACATTAGCATTGCTTTAATCCACAACACCAATGTTTCATCTATACCGTGATGTCTAGCTGCGTTACACATGCTGTCAAAAGTCGCATTATCAAAAGCACCCTCAATATCGACGAAAATACCCAACGCGTACTCCTTCCGATCAAGAGCGCTTTCGATCCTACCAACAAGGTTCTGAAGCGCAGTTTCACAGGATTTTCCGCGCTGATAAGCATGTTGCATGTCAGAAAGAGGATGCGATCGAAGAGCAACATTGCGCACGTGCAGCTCAACCAGTCTTTCCAAACTTTTCAGCAGGAAGGAAGACAGACTTATGGGTCTGAAACTTTTGGCGAGAGTGTAGTCAGTCTTACCGATTTTTGGTATGAACACGACTTTAACCATACGCCAAAGAGAAGGTATGTAGGCCAAGGCCAAGCTAGCGATGAAAATTCTTTTCAACGTCGGCATCAGCTGACTAAAACCTTGTTTCAGCATAGCCGGGTAAATTCCATCCGGACCAGGTGCCTTGAAACTCTCAAACGATGCAATTGCTTATTTGATAGCGTCATCCGTCACCACTCTGGATGCAATATACCAGCTACGCCGCGTGGTGTTTGTCAGTTCCGTAGTGGCCACCGTTTCCGGTACCACTGAAGAGCGCGTAGTGATCTGATTTCCCGGGAAATGAGTCTCCAACAGAAGACTGAAAGTCTCCGCCTTTGGCTCAGTGTAGGTGCCATCAGATTTTTGGAGCGATTCCAGTTTACTTGGTCTGTCCCTTTTGAGGACTTTAACAAGTCTACTGGTTGCACTTAGTGATTCGACCTCCTCACAAAATTTCCTATAAGAGCCATTTTTCGATTTACGAATCAGTCTCTTAAATTCTTTTTGCTTCGATCGATTTTGCTTCGACAGATTCCAGTCTTCTTCTAAGTTGGTTTTTAAAGACCGATTTAGGAGCTTCCTGGTTTCTCTGCGAATACACTGCAGTTCGGTATTCCACCAAGGTACCGGTTTTCTGCAGGAGTTTTTTGTAACCGGACACGCTTGTTCAAAACAACGGATAAGGACGCTGTTCAGATCCTGAGCAGACCTCTCTACCCCTTGTATTGACCTTAATTTAAGTGGAGCTTTAACAGAATTGCCAAGTTCCTCCTTAAACCGTGCCCAATTCGTTTTTCTCGGGATTCTACTCTCTTGCGAAGGTGAAACTTCACAGTAGATTTGAAATTCGATGTATCTGTGATCTGACAAAGTGCTATCTGGCGATACCCTCCAATTGATGATAGTCTTGGAATGCCTGTTGGACAGGGTAATATCGATTACTTGCTGTCTCCTGGCTGTAACAAATGTAGGCCGACGACCCACATTGTTGATGGTGATGTCAGACGATAGGATGAAATCCAGAAGACGATCTCCTCGTATATTGCATTTGCTGCTGCCCCAAACAGTGTTTTGAGCATTAGCATCGCAACATAAAACAAGACCAATCTTTTTGACCTCGCAGTACTCTATGAGCTCAACAACTGCCTTTGGTGGTGGAGGAATTAGAGAGTCGTAGGAGAAGTAAGCCGATGCAACAAAAAAGGTTTCCCAATTGCCATTTGCATGGTAAGTGATAGTTGCAGCAACCAAATCTTGGCCACAAAACCGTTTGATTTTAACTGCCGTGAGGGATTTCGATACAACAAGACATGTCCTAGGTCTCTCGGACAGTTCATCGTAAAGAACATGGTATGCACCGCTCAACTCACCAAGGCCACAGATGCGATTTTTCCACACCCATGGTTCCTGGATGGATGATATGCGGTTTTTTTGTCCTACTGACAGCAAGCCTCCTACTTAAAAAAACAGTAGCAGCCTTACAGTGTTGTAGGTTGATCTGAGTGAACAAAATGGATGTAAACTCTGGGTTACGACCACTATTAGCACTACTTGACATTGAAATGGAAATTAATCCTAACAAGGTGCAGATAGGGACGCATGTCGTACCTAGACTTGATGATCTCGGCAGAAGCCTTGTCTATGCTCACAACCAGAGAGCTACCATCTTCATCGTGACGGTTTTTACTCTGCCTGTGAGAACGGACAATCCAGGCTTTTGTGTCGAGACCAGGATTCTGGGCATGCAAACGCGTTAGCACGTCCGCCGATTTCCCCGGTTTCCCAGGAATCCAGCAGACAGCACGCGTGAGCTTGGGTGGTTTGTAGACCTCAAAAATTGTGGTCCCGTGGGGAGGGATCTTTCGGCACCATGTTGCTGACCCATTTCGAGGTAAGCTGCGAGGAGGTATTCACCGTGAAGGTTCCGTCCTTGAACTCACATCCCTCAACCTGGATACAAGCATTAGTTGCCGCGGCAAGCTCCAAAAGATGTGCTTTACAGTGTTTGCACTCTGCATCGCTCATGCTATTGTCATTGCCTGCTTTCCCTATACGAACTGCTAGAGAGGAGACAGCGGCATCTTTGTAGGATGGCCTCTTGTCCCGCACCTTAGCGTTCGAAAGAAGCACTCTGACCGACAGAGCCATCCGCATCAACAAAGTTCTGTCCGCTGGTACTGCAACCTGGGTTGGTTTCAGCACCTGCATCATTCAGTACCAGTGCACGGGTAGCTCCAACGATTAGAGGGCCTCGGGAGCTCTCGCCTGTAGGTGCGATCGCGACGTCCAGTTTCCTTCCGCCAGTACTGCTTCCATTTCTGGTAGAAGTACCGGCTTTGTAATCTAATTGGATTCCGTTCTCCAAAACTAGAGAGCACGACCTCAGTATAGGTTGTTGGCGCTAGAGAAATATGAAAAGGAAAGAATGTACCCTCGAAACAGACCACAATAATTGTGAACTGAATTCCACGTTTTGGGATTAACGCCCAGGGCTACCTAGATATCATAAGACTTTTAACATACAGTCTCTACGTCCAACCAAAGATCTAATTATACCTTATACATCGAGCGGTCAAATTGAAGTTCTACTTATGTGCCAACCTGGTGCACGTCTCGCAAACCCGGGCTAAGCTGCGGCTGGGGGGGTTACAAAGATTGTCACTCTAAGTGGCTCGATACAAAACCGTCGTGAGAACATTACAAAAATAAAATTACGTGCACAAGATACGATGATTTCTTTTCCTAGTTAATTTACCTCAACTCACCCTTGCGGTTAGACCCAGATGGAGTGGTCAACCTGTCTTTGCCCACCCGTCCATGGTTCTCGTTAGATTCTGTGAGAACCCCTAATAGCTCTAGGCTAACTTTTCATCAATCAAGACATCAAAAGGAAATAATTCAATTCATTTTAGGATACATCATCCGAACAAAGATCTTTATTCAAAGAAAAACTTAAGTTACTAGGATTAACTTAGGTGTTCTTTCTCTTAAATCAACTATATTCAATACCGATATTATAAATGAATTCATGATCAAAAGAAAAGATAGGGTCTGTATGATCTTTTAAAGAAATTTACTTTATGATTCAACTTTACTTTTTTTTTTTTTTTTTTTTTTTTTTTTTTTGTCGCCTAAATCTAATTTACGTTACTAAAAGAAATAAAGGGTGGTTGCACTTCTAAGGGCTAAGATAGCTTACGAGATACGATACTAAAGACTACGAATTATAATATGTAAAGTGTCATATTATAATTTATGTGATGTAAAATAATTTATGTTGTATAAAGTAAATTAAAATGATGTACTTACTGGAGCTGCAGCTGGAAATGCATTACCATTGTGCTCGATGATTTTCACTGTGGGATAGAAAATTTAGGAAATCCCTAGCGGATGTCTTATCCTGATAAGTACAATCCTCGATAGCAAAAGATATTATTTTACCTCACTTACGAAAGATAAGAATCGCTTTTGCGAATATTGAATTTTCTTTATTTACTAAATAAAAGATACGGAAATTCTAAATTACGCGGTGCAATCACTAATTATTTTGATTAAAGAAAAATAAGATTTGTATTTTAGCTTATTACAAAAACAAATTTAATTGAACACCATTCAAAAAGAATAAAAAAAAAACATTATTAAAAGTTATGATGAAAGAAAATTGCTAGGATGTATGGATGATCCTTCGTCAGCTGCAGATAGATGCCTTCGGCTTTATCCTGTGCCGTGAAGTATCCCCAGGATGTGTGCCTTCCGCACGAGAATTAAAAATTTTGGACGAATGCCAGGTAATGTTCTTGCGAGGATAAACGCTGCGCAATATCAAAAGTTTTCGGTAGTTATTTAAACTTATTGTCGGTTTTTATTAATCACCGACCACAGGAATTGTTCACTGATTTATCGTTGATTATGAGACCACGCTCAGGTATAATTTTATCAGAAAGTTCCACCAGGAACTTATAAAATAATGATTGGAGACCACGCTCAATTAGTTCACTTATGTTTAATGATTTTTGGAGACCACGCTCAGGTTTAATTACGATAAAAGTTCCATAGGAATTAAAATAATTTTGGAGACCACGCTCAATTAAGTCACTTATGATTAATGATTTTTGGAGACCAAGCTCAGGTATTAATTAAAGATTAACTGTTCCATAAGGAATTAAAATATTTTTGGGAGACCACGCTCAAGTACTTTCACTTATGATTAAAGTTCGCATTTTCGCGATAAAAGATTCGGCAATACGAGCCATCACGCAATTATAATAAAAAGAATAATTATTTTCGAGAACCATGTCTCACGCGTAGATTGTTATAAAAAAAAAAACAATCCGCGACCAAAAGAAAATCCGAGGCAACATGCCAAAGACAACCAAACTGTATGAGTACCAAATATCGACTGACTTACTATACCGAATACTTCTGACTTACTCAACCCCACGCAAAAATTTTCACCCCATTTTATACCCACTCAACAACAAACAAAAAAAACTAACCCAAGCCAACATCAACATACGATGCGGCATTATTTCTCCTCCATGATCATACTATACCTCACATAACTATAGCTATAAAGTCAAAAAATAACTATAGCTACCTCTACCTCGCCACGAAACAAGTTCTCCCATTTTTTTACACAGGTTTGTGTGTCAGCCATATGGGACTGCAGTCAACCAAGCACAATGCCTTGCCTATGGCTAAGCACATGCTATGGCTGAACGAGTTGGCTGTGGGAAAGTACCGCTGCACAAGTAGATATGGTACGAGGCCATGGTAAGAATTACTCTCCCAATGGTGCGAAGTCTGGAACAAAAAAAAACTACAAGGGGGGTGTGGTGCACAAGCAAATATGTTTGTCACCTTGTTCTCGCTGCGGTATGGAATTTTCCTACGCAGTGCATGGTGTTATGGGTATATACAAAAAATAAGTGTGCGCGGCTGTACCTTGTTGTAGTAAACAAGATACCGCTGCGTATGCGATAATCTGCTATTGGGACAATTGATTTGTCGCAGTGGAGTGATTAAAAGGGGTATGGTGGTAATTTTCCACTGTTGTACTCGACTGCAATTTTTCGCGTAGTACAGTCGGGCGCGTAAAAAGTGGACATGTATGAAAATAAAAAAAATGTTTACTTTTCAGATTTTTACTTTCAGCAACCAGTACAGCTTCATTAGGAGACCGCACGCGGACAGACTCACAGACTTGAGGGGGGTTTATTCTCTTTTCGAGCTTGGGTCGCTTCTTCTTGCTTTTCGGGTAGGCAGAAGAGGAGGCAGCGTCAGATCCAAGGGGTTGGTTGGCTTCAGTTGGTGAGACCTCCACCGACCGGTTCCTTTCCAAAGGCGCCGCCGAAGAGCTGACGGATGTGCTTGCGCCTTCAGCAGGTGCAGCTTCTTTGCGCCGCAGATCCCTCAGCTTCTTCCTTTTCCTTTTCCGCTGTCCCTTAGACAGGCACAGCTCAAGGACCGCCTCTTCAGGAGCCCGTTCAACCAAGGTGTCCCGGGTCTGACCGTCAGTGGCAGTGCAGTGAGCCACAGCTTGTCTCATGCTCAATTTGCCGAATGAATCAGACATAGAGCCGCATGAGTCGCTTGTGAATTCAGGTATGAATGTTGGGACCTCCAGAATCCGTGTCCCGGCCGTAGTCGAGAAGACTACGGGTGGATTTTGGTAATGGCAATCATTACCACCTAGAGTAATCAATTCCTTTTGTTTCTCCATTCATAACGTTTTTTGAGTGTTTACCACTGGCTCCTGTGGGAGGGATTTACTGAGAATAGGCTAGCCGTTGCCTCAAACCCTCGAATCTAGGGTTACCAGTAAAACATTGGGATGCCATTTTAATTTTTGTTATCCTTCAAAAGCTAAGCAGCACAACCCAACAGCAATGGGAAGAGAAGATGGGTAGTAGTAAGGAACTGCCAAATATAAAAGATTTTTCCGATTTTTTGCAATGCCGTTTTAGGACGCTGGAAGCTGTGGAACAACAATCGACCACAAAAGCAATAAAATCAAAACCTGCAACTCAAGTTTTCCATTCTCGACAAGTGCAAAAAAGGCAACTTAGCTGCAAGGTTTGTCAAAAGGGTCAACATCGGTTGACGATTTTTAGAAATGGACGTAGGCCAACGAAAACAAGTTGTATTTGACATTAAAGTTTGTGAAAACTGCCTTGCCTACAGTCATTTCAAGAGCAGATGTTCAAGCTCAAAGTGTTGCAACCACTGAAATCAAAGGCACAACCACTTACTACATCCCGTACCGACTTATAATATAAACAGTGAGCAGCATGTGGGTTTTAATACAAATGCTCCTCAGTTCGTTCCCAACAATACCAACCAAACCCAATGCACAACAAGCAACAACCACCACATCAAGTCCAACACGCAAAATACCAATCCGAATGTCCCTCAAGTTCAAATGTACAACTCTAACCAGCCTGGAGTTCAAACACGAACTGAAGAACAATGTGCCGTCAACCAGTAATAGCTTTAGAGTTCACCATGCCTTCACTAATTCACATGTTTTACTGTCAACAGCTTTAGTAAATGTGAAGGCGTCAAATGGCGGTTACTTAACTTTAAGAGCCTTGGTAGATACTGGGTCTGAGGCCTCTTTTATAACGGAAGCAGCAGTACAACGACTGAATTTGAAGACTAGGTGGACATTTAGCAACATTAATGGGTTGGGGAGGTCCGCAGTGAAACTACAAACAAGATCGTCGACCTGCACATCACGGACATCAAACTACGCAGGTGGAATGCGAGCTTTAGTGCATAAATCACTGACTGGGCTCCTTCCGGCCCATCATACTAATTTTAATAAATGGTCATACCTGGAGGGTTTGGAATTAGCTGATCCTACTTTCAATATTCCTGCAAAGGTTGACATGTTGCTCGGAAGTGACATGTATGCAGAAATCATTCTCGGAGATGTTGTAAGGAGCAGTGAGTGCTTAGGCCCCATAGCACAGAGAACTCTTCTCGGATGGATTGTCATGGGTAAGATAGGAAATGTGAGGAACATTTTAAGCAGTATACGAAGCGCTTACATGATGGCCGCTATCAAGTCCGTTTGCCTTTCAAAGATGGAGAATACCCGTGTATGGGCCCAACATACCAAGCGGCTGTCAGACGTTTTCTACAACTGGAGAAGAGACTCCAAGCCAACCGAATTTTGCTAAAAGAGTATACCAAATGCATGTCTGAGTACCTCCTGCTCGGGCATATGACTCTTGTAGATGAGTCTAATGAGGTTCTGAGGTCTCCTTTTCATTTTTTTATACCCCATCACGCTGTCATCAAGGAATCTAGTACCATCTTTTGGCTCTTCCTTGAATGACAAGTTGATGGTTGGCCCTAAAATACAGACAAATATTGTAGACATTATTTTGAGATGGAGTAAATACAAATTTACCTTCACTGGAGATGTGGAAAATCACATACACCGGAGTGGACTATGCAGGACCCATCAATGTGAAAACCTGGAGAGGTCGCAACGCCAAAACCCTGGCTACAAAAGCTGTGCACATAGAGCTGGTCAGCAATATGACAACAAAACCGTTTTTAGCGGCGTACAAAAGGTTGACTGAAAGAAGGGGGCTTTGCAGAGAACTATTTAGCGATTGTGGTACCAAGGTACCTACCAAGTGGAATTTCATTCCCCCAGCTTCCCCACACTTTGGAGGTTTGTGGGAAGCGGGAGTGAAATCAGTGAAATTCCACTTCAAACGTGTAGCTGGAAACCAAGTACTGACTTTTGAAGAGCTCACTACGCTTCTAGCGCAAGTAGAAGCATGCCTGAACTCTAGACCATTGTGTCCACAGTCAGATGACATTAACGATCTTCGAGTCTTAACACCCGGCCACTTTCTCGTTGGAGAACCTCTCTCACCACCACAACCGGAGTATCAACTGGAGAAAATCTCACACCTGGAGCGATAGAAGAGAGTGCAGACCCCCTCGCAATCATTTTGGAAGCAATGGAGTAACGAGTATCTCGCCCGTCTTCAACAGCGTCCAAAGTGGACGCAAATCGTCCACTCAAATATAAAGGTAGGGGATTTAGTGATTATTAAAGACGAGCGACTTCCCCTACTCAAATGGAGCCAAGCCCGTATTACAAAGTTACATCCCGGACCTGACAATTTGATTCGAGTAGTTACGCTCAAAACTGAAACCAAATAAATAAAAACAAATCCAACAACACAAGGCAACAACATTCAACACTAAATAAAACACTCAATAATAAACAATAATATAATTTCAGCATGAATGAAAAAAGAAAATAAAATTATCTGCACAGTTCCCAAAATAAAAAAAATGCTTGCGATTTATTTTCCGGCAAGACTGTGTCCGCTATGAACACTCGCATGAATAATATATCATGCCAAAAACGCAAAGAAATCAACACAAAAAAAAAAAAACAAACCAAAAGCAGTCCACTATACAACACAAATGCTATTCCATAAAAAAATAATTAATAAAAAGATAAAAAAATACTCTTGCCATTTACCTATCGATTTTGCACACACACAACGCGATCGCGAAAAACAGAATCTCAAAGCAAAACCAACAACAAATAACAAAAAAAAAATCACCACTGAAATTAATAACATGAAATATAAATACATAAAAACAAATAACTCACTTGAAATTTCGTCAAAAACAACACAAAAACACATTTGATTAAAAAATTTAACAATATAAAACACCGAATTACCGAAAATAAAACTAAACAAAAATTCCCGTCACTTCCATCAATGAAGCCGATTTACAACTCCCCTAGCGTATCATCACCGGAAACAATGCCCACTATCCTATCCAAAAGCGTAAATGGGACAAAAGATGATAATCATGTTTTCCATCATAACTATTATTTATGTCTTGTTTGTGTTTTATGGTTGTCATTGTCACCCTTTTGCATGTCAGTTTAAATTACTAATGCTATTTGTCTTTTCATGTCTTAAGATGAAATGAGATAAAATTATTCGACCACGATAGTGCATGACGTGCAGTAAGCCAGGGAAGTTTTTTTTGAGACAAGAGAAACGCATTTTAAATCCCACGAACCAAGGGACTGATTACATCATAGATTGAAAACTGCGTTTACGACGGGGGAGAATGTTGGCGATTTACTAAAAGAAAATGACCCAGATGACGTCATCATAAATAACCAAGTTTCGATCGAGAAGAATATCAATAATGTCAAAATTACAATCCACAACATTTATGTAAATAATGTAAATAGAAATGTCATTTAATTCAATAAATACTTTTTATTATAACGTTTTGAAGCAACACATAGGAATAGCGTTTCACTTCTTTGATATATAAAATTCTATAAAATATACGATTTCTACTCTATTGCCTTTTGAAGCTAAGTTGAGTACTCTGTCTCTTGTTTGATTCTGATGAATCGATTTGATTTATATGACTCCAGAATTGTCGAAGCTGCCTTTGTAGTTTGTGGATCAGACCTTTATGCCAGACCTTATCGAAAGATTGTGCTATATCAAGAAATATTGTAGAGCACACTTTTTTCAGTTCGAATGCTTTTTCGATTTTATCTGTGATTTTACCTGATCGATTGTAGAATGCTTATTTCTAAATCTAAATTGGTGATTTGGGACTAGCGAATTTTCGTCAATTATTTTTAGCACTGATCCCTGAGAGAACGACCGCTTAGTTCGAAGATTAAAGAGGATCTGATTTATTTCACTATATGTACTTATAAGCTAACAATTCATGTAGGAAAAATACTGTAATGTATATATGACGTGACACTTATGTAAATAGAGTAGCGCTAGCTGATAGTGTTATATTATAAAGAAGAAAATTAGGAAACAGAGTGTCCCATTATTATTTATAAACATTAAATAAACTTTAAACTTTAACACCCCCATTTTTATAAATGGGTTTAAATAGCAAGTAAAATTATCAAAAAAAAAAATTAAAATTTCAAAGCAGTAATGCCCATCATAGCTCGAAACCTTTGAAATTTGTCTTTCGGTAATGCCTTAAAAATTAAAAATTAATGCCGGATGAAATTAAAACGGACATCAATATGCTTCGTCCTTTTATGGAATTCAGGATTTTTAATGAGCCTGATGGCACCTTGGTTATCCACATATAGTGTAGGCTTCACACTTCTGTTTTGTAGCAAATCGCGTAAAAGTTGTAGAGTCCACACCAGTTCTTTTGAATTTTTGACGTTATGAGGCCCAAGTGATGTAGCTTGATCCAATCAAGAATACGTAACCACTAGTAGAACGCCTTGTTACCACGTCACCAGCATAATCTGCATCACTAAAACAAGACAAGTTAGATTTAGTACTTTTAAAAAATATACCGTAGTCAGCTGTGCCCTTAATATAGCGCAGAATGCGCTTAACCATGTTGACATGCTCCGGACTGGGACTATCCAAATAACGACTGACACACCCAACAGCAAAAGATGTTCAGGTCTAGTAGCCACCATCAAATACATCAGACTGCCCACCGCTTGACGATATGGAAACCGAATCTTCTTTGGCGAATCTTCCAAACCACTGAATTGACTGCCAGATATATCCGCCGGAGTTGAAACAGGAGCTGCGTCTTCCATGTTGAACTTTCTGATCAATCGCTTAACGTATTGCGACTGATTCAAGTGAATTGATCCATCCAATTGCCTCCTTATCTCCAGACCAAGAAAGTGTTTCGCCGGAAAGACTTTGATTTCAAAATTCTGCTCGAGATATTCACAGAGTTTTGCAATTTCACCTGCATCTCTTGATGCAATCAGACCATCATCTATATAGATAGTCAATATAATCGTGTTGTGCTTGTTATAGCTGCTAATAAATACACACGGATCAGCATCACTTGGACGTAAATGAAAATCCTTTAGCAGCTTTGTGAATGTTTGGTTCCAACACCTTGATGCCTGCTTGAGACCATACAGGCTTTTTTGTAGCAAACAAACTCTGCCGGTTCCGTCATCGTATCTTTTCGGTTGACGAACGTAAATCTTTTCTTCGATTTTGCCATATAAAAATTCAGTTTTTACATCGAATTGCTTTAGATGTAATTTTTCAAATGCTGCTATGCTTAATATAGTTCGAATCGATGAAAACTTTGCCACTGGACTAAACGTCTCAAAATAGTCAACGCCAAGTTGCTGATTAAAACCACGAGCCACTAATCTGGCCTTCAATCGCTCACCTTCATTTTCGGTTGAATTCTTCACTTGATATACCCACTTTGTATCTACCAACTTAAGATTTTCAGGCAAACATGTTAAGGTCCAAGTGTTATTTTTTCTTAGCGAATGAATTTCTTCGTCCATGGCTAGTTTCCACTTTTCAGAATCATCACATCCTACAGCTTCTTCATATGGAATTGGTATGAAAGAATCGGCTAGTAAAGCGAAACTTTCTGCATCACAGAAATTCATTTCACTTTGAGCATTGCTAGTTCTACTTCTCAAGCGATCTCTAATATTGTCCCTCTCTTCATCACCAACGTCAACAGCTTCCTCGAAAACATCTTCGAATTCACCATCACTACTACCTCCAGCACCACGACTGTCAACAGCAATAACATCAACACTCTGTTCGGCCACACTTACACCTTTTGTATCATCCCCAACACTTTCAGGATCCTCAGTATCTGTTGGAATTGGAATTACAGCGTCATTGTTATCCAGTTTTCTGTTGCACTCATTGTCGTGAAAAATAACATCCCTACAGATTTCAATTTTGTTGGTATCTGGAACGTACGCCCTATAGCCCTTCACACCATCTGCATAACCTACGAAAATTCCCTTCTTGGATTTTCGATCCCATTTGCTCTGGTATATGAACAAAAATGTTGCTTCCAAAAACGTGCAAATTATTGATGTCAGGAGTATGTCCCATCCATAATTCATAAGGAATTTTTCCTTTCGTTGGACTTGTTCCAGTACGGTTAAGAGTAAACACTGCAGTATTTACTGCTTCAGCCCAAAACTTAAGGTCCAAATTTTGTGCGTGTATCATTGTCCGTGCTGCTTCCACAATAGTTCGCATTTCGCACTCCGCGCAACCGTTCTGCTCGGGTGTATAGGGTACTGTCTTCTGATGAAGGACACAATGTCGAGAAAGCGTATTTTGAATACTTGATGATTCGTATACTCCAAACCATTATCACTGCGAAGAACCCGTACCTATCGACCAGTTTCCGCTTCCACCATCCTTAGGTATATTTCCACTTGATTAGGCACTTCAGTTTTCTCTTTGAGAAAAAATACCTTTCTATAGTGCGAGTAATCATCCTTAAAGAGAAGGAAGTATTTGGATCCACCAATTGAAGGCTTCTGCATCGGTCCACACACACCTGAGTGGACAAGTTCTCCCACACAGCTCGTTTTATTTTCACTATGAGGAAAGACTGTCCGATGTTGCTTTCCATACACACACGCTTCACAAAAGAAGTTTTCTTCGTCATGGAAAGGAATATTTCTTGCTTTCAAAATACTTCTGACCTGTACAACATTTTGATGGCTCAGCTTCTCATGCCATTTGCGTAAAGTCATATTCGTTTTTTCTGCAATATTTGCACAAGCGCTGACTTCTGACCTCTACTTTTCGTTTCCGTACTCCCACTACCACAATAGCTTTTCCTTTGTACAGCTCGCATTTTAGATGATTAGACAATTTAAGACCTTTGTCTAAAGCACAGTTCAGAGAAAATAAGTTTAAGCGAATGTGGAAACATAAAGGACATCAACTAAATGATTTTGTTCCCAGCTGACATTATTATACGACACGATGTTAATGTCTCCTCTGCCATATGCATTGATTTGATTGTGTTTCCATCACCTAATCTTACAACAATTGGTTGTTGAAACTCTTTATAGTTTATAAACCATTCCCTATGGCTCGTCATGTGGTCACTTGCCCCAGAGTCCAGAAACCAATCACCAGACGTACTATCACCTTCCGCCAACGAAGCTTCACAAACGAAAGCATTCACAAACATTGGAATTACTACCTTCCCATTTCTCTTTTTTCCTGGGACAGTCTTTTTTCCAATGTCTAGTATTTTTGCACAAGAAACATTTCCCTGGCTTAGTTTGTTGTTTGCCTTTATTGTCATATTTCTTCGATGCAAACTGCTTGCTTACAACGAAAGCACTAGTTTCTCCTGGCTCACATGCGCTGTTTTGTGAATTTATACGTGCCTCCTCCATTACTAACCTATAGTAGTGAGGTTATCTAGTGTTTGCTCGTCTGATGACGTCGATTCCCATGCACTATAAAAATGACTATAAGATGGGGGCAAAGTCATTAAAACCTTAGTAATGACCATGGAACTCGAAACACTCTCGCCCACATCTGCTAACTGTTGCACAATCGTCTGCAACTTAGAAATGTGAATTGCCATGTCGTCTAGTCTTGCGGATCCTTAGTGAAGCTATAGAACTGCTGTTGATGCATGTGAATGCTTACCTTGGATTTCAGCTCATACACGCTCTCTAACTTATCCCACATGTCCTTCGATGTTTTGCAGTTCATTATGTGGAGAAGAGGTTGTGGACCAATAGCAATTACCCTTTGAGCCTTACTGTCAGCCAAACTCCATAATCGCAATTTTTGCAATTCTTCTGCCTTGGCATCAGCCGTCAAGACTGGTTTTAATTCTACCCCCATCACATACTTGAGTAGATCCGACGAACTTAAAATAATTTTAATTTGGAACTTCCAAATGTTCCACTGATCTCCGGAAACTAATTTCTCCACCTTTATACCATCATTTTCTGTCGACATTGTGCTTCTTGAAACGAATGAGTTGCAATTAAAAAAAATTGTATGGCATGCAAAAAAAAAAAAACCTAAAAAAAATTCCAGCAATTTAAATTAGGTTTGATGCAGATTATACCGAATACTAATCGTCAGCAAATTCGCGGTTATATGTATAATATAACTCTACTTTCGTCTCAGTACTATAATCGCTTTCTTAACCAAAAAAACAGTTCCCCGTAAATTACAAAGACTTCAACTAGCAAACAAAATTCTCTCAACTCAAGTATACCGATACCGTACACGCTACTGGGCCCATAACCTTCTGCACTGATCCGTGAGAGAACGACCGCTTCGAAGTTCGAAGATTCAAGAAGAACTGATTTATTTCACTATATGTAGGTACTTATAAGCTAACAATTCATGTAGGAAAAATACTGTAATGTATATATGACGTGACACTTATGTAAATAGAGTAGCGCTAGCTGATATTGTTATAACTTATATTATAAAGAAGAAAATTAGGAAACAGGGTGTCCCATTATTATTTATAAACATTAAATAAACTTTAAACTTTAACAGTTTTACCAGAATTTTTTCGAATAACTTGGTCAGCATTGGTAGTATTGATATTGGCCGGTATGAAGTTACCTCGCTAGGTGGTTTGCCTGGTTTTGGTATCATTATGACCTTCCCGACTTTCCACATGCTAGGTACATATCTTATCTTATGGGCGCAGTAGCGCAGTGGTTAGTGTGCTGGACTACTGTGCGAGGGATCCCAGGTTCGATCCCCGGAAAAACACAAATTGCATCTTAAGGTTTTTTCTACTGCGCCACCTCTCGCGAACGTCTGACAAACATCCGAGAGTATGACTGTCCTGAAAAAGCTTCTCAATTCAGCCGTTCGGACTCGGCATAAAATTGTAGGTCCCTTCCATTCGTTCCAAAAATAGAAGCTCACACAAAACGAATGGTTGCGAGAAGCTAGGCCTTGGGTGTCTACCGCCTGTTGCGCCGCCTATTTATTTATTTATTTAGGTACATATCTTAACTTAAATGCAGCATTTATAATCTGAGCTAGTTTTTTTTAAACCTTTTCGAGGAAATTGTACTTGTGGTTAAATCGAACCCTGGGGCCTTTTTTATATTTATGCCTTCTTTAATTTCTTTGACAAGTTCTTTAGGTGTTACCGGCTAGTCCAGGGGTTACCAAACTTTTTCATACTGCGACTCCCTATACAGGTTGTAAGATTTTTGCGACGCCCTTCTAAAAGATATGTGAATAGAAGCTTACGTCGCTAAAGATGATTTTTCGGCCAAAATTGGGAAGATGACCCAAACGCTCCGAAGCGCCTGTCAGCGATCAAACGGCGTTGTCTATGGTCATTAATTTTGATCTCCTGTATCAGTTGGATCTTGTACGGGTGTCGGCCCAAGTCCCGATGCAAAACTCGTCAAGATGAAATCTACGAAAAGTCGACTTCTTGTGCACGACGGGGAATTGATTGCTTCGGGTTCTCTTCCACGAACCGCCGCATGCTGATTAGGAATCAGTGACTTAAAGTGAAACCAGTGACTCCAGATGAAACAGACGCCACCAATAATGTGGCCCCCACGGTCTACCGGGTGCAAACATCGACTCGTCCCAATCCTTATTTAATTATGCGGCTACTCGTTTTTGTTAATTATTACTTTAATGTGTTTTTTTTTTTGTTTGGTTGCTTTATTTTTCATTCAATAAAAATTATTGAGAAAATTGGAGCCGTTTAAGTTAATTTTTTCGTTTTTAAAGAGATTTTGTGGCTGCTAAAAGTTCTGTGCACGAAGCAAGTCTGCCTGGATAATGCGGGAAACACAAGCGCACTTTAGGTTCGAATTGGATGCGGCTATAATGGGGATTGGGATTTTGCTTCGACCTCGCTCTTGCCATTCGTAAATAGAAACGTAATGCTACGTATGTTGAACTCTTCCTTTATTCAAAAATTTAAAGAAATTTAATTTCAAAGCGAGCTCAAAGTTTATGGAACGTCGCGTGCTAGCGGCCTGTACGTAACGACGCCCTTAGGATAGCGCCACGACGCCCCAGGGATTCGCGACGCACAGTTAGGGAACTCCTGGGCTAGTCCTTCTTCTTCACACCTTACTTGGATCCTTGATAATCTTTATCTTCATAAGGTTTGAAGACGTTTTCAAGATATTCTGCAAACGTTTTTGTTTTCTCTTGGCTTCTTCTTGCTCAGTTACCTTTTTTGGTTTTAACTAGCAGAATGTGAGCTATTGGTCTGTTAATTTTTTTTTGTTGGCTTCCAGAGCGAGTAGTCGCTCCTAGCATCATTTGTAAGACTGCTAAAATATGTTTTCAAAGACTCATTATTAAATTCTCTTACCCCCAGTTTCACAGTGGGAGTTTAAACTAAACTTTTAGTTTAAACTTTAGTTCAACAATTAATTCTGTTTCACAATTTCGTTTAAACCTTGAACAGAGTTCATTCTATAGTTTAAGTTAAACTACAGTATTTTGCCGTTTAAACCTCAGATCAGCCGATTGTCAAAAACGCAAATATTTGACGTTGTTTTGCGTATTCTTTGAACGAAAAGACAAGGAACGATTTTAGAAAAGTCGTATAAAACCTATAAGTACTGTACAATACTATCAAATTCATTCATTAAATTTATTTGAACTGAGTTCAATTGAACTGAAGTTTAGATTATATTGTGAAACCGAACGAGTTGAACTTCAAATTTAAACTCACGTTCAGGTTCAGTTGAACTTTAGTTTAAACTTTCAGTGTGAAACTGGGGGTTATAGATTGTTTGAGCTTATTATTTAAATTGTTTAGTGTGGTTTTGTCGTTTGGCGCCCTTGTCTGTTGCCAACGTTTTTAAGCTTTCCTCTTTTTTTCAATAATTTCACAGACTTCGCGAGGATAGAGGTTTTGTTTGATCTTTTTTGTTGTGTTGGGAGTTGCGCCCATGCAGCTTTTATATTCAGTGTAAATACTTGCACTGCATCTTCAAGTTGATCTTCAGTTTGAATAGCTGATGATAATTGGATACTTTTTCCAACTTCTGTCTGAAGTAGTTCCAATCAGTCAGTCTAATAACTAGTTCTGGACTTGGTTCTTTTATTATTATTTAACGCCGAATCTAAAAAGTATTGAATCGTAGGGTAACCGGAAATATGCTCTAAAAACCGTTTATAGCGCCATAAATATGCTCTAAAAATATGTAAAATCGTAAAAAAACCAATACGTTTTTTTTTTTTAATTTTTTTTTAAAGTTAAACTATTCAAAACCACCTGTTAAGATACACTGTCCGCGGTTGGGATAAGAACTATAGTTTGCGATATCGCGTACCTGTTTAGAATGGGAAGGGTTTACACTTGCCGATGCGCACTGTACACTTAAGCGGCCCATATACACTACAATTGTGTCTGCACCGGTATACGGAAATATGTGCTGTGTGTGGGCTGGTGCGCACACCGATTTTGGTGTCAGACACGGTGCGAAATAAAAAAGAGGAAAAAAATAAAAAAAAAAAATGGCTAAAATGCTAAAATATGCAAAAATATGCCCTAAAATGCTGAAATATGCGAAAAATATGCTCTATAAAGTGAAATATGCAAAAATATGCATTTATACCAAAATATGCACAAATATGCCTTAACGATTAGGGCTCAAAATACTAAGTTTTGGAAACATGTCCACCGAAGATTTAAAAACACTTTTGGACGATTGCATTTCCTCAAAATTGAAAGATATTGGTACGAAGCAAGATGTCTTAGCTGTCTCCACCGAGATACGGTTACTTCAGGTACAAAACTCACATTCGACTAACCGTTTAAACGAGATGGAGAATTACTGTCAGATTCTCGAGCGTCAAATAGAATTTTTTGGACGCAAATCACATGAAAACTCTGTTGTAGTGCATTTTCCAGCAGCTGATAAAACCAATAAAGTTGAATTCGCAAAACAAACTTGTATGGGACTTATCCAGCTACAAGGAGATGCTGTTTTACCTGTCAAAAGTGCACAAGAATATACAAACCACAACACCAATAAGTCTACGGTGGTCCTCAACTTTTCTCCGGGTGATATCGGAGCAAAATATTAGATGCATCCGTAAAGCTAAAAGGTACTGGAATAGTAATTCACCGGGGACAATCACTCGTTAACCGCCACAAAAGAAAAACGCTGTACACGATCAAAACGCATCTTATTGCACTCTCACCGTCCACTAAAATAATAATAAAAGGAGTTAAACTCGAAATTAATGGCAAAATGTTTGAGTTTAATGCAACACGCGGCTTGGTGATCAAAACAAATGATCAGTTGACGTTTATCAAAAACACATTTGGAGAAGAAGGCCTTCAATATTTTGACAACAATCTTCCTCCGATGGATGCGACATCTTCACGCAAAAATGCAAGCGGTACTCATCAAATTAGAAGAAACCACATATAGGATAGTGTTGCCTTCTGTCTAAGTAATGTATCAAATGTATTGAATTTAAATGTTTTAACGTATAATTGTTCAGGTGTGAAAAACAAACTTATAACTCCTATTTTTTTTAATTTTATTTCAAATTATGATCTGATAATTTTAATAGAAACCTTTTTAAAGGAGGGTAAAGAAAATCAGTTTTCTAGCTATTTCAGTAATTATTTTGTAAAATGTATCCCCGCAATTAGAAATAATACTCATGGTAGAGCAAGCGGTGGAATTCTATGTGCAATCAGAAATACTTTGAAGAATATTATAAATTTTAAAAAAATAAGCAATACGCTAGTTATTGAAATACTTTATAGCCATGAGCACTATTATATAGTACCAATCTACCTTAATTGTAACAACTGGAGTCATGATTTTCTAGAACTGTATAATTTTTTGAATTTTACAAATTTTCGTAATATTATGATACTTGGAGAGTGGAGACCTTAATGGAAGAATAGGCTTTTATCAAAACCCAACTTTGCTATCTGCATGTAACCCTGAAATATTTAGTAACGTGAGAAAGTCCTTGGATGACATTGTTAATGGTTATGGAAGGCGTCTTGTAAGCATGTTTGAAGATTTTGGCTTTTTAGTCAGAAATGGGATATCGAAAGGTGATTTTAAAGGGGAATTCACATTTGTTACCGGCCGAGGTTGCTCTGTTATCGACTACTGCGTGGTAAGAGGCGACTGGTTTGAAGTCTTAGTAGATTTCAAAGTTGTAACAGCGAACTATTCTGTCCACTTGCCAACAGAAACCACTCTGAAATTTGCAGATACAGTCCCATCTCCTACCGGCCCAAAGATCCCAAAATTAAAATGGAATTCAAAGCAGGTCGAGCGCTATAAACGTAATTTAGATGATCAAATTAATATACTTCCCGAGCTTCAAGGGTCTTCAGGTGAAGAAATTCTGACTATTTTGTCCGAAGCTATCAAAAACGCCTGCCCCCAAAGCAGATGCCAGCAAAAAAAGTTTCAAGAAGAATGGTACGACTGGGAATGCATACGGCAGAGGAAGAAATCTTTCTCTTATTTGAATCTATTCCGAAAAACGAACAACGATATGTTCAAAACGTTATATATCAATTGTAATAAGCAATACAAAAGAATGTGTGAAAATAAAAGAAATAATTATTTCAAAAGTGTTGCTTTGGAGCTTAGCACCTGCAAGGACTCAAAAGGGTTTTGGTATAGAGTTCGTCAGTTAGGCCACTGTAAACAAAAAGCTCTATCAGCGGTCGGCGTAGAATCACTCGCTTCACACTTCAGGAAACTTTTAGGTCCAGTATCCAACCCCTTGCAATATCAGTATGCACTCCCGAATATCACTATAAACTATATATTTTATAAATCCCTATTTTGTAAAAGTGACGCGGAAAAGAAGAAATCAAGATACGTCATGATTTCTCCTTTTTCCCCAGGAAAGGTGGTGTGAAGGGAACACATTAGCGACCACTTATCACATCAGACAATTAAATAAGTTTAATAATCCACTTCGTAACTTGAACCCTAATTGCTCACGCCATATCCCATAACATACCGATGAGTCAAACGACCAAGCATACAAAAGTATTTATTAATGGCATCTGACCCTTTGAATGAAGCCTCTTGCCCACGCTGAACGATAGCACACGGCAACGCATACAGTATGTATATGCGCATGAGGAATTCATATCAAAGCAATGTAAACAAATAATGTCTGGAGTGACGACGGTCATCCACACGCGGAAATGCCGAATAGGCAATAATGCCGAATAGGCAATATGTATGCGAAATTAGTCAATATGCGATCGATGCATTTTGGGGTTCTAGATACGAAGTGGATACTTTTTGTTGATGCAGCATTTGTAAAATTAGTATATAAGACCAATTGATTTGAAATAAAGATCACTCTATTTTTTGACGTTGAACGAACGAACTACTGGGTTTTATTTTAGCAACTCGCTGGAACCAAGTAGGGAGATCCAACAGAAAAATACTGAGAACCATAAGTAGCAGTTCTCTGCTTTAGTGTAATTCGTTAATACGGCAACTCGCCGGACGAAATCAGAGAGTCATTTGGATTATTTACAGTTACGCCATTGGCCCCTCTTGGTCCAAACTTTGCAGAACTGGATATACCTATAAGTATAAGAATAATAAGGCTCCTGGACTAGATGAGATTCCAGTTGAGTTTTACAAATATGGCACTGAACATTTTTTGAACTGCCTATTAACATTTTTAAATAAAATCTTTATAAATGAAGACGTTCCAAATATTTTTCTGAAATCCCTAATCTTCTCAATTTTCAAAAAGGGTGATAGCGCCATAGCTGAAAATTATAGGGGTATATCTTTTCTATGTAACTTGAGGAAAATTTTTGCTCAGATCCTATATCACCGTCTAATAAACTGGGAAAGTAATAATCGGCTCAGTGTTTTTCAAGGGGGATTCCGAGCTGGACTTTCGACGATTGACCAAATATTTTCTCTAGTCACAATAGCCAATAGATTCTTAGCAAGGAAAAGAAAGTTGTACGCTTTTTTTGTTGATTTTTGACCGTCAACAGAAATTCACTTATTTATAAGTTAAGTTCAATAGGTGTATCAACGAAGTTCCTAAAAATGTATAAGAAACTTATATGTAATACATCAGCGGCGGTTTGGAATGGAAATGAGATGTCTAACTAACTTTTTTGAGACCGATACTGGTGTTCCTCAAGGCTGTGTTCTCAGCCCCATTCTTTTCGCGCTTTTTATTGACGATGTACATGAATACTTGCCTGGTGGTGTTGCTATGGGAGACGTCGTCATCAAAGTCTTGCTATGATGACCTCGTTATCCTTACAGATAACCCTCATACTCTGCAGCTGCAGATCAATAAACTGAAACAGTACTGCGATAGCTGGGAACTAAAAATCAACACCGAAAAGTCGAAAATAATGATTTTCCAGCATTCAAAACGCATCAGAAGATTACAAAATGAGAGTTGGCAACTGGCTGGTGAGCCTATTGAGGTCGTTGATAAATTTAAATATCTAGGTGTTCTACTAACTCACAATCTCGATCTGCGTCCACATGTGGAGGATAAAATAGTTAAGGCAAAAACAGCAATAAACCTAATGTGGCCAAGATTTTATTGCAACAAAAATGTTGACACAGCATCCAAATTTAAAACATTTAATGCCACCATTAACGCTTGCCTGTGTTATGCAAATCAAATCTTCGGGTTTTATCTATAAACTTCCCACAACAGCCCCAAACTATGCTATTTACGTAGAATCAGGAATTCCCGAAATATATTATAAAAATCTGAAAGCAAACGCTGACTACATTGTGAAGGTAATAAAGCGTCGCAACACCAATCTTCAGAACCAGCTACCAAGATATGCTTTTCGCTGTAAATTAACGCTTTTTAGTGACTGGCTCGATCTGGCAGCAGAATATGGTGTGGTCTAAACCTAACCCTTGAAAACGTCAATGACTGGCAACATAAATTGTATGATTGTATAGCGCAGATAGACGAACGCTTTTATGAGAACTGCCTGAACAGGGCGCAAACCTCCGATTCTAGAAGCATCTATAGAACTCTAAGCCATTCTTTGGACACAAATAACTATTTCTGCAATGAGTTAACAACTTACGAAATCAGCATAATTTTCAAAATCAGAACTGAGACTTTAGGCCTAAATTTTATACCGCAAAGACGGGATCTTCAAAGAACATGCAGCCTCTGCAATTTAAATGTGCCGGAAGGCGTTTTCCATTTCCTCGCAGAATGTCCAATACTTCTCGAAATTAGGAGACTGTATTTCTCCAAGAGTTTTCTCACACTTCAGGAAGCAAAAGAATTGTTGAACGGTCTTTTTGGTTGGAAGTTGCTTTTGCAATATAGTATACATGCCTACAAGTATCGCAATAGCTTTTTGAATATGTAATTGATAAAAATTGTACAATATTAAAAGCATAAAAAACTGAAACATAGGTTCAGTCAGAACTATTTTTTATTTATCTTTTTTATTTTTTTATTTTTCACTATAATAATAATTAATCAACGTTTCTATTATACTCATTTTTTAATTCATAAAATGTATCATGAAATATCAATCAATCGGCAGACGGCAATATAAAGCCATGCTTTTCTCTTTATATAATATATAAAACTATGTACTATCATTTAATGTATTTAAATAAAGGAAATAATAATAATAATAATAATAATAATACTGAGTTTTGTATAAAACACATTTCTGTATATTCAAATTTCCAGTACGACCTCACAAAAAAAAAAGCTGTGATATGATTGAAGATCAGGCCCTTCTTCTACATCTATTTTATTTGAAGATATATTTTTAGATATAAAGAAGTCCACAAGATATGGTGTCTTATTCCTATCTGTTGGCCAGTAGGTGGGTTTACCCCTTTAAGGGTTGAATTTCCAAAATCGAAGAAAATAGTTTTCTTTATTTTTCATAGAGAGTACACAAACCGAGTTTGAAGTTAATCGGATGAAAAATAAAAATGGTCCCATACAAACTTCGACCCCCTTTTTACCCCTTTAAGAGTTGAATTTCCAAAATCGGAGAAATTAGTTTTCTTTATTTCTCATAGAGAGTACATAAACCGAGTTTGAAGTTAATCGGATGAAAAATACAAATTTTCCCATACAAACTTTGACCCCCCCTTTTTACCCCTTTAGGGCGCAATCTGAAGTGCCCCAATATCTTAAAATCATTTTCATATAATGTGTCCTCCGTGGTAAAAATTTCATGCTTTCATCACAAAGTGCACAATTGTTATACAATTTTATACTATGCCGCCTCACTAATAGTTTCATATAGTTCTCGGCCTCAAGTATTTCTTAATTTAGATCCCCAATATTTATTTTTAGCGTTAAAATCCCCTCCTACGATTAATCTATTGTGAAATATGCTTTCAAAAATTATACAGTCTTTTATAATTAATGTTGCCATTGTTTTTCAATATTTTTTTTAATGTATTATTTTTTCTAAATTACCCCTCCGCCTACACGAAGCGAGATAGACATAGTAAAAAAATGCTTGTATTTAACCCTTCTATAAAAAACTGTTATCAATTTTTGGCGCCTAAGTTATCGTAGGTACTTCATTCGTTGTGAGCAATTCTCAATTGTAAAAACTTCGGGCAATGTATTATTCTTATTCACACTTTCTTTATATGTGTTTAAAAAGCTACTGCGTGACACAATTTGTTCAAATCGTAATGGTGTTTTCAACTTATGCACACTCACATTCGATTTTAGCAAAGAAAATGTCAAATAGCAAACCCACCATTTTTTCACAATTATTCAGACAAGGCTAATTGGGCATTTTTTTGCTTTATTTTGCTACAATAAATGTTCAAAAAGGCAGAAAGAGCATATGCATTAGGATTTGCATTATTTGTGTTTCGCGTTTCGCGAGAAATATGTGCTCCAGGAATGAGTTTTTTCTCATCATCATCATTTTCAAATGGTCCGCTTGTCCATTAAGTGGGTCGCGGGTGTAGGTTGCTCAAGTGAAGACCCTCCATAGCCCTCGATCCTCCGCCATCGATTCCAAATCATCAAGAGCAATCCCCATACGGGTAGAGGAGAGATTTTGAATTTGATCTAACCATCTCATCCTGGGTCTACCTAGAGGACGCCTGCCCGATGGTACGGATTCCATAGCACGTGAGATCCTGGACCAAACCACCGAAGCATGGACCGCTCTGTCCGGAGAAGTAGCTGCTCGACATTGAGTCTCTCACGTATTCTGGTATTTCTAATGCGATCTCCACGGGTCACACCAGCAATGCAACGGAGAAATCTCATTTCGGCAGCTTGTATCCGCGACCTTATTCTTTCGGTCATTACCCAAACCTCATGACCATAGGTAAGAGTTGGAACAAACACCGAATTAAAGACTGACAACTTAGCTTTGACACCAAGTCCAGTCCTAACAGAATGACCAAGCTCTCTCAAAATTGACCCAGCCTGACCAATCCTGCAGGACAACTCAGCATTGCTCCTTCCATCACTCGTGAATAAGACCCCGAGATACTTAAACTTCTCCACCTGATTCAATTGGACTCCACTAACATGCAGAGTGCATGCAACAGTCGTTCTGGAGACGACCATCACTTCAGATTTGTTCAGGTTAACCTTCATCTCAGCTTCAACACAAACGGCTACAAACCGATCGAGTGCGCGTTGAAGTTCAGTCAGAGAGGAACCAAGGATGACCAAGTCATCAGCGAATAGCAAATGACTTATCCTCAGATCTCCCAATTCGAAACGTTCTTCGCCAAGACTGCGCTGTAACATCCAGTCCATATAAGTAATGAAAAGGAGAGGAGACAAGACGCATCCCTGGCGAAGTCCAACTCCCACGGTGAAAGGTATTGATTTAACGCCGTTTATCCGAACACAGCTTTTACAGTTTGGGTAAAGAGATTGAATGGCACTCAAGAGAGAACCGACAACTCCAAATCCAAACTCCTGTAATAAACTCCAGAGTTTACCTCGAGGGACTCGGTCGTATGCTTTCTCCAAATCAACGAAGCATGCGTAAACAGATGTAGCATACTCCCAAGCCTTCTGAAGTACCATTCTGAGAGTGAATAACTGGTCGGTTGTGCTTCTGCCGGGACGAAAACCGCATTGCTCATCTCCTTATCGTGACTCGACCACAGCTCTGCAACGCATTTCCAGCAAGACTTTTCCGGGAAGACTTAAAGGTAGGCCTGCCAGACGTCCCGATTTTGGCGGGACAATCCCGACATTTGAACCCTGTTCCGATTTCTGTCCCGATTTACAAAATGTCCCGATTTTCTTTCTTTTATTCTACATCGGTTGAAAACGTTCGGAAATAACAAATAAATGAATATTATCGTGTGTTACAAACCTTAACGACTATAGGAAATTGCAATTGTTGCTCTGAATGCACTCATCCCTATAGAAATATGAAATAATAAGCTGTCAAGTGCTAGTCGGCTTGACAGAATCCATATAAAAGTACATACTTTCAAATTCAAACAAACTGTGCCAAACGAATATAGTTTTAAGGTACCTAAGTATGTTGACTAAATGAACATTAACTAGCATTTATTCGAAGCTTCGCTTTCGTTGCAGAAGTACCTAATGCGCTTTGCTAATTGCTCGATAGGATAAAAGAAAACGATTTCCATACAAACTAAACCCCGATTGGGCCCTAACAAAATTTCCAAAATTGGTGAAATTGATTTCGTTATTTCTTATACTAACCGAGTTTAATCGGATGAAATACGCGCGCATCAAGCGTGGCATTTTTCAGGTGGCGTTATGCCAGTCTAGTGCCTTCGAACGAGTTTAATTTTCGAGCGGCAAGCGTGTGGTGACGACGCTGACGTGGTTTTTGGCATTACAACTGAGTAGAGTTTTAGAGGAAACTTAAAACACGCGAGATGACCAAGCATAGCATTCAACATAGGATGGCATTTTAAGAACTGGTAAATCGGTGGCGCCGCCATAGGTTGTTTGCCACTTCAGCGCACGTAAAACCAATTTCATACCACTTCGCCGCTATTCCATCGCCACACCTCAGAATTTTCCAATACAAACATTGATCTCCTTTTTCCCATTTTGGAGTATGAAATTACCCAAATCACTTCTAAGTGCTGAATTTATTCAAAAAAGGAAATTTGTCTCAAAATAGTAGATTCCTAGCTTATATCGAATGGGCAGGTTGATCAGCAATCGCCAATCAGTTAGGACAAACCGTTTTATATATGAGAACATGTCCTTAATAATTGTTATTGTTATATTGTATTTATCAGACAACTTATTCTGGTTACACATACCCAGTCACCGCGAAAAGATTGGTTTTCTACAAAAACATACAAAATGTACCCGTGGCTAAGAAGGTTACTTTTTATTTAAATGAATTGCAAATATTGTAGTCAGATAATTATGGTTATGGTTATGTACCCGTACTAGACTGAATATTGAAAGTTCCTGAATTATAATTTTTTGTTTTATTGTTTTTAACGTATGTTTATGTAGCGTTGAAAAACGTTTGGCTTTCCTTAAGGCGTATATAACAATGTATGTTTTTTTCATGTTCCCATTTGTCCCGATTTTCGGGCCTTAGTGTCCCGATTTTCGGACCTTAGTGTCCCGATTTTAATAAAATTTCATCTGGCAGCAATACTACAGGTGACCCCTGTAATTGGAGCAATACCTTTTATCCCCTTTCTTGAAAAGGGGCACAATCACCCCAATTTTCCAATCACTGGGAGTTTAGCCGCATTCCCAGGCCACTTTAATGACACGAGAGAGTCATTTAACTCCCTCTTCATCTAAAGCTTTGAGCATTTCTGGACGGATTTCATCCATTCCGGCAGATTTCACTTTCGGGATTTTGGCCTTTCGGAATTTTGGATTTTTCGGATTGTGAATTTCGGGATTATGGTTTTTCGGGATTGTGGGTTTTCGGGATTGTGGGTTTTCGGGATTTTGGGCTTTCCGGATTTTGGATTTTCTGGATTTTGGGCTTTTGGGATTACATTTTACAGGATTCTGTCCGACTCCCGTTCAAGACGCCCAGCTAAACTAGATATAGAATAAAAATACTATAAAAATAATATCATCAACTCAATCGAGGATTTTGTTTCTCAATTATATTTTGTTTTTAACGAAAATTGATAAGAAAAAGCTGTCGAAACAGTCATTATAACGCATTTTTGTTTATAAATTATTGTTAATTAATACATTTTTTTTTCTTTCAGGGGAATACATACGACTACCTTTAGATGACTTGTTACAAGATATCCTACCGTTTACTGACAACAGTTTAAACCATGAGAAGGTAAGTAAAAACGCGTATGTAAGACTAGCTGTACCCACCCGGCTTTGCCTGTGCACAGAAATTGTATTGCTTAGATCTTAGATAATAATGTTACTTCGTAGGATTGTCTGTAAATTTCAACTCAGTCGATTCGGAGGTTTTCGAGATATAAGATTTTGAATGTTTTTTTTTTTTGTGTGGGCGGTGCCACGCTCCTTTGTCCAATTTACCAATCTAACTTCTCCAAGAAGACCATACTAATCGGGTTAGTAGTGATAGTGGAACAAAGAAAAAATTTTCAATTTTATTATATGTATAGGTAGATAACAATAACAATCTATGCATACCTATAATAAAATTGTAGATTTTTTTTGTTCCACAATCACGTAATAACTACTAACCCGATTGGTATGTTCTTTTTGGAAAAGGTAGGCCTTAACAATGGGCAACATATAGGCTCTACTTAGTCAAAATTGTACAAAGGGGCGTTTCACCGTACAAAGAAAACATTCAAAATTTTATATCTCGAAAAGCACTGAATAGATTAAATTAAAATTTACAGATAATCTTAGGTATTGGCCCAAGAGTGTTGATGTGAAGATTGGTCAAAATTGGACAAAGGGGCGTAGCACCGCCCATACAAAAAAAATTCAAAATCTTATGTCTCAAAAACCGCCGAACTGACTGAGCTCAAATTTACAGACAATCTTACGAAAGAATATTATTATCTAAGATCTAAGTAATACAATTTCTGTGCACGAGCAAAGCCGGGCGGGTACAGCTAGTACATAATAACATGTATTCTATTATAGAGTAAGTACTTCATCCAGGCAAGTTTGTTTTATAAATCTGAGAATGAGCAGCAGGCCAATCGGTGGTATATCCTTATCTAGTATTTGGTACTTGTCCATAAATGTTTAATCCTGTAATGGGTCAGTACCCATAGCTCATAGGACTCCAGAATGTTATCTGGAGTTTCGCCGCTCCCAACGCATAATATGTAGATACCTATTTTCCTCTGTCGTTCTTATTTAGACTGATAAGTCATAGTTCCCTAAACGTTTCTTAGTTTGTCTCTTGCCTCGAAGTTGTAGTGCTAGTGTTGAAGTGTAGTTTTACTTTTTTTGAAGAAATGGTTCAGTTCCTGAATGAAGGGTCTTACTGCACCCTGTCTTTGAAGAGAATTCATCGCCCAAGAAGCCTACGTGATCCGGTAGACGGTTAATCTATTGTTCTTGGCATATTAGCTTAATGATATTACTTAATGATATATGCGTCAAGTTCCTTGATGGCTGCTTCGCTATCAACATCACTCATAAGCTGAAGTTCCTATACCGTTTCTAGAACAAAATACAATACAATACAAGAATCATGCCATTATCATAAACTTGTATTTCTTTGGTTCATTGGACGCACCCCCATCCAATCACACTTTCAGAAAGATTTCAGATTCAGCGGATGGAAAATCTGCACTGGAGTTGGTAACATGTATGTAAAGGAAATCCTTTTGTTGAAGACTAATGTGGCGACAATTGAATGGTGCGGTAGTTCTTTCTAGTACGCGGTGGCGCGAATTTCAAATGGTTTTTATTGTGTTGTTCGGTTAAGTGGCAAGATCACACCCTCCTTCAATTTTATAGCGACGTTTTGTTTATTCTTTATAAACTTTATCAAGCCTAAGAATGACATGACTTACTTACTTACTTAAGGTGGCGCTACAGTCCGGGGTGGACCTGGGCCTCAACCAACAAGCGTCTCCAGTCAGCACGATCTTCTCCAGTTTCGCACGCAGCCACCGCAGTCGTTGGACCTTCACTCTTCTGGCTAGGTCGATGTCGCTGTATCTCCTCCTCCATTCACCGTCTATGCAGACGGAACCGAAAATTACTCGAAGAATTTTCCTCTCGAAGCAGCCAAGAGTAGCCTCATCCACTTTTGATAGAGTCCATTCCTCTGCACCATAAAGTAAGACTGGGATGATTAGGGTCTTATAAAGAGTCACTTTAGTTGTTCGAGAGAGGGCTTTGCTACTCGATTGCATTCTTAGCCCAAAGAAACAGCAATTGGCAAGAGTTATTCTTCGTTTAATCTCAGCGCCGGTGTCATTGTCTGAGTTCATAGCGGAGCCTAGGTATATGATCCCATCAAATGAAATGAGGCTGGGGAGGATAAAAAATTTTATTTTGTCTGTTTGAGGACCGAAAAGTTGGATAAGTACTCGATGTATTATTTTGATGCTTCCTCCAACGGAATGAGCGTAGAAGGGTTTATCATTCGCTGAAGGTTTCTTAATATGACGTGGTTGAACGTAATTCCTATTTGACCCGGTGTCAATGAGAAATTTTAAGGTCTCTCCACTTCTAGAAGTATGTTCTAAATAGGGAAGTGAAGAGGATGCTGGTCTAAAAAATAAATGTCGTCCAGTTCTTCAGGTTGGTCAAAGTCAGGGTTATCTTGTGAGTCAATGCAATTCATCAATATCTGGTCATAGTTTTGGTCTTCCTGTTCTATCTCGTTTTCATATTCTTCCGATGTCCTCTCTTCCGAATCGGGCCCTTCAGTGTGGTAAACTCTTTGCATTTTGTGTAGCTGATGCGCCTGTTGTCAATATTGCCGTTTCTGTGGAACTAACTGTTGGTTACGGGGTCTGTTCTGGTAGTTCACATTTTGGGATCTGACGGAATGGTCAACGTCCATTGGCTTCGGAGGAAGCGGACGTTGATTTGCTGGTGGTCTTGCATTTAAATTCCAAATTTCTTACAATATTATTTTCCCATAGCTTGCATTTCCGTTTGTCAGGTGAATTTCCCTGGAAATTCATTTTATTGACCCATACGCTTGGTCAGCATGTGCAATCGGTTTGACGGTGTTAAGTTATATAAAGTATTTATTCACAGTTCTGGTTCTTTTTAACATTTAAGTACATATTTAAGTATAATTTAGTATGTAGGACTACCTCCTTTGTTCAATATAACTTCATAGATACGATTTGGAACATACTTATACATACTATTTTTCAATAATTCCAAGCGAAATTGTTGACCCGGCTTTTTAATGGCGCCAATTAGGCTTGCAGGATCATCAAATTGTCTCCTGCGTTCATATACTCCCCAAACGTTCTCAATGATAGTTAGGAAAAGTGCAGAAACTGCCTAGGTAACGGTTAAAATGTCCACTTGACAGAAAACATTCATTGTGATAACCGTTATTTCACGTAAACAAAGCTGTGGGCACGAAAGATAGGTGGGCGGTTAATTGTGCCGGTGAGAGTATAATGAACTATCCCAGTTCCTAGTTTATACATTTATAATATGCATAACCTATTAATCATTACAAATGGCGCAGTGGCTCAGTGGTTAGTGTGTTGGACTACTGTGCGAGGGGTCCCAGGTTCGATTCCCGGAAAAACATAAACTACATCACCGCGCCAGAAACATCTGAGAGCATAAATGTCATGGAAATGCTTCTCAATTCATCCGTTCGGAATCGGCATAAAATATAGGTCCCTTCCATGCGTCCCAAAAAATTAAAACTCACACAAACGAATGATTGTGAGAACCTAGGCCTAGGGTGCCTATAAGGACCTGTTGCCGCATCTATTTATCTACTTTTTAACCTGTTAATTTTAATTGTAACGATAAATTATTTAATATTTTTTAGTCTGGAGAATTGGACAAGGACTTGAAAGTGAATTCTGATGAAGAAACTTCATCAGGTTTATTAGATGTTTCCTCGGATGATATGTCTTTAACGATGCAGTCTTTTTGGTCTTCATCATCAGAGCAGGAAGTTAAGGGCAGTACTAATATAATTCACGACAACAGTTGCAGACAAGGAACTTGTAGCATCACTGAGCAAGAGGTAAGGTTAATGCCCCTATTATGTAAGACAACTACAACTAAAGTTGAGTTGTCTCTTGGTTTTATGTAATTCAAAATTCGGTATTGTCCGTATTGTCATACACAACCTTGATAGAAAAGTTGTCTGTTGCCGCAAAAAATTGTACGCGAGGTCAAAGGTCACTATAACCAGTTTTTCGCGAATATCTCGTTGACGGTTACTTTTATCGAAAAATAGCGTATAGCTCAGCTTATTCATATAGCTGTGCTTAGTTCCGTTGTGTGAATGCGATACTTGACCAAACCTTCTCATCCCTGTCCTTAATGCTGCTTCTAACATTTAGGCTGTTTATGTATTGTAAATGTATGTTATGTTCTCAAGATTGTACCTGCGTGAACGTATCTTCTTTTAGAAGGGCGCGGCGTCGCAAGAATATTACAACCTGTCGCAGTATGAAAAAGAGTAGGAACCTCTGACCTGACTGTGGTGTCGGACTATACCGTCCACCACACTCCTCTTTCTCTCAGTTCCATAGGTGGAATTTTGATGGCCTCTAACATTTTAACGTAAATAAATTTTCGAATTTTTTCAGAGCCCTATTCAACGTTTAATTGCAAATATTCGACACATACATATCATTAAGAAGTGCGCGCACAAACGTTTCAACTTTTTAAATCGAATTTTCTCAAAAACCGTTAGTCTTGCAAAAAAAAGTAATAATATGTTTTTGTAGGCAATTTCCGAAGCTATATACATATAGACTGATCACTGATCACTGATCAGGGCATCAGGCACGAAGCGTGACTTTTTGGGAAGCGGAAGCACTCAATTTTAAACTTAAAATTTGATATTTCTCCTTCGTTCAATGCAGGTCCTACCGCTCTACCAAATTTCAACATTCTACCGCAATGAGAAGTGGCCCAAATAAATAATAACCGATTTTCTAAAGTCGGCGGATACCACGCCCCCTGAATAGAGAATATAAAATTTTAAATGTTTTTCTTTCTGTACCTACCTACATTGCAAGTCCTACCGCTCTACCAAATTTCAACATTCTACGGCAATGAGAAGTTGACCAAATAAATAATAACCGATTTTCATATGTGGGCGGATACCACGCCTCCTGAATAGAGAACATACAATTTTAAATTTTTTTCTTTATATACCACGCCCCCTGAATGGAAAATCTCAAGTTTTGGACTTTTCCCAGTCTATGCACCACAGGATCTAGCATTCTGCCAAATTTCACAATTCTAGATGATCATCATCTAAGTGGGAGGTTTTTGCGATTTTTGATGTCCTGTATGTTGAGAACCACTAATGCTATAGAGATGAAATTTGGTGAATGAGTTTGATAAATGTTTCAAGGCGAACCTTGATATCCAGTTTTGAATGAACGCTGATACTACTATTAACGCATCACTGATATTTTTTAATGGAATTGCCTCTGGCCAGGAAGAGAAGCGATCTTTAATTGAATATGTATATAGTGTATCCCTGCGATATGGTGGGAGCGGCCCTACTATGTACATATGTGAAAATCTGCCATCGGGGACTGGAAATTTACCGTGTTTGGACGTAGTATGTCTACTGATTTTCGATTTCTGACAAGACATACAGCTTCGCGTCCATCTGTTTATATCGCTATTCATTTTAGGCCAAAAGTATTTAGGCGTAATAATAGAATGCATCGCTTTTGAGCCCGGGTGTGAAAGTTTATGATGGTTATTGAAAATTGTCGTTCTAAGAATTTGAGGTATATATAATAAAAAAAAAACACATAAGACATATTTGTTCGAAAACAAGTCTTTAAGCAAACGACGCCTAAAACCAACCACCGAACAGAAGCTTTCTAACGGAAAGCTAAGCAACGCTCCAAACGTAAAGCAAAACGACGCTACACTTCCAACCATCAAACTCGAACCGATACGACCGCATAAAAAAAGGAAGAAACAACATCTCGGACGACTTCAGCTGTGCTGTACATAGAGGACAAATTGGCGCGTAACGATTGGAGCGGAGCAGAACTAATTATAGTGAGTCATGGATATCCAAAATCCAGTTGATAGATTTAGATTAATATTAGATATGATAAATAAAATTCCTGAATATAATGGTAATAGTAATAGTCTGATAGATTTCCTGGAAAGAGTAGATTCATTAACTTCAACTTTAGCATCTTTTGATGCCGGTACCCAAGAAATTCTAGCAGGTTATATTAAAGATAAAATTGTAGGAAAGGCTAGGGATGAGCTTCAGAAACACGGTAGATTAAGAACTTGGTCAGCTATAAGAGATATACTTAAAATTAGTTTCAGAGAAAAACTCTCAACAAATAAATTAATAGATAGTATTAGAACAGCTAGGGTTGAGACAACTATTGAAGACTACTATGATAGAATAAATAGTTTTCTCAGCAGAATAAATAATGCCTTTTTAATTGAAAATTATCGAATCGACCAACAAGAATTGATCGATTCAAATAATAGAATTGCCTTAGAATCCTTTAAATACAACCTGCCGGAACCCACAAAATCCATAATATTAAGTCGTAACCCCGATTCTCTCAATGACGCGTATAAAATAGT
Organism: Cheilosia scutellata; assembly: GCA_955612985.1. Classification (NCBI taxonomy): domain Eukaryota; kingdom Metazoa; phylum Arthropoda; class Insecta; order Diptera; family Syrphidae; genus Cheilosia; species Cheilosia scutellata. The sequence continues at coordinate 80,453,667 of OY015312.1, read as the reverse complement.
GGTCGAAATTGGTCACCAGTTATCTGGACCAAATGTAGAAACCCAACAGTTCAGACGCAGGGATCAAAGGCAATTCTATACCCAAAGATACCCTCCTCCAAATAATAGAAGCAATAATACAAATAACCATTTTCCACAATTTGACCCTATGATTCAAAACACTAAATATGCACCAAGACAAAATATGTATTACACACAGAATAATCAATTAGGGCAGAATAATAATAACAACATACAAAATTATCATTCCCGGCAAAACAACAAACAGGGTGGTTATCCGCGACATGATAATAGTTATACCCAAAACAACCAACCACGACAGAAGAATAATTACACACAAAGTAACCAATCAAGGCAAGCAAACAGATATCGGCAAGACAATAACGCCGAGCCTATGGATAACGAATACACACAATATCCCCCAAATTTTCAAATGCACGCGCAAAACAACTACCCTATATAGTTATCAAAACACACATAAATGAACTTTGATTTATAATGGATTGCGGCGCTGAATATAGCATAATAAATAAACAGGTTTGTTACCCAAAGTGGCAAATACCAACTGCGACTCATACCCTTAAGGTACTCGTCGTCATATTAAAACAAATGTAGAATTTAGAGTGCCACTATTTAGTGAATTCAATAAAAAAAATTATTTTGTGAATTTTATAGAATATCAATTTCATAATTTTTTCGATGGCTTGATTGGAAATAACATACTAATCCATCTGAATCCAATTATAGATTATGAAAACCGTTTTCTCATAACCGATAACGCACAAATACCAATATTTTTAAATAAAGAAGAGGAGGAGTATGCAAAAAGTTGTCAGAGCACATGTCTAGATGTTTTTCAAAACGAAGTTTTTGAAACTCAAATTTCTGACAAAGCCGTTTCAAAACATTTAAATAGCTCCGATCTTTGCAAGCTTAAATCTTTGCTTTACTCATACAAATCAATTTTTTACAAAGACGGAGACGTCTTATCCTTTACAAGCAAAATAAGAAGACACCAAATTAATACTAAAAACGACATTCCAGTTTTAGTAGGCTCTATAGATATCCAGAAATACACACAGAGACAGAAGAGGTCGATAGGCGAATTTCTGATATGCTGCGACAAAAAATAATTATACCAAGTAATAGTCCTTACAATTCTCCCATTTGGGTAGTGCCGAAAAAGGATGATAAAAGCGGGCAGAAACAATGGCGAATTGTAATCGATTACAGAAAGTTAAATGATCAAACGATTGACGACCGATTCCCTATGCCTAATATTGATGACCTTTTCGACAAACTTGGTAAATGTAATTACTTCTCGACCATAGACCTCGTGAAGGGGTTTCACCAAATTGAGGTTGAACATCGGGATGGAGCTAAAACCGCCTTCTCAACTTAGAAGTGTCATTACGAATTCCTCAGAATGCCGTTTGGGCTAAAGAATGCCCCAGCGACATTCCAGAGGTTAATGAATGATGTACTTAAAGATTTCATAAACAAGATATGTGTAGTATACTTCGATGACATCCTTGTATTTTCGACTAGTTCCGAAGAACACCTAGTATCACTAAAGAACATTTTTGAAAAATTAAAGGAATGTAATTTAAAAATCCAAGTTAACAAATGTAACTTGTAAAGAATGGCGGTGAAATTTGAGGCGCGGAAAAAATTTTTTTTATTTTTTTTTTGTTGAAATACGGTGGTGGTTGGTCTTGGCTGGTGGTGCTTGATGGAAATCGCAATTGCGGACGTATAGCGTTGTTGGCCGTGCAATATACTAGGCGCGCAGCAATGTGCCACACAGTATGGCGGTGATATTTGAGGCGCAAACAAAGTTTTTTTTTTTTTTTTTTTTTATTGATTTCCCAAGATGCTTTTGCGAGCTCAGTTTATTGGACACTTTAATATGTGCTGACACTTAAATATGTTCTGCGCAATTTATTTTCGGGGTCACCAATTTGTTGCGGCTCAACTAAACGCGTCAATTAAATTAAAAGAAACCACGATATATATTTTAATGCTGAGCGACCATCTTGGTCGCCGGCTACTTTATTTCTCACAATTCCTCGTTCATCTTCTTACAACTATAGTTTAGGCATGGTTCAGGCACTCATTGTACACTACGAACCAAAATGTTAATTTCATTATTCTATGTAGGTAAATATAGGGTGCCACATTGACGTTTGTGGTAGGTGAGTGCACAGAGGAGAGTTTCATACTCAGGCGCTCGCTGTAGGCTGTGGCTACTCCAGGTGTCCTAAGGCGTCCAACGTCGAATTTCTTCTTCTGGGCGGTTCGCAGCTTCTTCTCGTTGGACAGTAGAGCTCTGAATTTAGCCGCGACAAGAAAATGATCAGAGTCGACGTTTGCCCCTCGGAATGTGTGCACGTCGAGGATGTTGGATGCGAGCTTCGCATCCATTAGCACATCGTCGACTTGGTTGGCTCTTTTCCAACACCCTGGCTCAGTATTAGACGTCCCTATAGACCTGTTGTTCAAATATGTCGAAGCAGCTCATATAGGGATTACACTTACCAGTTCGACCTAACTGGAGCTGTAGGCGCCACCGTTGATTCCATCTAGGGAATTCCTCCGCTGCCGCCTGAGAGTAATTGCCTTAGTGAGAGGACGCTCCTCCCCCCCTCTGTCGTTCGCTGCCACCAACGACCTTCCACAGGTGTTGGTTACCCCATCTCCAGTCGAGGTACTAGGCACCCACCAGTCACCAACGTGGAGGTGAGAGTAGGAATCTGACAGGTCTGTCACCACTTTTCATTAAAAGCCTTAAATATCATATTGATTATATCATGAAAGTACTTGATATGCCAGATAAAAGGCCTTCCTAAAATTATAGCATTACAAACAATACGAAAGACAAACCTCTGGTATAAAACGCTAGAAGAATATGGTGCCTTCTGTCAAACTAATTTTCGTATACTGGATGAAAATGGAAGTTCTTATTTCGAAGGTAGACGAGCAATATAGAATTGTCTGTATTAATGTAACAAATGATGAAAGAATAATTTATTACTAATAAAATGAAATACAATAAAAACTAAGACTACTTTTTAAAATAGTTGTTACTCAACACTCCTCCTCAACTATGATAAAAAGAAAGTCACTGGATGAGACCTAATTTTTTCGTACAAAGTTCGTGTCTTATTCTAGAAAATCGGCAGGCATCTCCCCAGTCGATAAATAATTATTGAAAACCTCTTTATTTTCTACCGCCTCCCTTATACAGGGTGTTCCAGTTAAGAAGGACAATCCTTTAAGGGAAGATTCCTGAAGTTATGCCGAACAAAAAATTGTATGGCAGGGGGGGTCTATTTTCATCGTATTTCCCGTTGTAGCCCATCAAAGTAGGTGACCTCTAATTTGGAGGTGTTACGACTAAAAACGCTAAAACTTCTAAACTATTATAGATACAAAAATAGTTTTGTACATTTTGAAAAGACAATTTAGTAGCGCATACAAGTCTTAAGCACTTCAGCTACATCTGGGCAGCTACAACAAAGTTATGGCTCCTTAAACTCAAAATTTTGAAAATGTTTGTTACAATTTTTTACTTAAAATGGCGTTTTCTCAAAATTTTGACCTTATAAATTTTCATTTTTTTTATGAAATTTTTATCCTTGAGAAATTTACTAAAAATTATGTTAAGCAACTTTTTTACTTACGATCAACAGAAGTACATAATAGTAAAAGCCATTTTTTGTCAGACGAAAATGGTCAAAAATGGTAGATTTTTCTCTAAAATAAACTTTGTCTTTGATAGCAAGTACCCCAGAAGAAAAAATCCATCGTTTTTAGGTCAGATCTAGTCTTTTTTATATTTATTTAGTTAAAAATGCAATGTCAGGCTTTTTGCTCCATAATCAGGCTTTTCTCTCCTAACTGTCCGGCTTTTCGATTTTTTGTGATGGTAACCCTACTTGGGCTTCACACTGGTGGTCATTTGTAGCAATGATTATGTCGTTAACATAAGAGTAATAATAATTTTCTTACCTCCTTCTATGATGTAAAACAGGCACTGGTCATACTTCGACTGTTTTAGCTCAAATTGCTTGAATACTTGATGGATCTTCTTGTACCATGGACGGCCAGCATGCTTGAGACCATAAATTGCTTTCTTCAAACGACAAACTTTGGATATCTCTTGTACAAAACCTTCGGGCTGCTTCATAAAGATCTCCTCCTCAATTTCGCCATTCAAAAAGGCTGTTGCCACATCTATTTTGGCCCTTATTTTAGTCGCTGGTAGGGTCGAATTTGAGGCAAGCCGTAGAATCCTTTTTGATTTTTCCCATAGTGTTGTGGATCCCCAAGATAACTGTTTACAACAGTCTTACTTCTATTTAGCCTCCTTGCAATTTCTCGCCCTGAGAGTCCTGACTCCTTGAAAGCATCTATTTTTCCTCTTTCTGTCGCTGTCAAAGTCTTTCCGGAACCAATTTTTTTTAAACTAAATAAAAACAGTTCTTTTTAACAGTTCTTAACAAAACTTTGAAAAAAATCGCTAATGCGCACTCCTGCAACGAAATATTCGCAGTGGCCTCATCCTAGTGACCGTCTTTTTATACGCTTTTCAGGCCGTAGTTTTTTTATTTGCCCTTTAATTTTATGACTTACTGTTGGGAAAATATGTACCTTTTCACAGGTAGTAAAAGTTTCCGGGTAAAACATTTTCAACAGGTATAAAGAGAGAAAATCTATTGCAAAATGTATGGCCTCATCCTAGTGACCGGCAGTGTATGTAGATTTTTTTGATAAAAACGATATCCATTTATTTATTAGTAAATTATATTGATTAGATTTAGGTAATAAAGAAATTGAGAACTGGTCCTTGGTCGTGGGAATTGGTATCTTCCGATTTTGAGTCTATTTTCTGCAAATGAAATGATGGAAAATAAAACAACTCATGAGTATCTTAAGCTCATTGAAATAAATAAGTTATTTTAAAAATTAGAATACATAGGATACGATAGAAATTGAATTATAAAAACAATATATATATTACAATACATATTTTAAAATAATCTAACGAAGTCGGATAAGCCATATCTTTTTATAAAATTAGTCCTAATACCCAAAGCAGGAGAACGCACATCTTTGAGTAAAATATATGAAGCCGGAGAGCGCACATCTTCATACGAAATCGATTCTAACACCGAAGCAGGAGATCGCACATCTTCGTGTTAAATCGCAACATATAAAGCAGGAGAGCACGCATCTTTATATAAAATGAATCTTAAAGGTCGAAGCAGGACAACGCACATCTTCGAGCTAAATAAAATCCGTAGATACGAAGCAGGAACACGCACATCTTCGTATTTTATGAACCGTAGCACCCGAAGCAGGAGATCGCGCATCTTCGAGTGAAACAAATCAAAATATAGCGTCCAAACGAATCGACTTAGGCGAATGAAATTTTGTGACAGGTATTCTTGTTACGGTCGTCAGGTTGGTATTAAAAATGGTTCATGTCGGTCATGTAGTTCTGTTACCTCCCCTACAAAGCCAATATTTGACCCATGTGTATCTCTGTCTGTTGAAAACACGATAGAATCCAAACGAATCGACTTAGGTAATTGGAATTTTGTGAGAGGACTTCTTTTTACCGTCGTCAGGTTGGTATTGAAAATTGTCTATGTCGGGTAAGTAGTTCTGGTACCTCCCATACAAAACCAATATTAGACCGGCAAATATTTTGCATGACTTTTATGCAGTGGAGGGTATCAAAGCATCGACTAGGCCGATGATACCACTTTTACTTGTAAATAAATTTGCTTCCACCAAGTGGGACAATTATTACATTTTACTCCCTGCAGCTGAACCTTGAACATTGTACCTAAGCAATTGCAAAAATGCTTGTTTTCGATTTTATTCACGCACTGGTGAAAGTAAAATAAGTAGATAAAAAAAAGGAAGTAAAAATATACTTGCATTTCTGATTGTCTTACATAATGAATTTAAAATACTCATTTTACCAAAATATTCCTTTGTTTTTCTCAACTTAATATATTAATAATATTGTATAAACTTATATTGAATTTTTTATACGGAGGGGAGTGATGTGGCACCCTATAGTCTCTCTATTTACCTACATAGAATAATGAAATTAACATTTTGGTTCGTAGTGTACAATGAGTGCCTGAACCATGCCTGAACTACAGTTGTAAGAAGATGAACGAGGAATTGTGAGAAATAAAGTAGCCGGCGACCAAGATGGTCGCTCAGCATTAAAATATATATCGAGGTTTCTTTTAATTTAATTGACGCGTTAAGTTCAGCCGCAACAATCAACAATCAGTGGTGCCAGTATCGCGTCATCATCAAGGAGGTAGCCGAAACCACTGTAAGTTACCAGCCACCCCAGAGAAAGAGCCCGTGGTATGATGATGAATGCGTGTACAGGGAAAAGGTGACAGAAGAAGCACACAAGAAAGCGCTGCAGCGCAAAACAAGGGCAGCAAGAGAAGAGTACCGAGACAGGAGAAGGGAGGAAAAGAAGATCCTGCGTAGAAAGAAGAGGGCTTACGCAGCTTCCCAGCTCAAGGAGATCGAAGAGTCGCGCGATCGTAATAACATCCGGAGGTTTTATAAAAAAAGCCAAGCAACTGGCTGCTGGCTACAAAACCGGAACGCAGGCTCTTCGAGACAGCGAAGGAAACCTAGTCACCGAAGCTCAGTGAATAGTAGATGTCTTTAAGCAGCATTTCCAGCAGCTGTTTAATGGGCATCATGTAGAGAGAGTGATAGGGCAAGAAGACAGCCAGTCCAGTTCTCGTTCCAGACGTCCAGTCAATGAAGAACTAGTTCTACCACCTAGTATAGAAGAAGTTGGCCTAGCTATAAAAAAGCTTAAGAACAGCAAGGCCGCAAGCCCTGATGGTTTACCAGCGGAGCTCTTTATATACGGTTGTGATGTTTTGGTAGGGAGCATACACCGAATCATCAACCAAATATGGGTGGAAGAAAACATGCCCGATGACTGGACTATCAGCTCCATATGCCCCATCTACAAAAAAGGCGATCCTATGTCCTGCTAGAACTATCGAGGCATATCCCTGCTTAATATCGCATACAAGACCCTATCCAATGTACTGTGTGAACGTCTTAAACCGTTCTGCAACACACTAATCGGCACGTACCAGTGTGGCTTCCGGCCCGGCAGATCGACTATAGACCAAATTTTCACACTGAGACAAATTCTGGAAAAGACCAATTAATTTCAAGTGCGCAGGCAGGTGTCAACACGGAAGGCACTATCTTCAACAGATCCATCCAGCTGCTGGGCTATGCGGACGATATTGACATCATCGGTCGCTCCCAGCGTGCCGTGATAGAAGCGTTTACGGCAATTGAAGAACAGGTGAAATCTGTTGGCCTTGAAGTAAATGAGGACAGGACTAAATACATGCTATCAACAAACAAACAAGCATCTGTCCACCGCCTTGGACAAAACGTCACTATTGATAGCAACAACTTCGAGGTAGTTAAGGAGTTCACCTACCACGGAGTAAACATGAACTCCACGAATGACACCCTAGTGGAGATCCGGCGAAGAATTACCCTAGGAAACCGTTGCTACTTCGGTTTGGCAAAACAATTGGGTTGAAAACTCCTAACTCGAAGGACGAAATGTGTGCTCTACAAAACCCTTATCCTGCCAGTTCTGCTTTATGGCGCCGAGTGCTGGACGATAAGCAAGAAGGGAGAGCTGATACTGGGCTCCTTGGAAAGAAAAATACTTCGGCAGATTTTTGGTCCTATGTGCGAGGAGGGCGAATGGAGGAGAAGATATAACCGCGAACTCCATGAGCTGTACCAAGATGTGGATGTAGTCCAAAAAGCCAAAACACGTCGACTACATTGGCTCGGCCACATCTAGCGAATGGACAATAATGCTCCAGCTAAGAGGATCTTCGAATCCCAGCCCCCAGGTTCGAGAAGACAAGGAAGACCGAACCTCCGTTGCAAAGACCAAGCCATCGCGGATGTCAGAGCGCTTGGTCTGGACAACTGGAAGCAGCGTGCCCGGGATCGTAGAGGATGGAAGGCTGCAGTGTCTCAGGCAGAGACTCTTCACGGGTCGGGAGCCTGATAAGTAAGTAAGTAAGTAAGTAAGGTGACAGACCTGTCTCAATTGTGATCATGTAGTTAGGGGTGTTTTTAGGTAAAAAAAAATCATCTTTTTATGAGATACCTCAGAAGTTTTTCGATTGTTTCATACTTTCTACATCCCCAGACCTGTGCTGCATACAGCATATGCATACATCATAATAGATTCAGCCACTGCAAGAAAGACCTTATATTTAACACTATGTGATATTAATTTGTTTGAAAAGCATTTCTTCCATGTTGCACTTATTGCACTTTTGGCTTTTATAACTTTTCTTTGAGGTGGGTTTCCATATTTAGGTCATTTGCCATTTCTCATTTCTGGCAGTTCTACCAGACCCTTTCCGAAAAATCATCACCTTTGATTTGCTCAAATTTACGTTTAGATTACATAATCGGCAGTAAACTTCGAGTCGATTAATCATCAGCTATAAGGTTTGGGGTAAATTAGCAAATAGTAGGTACCACGTCATCAGCAAATAAAAGAGCTTTTATAGAATTCTCGAAAATGCAATTCCACCTGGAAGAAAGTTTATTTGCCGTCTATGAATAAAGCAAAAAGATTTGGACTAAGAGTGCATCCTTGTTTGACTCCCGTCTTAGATTCAAACCAATCTGAAATTGTTTTTTCGGTCATTCCAAGATTGTATAATTTAAAGTATAGTGCTCCACGATCCACTGTATCAAACGCTGCTTTGAAGTCTTTTTCTGTTCGATATAAGTGCCAGCTATGCTTTGCAGTGCGAAAATATTATCGATGGTCGAATAACAACTTCGGAATAGTGTTGTGCTAAAGAGCTATTTTTGATGAGCAGCGATTGCAGATAGCAGTACACAAAAATAGCTGCTCTCAATAGCAGCTAATCACTCTTTAGATAGCAGTTAACGTCAGAAAATATACGATTGTGTATAGTTTTTTAAACCCCACTTATTGGTTTACCTGTACATTGTACGGGTGTCGGTCGCATCTCGCATATACTCTTAACCCTATCCCTTGCTGGGTTTTTCCCGCATCAGCACTTCCGTCGCCAGTAATGATGTAGATAATGAGAATTACATAATATGATTTTACGACCCTTTCATTTATCATCAGTCATCACCATTCATAATTGTGCGCAGATATTTTTAGTGTTGGTATTTCCGCGATGCATTTTAACTGGGTCATAAAAAAAGAGGTGTCTTTCAAGATTTCCACCGACCATCGAAAAACGGTTGTTCGTTAAAATATCAAAAATATTTACCTGACAATGAAATCGAGTATAAATCGAGTTTGTATTACTCTATCCATTCATAAATCGTACTATACTTTTTTCCTCATTTTCTACATCCCTCCCTACCCTACATTGCAAAGAACAGCCAACGGAGCATATCATAATCATTACACACTACACAGTAAAATATAAAATGAACAGAGTATAGCAATAGTATAGAGTATTCAATTTATATAATTCGATAATTTGATGCTTTTATCCTGCTCTTAGAAGGACCAATAGTGAGGCGGCATAGTATAAAATTGTATAACAATTGTGCACTTTGTGATGAAAGCATGAAATTTTTACCATGGAGGACAAATTATATGAAAATGATTTTAAGATATTGGGGCACTTCAGATTGCGCCCTGAAGGGGTAAAAGGGGGGGGGGGTCAAAGTTTGTATGGGAACATTTTTATTTTTGATCCGATTGACTTCAAACTCGGTTTGTGTACTCTCTATGAAAAATAAAGAAAACTATTTTCTTCGATTTTGGAAATTCAACCCTTAAAGGCGTAAAATGGGGGTCAATGTTTGTTCATGTTTTTTCTTAAAGTTTTTAAGGGGTGTAAGCATGCTTTACCGCCCCGGGTGCCACTGCTTCTTAGTCCGCCCCTGTCTCAACATATTTTATATCACAATACATTAAAATGTATACCTATGTATATGTATTTGAATTTAAACTTTGACCCCTTTTTACCCCTTTAAGAGTTGAATTTCCAAAATCGAAGAAAATAGTTTTCTTTATTTTTCATAGAGAGTACACAAACCGAGTTTGAAGTCAATCGGATGAAAAATAAAAATGGTCCCATATAAACTTCGACCCCCTTTTTACCCCTTTAAGAGTTGAATTTCCAAAATCGGAGAAATTAGTTTTCTTTATTTCTTATAGGGAGTACCTACATAAACCGAGTTTAAAGTTAATCGGATGAAAATTAAAAATTTTCCCATACAAACTTTGACCCCCCCTCTTTTTACCCCTTTAGGGCGCAATCTGAAGTGCCCCAATATCTTAAAATCATTTTCATATAAAGTGTCCTCCATGGTAAAAATTTCATGCTTTCATCACAAAGTGCACAATTTTTTTACTATGCCGCCTCACTACAACTCGGGGATCGAACCTGGGATCCCTCGCACAGTAGTCCAGCACACTAACCACTGCGCTACTGCGCCCACATTTAGCAATACTAGCAATCGTAATAATTCAAATTAGAGAACTTACCGTTTAGCTTTGAGGGCCAGACAAACAGCAGGTTGGTGGGTGCCAAATTACAAATCAGGCTTTGCGCCACTAGAAATATATTATGTAATAACCAAGTTTCACGAGTTTCATTACTTTTTATAAATTAATAACATTATACTTAATTTGAAATGGTTCGTTTTAACACTAATATTTATAACTTGGTGGAGTTAAAAAATATTAAACCTAATATATGTATATATCTACTACAGACAAAACCTGCTGAAGCTTCTTGTCCCATAAAAATGGATTCAAGGATTCAGGATATTGCAAATCTTTCCACACCTGTTTCGGGATTTTATGGTATAAATCCTGATATTGCACCATACGCATATTATCATGCACATTACTATACACCAAAGGTTAGAAAACACACATGCGATTAATTCTTGTAATTATTGTTTATTAGCACTTATTTACTTTTACAGAACGTTTCACACACAATACCTTATGCCACTCGACAACAATCACACCCTAACCCTCATCGGGAAGATGTTTGCTTCCAGCCACAGTTTGCCCCTAATTTGGAATCATCTGGAAATTTTGGATCAAATTCTTCGTATCAAAATGGAGAAACACACTGCATAAGGAATTTTACAGTAAGAACATAATTATGAACTCTTTTCAGTATAATTTTTGTATTTGTTTATCCAGACTAACACCGGTGACTTAGTCCCAACTGAAGGTTTTTTAAGCTCGTTTTTAAATGAAGAATGTATCCAAATGATGGATATAAGTGGTAATGAAAGTGAGTATCTTTTTGAATTACTTATTTTTAGAAACTAGGTACATTATATACTATGCTAACCATGCCATATATTTTTTCAAGGATAAACAGGAAAAATCAAAGAATATTTTTCATATCACAGGATTTATTTTTCCGGGGAAAGTACGATAACTTAGGCTCCAAAAATTGATAACGGTTTTTTGTAGTGGGGTTAAATATAAGCATGTTTTACTATGGGAGGGGGTCTATCTCACTTCGTTTAGGCGGGAGGGGAATTTAAAAAAAAAATAATACTTAAAATGAAAAAAAAAAAAAAAAAATTATAAAAAAGCAATGCCAACACTTATAATAAAAGACTATATCATTTTTGAAAGCCCGGAATCTGTTCTTTCATATTATTTTTAAATCAAGTTATTTCTAGTTTTTGAAAAAAAAAAAAACAATTTCAAGCTTGAAATTTAAGGACAAAAATGGGGGTGAGTACAATAATTTTGGCGATGAAAACTAATGATGGATTTTCTATAGTGTGAACTTTTAGGCCAGAGACTGTTACTGTCTATACTGAAGAATGTTGTTGACGTTGGATAAACTAATATAATTTAAAGAAAGTTTGCATATACTCAGCCTTGCACCCGTCCCAAAATACAACAGTGACCCCAAGCAGGGGGGTTGCGGGGGGTAGCATGCCCCCCATACACATTTCAAAGTGCAAGGGTAACAATTTGTACTCTAAGCGCTGCGACACATAAAAGTAATTTTCCATTTTCTCAAAAATTTGAAGACATAAATCAATCTGGTTTTCAGTGTTCGATTAAGAATTGATTTAGGCAGTAAAAACTAGAAACAATTTAAGTATCTATATTCTCAATATTATACGCCGACATTATAAACATAATATGTAATGGTAAAGTGCTGACAATTCTTCCGATATATCTGAGAGGTGAAAATTGGCAAAATGACATAGATTCTGCTAAAATATTGTTCGCTGAAAATAACTTTCAAAATCTAATTGTTATGGGTGACATGAATGTTAGACTGGGCAACTTGCAACAGGATATAGACGACATCTATAAATCAGGATTTACTGCAGGTCTTGAAGAACGATACTCAAAAGATCCAACTGTAAATGCAAAGGGGAAGAAGTTCTTGGAGTTCTGCAATGATAACGGACTGGTCATCTTAAATGGTAGAACAAAGGGTGACGAAGAAGGTAACCTTACTTTTGTTAGCAGTATAGGAGAATCAGTAAATGATATATGTGCCGTGTCGCAGGAAATGTTGATGTGTGTCGAAATGTTTAGTGTAGAAGAGGCAATATGGTCGGATCACATGCCAATAAAACTAAGCATCCAGCTAAGCACTGCAACTACTCGGAGCACCTCCTACAATCGCCTGCCAAAACTAAAATGGAATGAAACCCGAAAGGCTGAATACCAAAATAGACTGAGCAGTAATCTACAAAACGTTAAGATTTGGAAAGATAGGATTGAGATAGCCGATCTCACCAATATAATTAAGGAGGCAGCCTTTCTGCAAAGGAGAAACATAAAAACATTCAATCCAAGGAATAAGTGGTATAATTTTCAGTGCGAAGCCGCGAGAAAAAAAGCTTTTAAATTATTGAGCTCATTTCGCAAAACAAGAAATCAAGAGATAAAAGAGAATTTTTTAAGGGCCCAACAAGAATATAAGATAGTTTGTACAAACAGCAAAATAGCATACTACCAACAAATCGATTGCAAAATTAACACAGTTAAAGACAGTAAGGATTGGTGGCGCTTAGCAAAGGAGATAAGAAACCAAGATCACCAAGTATATCCTGAGATAAGCGCTCAGGAGTTTAAAACCTACTACAGCGAGCTTCTCAACCCAAAGCAAGAAATGGGTAGCATATCTTATGTGGCTAACTATGTCGAAGATCCGAATTTGGACAGACCGTTTTCTATCGAGGAAATTAAGAACATGCTTCGAAAAGTAAAACTGAACAAAGCACCAGGAGAAGATGGGGTAACGTATGAGTTCATTATAAGTGCGACCGATGATTTTCTGCGGGAACTAGCAAGAGCATATAGCAAAATATTAGATGAATGTAGGATAGAGGAATCTTTCACTAAGTCCATAATATATCCAATATTCAAAAAGGGGGATGTTAACGACCCAGGCAACTATAGGGGTATTTCATTTATGAACTGCATAGCGAAGATCATGATGGGAATCTTAAATGAGAGGCTATACACTTGGGTGGAAAGGAATAACATCCTAACTGAGTTCCAGGCCGGATTCAGAAAAAACTACTCTACAGTAGATAACATATATAATGTGGCTTCCATCGTACACATCAAGCTGGCAGAAAAAAAGAAAGTATATGCCTTCTTCGTTGATCTGAAAGCCGCTTTTGATAAAATCTCGAGAAGACTACTGATTTATAAGTTGCGAGAAATGGGAATTTCAACCAAATTTGTTAATCTGCTGGAATGCTTATACTCTAATACCCGATCGGCGGTGTGGACTGGTAATGAGCTATCAGAATATTTTGAAACACTTTTTGGAGTGAAACAAGGATGCTTATTATCTCCATTACTTTTCGCACTGTACCTCAATGATTTACATGACTATATAGGAGGAGGTCTCAATATCGAGCTTCTAAACATAAGATTATTACTATACGCCGACGACATGGTGATCTTAGCAGATGACATTGAGGTCATGCAAAAGATGATAGCACGACTGGAAAAGTACTGTGAGAGATGGTGTCTAGAAGTGAATCTTTCAAAATCAGAAATTATGGTTTTCCGAAATGGCGGTAAGCTCTCAAATCAAGAAAAATGGATTTTTAAAGGGGAAGAAATTCGAATAGCCTCGCAGTATTCCTATCTTGGTGTAATTTTCACCCCGAAAATGAACTTCACAAGGCATATGGAGAAAAGGAATAACGCTGCGAAGAGCAGCATCAACGCAACATGGCATTGCTTTTTAAGCAAAAAAAGTGTAACACTGAGTAGAAAGTGGAAGGTATTTCTGGCAGTTTGCAGAGCTATCCAAACGTATAGTGCTCAAGTCTGGGGCTATGGAATGTTTGAAGAGGTGGACAAACTACAACGCTTCTTTTTGAAAAAAATTTTGAGATTACCACCAAGCACTCCTAACTACGCCTTGTCGATGGAGACCGGAGCTGAAGATGGGCATTTCTACACACTAGATTTGCATCTTAGGTATGTTAAGAAAACATTATTCCAATACAAGGATACACGGTTACCACATCAACTAACCAAAATCCTATTGGAAAAAAAGCTTTTTTGGGTAAAAGAAATAAATAATATGGGAAATCGGTTTGGCTTACACTGGGATCAGAACTTATCGCTAGAAAGGGACTGGAACGTTAAACACTTGCAGCTTTTGGATCTACTTAAAGCAGATGGACGTCAAGAAAGAGAACGAAGAGCTAGGGAAAGCAACACAAGAATTTTCAAGTTCCTGGATTACTCGAAAGGACAGCAATATCTCATCGATGACTCCGACATCAGCAAAATTTCGTGGATTTTTAAAGCCAGATGCGATTTAATCCTACTTAATGCGAGCAGATTTGGAGGCAACGTGTCAACCGTATGCTCTATGTGTAATATGAGAGAAGAAGAAAACATTCATCACTTCATAGGCAGATGCCCCGTACTAAGAGAATTCAGAGTGAGATATTTTGAAAAGGCAACTTTAAATGAAGATGAACTCATTAATGTACTTAACGGAGAAAGCGGGAATGATTGGAACAGACTGGTCAATTACATCACTGTGGCCATAACCTATAGAAAACAACTAGTACATGAGTTCAATTAGTTCAAAGAATGTTATTAAATTTGGTATTTTTCCTTTTTCTTTATCTAATTATTTAATTGTTTATAAAATTTGTAACACAATAATTAAAATTAATTAATATTTGGAAATTACCCGACAGACGACGTTTATGTCATTGTCGTAAGTTTTTACTTTTCAACAAAAATTTAATAATCTCGAAGGAATGTATATTATGTATAACAAAAGTTGAAAATAAAGAACACATACTACTACTACTACTATTCTCAATATTGAAAAAATCAGCATACAACTTTTGTTTTTAACAGGAAACAAACCCTTAAATTTCAAGTTTGAAAGCATTTCAAAAACTGTTAATAAAAATAACTTGATTTAAAAATAATATGAAAGAACAGAGTCCTGGCTTTCAAAAATCATAATGTCTATTGAGCAGAGCTGAACAAAGCCGATGTTAACAATTCAGATATATATTTAATAGAGAGCACAGTTGTTACAAAAGAATAACTTATATAGTGGAGTGTATGTAACTAATACAATTGGTATAAAAATATCAAGTGGGTAGGTACATATACATTTGGCAAGATAAATAAGCATTGGATTGCGTTTTAGATACCCGTACAATACAAATTAATCAGATAACAATATTGTAATAGATGAATAAATTACTTCAACACTCCCACTTTTATTCAATATTAGTAATGTTTTAAGAAAAAAATTCAAAAATTTAACGAAAAAAATTTAGGTTTGTTGCGAAACAATGCCTTTCATTTCTAAAATACTCAAATTGGTTTTGGGTAAACCTTTTCTGAATATATCGCCAAGTTGTTCATTAGAGCACACGTAATGGGAAGTACCAGAACTACTTGACCGACATAGACAGTTTTCAATACCAACCTGACGAGGGTAAAACGAAGTCCTCTCACTAAATTCCAATCACTTAAGTCGATTCGTTTGGGGATGCTATCGTTTTTTCAACAGACAGAAGGACACATGGGTCAAATATTGGCTTTGTATGAGTGGTAACAGAACTGCATGACCGACATGGACCATTTTTAATACCATTTGGGGATGCTATCGTTTTTTCAACAGACAGAAGGACACATGGGTCAAATATTGGCTTTGTATGAGTGGTAACAGAACTGCATGACCGACATGGACCATTTTTAATACCAACCTGACAACCGTAACAAGAATACCTGTCACAAAATTGCATTCGCCTAAGTCGATTCGTTTGGATCGTGATTTCACCAGGCATTATAAATGGCATATTTGACATATTTTTTGTAAAAATGTTGTAAAATATTAACTTTTCGGCAAAACAGTCTTCAGCGCATTAGTCACGAATATGATCTACAAAATAGGAACATATAAATGCGTGTTTTTTTTTTGTTGTAAATCAAGAAAAAAACTGTTTTTTGTGCGAATGAAAATATTTTTTTCGCTAAATGACTTATTTCTCCAAAACTAATCAATGTACACACACGGAAAAAAGTATTGGCACATATACCATTTCTACAATTAAATGTCTCCAGTTTCAAAACAAATAAGCATTTACTTCAAATTTGTTGTACAAAAAGTTCATTTATTTTTGTTCTTTAATAAATAGCAACAAAAAAGTACTCTTATGTTTACAAATAAATAAAACAAAATAACAATTCATTATTTACACTTGATTTTTGTTAGGAAAAAAGTATTGGCACAGTTAATATCTTACTAAATTAAATGCGATACAAATGACAAAATATACAAAATTAATAATGAGTTGGCAGGCCTTTCCTTTTAATGACTTCTTTTAATCTGTTTTGCATAGATAACATACTAACCTATTGGTTACTTCAGGTTCAATTTTACTCCATTCATCATCAAGTACCTACTTCTTTCAGTTGAGATTTGTTAGTAATATGGTGTTTGCGTATCAGTTTTTCCAACACATCCCACAAATGCTCAATGGGATTCATGTCTGGCGATTGTGGCGGCGTTTTTAAAGTATGTGGAGTGTTGTAAATAATCCATTCACGAACAATATGGGCCGTAGATATGCTTGGGATCGTTATCCTGCTGGAAATAGAAATAACCAGCAAGACCAAGCTTTTCTGCACTATTTTTGAGGTTATCTTTTAGGATATTCAGGTATACCATTTTGTCCATAATACCCTCTATAAATACTAGCTCTCCAACACCGGACGCCGCCATGCACCCCCAGACCATGGCTCCACCACCTCCATGTTTTACAGTTGGCAGCAAATTCTCTTTGTTTAAAGCAGTATTCGGCTTTCGCCATACCTTTACTCGACCATCGTTGCGAAAAATATTAAATTTGCTTTCGTCGGAGAAGATGACATTGTTCCAGAAGTCCATATCATGGTTAACATATGACTTTGCAAAGTCAATGCGCTTGCGTTGGTTGATCTTATTTATAAATGGTTTTTGTCTAGGTACTCTGGCATTGTAACCAGCTTTGTGTAGTACATTCCGCACCGTTACGGGTGTAACTGTTTTATCAAAATGTTCAACTAACTGTGCTGCTATTTCAGAAGATGTTGTTTTTGGGTTTTTTCTTAACTATTCTTATAACGGTTCTTTCTTCTATTCCCGATAACTTTTTTGGGCGACAACTTCTTGGGCAATTTTCTAAGGTTGGTGAGCAATTAAACCGGTTTATCACACTGCGAACTGTATATCGACTCTTTTTTTACTATTTCTCCGATTTCAGCCAAGCTTTTTCCTTTGTTATGCAAATCCAAAATAATTTTTCGTTCACACAATGTGGTTTCCTTTCCTTTGCGACCCATCCTTCACCTCTGAAGTATACTTTTCAATGTCGATTATGTAATACCATTGAGTTTATACACATAGAGGAATCATGTTGGTTATCCAATACTCATAATAGATGTCGCTACCATTACCACATCGGGAAAAATTGAATATAATCGAAAGAGAGTGAGAACTAATAGAAACACTCAAAGACAAATTTAAGAAATCCACCCCACTCAATCATATTGAACTCGATTCGAGACGAAGTAAATGAATGTAGATGTACGTATAGGTAGGTAGTTATACATTTCTTGTATGTGCCTCTTCTTTATTGAATTCGATATGGATGTATGATTCCTCATACAAATTAATAAACCGGAACTTGATTTGATTGTTTTATTTTTCGATAGGGATGATTTCATAAAAGGTCTTGCATACGTTGGTGGTTACATAATCGTATGAATATGTGGATATGTCCCTACATATGATTTCCTTACAAGAAGATTGTTCTGAAATTATATTTGTATATTTTTCGCCAAAAGCGATGACTATAAAATTATTAGATTTCACATGCCTTCATCACATGGATTTATTTCATATTTATCCGCAGTTAGTTCTGATCATGGGGATCTTTACTAGGTATGTATGTTTTTTTAAGTGGATCTTGAATGAATAGATAGAGCAAACGTGTTTAGCGTGTGTCGCAAATTTCATATTTCATATTTTGTTTCTTCGTCTAGGCGTGCACAATAAGATACAATATCTATCTTTTTAGACAGTATACATAAGCTTAATTAATTAATAAAAGTAGGTACCTAGCTACGTGTTTTAAAATTCAATTGAATTTAACAATAACATCATGTACCTAGTTCATAGTCAATGAAACCATTAGTTTATTAAAGATCCTTGTCCTTGATACATATAGGTATGTATGTACCTAGATACTTCTTTGAAACGTAGATCTTAAAAGATTTCTACACCCATATATAGATCTAGGTCGTTCTGTGACTGAAAAGCGGGATATATGTTCATTCATTTTCATTTGCAAAATATTTGTGCCGAACAAAAAAAACTAAAAAAATTCCCAACAGAAATTGGTCAGCCGCAAGAAAAACGTTGTTACTCCTCGCTTTCCCCCATTCAAAATGGTCACAATCAACCAAAATTGCATGTCTAAATAAGCCATCACGATTGTCATTGGGGCATCCTCGCATCCATCTACCTATCCAATCTATCATTAAAGTGGTAATTTTACTCCAAATGAATCAGTTCTATGACGTGATATGTCTGATAGGACGAACTGGAATTTTTCTTAGACTGATAATGATAGCCGAATGTCTTATCTAATTCATTCTTGAATCTTCCAGTTAGAGAGACCGAAGCTACTATGTTGCTTTTTCGAGTCTTCGGACACTATAATATAGGTATACAAATATTTAAAATTGTTTTTTTGTTTGTATCTTACTATTTAAATGAGCATTGTATACTTTCAAGGAAGGACTAATGTGTCTGTATAAGAAATAGTTATGTACATGTACATATACTTGGAATACAGCTCAAAAATGTTTGCCTGTGATCAAGTTGAAGTTCTGTGTAGCATTATCCTAAGTGCACTTTGCTACGCGCTCGATAGGATAAAAATAAATGTTTCCCATACAAACTGAATCCCCTTTTCCCGTCGCTAATAATTCGGGCCCCAGGCAAAATTTCCAAAATCAAAGAAAACTTATTTCTTTAGTTCTTAAGGTGTCATTACACTAGCATATAAATATGGCAATTTTGACTGATAAAATATGGCAAAATTTGTGTATGTATGACAAGTGGTATTACACTATGTCATATAAATATGCCCAGGTTATATGTCAAAGGGCTTTGTCAGATATTTTTTGATCATATAGGTATATGACAAAGCGAAATTTGCCTTTCACACTAGTATGGCAAACTATGCCATACAAAATATGGCATATAAAAACAAGCGATTTTTTATATGTCTATATGACAAAAAACGTTCATATACATAATATATGATGACTGGTATATTCTGGTATTACACTATTCTATAATTATATGACACCAAAATCGTTGCCCAAAAATGTCTATCACACTTGTTTGCCATATTTATCTGACAAAATTGCCATATTTATAGAAATAGCGAAATATTGGGGATAGAACTATTCACAGTAATTTCTTGTGTTGCTATTTTATATATTTCGGAACTGTGATATGACTTTGGGGGATATTAGGCATAATATTTAAAAGTTGTTTGCACATGCTATCCATATCGGTCTCATTGCAAATGCAAGCAGCATCAAATGGAGTGGGATATGAATTGGGGCTTAGAATTTTTAATGTACCTCCCCCTTGTCCTTATTCTGACATTGGAAATGTAAAAAGGTTTATCGCAGAATTTAATTTTAAATTTCCCAATTTTTCCTATAAAGTATTGCTTGAATGATTTACCCAGATAATTTTTCTACCATCACTGGGTAAATTGAAAAAAAGATAGGGTGGATCCAAGGGCATAGGTACGTTACGTACTAAAACAATTTTTGTAAGACCATACCTATACACGAACTCACATTTTCTTTTAATATTTTCTAAACGTCTACGCTGCAAGATCAATTAATCCCATACCTACGCACATTATTCACTCCAGAAAACCCAATTTACTATTGAGAAACAAAACAACTCATCATCATCCAAATTCCATCACCAAACCACAAAACAAGTTCTTGACTTAAGGAATGTACATATATACCTACCTACATACTCATCCAACAGAAAGAAATATTTACAAAACCTACACCTGGACCTGACCTACCCCATCCACACTCGGAATGCATAAGCCTATAATCAATAATCATATCATAAAGGACAATCCAACCAAATGCGAAGTCGACTGGGGCTGTGCTGTGGCATCGATATTTTTTCAACCCTTAAAACTACGCGCCGAATCCAGCACAACCTCCACCAGCAAGACGCAGAATATGACTAAATAAAATAAAAATAATGACCATAAAACTCACTTTTTTCTGCATTTCGCTCAAAGTGTTAGCAAGAAGCATGATGGTGTTGTTCATAACTTTCTTTCTTCTTTGGTTCTTTTGAGAAAAAAACTCAACTTAAAGAATGTACTCATCCACCAGGAGAACGTCGTCGATTGAAGCGACATCACCGGCTCATCGGCAAAAATGGAAAACTTCGATATCGCAATGATGATTCCTCTATGTATATAAACTCAATGGTAATACTCAACTAACAGTAACTCACAAAAACGTTCAGAAGAAATAAACTAATGTATTTTCTCATTGCAATAAAAAAAAACATGTTTGGTCATTTGATTCAACTAATTTTGTAGCAAAGAATCATACGTGTGCCAATACTTTTTTCCCTCGAATAGTTGAAGTTTGACCGACTAATGATTTATTTTTACTTATTTTAAGCCTCAATGGTAAAATTTGCTGCTATTATTTATTAATGAATAAATAAAAAAACTTTGTGTAAAACAAATTTGAAGTAATCTTTTTCCCTTTTCAAACTACATGCATTTTTTTCGAGAAGTGGTATATGTGCCAATACTTTTTTCCGTGTGCGTATGCTATTTGTCGTTCAACTAGAGGTTATACCGGATGTTGTGTGCAAATGTCAGCCTTCTACGCCAATAAGTTCTTGAGATATACCTAGGTACAAAATTAGCTTAGTTTATTCGGACAGACATCGTAGCGAAAGCAATAAAGTTCCTCCATATGGAAACGGAACCTTAAAAACGATGGGGTAGGTATTTTTCGCATATATCGATGGTATGCGTGGTTGGGTACTTTTAGCTTGGTAAGGGAAATGTGGAGGGGGTGGGAGATAACAACGTGAAGAGAAGGAATATAAAATTACGGATCGGATACATGACAATAGGTGTATTTTTGTATATCCTTGACTCATGGATTTTTTTGCTAAGGGTAGTTTAGTGATTCTAATGGTATATTATCGAATGAATATACATATGTTATATACACACAACTTACATACTGTATCTTCGCATTCAATAATATCCCTTTTAGCATAACCCACATTTCCTACCCAAATAAGCCCCAATTGAACACAACGCCCTTTGCATCATCCCCCGCACAATCCTGTTGTATCTTTTCCTACTTGTTCCGACCACCGGCGATGTCCATAATATTGAAACTCCTTTCCTCAGTCCCCCTCTTCGTTCGAAAAACAAAATACCTATCTTACCATAACCCATAAAAGGTAAGACAACGGCAACAGCGCAAACAAGAATTGCATAATCTTTCGTTGTAAATGGCAATAGCGCAATGCAGCTAAATTTGCCTTCAATAATATCCCTTTCATTTCACCGCCTCCGTTTCGTCTCTTTTCCTACCAACCCAAACCAAACCATATCTGCTTTACACCTGATCACGGTGTGACCGGCAAGCAAACAGGTTCGTCGATTTAAGTATAGGATCGTTGACCTCGCCCTACGCAAGTAGTATGCGAGCCCTAATTCAAAAATCCCTGACTGGGCTTCTTCCGGCCCAAAACATTAATCTTAATAATCTTTCTTCAGAAGTGGTCTGCTGTTGACAGATCCAACGTTTCACACATCTGCTAAAGTAGATTTGATTTTGGGAAGTGATGGGTACTCCGAAATTCTTCTCAATGGTGTTTCTGGAGCAGCGACGGATTGGGTCCTACAGGGCAGAATACTCATTTGGGGTGGATCCTGATGGGTAAGATTCCAATGAATCCAACGAGTTCCATTCAGAGCTTCGTCATTACGCTCAGGGAAATTTCGGACCTAGAAAAAGCAAACGGTGAACATCAATTACAAAAAGACTCAATAAATAGTTACCGGTCACCTGATGGTAGTTATCAACTTCAGCTGTTTCATAAAAACGGAGAATACTCTAGTTCGGGCCCAACACAGCAAAGTGCAGTTTTTGGAGCGTGATAAGCAACTTCTTGGTAATCTTCAGTGCCCATGTCGAATGCACAACACTTCGATTAAATTTTCTTTACACCATCACGACGTCATTAAGGAATCCTAATTCACTACACGGCTGTTATGCTCGTTCCACACGACCTTCAGTTCATCTTTTGGCTCTTCCTTTAATGGCAAGATGATGGTGAAAAATAAGATGCAGAAAAGCAGTTTAAATACAGTGATCAACTTTCACAAACATTATGTTACCTTAACTGGTGATATAAAGACGATCTGCAGCAAAGAAGTCGCCAATCACCTAATTGCTTCGCGGATAGAGCATAATAACCGTGAACTTAAGGTCCATCATTTGGAAACATTTACCTTTGTGTATTGAATCAACACCTTTCCTGTTCATATTTAATCGGTACATAGATTATAATAGGAAGGTATGTCGACAGCATCATCAAAAACGTTATAGCAGTAGCACAGGACAAACTGCATTTTGGTAAAGGTGTTTTGGTTACATCTACTTGTGTGCAACTTAAAACCAACAACAACGCTGCGGAAGTTCGACGTGGTGTTCTGCGGAAACAACTAGATATAGCCGTTAACATGCAGTGTGATGAAGACGCCGAAGAGGCTAAAGTGAACTGGAAAATCAAAGCGGAGATACTAATCAACGAAGGCAGTATTAGAGATTTCAGTCCCTTGGCTCCCTTATTATAACTATGTGTGCAGTTAACTAATAAAAAAAGTTTTATCAAAATCCGATCATAAGGATCAAAGAATCCACCTGATGTGATTTGTTGCAAAATCAAGCCGCTGGATCTTACGTGCCGCATTCTATGGTGGTTTCCTCTTCATTTTTTTGTTGGCACTTTTGCACATCTGTTACAATTTATTTGTGGTGCAAGGTTGTAGTCTTTATTATTTGTTTCTATTTAGTTTTGGAAAAATAGGGAAACATAGGTCTAGAATTGTGTGTTTTAGGCTGGAATCTTGAAATGGTAGCACCAGTTGCGAAACTAGACTTATAGGTGTAAATTCGCACCTGGTGCGAAACTACACTTATATCAAGTAAATTCGCACCCTGTGCATTTCACGAGGTTTTCGATCTCTAGGTGCTAAAGAACGAGTTTCTACACAGGTAACAACGATAAATTGGGCTTTATGTTGACTATAATTAACAAAATACTAGTACTGACATTGTCACGTACTAAAACAACTTAAAGTATACTTTATCTTACTATAATTTTGCGCCAATAGCTTTACACATTTTATTAAAATGTTGATAAAATGTGTGGTTCCGTCAATTATTTAATGTTCAGTAGCGAGTTATTGCATAGGTATAAATAGGACATTTTTGACGGGTTTCTATCTTTGAATGCATGGCAAAGATTTGGCGACAAGTGAAACGTATTGGACTTACATATTTGTTATCAGAGGGGTTATTTCTAAATTCTACAATAAAAATTAAGGTTGTATCAATTATTCCAAATTGGCGTTTTATCAATATTATGACTTCGTCTGGCAAGCGACATCTAAAAAGTGTTGGACCTTCATATTTGTTTTCACGTTGTAATAACCTACCTTTTAGAGGAAATTGGTGCGGTTACATTAATTATTTCAAATTGCTATTTTTAACACGCGTCTGGCAGGGCTTTGGCTACACCTGAATCGTAGGCATTTAAGATCTAACCGTTCCGCGCTGCCAGACGGGCATACTTGAAATCTTGGCCATCAGAGAAACATATTTACGTAAAATTCATCCGGTTTCCTCTCAAGACCAAAATTTACTCCGGGCTCTTGGTCTATAATAATCAATTTAAGTGTCAATATTAACTTTTACGAACTCACAATGGCCAACATTCCCATTCATTCATTAATTTCCAATGGCCCGCTTATCAATTAAGTGGGTCGCGTATATAAAGTGGAGAGTGGACCCTCCATAGCTCTCGATTCTCCGCCATCGACACTAAATCATCAAGGACAATCCCTTACGGGTAGAGGAGTGATTACGAACTTGATCTAACCATCTCATCCTGGGTCTACCTAGAGAACGCCTGCCTGATGCTAGCTCGACATTGAGTTCCTCACGTATTATGTTAATGCGATCTTTACGGGTTACAGCAGCAATACAACGGAGTAATCTCATTTTAGCAGCTTGATCTGCCAATACGAAACTTTCCTCACCAAGGTTGCGCTGTAGCATCCAGTCCATATAAGTAATAAAAAGGAGAGGAGACAAAATGCACCCCTGGGGAAGTCCAACACTCCAACGCTCACGGTGAAATGTATAAAGTTATCGCCGTTTACCCGAACGCAGCTTGTACAGTTTGCGTAAAGAGATTGCATAGATCTCAAGCGAGAACCGTCAATTCCATACTCATGTAATACACTCCAGAAGCCCAGAGTTTACCTCGAGGGACTCGGTAGTATGCTTTCTCAAAATCAATGAAGCATGCGTAAACAGTTGTAACATACTCCCAAGCCTTCTCAAGTACCATTCTGAGAGTGCTCATCTTCTATTCGTGACTCGACCAAGGCTCTGCAAAACGTTTCCAGCACCTTGGCAATTACTTTACCGGGGAGACTTAAAAGTGGTACACCCCTGTAATTGGAGCAATCCCTTTTATCCCCTTTTATGAAAAGGGACACAATCACCTCAATCTGCCAATCGTTGGGAGTTTATCCGTATTCCCAGGCCACTTTAATGACACCAGAGAGCCATTTAACTACCTCTTCACGTAGGCCTTGAGCATTTCTGGCCGGATTTCATCCACTCCGGCAATTTTACCAGCTTTTAGCGATTGAATCGCAAAAGTGACTTCCTGTACCGTCGGACTATTTTCCGCTCTGCTTAAGGCGAAGGATCTGTCATCCTCAATGCCCTTGATTGGATTGAGCAATTCAGGAAAGTGCTCGCCCCATCTGCGTAAGATATCCTCCTCATTGAAAAGAAGTGTACCAGCTTTGGATTTGACTCCTTCAAAAATATTCCACTTCCTTCTTCTAAGGAAAGCTTTTTTCTTCTCTCTGATGGCTTCTTGAACTTCCGGTGTTTTAAACCACGCAGTTCTTTTTTCACCACCAGCCGCCACACCAAGCCGCTTCACTCCGCAAACGACACCTGCAGAGGCAATGACTGAGCTGTTGAAAACAACTGTCATTCGTTCTTTACATTCAATGGAACATTTCGAATTTGTTCAAAACTTTCAGATACCTGTCGTGCCAATTCCTCCCGTATCGTCTCATTCTGTAGCACTTCACACCGTATGCGTGTGGCTTACGCTTTGGCAGGATATAGGTATTTGATCGCTGAGATACAATTTGCACAGCACCAAGTGGTGATCAGTTGAAAGTTCAGCCCCTCTTAACATACGAACATCACAAAACATACCCTTAATACACCATCGAACGCGGTACCACAAAGAAATCTATCAGTGATTTCTACTGAAGACTTCGACACGGTACCAAGTGTATTAATCCAACATTTCAATAAAAATGTTGAAGGTTAAAAATGATTTTGGTAACCAATGAGAATTTGATCTATGCATACAGTACCTACCTAATCATCTTTTGTTGTTTTTTTATATAGATAAATCGTTAAAATTTATTTAAACTGAAAAAAATATCCAGTACTAAAAAAAACTTATGTTTATATTCTTAGGATCCCCAATGTGCAATCAAGATGCGATTTTACCATTGGATAATTCTGAAACAGTGGCATCTCAGACAAGAGACAAATCTATGGATAACACGAATTCTTTGTGTGGCAATAGCATAGCAGAACGATTAGATTTGTCTTGCGATAGCGCAGTCAGCTCATTGGGTTCCGAGCGAGTTCCATCAATATCGGATGGCGAGTGGGGTGAAGGAAGCGACTCAGGGCAGGATTACCATCAAAATACATACTATGGCCCCTATGACTACAGCTCAAGCAGTCGCAATATTACTGGCCGACAGATGCCGGTTGCTCAGAAAAAGTATCATATGTTTGGTAAACGATATTTTCAAGAGCAGGTACCAGAAAACTCTATTATTCATTCAGCCATACAGTTCTTACATTCTACCAATTCTGTCAGTGATTGTGGTGGGATTGAAAATATTGTTGATAATGCAGCGTTTGAGGAATGTACTGATGAAATGCTTCCGCTATCAAACGGAAAGAACATTAGTAGCAAATTAACTCATGCGATTGTAAAGTCAGAACGAGATAAATTTGAAGAAAGTGCAATAAGTTCTCAAACTAACCATGAAACCCCAATTCGTCATAATCATACATATGCATTAATAAACGAAACAACCGCAAATTCCCGTTTTTTTCGAGATAACTCAGAGTGCAAGGATATTTTGTCTGATGGTCATTTAACACGCGATGAAAAACGAGCTCGTAATCTGAATGTACCTATTCCGGTTCCAGATATAATAAATCTGCCAATGGATGAGTTTAATGAACGTATCTCTAAGTTCGATCTTACCGAAAGTCAACTGTCGCTAATACGTGACATAAGAAGAAGAGGAAAAAATAAAGTAGCTGCTCAAAATTGTCGAAAAAGGAAACTCGACCAAATTCTTTCCCTCGAGGATGATGTTAAAGAAGTTCGACGCCGGAAAGAAAAGTTGCATAATGATAGAGCATTTATAGCAACGGAGAAGAAAAGAATCGCGAACAAATTTGCAACATTACATCAGCATATATTTCACGTAAGCTATAAAATGTTATACATTATTTAAAACCACTATTTGAATATAATGTTTGTACATACATATTTTATTTTGTATTACACTATAACGGACTTGTACACTATCTCTTTATTTCTAATAGTTTTTACGAGATGCTGAAGGAAATCCTTGTTCACCTTCTAAGTACAGTTTGCAGCAAGCCTCAGATGGATCCATATATCTTTTACCGAGGGATAGTTCAAAACGTGATCCAAATTTTCATATGTCAATTTTAATCAGTGCGAGTGAAGCTAGTTGTAGTGGTTTTGGCCGCCAAAGGCGGATGCAACATAATTACGCTCGAGAAAATTTAAACGAATCTCCTTCAGTGAGTCTGGGTCAACCGCAAAATAATATAGAGCACAAGGACGACTAATAACTTTGTGTCGTCTCCATTTTACGCGGGACATTCCTATATTTTTTTTAATTGTCCAATGCGTTTTAAATTTCCGCTACGGAGAATGTTGTATTTTTTTATGATTTTTATGTATGTATACAATTTTGTTTTCACGTTTTAAAAAAATAAAAATTGGTAAATTCTGAGACTTTTCTTCCATAAGCAAGTTACATTACTTGATATTTACAAATGCAACAACATTGAACGATCTTGTGTCGTATAAGCCTTGACGAACGTGGGTTCTCTTCTAGAATACCTACCCAGTTGACGTGTGATCGTCTTATGCTCGGTCTTATCTCTTGCTTTTTGCTGGTGAATTCTTGTAAGACCCCTTACCTCGGGTAGGGGCAATCTTATTTCGGAATTAAATCAACGTACGATCAAAGATAATATATACAGATGACGCAGTATAATGTTAGCTGATGTCCGCATTGGTTGCGATCGTGCAATCTTGAGGAAAACAACAGTCGCCGCTCTTGATAGATCGGTTTGTATTCTTATTATTATGTCACTATATTGTCTGCTCTTGCTTTATTTTGTGTGTGTGAATAAGAAGGAAAAAGGGGCAAACAAAGCGGAAATCCTCGTTCCTCGATGAAAAGAAAATCATCGGTCTGCTACTTCAAATTGTTAGCTGTGCTCATGCAAAAGATGTTGATACCTTATAAATTTGTTCCTTTTTATGACGGCATACCAAACTGAGCCATCGTATTTTTAAAAAGCAATTTGAATTTGAATTAATTTTAGAAGGAACGTTAGTTTTGTCTTAAGAGTAATCTATATATAAGAAGTCTAAATATACATTACATAGGGTAAAATATGGCTTGAAGAGCAAGGTGTGTAATTACTTGTTGTAACGCGAGTGCCGCATAGTAGGTATTCAGGTAAAATTATTTAAATTTCCGGATAAAGAACTAATTTTGTTATTAGTGTTATTACAATGCTATTGGTTTTGTTTTTATACATTATTGCTTAACATTTTTCCCAAAGTATTTATCAAAGTGGTTACTACAAATAAGTTTATGTTATTCTAAATCGTCGCAAGATTCTCCTACTAGTTCCAGCCAGTCATTAGGGGTATTCATACAACGTCGTAAACCTCGTAAACTTCGTAACGTGAACTGTCAAAATTTGTATGGAAAATCATTTACGACGAGATGGTAAACTTACTACGTGAATTTTTGTGGAAAACCGAGATGGTAAACTTACAACGAGGTTATTGTGACATTTCACACTTGAAATAAAGGCGCGAAATCAGAAAAATATTACTTTGCATGCATTTATAATACTTTTGATGCATTTATAAATAGAAATTGCACATTTTACTATTCCAACTGTAGGATAATTAGTTAGTCCATCAAATTGTATTAAGAAAACAAGTTTTAAAAGAGATTAAATAACGAAATTTACAATTCCAAACAAAGGGAGTTTTCGTTCGCGGCAAAAAGATTGGTATTGTAAATTTCGTTATTTCGTTATTTCGTTATTTTAAAACTTGTTTTCTTAAGACAATTTGATGGACTAACTAATTATCCTACACTTGGAATAGTAAAATGTGAAATTTTCTCTTTATAATCGTATTTTCGGCTTTGTTCGTCTTCTGTCTACAGCTAACTCAGATTCGACCAACAAAACACAAAAAGCAAGAGCGATTCATATATAGGGTTAGGGTGTCCTTCTGAGGTCTTTATAAAAAGAGAACATTTTGCTCCCAAAGACATAAAAAAAGAGAACATTCGTAAAAAAAATAGAGGACAAAAAAGAGAACACACAAAATAAAAAAATACACTCACAAAAACTTCAAACATATATTTTAATTATAACATAAATGTACGAATTCATTATTTTTTAAGAAAATAAAATTAAAACAAAACAAATTATAAAAAAATATATCTAGGTAATAATATACCATGTTCCCACCAACATATTAGGCGTATTTTTTTGGGAAGTAAGTATAACAAAACCAAAAGTGAGTATACCAGTTTTGGATGTAAAAGTAAAAGTGAGCTAGCTATAGATTTCCAAAAAAATACGCCTATTGTCATATTGTCAGTGCAATTTGGCATGAAAAATACTACCTAGTTATTCCTCTTGGAACTTTGGGAAGAAAAGTTTCAGGAAATGATAGAAATGTCAAAATAAAATACGTAAAATTCGGTGGGAACGTTTTTCGTAATTTGTAAATCACTTTCGCTTAGTCACGTTGGTGTTCACATGGTATAACAGTTGACATTTTTAATCTATTTCTCTCTTGTGCCCATTGGCACATTTTCATTTTTCAATTCAATTCAATTCAATTTATTTGCAATAATCTGTAGCTAATTGGGTTCATGGATATTATAAACATAAATACATTATAATGTTCCTAAGACTAATCTATCAGCCCTATTATGGCTATCAAATATCAATTAGTTGATACTTGATAAGATCTATCAATTCATTGATAGTTTGGTATTATGAGTATCAATTGATACATTTTACCTCATTGTGAATACTTATCGAAATTTCATTGAGAATGGGTTCTGTTTTGACGTTTGACGTTTCTGATTTGTAGCTGGTTTTTGTTGTATGGCTGACTACTAGTGTTGGTTAAATAATATTGTTGTTTTTTATAAACAAAAGTTGTTTTTTTCGCAAATCAAAAGAACGAACAACACTGTTGATTGTGCAATGCAAATGTAAAAGTTATTCCCAACGCTCAGTTGATAGTTTCCTTATTGAGTAAATAATTTTAAAATCGCTGCTACTCGTGGTTTGAGTACATTTGGGATGTCTACCGAAGACATTTCGCTCTAAAGTCGTTATTTAACAATAAAAACGAGGATATACATTTTTTAATTTGATGCACCGAATATTTGATACGTATCAACGAGAAATTTGTGGTTGATAGAAAATTTGATGAATATCAAATTTTTTGATAACCGTAATACCAAGTTTATCGATAAAACTATTCACAATAGATCTTAAATCTAACAGCCCTATTATGGCTATCAAATATCAATTAGTTGATACTTGATAAGATCTATCAATTCATTGATAGTTTGGTATTATGAGTATCAATTGATACATTTTACCTCATTGTGAATACTTATCGAAATTTCATTGAGAATGGGTTCTGTTTTGACGTTTGACGTTTCTGATTTGTAGTTGGTTTTTGTTGTGTGGCTGACTACTAGTTTTGGTTAAATAATATTGTTGTTTTTTATAAACAAAAGTTGTTTTTTTCGCAAATCAAAAGAACGAACAACACTGTTGATTGTGCAATGCAAATGCTGAAGTTATTCCCAACGCTCAGTTGATAGTTTCCTTATTGAGTAAATAATTTTAAAATCGCTGCTACTCGTGGTTTGAGTACACTTGGGATGTCTACCGAAGACATTTCGCTCTAAAGTCGTTAGTTAACAATAAAAACGAGGATATATACATTTTTTAATTTGATGCACCGAATATTTGATACGTATCAACGAGAAATGTGTGGTTGATAGAAAATTTGATGAATATCAACTTTTTTGATAACCGTAATACCAAGTTTATCGATAAAACTATTCACAATAGATCTTAAATCTAATACAATTCACAATTCATCAAAAATGTTGATAGGTTGATAACCATAATACCGATTCATTCATTTTGTTGATACGTATCAATTACACTGGTCAACAAAATTTTTGTAACAAGAAAAGTGCTTAGTAATTTTGAATTACCCGCCTACACTTAGCTTACCGCCATATTTATTTTTTTTCCATCAGGTCTGGTTTTCATGTTACAGCTACTTCCCACAAAACTGAAAAAAGCCGTTTTTGCTTCATTGTCGGCATTCTAAAGTTTTGTTTCATTTGAAGAGCGTAGTGTGTTTTTCTGTTTTCTGTGTTAAGTAATTCTTAAATAATGTCAAGAAAGTGTCAAAATGATCCCGACAAGTTTTGCTGCATTTGTGGCGGCATTACTTTTAAAACTCAGCGAAGGAATTTGACACCATTACACTCACCGAAAAAAATGTTTAAATGCTTTTATTGTAAAACCATCTATTTACAATTTAAATAGCAAATTTGGTTAATTTACTATTTTAATTGCAATTTTTTTAGTTTTACTATTTTATTTATTTTTTAATTTGTGTTTTTATGTTTTTTTATCGTGCTGGGGAACCGCGAGGGTATTTCCTGCATTGTGACATCAGAATCGAAGCTTTCCAAACAAAAGAAGTCAGGATACAGTTCTTCACTAAATGGATACGACCAAGTTGGCATTGAGGTACCTATCCATCGGCCAGGCGATACATACCGATTTACCCCCGTGTCATATAACTTCAGGAAATGTGGCCTCCCACAACAGATAGTAAAACAAAATTCAAAATTCAATTTTAGAATTGAAAATAGTTGTTGAGGGCGATCACCGCAAAGGAAAAAACTGACACCTGCGCAATTATGAAATAAAAACGACTTGTCCCACTTTGGGTTTTGACAAAACTTTTATTAAAAAAGAGATTAATGCGACTGGTCTTTAAAATGGTCGTCAATGAAGTGAAGAAAAAGCAAGATGCCGGAAGCTGGCCGGCTTGCAACATACCAAATTGAAGTTGGTTGGGGTTTTGCCATCTATGAATGAATAAGAAAAAACGTACTAGATGTACTAGATTTTTTACTGTGGTTTTCTTATTCATTCATAGATGGCGTCAACATTACCGGCCCCCTTGGCGTAATACGCCAATAATTTACAATAATTGTTACTTATGTATAAAGTATAACTTAGGTATATATAGGCTGTATCCCAATTTCAGTGCTTATATAAAAAAAAAAAGTTAACAATATAAGAATTCAAAAAGTTTTTAAGTGAAAATACTGTGCTATTCATTCAAGAGTTTAAAGATACTTCATCTAAAGATATATATATTATTTTTTTTTTTTTAATGTACAATGTATGGCACAAGACAAAACAAAATTTTTTTTATTTTTTTTTTTTGAAAGTAGATACTTTTAGGTAGCAAAAGATTCATTCTATAGCTTCATGTGCGTTCGGTAAGATACAAAGCTTTGCAATAGGACGAGTTATATTGCCATTCGCGGTTTTGATTGTTGCAACCCTTACTTTTCCATCTGCGCCCGGACTAATATTGACAACACGGCCTAATCGCCATTCATTGGACGGTACGTTTTCCTGCTTAACAACGACTAAATCGTCTATTTTAACATTTTCTTTCGGAAATTGCCATTTGTGACGTTTATGGAGCTCTTTGAGATACTCCTCTTTCCATCGTCGACAAAACTGCTGCTGCAGGCATTTGACCTTTTCCCATCGATTTATAAGGGACAGAGAGCTTTCGTTGATATCCAACTCCGGAAATGTTAACAAAGGACCGCCACGCAGGAAATGACCTGGGGTTAAGGCCAGTAGATCAGATGGATCGTTTGACATTGGTGAAATGGGACGCGAATTGAGGCAAGCCTCGATCCTAGCTAGAACAGTCGCGAACTCTTCGAAGGTAAATTTATTAGTTTCACCTAATTTTCGGAAGTGCTTTTTAAAGCTTTTTACCCCGGCTTCCCACAAGCCGCCCATATGGGGTGCCC
Source organism: Cheilosia scutellata (assembly GCA_955612985.1). Classification (NCBI taxonomy): domain Eukaryota; kingdom Metazoa; phylum Arthropoda; class Insecta; order Diptera; family Syrphidae; genus Cheilosia; species Cheilosia scutellata. Next base: position 80,420,148 of record OY015312.1, on the reverse strand, counting down.
CTGGAGGAATGAAATTCCATTTTAGACCCTGAACGCTGTACTTTAATTGTGTTTCTTTTGATATGGAGGTTAGGAATTTGTCAAACTCCTTTCGCAAGATTACGTTAACCCCTGTGAAGTTGGTACCATGATCAGTGAACACTTCCTTTGGTAATCCTCTTCTAGCTATAAACCGTGCGAAGGCTGCCAGAAAGACATGGGATGATAGATCGCTGGCCGCTTCGAGGTGAATGGCTTTCGTTGCAAAGCAAACGAACAAGCAAGCATAACCTTTGGTCATGCGACAGCCTCGACCTCTAAAGCTCTTGATAACGAAAGGACCCGCGAAATCAATTCCCGTATACGTAAAAGGGGGTGAAAAAGTGCATCGTTCGATTGGAAGAGCAGCCATGAGTTGAGAACGTAACTGTTTTTTATGAATAGTGCACGTTTTACACATACGAATACATGATTTTATTAGGTTCTTTAGCTTTGGGATCCAGAATGTCTGTCTGGTCACCCGAAGCATGAGTGCATTTTCGCCATGAATAGAAATTTCGTGTATGAACTGTATGAGCAAACGGGCTAACTGAGATGAGTAAGGAACAATTATTGGGTGTCGTTCATTAAAAGAGAGATCTGAATTGGTGAGTCTTCCATTGACACGTAAAAGTTGATGCGAATCGAGCGAAGGATTAAGAGATAAGATAGAACTTTTCGTGGAGATAGGTCTATTATCTGTTAAAGCGTCATACTCTGCAGGAAAATGCGATTTCTGAGCAAGGAGTATCAAACGCGTTTTCACGAAGTTAATTTCCAGCTGAGTAGTATAAGGTAAAGCGTGAGTAAAGATGGCATTATGGGTTTTTGCCGCTCGGTGAAAAAAGCGAAAGATATAGGTGAAAACTCGCAAGGCTCGCGGTAGCGTAGAAAACCTTTCCAAAATATCCTCAGGAGCTCTCAGCGCCATAAATGAAGAAACTACTTTCGCCTCAAGTTGATCACATGGCGGTATATCTGGAAAGTTCTGTGGCCACTGCGCTTGCGGCTCTTGTAACCAAGACGGTCCGTTCCACCAAAGAGAGTTCGCCTTCAAATCACTCGGGCTAAGTCCTCTAGTGGCAAGATCAGCCGGGTTATCGGCTGACTTGACATGTCCCCAGGTAGCATTACCAACGTTATCGATGATTTCGCTTGTTCGATTAGCGACAAAAGTTTTCCACGTACTGGGGTGTTTTTTGAACCAAGCAAGTACAATGGCAGCATCTGTCCATAAAAATATTTGTGACGAGCTTACCGGAAAATGCGGAAGGAATGCTTTAATCATCCTAGAAAGTAGTAGGGCCCCGCAAAGTTCCAAACGGGGCAATGAAACGGGTTTGATAGGCGCTACTTTAGATTTTGCACAGACCAGCTTACAACTCACAGTTCCATCTGCTGACAAAATACGCACGAATAAGGCCGCGGCGTATGCTTTCTCCGAAGCATCACTGAACCCGTGAAATTGCAATTGTGACGATGGAGAATACTCAACCCAGCGAGGTATTTGGATTAATTCAATATCTTTAAATGTTTCGACGAAAGATGTCCATTTGGAAAAACTGCTGCTTTGGATGCTCTCGTCCCACTGCGTCTGCTCCACCCAAATACTTTGCATCAGCATCTTAGCAGTAATTATGACTGGGGCTAGCCAGCCCGCAGGGTCGAAGAGTTGAGCAATTTGAGAAAAAACCTCTCGTTTGGTCGGAGCTGATGAGACCCGAATCGCAGGTGCATTGAAATAAAAATAGTCGCCCTTGGCATTCCACCGAACTCCAAGCGTTTTTGTCATGCTATCCTTATCCATTTTAAGAAAATGATCACTTAGCACGTGGTTCGGTGGCAAATGATCCAAAAGGGCAGACGTATTTGATGTCCACTTACGCAGTGGAAACCCTGCAGACTCGAGCAACTCAATCAGCTCGGCTTGGGCTCTTTTAGCTGTTGAGAGATCGTGAGCTCCGGAGAGAACATCGTCGACGTAACATTCGGACAAAAGGATTTGTGAAGCAAGTGGGTAGTTAGCTTTTTGGTCGTCTGCCAAGCGTATGAGTGTGCGAATGGCTAAGTAAGGAGCACAGTTCACACCAAAAGTGACAGTTAACAGCTCATAATCTTCAATGACATGACTGTATGCGTTACGAAATAAAATTCTTTGAAAAGATGTATCGTCCGTGTGAACCAAGATTTGTCGATACATTTTTTCGATATCGGCGTTGAAGACGAATTTGTAAAATCTCCATCGAATTATAAGGGTTGTAAGATCACGCTGAAGTACTGGCCCTGGATACAGAAGATCGTTTAAGCTAATACCGCTAGAGGATGAACTCGATGCGTTAAAAACCACGCGGACTTTGGTTGAAGCGCTTTCCGGCTTCAGTACAGCATGGTGGGGGAGATAAAACGATGAAGGGATTCCGTCCTTGATTACTTCGGATTGGTCGACTTTGCGCATATGACCCAGCGTGACATATTCATTCAAAACTTTTGAATATTGGGATTGTAATTCTGAATTTTGAATCAGATTCCTTTCAGTACGTAAAAATTGCTTAAGAGCTATTGATCGGGATAGCCCTAATTGTCTCGATGGCTGATTGGGCTTAAAAGGAAGTCTGACAACATATCTTCCATCCTGGCGTCTGTAAGTCGTCTTCGCATACAGATCCTCGCAAAACTGATCTTCTTTCGACAAAATGGGTTTACTCCCTGGGAGTTCCTCTAACTCCCAAAATTTCCTTATCTGATCATCTAAGGTATTTTTGGTTCGTTCCACTACGAAGGTGCTGAACACGTTGACAGATGCCGGCATGGGACCTGAAATGATCCACCCGAACATCGTGTTTTGTGCCACCAGGGAATTCGCAATGGAGCGCACCCCATTCCGTAGTATAGCAGGATACAGATCTGCTCCTATGAGCAAATCCACTTTGGAGGATATGTGGAAGGTAGGATCAGCCAGCATGAGACCATTGATGAGTGTGGGGTCAACAAAGGAAAACGAAGCGCTTGGTAAATTGTTTGTTACATTTTTCAGAACAATAGCCTGCGCATAAATAGGCACTCGCGGATTTTCCTTATCGATAATTGAAAACGAACAGAGTTTATTTGAATTACCGGCACTAGCTGAATTGACTCCGGAAATCGAAACGTTGATTGGAGAAATGGGCAGATTCAAACGTTTCTGTACCGTTTCTGAGATAAATGAAACTTCCGAACCTGGGTCAATAAGTGCGCGGATACAATGAGTTGTCTCCTGTCCAAAAATTGTAACCATGGCTGTAGCAAGTAGTACTCTTCTTTCAGTAGACGCAAAATGGGTTCGACTTGTCGTCTGTGGAACAAATGCCGGTGAAGTGGACTGTAGAATTGAAGCGTTATATTGTTCAGTGGCAAAAGCTCCTGATGTACTTGGTAGGACATTCGGAGCTGGCGACACAGCCGCAGCGGTTCCCAAGGGATTGGTACTGAAGTGGAGTAAGGAGTGATGATGCTGTTTGCAAGTATTGCAAGTGAACTTACTCTTACAAGTTTGAGTTGCGTGTTTGGAAGAAAGGCAATTTTCGCAAATCTTCTTCTGCTGCACCATCTCAATTCTGCAAGGGATGCTCATATTTAAGAATTGAGAGCAGCTACGAATCGAATGCTTGCCTGAACAAAGTGCGCACGTGAATTCTTTCGCTTTAGAATGGAATGAATTCACACGGTTCTTATTGGTATAATTCTTTGCTGATGAATTTGGCCGTTTTTCAAATTTAGACATGGACTTTGAAGTCACATCAGAAATGGTTTCTAACACCTGATACCGAAAACTAAGAAATTGGTCCATTTGCTTCCATGTAGGAATTTCAGTTGGATCTTTCAACGACTGTTCCCATAGCGAAAGAGTGGTCGGTGGTAACCGGTTTGAGCACGAATAAACAAGAATGGGATCCCAGCTGTCAACCGAGATACCATGAGCCTTAAGAGCTGCAATGCTGTCATTGATTTGGCGTTGCAAAGTTTTGATCCCTAAAGCCGACTCTTCGTGACACGATTTGAGATTGAGTAAACACTTGACCTGATTGTTAATTAATATGCGTTTGTTTTCGTAGGTGGAACGCAAAGACTCCCATGCCAATTCAAAACTTGGGTTGGTTAGCGGGAACTTACTGACGATACTAAATGCTTCACACTTTGTTTTAGATCTAAGATGAAAGAGTTTCTCTACAGCGCCTAATTTTGGATGTTTGATATAAATTGCCTCAAACATATCTCTGAAAGCTGGCCATGAGAGATAATCTCCGTGGAAGATTTCTGTGTCACAAGGTGGCAATTTAATACAGTGAGATACTGGCTCTGGTGGAGGCGCAGTATTACCCACATCAGTAAGTTCCGCTTTATGATTAGGCAATGCTATTGGGTTTGGAATTGGTTCAACAGCCCTTTTGATATTATTTTCGCATTCTAAAAGTGTTCCAAGGCAAGAGATGTACGTTTCGTTTGACAACTTATATTTAGATTCGAAGGTCTCGGAATCAAAGTCGTCATCAGTTCCCAAACGAACGCAATCAGCATATTTGGCCTTTACTTCCATCCATAAATCTTTGAGCTCTATCTTACGCGCTGTCAGCGTATTGATCGTATGCTTAGCCTCTGGAATTTCTTTTACGGCAGCAGAATATTTGACCAATTGGTCTGCCGCATGAATAAAGTCACTTAAAACTGTAGTGGCCATTTGATTGCAGGCGTTGTTTCGATTACTCAAAAAAGAAAACCTAATTCGCTAGCCAAAGGAAACAAGAAAAGATAAACTTCCGTTGTGTTGATCGTAAAGGACAAGAAACCGTTAAGACCACTGTAAAATCACACGATCGAAACCTGCGTGTAGCAACGCAATTGACTACACGTGAACCAACAAGTTGTCTCAGGAACTAATGAGCAGTAATGGAAAAGGAGGTGCGAGAAATAATTGATATAAAACGCTTTAATTGTTATTAAAACAAATAATCGAAGAGACCTAAGAAGCAGCAAAGCAGTTAAACGATCGTGATACAAAGGAGGAGCACGTGATATAACAACTGTATCATAAGCTGTTGCAAGTACTGCAATGTCCGAAAGAACCGGTTAAAACAGTTGAAAACTGGATCAGGAGATCTAGCTAACTAATGAAGCACTCAATGCTATGAGCATATATTAAAAACCGAAACACGTTAGTTAAAAAGGGCGCAATGAAAAAGTAAGTATTAATCCGTATAACTTTAAAATAAAAAATACGTCTTTTTCTTGTCAAAGGAAGTGACAATGGTAACACTTTTCAAATTCGCGAGACGAAACGAATTTTTATTACTAACACGAAACGCACGGCAACACTGCGCTGACTGGAACGCACTCAATCAAAAAAAAAAACTACAGAATGAAAATTCACCACTATTGTCATGTGCAATACAATACTAAGAATGTAAGAATATATTATGTAACTCGAATGAATAGGTAGGTATGTACATAGGTATAATATATACGTAAGAAAAATTTATTTTGTAAAGAGAAATGCACTGATTGGGTACATACCGTTCGTAATGTTTTTTTTTGATTGTGCTGATGGTGTTGATGATGACGGTGCTGATGGTGCTGATGGTGCTGATGATGCTGATGGTGCTGATGGTAGGTGCGAGTTGTGCAGATGATGAGCACACGATGGGATGTCGATGTGTTTGGGACGATGTAGGTGCTCTGTTGGTAGGTTTCCCTTGATGTCGTTGGCGCTCCGGAGGAGACGGCGCAAATGTGCGAGTTGTACAGATGATGAGCACACGATATCGATGTGTGTGTTGTGTGATGATCTGAAGGCGGCACTGAGTTGGAGCTGCTGGCTGTTGCTTCTGATGGGACGTTGTGGTGGACTCGTCAGCTCGTAAGTAGTGAATCACTATGGTGAATCACGATGATGGCGCTCCGGAGGACACGGCGCAAATATGCGAGTTGTGCATTTGGTGTGCACACGATGCGTCCATGGAAAATATGAATCACGATAATGGCGCTCCGGAGGAGACGGCGCGGTTGTGTGATTCTTGCTGTTGGTGTGCACACGATGCGTTTGTGAAGACACAGATTGTGCGCGACTTGCTCGCGATTTGGTTGGATGCACGTGTTGGATGAACGTAGCGCTGAATGTGAACTGGCTGGCCGTTGTTGCTGGTGCAGTTGGCGCTCCGATGGGATGGATGCAGACCTGGTGTGGCGGTGGTTCGTACGATGGCGAGAATTTTCAGGCGTTGGTGCTCCGCTGGGATGAAGGCGACGCTGTTGCTGAAGTGATGTGGATGTATTATAATCCGGTTCGCTAGGACCAAATGTTGAGGGCGATCACCGCAAAGGAAAAAACTGACACCTGCGCAATTATGAAATAAAAACGACTTGTCCCACTTTGGGTTTTGACAAAACTTTTATTAAAAAAGAGATTAATGCGACTGGTCTTTAAAATGGTCGTCAATGAAGTGAAGAAAAAGCAAGATGCCGGAAGCTGGCCGGCTTGCAACATACCAAATTGAAGTTGGTTGGGGTTTTGCCATCTATGAATGAATAAGAAAAAACGTACTAGATGTACTAGATTTTTTACTGTGGTTTTCTTATTCATTCATAGATGGCGTCAACAATAGTAAAAAAATAAGCGAAATTTACTATTAAATTGTAATGACTATAGTTACAATTAAAATTGTAAATTTTACGCAGAAAATTGTAAATATTAAAATTTTTTCTGTGAGTGTAGTAACTAAGCTATATAAACGGTATTTCCATCGGACAACAAGACAAAGCAGGGGTTCCACACACCTGTTGTGTTACATATGTGTGTCTTCGTACTGGATGGGCGAGAAGATCTCGATCTATGCCTTTTGAAATACCTATTTGGGCGCCGTTACCGATGAACACGGTGAAGGATTCCACCAAGATATTTATACCATAGAAAAGCGGTACCAGGGCAAGTGGAGTCAACGTATGCTAGCCGATTACTGTTGGATATTAAAACGAGATGTCCCTGAAGCAAAATATAGAAGAAAATCATAAACCTACATTTATAATTATGTTACAGTTTAGTGAAATAACTTAGTTTTGGTGCTTAAAACTAGACATTTCTAAAATTCAATAAAATCTAAATTACAAAAAAACTATTCGTATTGGAATCATTCTAATTTTATTTCTATTATCCTTATAACTATCCTAAACATAACCAGACAAAAGTTTTCATGTTACATGCAAAAAGTGTTTTTTTGTTGACCAGTGTTATTATCAAATATCGTGTTGATATTTGATAGCCATAATAGGGCTGTAATACAATTCACAATTCATCAAAAATGTTGATAGGTTGATAGCCATAATACCGATTCATTCATTTTGTTGATACGTATCAATTATTATCAAATATCGTGTTGATATTTGATAGCCATAATAGGGCTGTATGTATATAAAAGAAAGTGTCCGAAATCCGATGTAATCCCATAACTTGAGATTGGCCGAACCGATTTTGATGATTTATACTTTGTTTGAAAGGTATTTTCTCAGTACGGGTTATAGAAAAAAAAAATTGGACAAAGGGGCGTGGCACCTCCCATACAAAAAAAATCGTATATCTCGAAAACAACTGAATCGATTGAGTTTAAATTTACATACGATCTTAGGTATCGGCCCAGGTCAAAATTGGACAAAGGGGAATGGCACAGCCCATACAAAAAAAAACATTCAAAATCTTATAATTATCTACAAAACCGCCGAACCGATTGAGCTCAAATTTACAGACAATCTTAGGTATTGGCGCAGGAGTGCTTCTCTGAAGATTGGTCAACATTAGACGAAGGGGCGAGGCACCTCCCATACAAAAAAGATCTTCTATGGGGTGAAAATCGATGACGCTGTAACTCGATAACCGCTGGGGCGATTCTCATGATTTTTTTTTGTTTTGTTCGTATTGCTGTATTTCAGGTTTACGCAGAAATAAAATTCCAGAAAATCGATTTATTCTCATTTTTCGCATTTTACGATAGAACCTTATTATCTAAGACCTAAGCAATACAACTTATGTGCACGGGCAAAGCCGGGCGGGTACAGTTATATTACATTACCTATATAAAAACGTTGGTGCGTATGTAAGTCCGATAATGGCCGCTGAACCACTGAAGCTATCTGCCTTCATTCCTATTAAAAGAAATAATTGAACAAAAATATCAAAATAAATCTTGAAATATTTAAAATAACTATTTTAGGCAGAACAACGTTTGCCGGGTCAGCTAGTTTAATATAGAAAGTACCTACAACGAAAACAATAATAAAAAGATTCAAAAATATTGAAATAATCTTCATCATTAGGCGTATTTTTTTGAGACTCTTTACTATACTCACTTTTCGAGTCTCAATAAAACATCCCTAACTCACTTTAGCACACTTTATTTTTATTTGGAAGTTGGTACGCGTGTTTTCAACTTGACATATTAGTTGTAAAAGGGTATGTTCAAAAAATTGATAGATACTCATTGGAGAAACTGAAAAACGTTCTTAAATTGTATCGACTACAAAGGTTCGTTAACTAATACTGAATGAACTGTATTTCGAAATTCCAGCCGTATTCATACTGCTGGCAGAATTCAGGAAAATGTGCAAATGCGTGTTGATCGTAGGTATTGTCTTTCGCTGGGTTTTAATTAATTAGTTTACGACCCCTAATGGTGATGGTGCAGATGTTTTATTGCTGGGTGCTACTGCGACTATCTGCGCTGCCAAGACATATATCCGGTTCTAGACAGATGTTTATAATTTTTAAAACAATAAAATCCATCATCTTATGAAATTAAATTACTTAACCCTTTTAAAAAATATTTTGTTTGAAGGTTGAATAAAACAAAACAAAAATAGCTTGAAAAATGTTGTTGGTCTATTTTGTTGATCTAATATGAGCATCAAATTTTAATACGCCTTGTTTACGGGAAAATGCGGTGAAATTATGTGCATGCATACATCAACCCCTGTGCTCAATTCCGGGTGAAATTGAATTCGTGCGGATTTCGAATTTTCGGTGTACCAAACATGCATTTTTGATTACCTTAAGTCGCATTGACTTCTGTTTTCCAATTACCTATATCTTAATTGAAACAAATCAAGTCAGCTACTGTAAAAAAAAACTAAATATGTATTAAGCGAACTGATCACACAGAAAACTCGAAATCCGCACGAATTCAATTTCGGTCGGAATTGTGATTATCTTTAAAATATTCAAAAAGTAATCGCGTCTATTACATCTATTGAATGTTCACGTTGCATTTTGTTACCTTGAATACAACAAATTGCAGTAAGTACATATTAATATCTATTTTTCAACAAAGTTTATGTAGCATTTTCAATCGTATTTTAAATAATATTATGTAAGAATATGAAGTATTAAAAAGTATAAATGATTTCAACCAATCAGAGAATTGCAAAATATTTACCAATTCAGACAACAATCAACGAACACAACCCATTAGTGACAAATAGCCGCTCTCAACGTTCAAGGATGAAAAATAATTCCTCCTTATTTACAACACCGCCATCTATGAATGAAATTTTTCAACTTTCCTATCTCCACTTTATTACTGCGTTAATTATAGCCACTTTTATACCCACTTTTGGTTTTGCATGTAAAAGTAAAAGTGAGCTAGCTATAGATTGCCAAAAAAATACGCCTATTACTAGCTCAAAGCGCCTCCAGTTGCCGCCTAGTCTGCTCTTGAACTGAGGAATTCTACTCAGGGATTGTATTACGCATGTTCAGTATATTTGAGTCTTTAAAAATACTTTTCTTGCGAACGCAATTCATCAAAATTATTTTCTTTTGAGTTTTCTTTAAAAAAGTATTGCAACTCGCAAAAACATCAAAACATTTGCTATCAGTTATACATATTTACTTTTTTAGAATTAAGATAAACGATGGAATCTTCGACATCCTTCCAATTTAAATTTTTATTAAGTTTCATACAAATAAAACCTAAAAACTCTTTGAGTTGAACGAACAGTGTACGATTTTTGATAGCATTTGAAACAATCCGCTTTAAAAGTGAATAACTGTGAAAGTTCAGTTTTCAAAAGCCTACATATTTACATAAGTTTTTACTTTAATGGTAACAAAAGCATGTTCATTCTGCTTTTTTTAGTATATCAGTAAATCTTATGGAAAATCAAATAAAAATTATCTACCGAATTAAAAAAAGAGAACAAAAATAGATCCGTAACAAAAAAGATAGTGTAAAAAAGATCGGACCAAAAAAAGAGAACATGTTCTCTTTTATAGAGATACGATGGACACCTTATTCATATATGTATGTATCTTTTTTGAAATACATAGTTCATTTGATTTTAAAAAAGAAAATGTTATTTGTTTTATGTACCTACATTATGTACCTATAGATTTTAAAAATACGATGGCTCAGTTTGGTATGCCGTCATAAAAAGGAACAAATTTATAATACATATATACAGAAATGACCGATGATTTTCTTTTCGTCGAGGACTTCTGTTTTGTTTGTTCCTTTTTCCTTCTTATTCACACACACAAAATAAAACAAGAGCAGACAGTATGGTTGGTTGGTTGGTTGAAAGTGGCTGTCAGCTGAAAACGCCAACACACTTAGACCAGTATAGGTCCATTGTGATGCCACGATGAAGGATCTGAGATCTCCCTACTAGTTGAACCATTTTGAGCTCTTTATAAAGCGTAAGAGGCTTCTGATGTCTATGCTTGTCAGATCGCCCACGTCGTTGTAATAGAAGGCTCCTAAGTGAAGCTTCCTTCTGCGGGAGAGAGCTGGGCAGGAACAAAGAAGGTGAGGGATAGTTTCCTCCTCTTCCTCGTCCATGCAGCTTCTACAAAAGTCGTTTGCGAAGAGGCCCAGCCTTGCGGCATGTTTGCCAATCAAGCAGTGTCCAGTAATGACACCTATTGTGGTGCCGATATGCAATCTGTTGAGAGAGATCAATTTCTTAGAGCGTTTCAGATCCAGCTTAGGCCAAATTTGTTTTGTCGCTAGACAAGTGGTTAACCTCGTCCACCTAAGATTTGTACTCTCGATAGCATTCAGCTTCAATTTTTGTTTGCGAGTAGCGATTGGTATCCCTAGGGTGCCTTTATCCGGCAGAATGGGTTGAGTCGTTCCTATTCTAGCGAGTTCATCGGCCTTACAATTCCCTGGAATGTCTCTATGCCCCGGCACCCAAATTAGGTGAATGTTGAACTGTTCGGCCATCTCCGTAAGAGACGATCGGCAGTCGAGGGCTACTAGAGAAGTTATAGAGATCGAATCCAAGGATTTGATGGCTGCTTGGCTGTCCGAAAATATGTAGATATCCTTAACGGATATGACGTTTTTCTTGAGCCAGGATAAGATTTCTTTAATCGCCATAATTTCCGCCTGGAACACGCTACAGTAATTTGGTAGACGGAAGGAGAGCTTAAGATTAAGACGTTCCGAGAAAACACCCCCACCAACTCCATCATTGGTTTTTGAGCCGTCAGTATAGAAGTGAACTGATTCATCTTCCGGGAAGGCATCTCCATTCCAGGTTGCTCTGGATGGGATTGTGACGAGAAAATTCTTGTCAAAGTTTAGAGATGGGGTGGTGTAGTCAGTGTTTTCGGTTGAGATCTCGAATTTTTTCAGAATAGAGGCGTGGCCAAAGTCTTTGCTTGACCACTGTGAGATAGCTTTAAGGCGAATGGCTGCACTCGCTGCCATTTGCTTGCTAAATATGTCAAGGGGTAATATATGAAACAATATGTCTAGTGCCGCAGAGGGTGTTGTGCGTAGTGCACCGCTTATGCACATGCAGACTGTGCGCTGGACCTTGCTTATCCCTTGCTTATACCAGACAATTACCCATAGGTGAGTATCGGTCTTATAACTGAGATATAGAGCCAGTGGGTTACTCGAGGTTGTAAACCCCATTTATTCCCAATAGCTTTTTTACAAGAGAAGAGTGCTACTGTAGCCTTCTTGACTCTTTCTTGGATGTTAAGTTTCCAACTAAGCTTCCTATCCAGGATAAGCCCCAAATATTTAGCTTTGTCAGAGAAGGTTAGGTTGATACCATTAAGTGAGGGAGGGTCGACTGTCGGAATTTTATATTTCCTGGTGAAAAGCACCAGATCAGTTTTGTGGGGGTTCACACCTAAACCACAACGACTCGCCCAACTGGCTAACTTATTTAAAGCATTTTGTAGGAGTTCTTTAAGAGTATTTAAGTGCTTTCCTGAGACGGCTATAGCAACATCATCTGCATAAGCGATCGCCGTGCATCCTTCACCTTCCAGGATCATCAATAGTTCATTGACCACCAAATTCCAAAGAAGAGGGGATAGAACACCACCTTGCGGAGTGCCTCTACTGACAGATCTTCTTGCGGACACCTCACCCAGCTTTGAGTTGATAATCCGGCCATTGAGCAGTAGATTGATCAGTTCGCCAAGTGAGCTGTCGACATTCAGAGCTGAAAGCGCATCTGCTATCGCTGATGTATTGACATTGTTAAAAGCGCCTTCTATGTCAAGGAAGGCAACTATCGTGTACTCCTTATGGAACAGGGAGTATTCGATATTACGTACTAAAGTGTGTAATGCCGTCTCCACTGATTTACCTTTGCAGTATGCGTGCTGGGCCGCTGACAGTAGTTTTTTATCGATACTTTTGCGTAAGTGGGTATCAATCAGTCGTTCTAGTGTTTTTAGGAGGAATGATGATAGACTAATAGGTCTGAAATCTTTAGAATTTGTGTGGGAGCATTTACCTGCTTTGGGTATGAAGAAAACTTTAACTTCTCTCCATATCTTTGGGATATAAACTAAATCGAGACAACTTTTGAAGATTGTCTGAAGCATCGGCAAGATTATGTCCGATGATTTCTGCAATTCGGCAGGTATTATGCCGTCAGGTCCCGCGGATTTATATGGTTTGAAGCTATGGATTGCCCAGTTTAGTTTTCTTTGTGTAATTATATTTGATGGGGTGGTTATTGGTTGCGATGGACTGTTGAAGTTCGAGTTGTTAATCACATGGGAGCTGCCTGGGAAATGTGTATCAAGCAGTAGATTGAGCGAATCTTCGCTGGAGGTCGTCCAGGACCCATCGTCTTTTTTGAGGGAGCTGGGTGTTATTGGATTCGTGGAGAGAATTTTCCTAAACCTTGAGGCCTCAGAGGCTTCTTCTATTTTGTCACAGAAGAGTCTCCAAGAATTGCGTTTGGCTTTTCTCAATTCTTTTTTATATATATTTAGTGATGCCTTGTACAAGTCCCAGTCTAACGCGTTTCTCGTACTTTTGGCATTATTGAATAGTTTTCTACATTTAGTTCTAAGAGGGCCTAGACCTGCATTCCACCAATGCGGCTTCTTCTTACCTCTGGGTTGGACCAGCGGACAGGAAGAAGTCATTGCTTTATTGAGAGCGAAGGTGAGGGTCTCAACCATGCTGTCAAGTTCTTGGGGGTTACAGGGAGGATTAAGTTTATCGGAGGAAACTGTATTAATCAGAGTTTTCCTATATTTGAGCCAATCAGTTTTTCGGTAATTGCTAAAGACTGGAGGGCTTATGGAGTCTACATATAAAGAAAATTAGAGATACCTGTGATCCGACGAAGAGGGTTCGTCAGATACCTTCCAGTTCCGTATACGCTGCACGATATTATCGGAAACAAGGGTGATATCCAGCACTTCTTGCCTGTTTCTGGTCACGAATGTTGGTTCGTTGCCTATATTGCACAAAATGAGGTTTGTACTTAAAATGTAGTCAAACAGTAACTCACCTCTTTTGTTGATGTCGGAGCTACCCCATACAGTATGGTGAGCGTTAGCGTCGCAGCCTATAACGAGGCCGGTTTTCTGCTTCCCCGCATCAGCGACCAATCTTTCCAGATTTTCCCCAAAAAGAGAGTCCATGTTTTCATGGGCGAGATACGCCGAAACCACATAGTAGGAGCCACCTGGTGTTTCCAACTTCGCCGCCGTTATATCCCGATCGCTGTAATGAGGGAGTAAAGTTACTTTTAGGTTCCTTTTCACCAGTATGCACGACCTGGGCTTACCCGCTGCCGGCTTGTACAGGTTGAAGTAGTTTGGAGTCTTGAGTCCGCATACCAAGTCTTTGACAACCCATGGTTCTTGGTCCAAGACTATATCTTCCCTGTCTTTTGATAGACGGAGAAGAAGGTCGGCAGATGCCGTAATGGAGTGGTGGAGATTAATCTGAACTAACTGCAGCATTGCTACAATCAGGTAGAGAAATCTCCCTCACAGTGGAGTTAAGGTCTTCCGAGTCTGAGGACGATCTGAGTAGTTCGTCTTCACTCAAAAGTATTGGACGCATTTTGTTAAACTTATCATCCGTCTCCATGTCCGACACTACGTCGTCTTCGACTAAAGACGGATGCTGTCCGTTGAATGATGTTTGAGAGTCATCGCTCTCCAGAGATGGAAAGGAGATAGATGGCTCCGTTTTGTCGGTTGTGGGGGTGGGTTTAGGGTCGAATGGATGGGAGGGAAGTTTTCCCAAGTCAGACTCTTCGTTCTTCTTATATACCTTGATGGTAATGGTATCGAAGCCGTAGTACACAACACCTCCAGTCTTCGCCAAAGGAGCTAGGGATTCTTTATTGATGACGATAATTGCGCATCTATAAAGACACCTAGGCTCGTCCAGCTTTGCGACTTTCCAGTTGTGCGTCGGCAGCTCAGGATTACAAGTTCTTATAATCTCTAGGATCTCGGCGGTATCGGAGGGTTCGGCTGGGATCCAAACGCGTGTTCTTGGTCGGCTTGGGATATCTTCCCTCGCAACAACATCGAGCTTAGCGCCTGGCCATACCTCCCCTAATTTGCTTATTGCAAGCTTATATAGGTCGTAGGACCTCTGTTCTTCGCAGGCGATCAGCTTGACATGGCCTTGATGCCATCCGCCATCGCAACATCGGGGAGGAGGACCTGGGTTCTCCTTCATTATCTCCAGAAAGACCGAAGAGAGTTTTGGTGGAATCAGCTTCCACCTGTCTGAGGTGATTGATCCGTCCACGTCGCTTTTGTCGATGACCGCCAGCACTAATTTGTCTTTAAGGACTTCGCTGTAGGACTTCGATGTGGGGTTGGATGGCCTGGAAGAGGTACTGGTGTTATGTACCTTGGCTCTTTTCGGTTCCGAAACGGACTCCTCCAACGATCGCTGTCGCTTTGACGTGGAGTCGCTGCTAGTCCCAGCTTCTTCGCTGACGATCTTTTTGGCCCATGCTAAACGGGCGTTCATCTTGTCGGTTCTTTTGCACTCCGGTATATTACCAAAGTACTCCAGAAGACGGCAAGCTGTACGACGTTCTTTGTAACTTTTCTTTGAGGGAGCACGCATTTGCCTTGTTCCCGAAGAGTCCCTAGTGGAAAGTGGGAGGGTAGTATTACCCTTAGGCTCCTCACGGTTACTGGAGGTAGTTGGACCATGTGAATCCACAATCCTCCTACTTCCCAGCGCCTTTGGAGCTGTCCCGGTAGACAGCTGAATCGCCGTGCTACCGCCCGGTTTTAAAGGAGAACCGGTCTCAGTTGTTTTTTGTTGTTTTGTTAGTTTTGTTTTGCTAGAATTCATAAATAAGTCCCACGAGTAGCGGAGAAAAGAATGTCCGTCTGCGCAGAGATCCGCAATACACAGATAAGCCTAGCTGATCCGGAGGTCGCCAGGTATCCGGATACTCCGTTAGCGACTGAGCTATGGCCCCCAGCCAGGTTAACCCTCGGCACGGGTCATATGACACCTTGGTTCGGCCTTGATTTAGGGCCGTTTGCTGATACGGCACGCAAGGACTTAAGCTCCACACAAATTCCCATGTTATGCCTTACAAAAGCACCCAATAAGAATCTAAGAAGAGCCCAAATCGCTATGAGTCGCATCAGCAGACGACCTTAGGGTTGTCTCCCACCTCATCTAATGGTTCACGCTATCACATCAGTCGTACGTTGCAACGAATTACAGCGTACGGCTGATATGTAAGTGAGACCCTTGGCTGACACTAACCAGACAAGTTGATTAGCCATTTTCAGGCGGGCGCCGACGAGAAGGACTGAAGTATGAGGATTTTGCCCAAACCCAGCAGACAGTATAGTAACGTAATAATAAGAATACAAACTGGTTTTAAATATATCAAGTGCGACTGTTGTTTTCCTCAAGATCAAGGGGACATTCATTATAGAGAACAGACGATGCACTCGCATCGCAAATCGCATAGGCATTGATATGACATCAAATTGCATATAAAACGCAGCAGGACAAATGCCGACTCATATTTATTCAATTTATCCTTCCCAACTGATCACCCCTTGCATCGCCCTCCCTCTCTTACTCATAAATCCTACACATTGCTATTGATACTTGTTTATAAATTGCATCTCCTTTCCTGTCTTCCAAACCAAACCAGTTCCCTACCCTGTTACGTCATTTCGGAAAGAATTTTATACTGACGACACTACCTCAAACTGGTTTACAACAAAAAATTACCCATCCAGCATTCCTTAGAGGGATATTTTTGTTGGGATATTATACATTTTCTTGTTTTCGTTTTTATCCAATCTTCAATCCCAGATTATGCCCAGATCCATTTCACAAACCCGCACAAGCGATCACCGCGACGTATGGACCGCGTAGCGGATGTTTGCTTCGGTTCCGTTTCTATTTGTAGTTATTCAATGGTAGTAGTATAGTAGTGTTGTTCAGTTTCGATTTCATTTTTTCTCTGCGGTATAAGCTTTTTCGAAAAGCTTCTTAAGGGTATCGAATTTTGATTTCATATGACAACAATTCCCCTTTGAATGTTTCATTTAGGTGTTCTATTATCTTTGGTACGATTTACTGGTACTGAATAATGATTTTATTCTCTAATATACCAAACAGTTTGCTTACTTAAACAGAAGTAACAATTAAGCGTATCGGGCTATATTGCTGATATTGCATACAGAAAAACAATTAGTGGAAAATGTGGCAAAGGTGAATGAATTTTATCTGTAACAAAACAAGAGTACATTTTTAGAAAAAAAGGAGGTAGGTATTGGTTTTTTTTATAATAACACTAGCTGACCCGGCAAACGTTGTTCTGCCTAAAATAGTTATTTTAAATATTTCAAGATTTATTTTGTTATTTTTGTTCAATTATTTATTTTAATAGGAATGAAGGCGGATAGCTTCAGTGGTTCAGCGGCCATTATCGGACTTACATACGCACCAACGTTTTTATATAGGTAATGTAATATAACTGTACCCGCCCGGCTTTGCCCGTGCACATAAGTTGTATTGCTTAGGTCTTAGATAATAAGGTTCTATCGTAAAATGCGAAAAATGAGAATAAATCGATTTTCTGGAATTTTATTTCTGCGTAAACCTCAAATACAGCAATATGAACAAAATAAAAAAAAATCATGAGAATCGCCCCAGCTCAGCAGTTATCGAGTTACAACGCCATCGATTTTCACCCCATAGAAGATCTTTTTTGGATGGGAGGTGCCACGCCCCTTTGTCTAATGTTGAGCAATCTTCAGAGGAGCACTCCTGGGCCAATACCCAAGATTGTCTGTAAATTTGAGCTCAATCGGTTCGGCGTTTTTGTAGATATAAGATTTTGAATGTTTTTTTTGTATGGCCTGTGCCACTCCCCTTTGTCCAATTTTGACCAATCTTCACAGGAATACTCCTGGGCCGATACCTAAGATTGTATGTAAATTTGAACTCAATCGATTCAGTGGCTTTTGAGATATAAGATTTTGAATGTTTATTTTGTATGGGAGGTGCCACGCCCCTTTGTCCAATTTTGACCAGTCTTCACAGGAATACTCCTGGGACGATACCTAAGATTGTATGTAAATTTGAACTCAATCGATTCAGTGGCTTTTGAGATATAAGATTTTGAATGTTTATTTTGTATGGGAGGTGCCACGCCCCATTGTCCAATTTTGACCAGTCTTCACAGGAATACTCCTGGGACGATACCTAAGATTGTATGTAAATTTGAACTCAATCGATTCAGTGGCTTTTGAGATATAAGATTTTGAATGTTTTTTTTGTATGGGAGGTGCCACGCCCCTTTGTCTAATTATGACCAATCTTCACAGCAACACTCCTTGGCCAATACCTAGGATTGTCTGTAAGTTTCAACTCAATTGATTGCGCGGTTTTCGAGATATAAGATTTTGAATGTTTTTTTTGTATGGGAGGTGCCACGCCCCTTTGTCCAATTTTGACCAATCTTCCCAGGAATACTCCTGGGCCGATACCTAAGATTGTATGTAAATTTGAACTCAATCGATTCAGTGGCTTTTGAGATATAAGATTTTGAATGTTTATTTTGTATGGGAGGTGCCACGCCCCTTTGTCCAATTTTGACCAGTCTTCACAGGAATACTCCTGGGCCGATACCTAAGATTGTATGTAAATTTGAACTCAATCGATTCAGTGGCTTTTGAGATATAAGATTTTGAATGTTTTTTTTGCATGGGAGGTGCCACGCCCCTTTGTCCAATTTTGACCAGTCTTCATAGGAATACTCCTGGGCCGATACCTAAGATCGTATGTAAATTTAAACTCAATCGATTCAGTTGTTTTGGAGATATAAGATTTTGTTTGTATGGGAGGTGCCACGCCCCTTTGTCCAATTTTTCTTTTTTCTATAACCCGTACTGAGAAAATACCTTTCCAACAAAGTATAAATGATCAAAATCGGTTCGGCCAATCTCGAGTTATGGGATTACATCGGATTTCGGACACTTTCTTTTATATATCTACATATATAGATTGGTTAAGTGTGGTGATGGAGGTGAGTAACATTGAGTAGGTCAGTAAAAGAAGTAGGTAGGTAAACAATTGATTATTACAAGTTATATGTACGGGCTGATTTATTACCAATTTATATTTCATTAAAAAGCATATCTATAATATAAGTGGGTGGCTACTGTTATGATATAGGTAAATTCGTATCCATTATTACAAAAAAAATATTAGAAAGAAATCAGCAAATATGACTCCTTGCAACTTTGCTGACATACATAGAATATTGACCTTTTTCTTGTATATTTTAAAGAACATTTATTTATTTCCTTTAATTGTGTCTGTTTTTAAAGTTTACTCGGGTGGAATCACTTGTGACAATCATATTTTTGTGATCATTTCTTGTGACAGCAATTTAATTGTCACTTACATACATATAGAGTTTTTTTTATTTTGATGTGTTAGCTGTTAAGCTAAGTACACACGATTGTAAGATCTTACAATATTGTCAGATCTGTCAGTGCTCTGACAATGACTGACAATGAGCTTACAATAGCCAACTACCTTACAATACAAAATTGTCCGTTCAGATGGTTGTAAGATTTTGTCCCAAAGTCTGACAATTTCATTATCAGATGGATGTCTTACAATGGTCTGACAACGACTTTTCTGCCAACGTTGTCAGGTTGAAAATTGGGTGTTCACACGGTCGGAAGATATTTGAATATGAAAAATTGGTCGATCTGTTGTCAGACATTGTCAGATAAATTCAAATTCTTGTGGGTTGTTTTTTGTAGAACGAATAATGGAACAAAATATTCACCCCTATTTTCGTCGTCGTTTACGACTCTAAAAAAAAGCGACACGACTGTTTGGTATTGGCGACTGAAAATAAACGACTTTTGTCGCGGCGACGATCGACAAATGGCGTCTGAAATGTCAAAAAATGTGGATTGTATTTTTCGACGACGATCGTTGGTATTGCGTGAGGCGTTTTGTGGCGACGTTTGTCGGCGAAATGATACATTTCTGTCGTCGACTATTTTGCGGACGACTGTGTGATAAATGTGTTAAAAAAAGTATGTGTACTTAATTTTTAATTAACTAAAAGACAAATATAGTTATTTTGCAGAATGGAGACAACAAATAAACGACAATTTCTACATTTAGTGAACGAAATGCAGAAAAATATTCCTTTGGCAAAATCATTCACGAAGGCCTATCAAAAGTGATGTTAATCGGCAATGAGACCACATAGCCTTTTCTCTGAATTGTCTTGGACCATATAAATCAACGCGCACAAGTAATGAGTTATTACACGACGACCCTAATTAAGGCCATAAAATCATTTATGATGAAAAACCCAGAAAGCGGAAGGATGCAGTACCTGGGTATCGTTTTTTGTATCCCTGCGGATATAGTTTGCATTAAGTTTTAACAACTGCGTGATCAAGTGTTAAAGAAAAGTTTGTGTATTTAATATTTAACTAACGAAAAGATAGTTACATATTCTTTAAAATGAAAATCACAAATAGGACAATTTCAACATTTAGTGAAAGAAATGGAGAAAAATATTCCGTTGGCAAAATCGTTCACAAAGGGCCTAACAAAGGGATGTTAATCGGCAATGGGACGATATAGCCTTATCTCTGAATTGTCTTGGGCCACCTTCGACTTCCGATAGTCTAAAATACTTTTAAAATCTGAAAATAATTGTTATTAACACAATGTATGCAATTTAAATTATTTCTACCACCCACTTAATGTCGGGCAAATCCAATGGATTGGATTTGGTTCGAATTTCCTTCCTTAACTTTACCAGCACTTTTTTCTGGTTTTCTTCTTCGTCACTGCTTTCAAAAAACATGTCACACTATTCATTTTTGATTTGTTTTATTAAATAATTAACCAAGTCACAAACAAAACACCCAGACCAAATATAAATTCGTCGACTGAAATGTCAAATCCCATGTGTCATAGTTTGTGGAATGTATGTGGAATGTGAGAGTTCAGAGAGTCGAGTCGTTTCAGTTACGCAATACCAAATTCCAAACGACTCGACACGACAAACGTCGCCAGCGACAGACGACGACGACAATAGGGGTGATTGTACTTGCGAGATTTTAACTGCCTACGTGTTAGAAGACTGCGAGGATGATGAATTGATACAAAAACGACGTAATATTTTGAAGAAGGATTGGGTGGCCCGTTGTCAGAAGGAAGGATTCTACTCCTAATAGCAAGCTGAGGAGCCAGAACTTTATCGCAATTTTTTGCGAATGTACTCAACACAATCCAATGAAATTCTAGATTTGGTGACTCCACACATCAATACACCAATATGCGCGCAATCATCCAGGAAATCGAGACGGTTTCATTGGCAACTTGACCCAACTTTTTTTTCCTTTATTACCTCTACCTCTTACCACAGGACTTCTTTGGGTAGTTTATACTCTGCGCATCCAACAATCCCATTCACTCTGTACTTTCTTCCTGTAAAATTTTTTTTTTCGACTTTTGCAATTTCAATTAGAATTTAAATTCCAATTTCCACAGTTGTTCATATCAATATCTTCTGAATTATTTTCCATCGTTTAAAAGCTAACTTCGATTTCGCACGTTGTTATATTGACTTACAATGAAGAAATTGTAAGCTATTGTCAGCTTCCATAAACAACGACATCTGACAATATCCAATGAGTCTTACAATGTCCTAATTGTCTGACAATAAAAAAAATTGTGTGATCAGACTTGTTCAGACGATCGTCAGCAACCTGACAATTTCATTGTCAGATGGATGTCTTACAATTGGCTGACAATGACATTTCTGACAATATTGTAAGACAAAATTGTAAGTTCAGACGGTTGTAAGACATTTGGGACACATTTTTCACTGACAGATCTGACAATATTGTAAGATCTGACAATCGTGTGTACTTATCTTTAGGACGAAATGATCATTTTTGTGAATGTGCAATTCTTTTAAGGAACTGAAAGTGAATATGAATAAGATAAAAATATCAATAGGCGTAGGACACACTGGAGCTAGAAAATTCGAAGCATTATATAATATACCTAGCTAATTGATAGTTCCAAATTAAAAAGATTTTTTAAAAATGTTCGAATAAAAAAGAATAGGTGGGTATATTTCTGTATATCGTACGGATATTGGTTTTGTCAGCTGAAGTTCCGTCAACTCACATTCCATCTATTCTCCAGTTAGTTACAACAATAAACTATCTTGGGAGTGATGGCTACCAATGGCAAGTTGGAAACCAATGGGGCAAAGTACTCTGTGTGAGGTGACCTCGAGAACACTTAAACGAGAAAACATTGTCGTATGGGTGGTTGGCCCATTTATATTTAGGGATACTTTAAGTTTTTCCAAGAAAATCCTATGGGCATCACGGCAGTTAGATCCTGTAGTGTCCTATGCTTACCTACGCTGACCATCCGTCCTTTATTTAAAAGGACAGTCCTTTCTTTTTTACCCCTGTCCTGTATTTTTTTCTTTTTAATAAAGGACGAATTTTGTCCTTTATTTTTGAAACTGTCCTTTAAAACACTGATAACGAATTGTGTAGTACAACTAATTTTTGGGCAATCAAACTCTAGTATCGAAACATTAATTTGAAGAAACTCATGTCAACAATACATTTGCCAATAGAATTCTACATTTTCAAAAGTTAAAATTGTTGATATGGTCTTATTTCGTGAAACACCGGAAAATTATTATTTTTTATCCGATTGACTTCATATACGAAATAAATAAAATAGTTTTCCTGATTTTGGAAATTTTGCCTGGGGCCCGTGTTATTAGCGACTGGAAAAGGAGGATTCGGTTTGTATAAGGAACATTTTTGTTCGTCCTATCTCCTATCAAGTGCGTAGCAAAACACACTAACTTTTGTAAGGGGGACGGAGGCGAAGCCACGGATAATCGCTAGTTTACTGTAAAAAGATATTATAATAGTGCTAATAAATTACCAGCCGTATTTTTAATTTGTTTACGGACGTGTAAAGAAACACATGCCGCCGTCAGATACAAATTTCCATAGTAAAATGTAAATAAAAAAGCGACATCTATCGGCTTTTGGTCATTTTTTATCAAATGTTCGTACCTATTTGACACCAAGCGTAGTTTAGTAAAGCAACCATAAAAACATGTATTAAATAACATTTTCGGGAAAGCTACGGAAAGCTAACCAACATCGTAGAAGCGTTGTAAGCAATAATTGGCAATATGACACACGCCATATTATAGCTCACAATTATTTTACTTTTGATTACCTTAGAAATTAGAGGTCAAACGAAAAATGTTGCTGATTGCAGTGCGGCAATATTTATCGCTGGCGATACACAGCGCATGTTGAAAAGCAACAAATAGCTATCTATTGCTTCATAAAAATGTCTGGCAATACGGTTGCTTCTATGTGAGAATAGGTTAAAATTAAGCTGCGTTTTGCTTATTGACAGTTGCTAGTTGCTTAGTTGGTTATTGCTTGTTGCCTCAATGTGAGAGCTGCCTAAGGAAATCTAATATACAGGGTGTCCCAGTTAAGAAGGACAATCCTTTAAGGGAACATTCCTGAAGTTATGCCGAACAAAAAATTGTATGGCAGGGGGGTCTATTTTCATCCTATTTCCCGTTATAGCCCATTAAAGTAGGTGACCTTAAATTTGGAAGTGTTACGACTAAAAACACTATAACTTCTAAACTATTATAGCTACAAAAATAGTTTTGTACATTTTGAAAAGTCAATTTAATAGCGCATACAAGTCTTAAGCACTTCGGCTACATCTGGGCAGCTACAAAAAAGTTCTGGCTCCTTAAACTCAAAATTTTGAAAATTGTTGTTACAATTTTTTACTTAAAATGGCGTTTTCTCAAAATTTTGACCTTATAAATTTTCATTTTTTTTAGGAAATTTTTATCCTTGAGAAATTTCCTAAAAATTATGTTAAAGAACTTTTTTACGTACGATCAACCGAAGTTATAGTAAAAGCCACTTTTTGTCAGACAAAAATGGTAAAAAAGACTAGATCTGACCTAAAAACGATGGATTTTTTCTTCTGGGGTACTTGCTATCAAAGAAAAAGAGAAATATCGAGTCTTTTTTACCATTTTTGTCTGACAAAAAGTGGCTTTTACTTTCTGTTGATCGTACGTAAAAAAGTTGCTTAACATAATTTTTAGGAAATTTCTCAAGGATAAAAATTTCATAAAAAAATTTAAAATTTAATTTTAATCGGGGCTTGTTCCTTAGCCCCGATAAAAACTGTGCAACCAAACTATCATTGCTTTAAATGTTATCGAAAAATACTATCGATTTTGTCATAAAATACCATTTGACATCACAAAATTCATTTGAAAAAAAAAGAAGAATTCAAAGCATTTTGCCAAAAATAATTATGCCTATAAATTACCGAATTTTTTTATTTAGCTAGTGTCTGTGGATTTGTTTTTCTTTGTATCTTTTCAGATTTTTTTTTTTGTGATGTTTTTTTTTGCGAGTGACATTTTACGAATTACTGTGATATGAGTGCTGCCAAGCTTTTATGAAGAAAGAGCTAAGCCCTGTTAATCGTTTTTTTTGTAAGCTGTATAGAAAACCACAAATCTACCATGCTCGTCTCCAGTGACTTATGTGACTTTCCCTTTCCGATGGAGCCTCCAGTTTTACTGTTGGAGTGACTGGTTGCCACTGACTTTCCTTTGGTAATATCCAAAATCTATCCTCTATACAAGGATGTACCTTAAGCGAGATTTCTTGCCGAACCTGGAACGGATTACCATCTATGCCTACAAGCTTTCTGGCTATAGGTGTGCTTTCGCAACTCGTCTGGTGGAAAAGAGAATTGGAAATAATATTCAACTGAGCGCCTGTGTCTGAAATAACTCTAATAGGATCGAAGAATGTGCCCTCCCATGATAATTTTACCATAACTGTAGGATATAGAGAATTCTTTACCCCTTCAACTCAACGCCAGGAAGTCCGGACATGCATAAACCACGTGATCCCCTGCGCACAGATCACATGGGAATTTCTTCTTGGCCGAAGTCTGGTGTGTCTTTCCCCTCTTCGCGCTTGCTGACCTTTCCGAATCTTTCCAATTTTCTTTCTGCTCTTTCCAATTGCTGGTTGACGCTCTTTGCCTTGAACCGTGGCCAGCTGTTTGCGAACTCTGGATTGCGGCTGCTTGCTTGTCAACTAAAGTCAGCAAATCCGTTAGGTGGGGATTTTTATATTTTAATTTATTTATTTCTCACTTTACTGATTCACTTTTATAATCTTAACAATATTCTATGTCGCTTTACTACGTGGGTATCAACGATGAACTGAACTGAAAACAAATCGCATGTGCGTTCTCATACTGCGGCGATCATGTCACGATGTGTTCGTGTATTTCGCTACTTCTTTCGCTCTCCTCTTTCCAGCATATTTCCCTTATGGAAAATTCTGTATTTTAACATATGTCAGCGATAAAGAGGCATTTCTTTTTGCCTTCGCATGACAAATTATCTTTCCTTGTCTTTCAAGTGTAGATGTTTTATTGTATGCGATTCACTTCCACACCGTTGAGGTTTGTTGTGGAATTGGAATAGCAGCCGCTTGGCGCGAATATCATTCATCTTTACAAATTCCGTTGTGGAATTTTAACTGTTTGCAAAATAAAATTTCCTCGCAAATTAAATGCGCGCTAGCCAATGCAGTTGTAAATTGCATATTATTTTGGCTTTCGATATTGGAATTGCAGTTGTAAGTTGCAATTCCAATGACTTAGCTTTCTAGCTAAGAAAAATAAAAAAACCGATTGACAAATGCAGTCGCAAATTGCATTGTCTCTATTGCTTTCCAAAAAGAAAATTGCCCCGTCTCTATTGCTTTCCAAAATTTAATAATTAAATAGACAAATACAGTATTAAATTGCATTGTCCTATTATTCCTTAATTAAACAAAACTTTACCACTTTAAAGATAGGATCCTGTCCATAGGTCGGTCGTCTCTTATCCAGTTCGACCTGGAACATAATGTTCGGGAGCCCTCCAACTCTCGAACCACTTTAATCACTTTCCACTTATTTATTAAATAAAACGCAAGACTGTATCTTTCGACTGCCGACTACGGCCAAAGCTAACGGCCATGCCTCTTGCTTTCAGTACAGTAGTTGTCTCTGCGATAACAAGTATAATATAACAGAGTGTAAATAAAATCGCATTGCCAAATAAAACTACTACATGATAATACATGAAGTTACCAGAATAAAAACTCATATCCTATACGATATGATACAAGCACCAAATGCCTTTGAAAAAATGCATGTTCGCCTTGCAACGCAATTATTTAGCAGGACAACAACTGCGGCATCGATTCATACTCCTTTGGAACTTAATTTGCTTGAAAGAAAGCTCCAAGGAAGCTGTAGCAACGTAAGAGTTCACACTTAAAGTAAATAATGTATTTGATTACGTGGATATTGGTTAACATTATGTCAAAAAATATTTTGAAGCCCAGAGTTCAGCTAGGGAATCCAGCTTATAATGGGTTGAAACAATTTCTGTCTTATTTACATAAAAGTAATACAAAAATCGGATAACCTTCCAAGAAACTTTAGTTTAAAAGGAATGGAATAGACGATAAACGGGGTTTTATTACTTAGTCATGATATAAGTAATGGCCTACAGTGAGCGTCAAAAGTGAGTAAACACCAATGCTCTTTTGAGTTCTCTTTAGACTCTTGAAAGGTTATTAAAAACCAGAAATCTGTAAAAATTTTGATAACGAAATATCCATTATAACAAAAGTATGTCATTTTGACAAGATAAAATACTTTTTAGATTTTTGGAAAAATAGTTTTCAAGCTCCAAAGAGAAATCAAATCATCATTGGTGTTTACTCACTTTTGGCGCTCACTGTAGGTATATGAGAACGTGGATTATTTACTCACAAAGCGAATTCATCAAGACATTAAAAAATTAATTTTCTATTATTCGCAGCAAAGGTGCTAATAACAAAAATCCGTCTGTTTACGACTTTAATGTTTTGATGTCAAAAATTACCGGATATCTCGCTTTTAAAATGCTTTTAAGGAGCAAATGCTCAAATTGTTCCAAATTCTTAAAAACTGATGAAAAAATAACATGTCCTTCGGAATTTTTCATCTTTGCACCTTGGAAGTCTGAAGACACCAACTGATGAATTTTTCAATGTTTGTAAACTACACTTTAAAGAACGTCCACAAGAAAGAAATGTAAAATTGCAATGCATTTTTTCATATTAAAATATTGAGCCCTTTGATTTGAGACGATAAAGATATTTTCCCCTTTTTTTAAAACTTTAAAAGCAGTATGCGATCTCTTTTTTTGTAATGTTTTATTTTTAAGTTTTTTTATTTGTGTAACTTAACAATTTTTTTTTCTCCTCTTTTGTGCATCTCTCTGTCTCTCTGTCTTGCAATTTTTTCAAATTATGGTAATCTCTTTTCGTTTTCCTAGAAACGGAACAAGAAACTCCAGATAATCTCCTATCATCCATTGCTATTAGAAAAAAATAACACCCAAAAAGTATCGCTGACAATAAAATGACAACCATATAAATGAACATCCAAATCGTTCGAAAGTCGACGGCAAATGAAGTAAAGTAACTTTAAAATAAAAACTAGTAAGACAATTATCTTCGACTATGCCGAAGCTCAAATACCCGGTACTATATTATTGTAAAATAAAAAAAATATTTTAGTATTAAAAAATTATATATTTGTATGGGAGGTATAATTATATATTATTCGACCAAGCTCATTTTTGTCAAAATTGTTTAAATATTATTAAAACAATATGTGCAAAGTTTAAACTTGCTATCTTTACTGTAGCTATTTAAATTTAATTTTTAACATAAAAAGCTATATAAATCTGATATTTTTGTATGGGAGGTAGTAGTAGTTTTCATCCGATCTTGCTCATCTTCGAACTTAGCCTCAGTTTGGTGGATAAAAGCTTACGTACCAAATTTCATGTCGATAGCTCTTAAATTACGGCCGTAATCGTGCGGACAGACGGACAGACAGACGGACATCGCTAGATCGACTAAGAAAGTGATGCTGATCAATAATATATAAAGTTTGTCATACCTACAACGCCTCCTTATGGGCGTTACAAATGGAATGACAAATTGAATATACCCTCACCACAGTGTGGTACCGGGTATAATAAGAAGCCACAGCCGCCGCGTACAGCGCAACCCAGGACCCAGCCGTCCGAAAAAAAAATATAGACATGTATACCTACACACGACCAACACCACACCAGGGGCCTGTACCACAAAACAACAATTTAACTTCTTAACAAGTAATTTCTTAACATATAAATTTAACAGGCGAAGTTAGTTTCTGTACCACCAAATTATTCGCTATGATAGTTAACAAGGAAAATTTCCCTTAACACTTGTTGTAAAATTTTGCAAAACTATAATGGTGATTCAAAGAGTGTGCGCGTTGGGAGTTTAGTTTAGACTACAAAGCAGAATACAGATTATATGCACGATTAGAATGAGGAATTCTCTAGAATAGTGAAATATTCATAAATATTAGTCTGAAAATTAAAGCAAACGGCAACCTAAAGATACGCACATAGATATCCCGAGGGGAGCAACGAAGTTGTATGAGCACTGAGCACTGATAAGAGAGTTTAAATCCCTTAATCACATACTTAGGTACCTACTGTTTAATAAAATAATGTCTGTAGGCGCCTGTTTCATTACTTGAACAGCTTTGGAGTTTTTGCTTCTGGAAATTGCAGTTTGGAAACTTTGGCTTTGGGATTTTTGTCTTATAAAATCAAAACAAACATTAAACAGTTTATAATAATGATTCGAATTTAATAGAAAATAAAAAAACACT
The DNA here is from genome assembly GCA_955612985.1 of Cheilosia scutellata. Taxonomy (NCBI): domain Eukaryota; kingdom Metazoa; phylum Arthropoda; class Insecta; order Diptera; family Syrphidae; genus Cheilosia; species Cheilosia scutellata. Next base: position 80,391,454 of record OY015312.1, on the reverse strand, counting down.
TGAAAATCTCGAAAACCAAATCAAGAAATATAACTTGTTACGAGCTAACAATTTTCTATTCATCAGTTAGAATTTTGCAACAATTTAACAGACAATTTTAACAATTGTTGTTTTGTGGTACAGAAACCGAGAATTCAGCAAATTTCCCACTTGTTAGAAATTGTGTTAACAAGTGTTAAGACGATTGTTAACTTATGTTTTGGTGGTACAGAAAATATTGTTAATTGTTTAAATTTGCCTGTTTAACTACACTTGTTGTTTTGTGGTACAGGCCCCAGACCACCCATCCGCATATCCCCGTCTTCATCAGTCAGTCGTTGGCATTGCACTGGCAAACGAAAACGAATTCATGCCCCGTTCACAATGTGGGCGTGATAACTAGACGAGAGCGAGGCGAGAATCGTGGACGAGACGAGAACCTCGTCCGGCAATTCACAATGAAACGTGGTACGTCGGCGAGTTTTTCTGACAACGAATAGAGGGACCACTGAAACTACAAAACCATATTGCCACTTCGATTTTTTTTACAAAACAGAGCTGCACTTTTATTGCTTTTTTACTGCATGCAGTTTGAGAATTCTAAAAACAACCAATTCGCAGTTTTCAGGCGTCGCTTATCAGTAAAATGCAACCGAAAAAAATTCTGTTGCTTTTTTTGAGCACTTAAACTTAATGACTGAACGCAATCTTAGTCTTAAAATGTTGCTTATGAATTATAAAGTTAGTTGAAAAAAATTAAGCAATTGTTGACTAAGGTTGAAAACTCACCGGATAAAGCAAAACGTGTTTTTTTGTTTCGTGAAACAAGAGCACATTGTTTCTTATGGGGCAACACACACCAAAGCAAATGAAACAAAACACATGTTTTTGTTTTTAAGTATTTCGGTGGTGGTTGTCGAAAATACACCGAATGCAACAAAACTGTTTCGAACCAGCGTCGTTGACGATAATTGCCTACTTTTTAAAGCGCAACACACACCAAAGAAAACAAAACAGAAAAACATGTTTCTTTGCCGATAGTTAACCTGTTGTTTTTGCGAAACAAAATTTACATGTCGTTGTTTTTAAAATGTAAATAAAATTTGCACACCTTCATTGTCTGAGTCCGACCAACACTAAAAGCAAGTCGTAAATTCCACACCAAACGAAACAAGAAAACAAAACGTTTTGTTTTGCTATATTCTGTTTCGCTTGGTGTGTGTTCAAATAAAAAAAGATTTTTCTTTTCGAATCAAAAATGTGTTGTTTAATCTAGTCTACATTTTCTAGAAAATTAATCTATTAATTTTTTCGTACGTAAAACTTTTTCTGTTGAACTTCTTATAGTCAATTCCAGAACAGCGGTTCCAATGAATTCCTATGAAAAGCTTACAGTCTTACATCCTAATAAAATTTGCTCAAGAAAATGACCCCCAATAACCAAGAAATCAAAAAGAAACACACTCAAAACATAATATTTTCGGGGCAATGTTTGTTTAAAGAAATACGAAATTCCCCTTTTCACCGTCATTCATTATTATGGGAAAATAAGTTCTAACATTATCGCTGACTTATTTAAAAATTTCTCAGAATAATCAAACCGTATCAAAATAATAACAAAAAAAAACGATAAAAGTGCCGCCCTGTTTGCTTGAGAAAATACAAGTGGCAACCTTAAGTACATTTCTATGAAAATGGCGTCGCTTCCCACTCAGAGAGTAAATGTCATCGGTGTCTCGGGCGAGATTTTTCCAAATTTCCGAAATGGTCGCGAGACGAGGCAACGAGTCTAGTCTTGTGCGTTTTGCAAAGATAGTGATCACTCTATATCCAACTGTCCAAGTTTCACAAAATTGTCAGTCATGGAACGTTTTTCAAACACAAAGAAGTTGGGATTGTGCATCACCTGTTTGGTGAAGGGTCACAATATGTCGAAATGTCATTCTACATATAGATGCAAAACTTGCTCGCTTGAGTTTTTGATAACCCCGTCGATAACTGGATATCAGCCAGATAAGAATAAGACACTTCAAATTATCGATTGGAATATCCCACGAAATATAGATTTGGCTGTTGAAAACTTTAATAAGCCTTTGCAAATAGATATGCTTCTTGGTGCTGAGGCCTTTTTGGATTTGCTGTCGGTAGGGCAAATAAAACTTGGTAGTGGATTGCCAACCCTCCAAAAAACTTTGTTAGGGTGGATTAAAGGTTCATCGGAAAGTTCTGCCAAGAATTGTTGTCTAAATGTAGATGGAGATTCGTTACATCAATTGGGAGTTAGAGGAGGTCGTCGGCAGAAATTCGAGATGGACAGAAGAGCAGATACAGTGCGAGGCGATCTTCAACGAAACAGATGAACAGTTAGGTACTGGGCGACTTATGGTTCAGTTGCCTTTCAAGAATGATCCGAAATGCTTAGGGTCCTCATATGACACCGCATTCAGGCGGTGCCTGTCAATAGAACGAAGATTGGATAGGGATCCTGGCCTTAAGCTACAATATAATACATTTCTAAGAGAATACAAGGAATTAGGGCACATGTCGGAAGTAAAAAGTCTCAATCTGGAAGAACCACATTACTACCTTCCTCATCAATGTGTCATGAGGCCAAACAGCGTATCTACCAAACTAAGGGTAGTATTTGACGCATCCTGTCGGACATCATCTCAAATCTCCCTCAACGGAATTCTGATGGTCGGTCCAACGATTCAGGATGATGTTTTTATGCTGCTGCTAAGTTTCCGTTTACAAAGATATGCACTAACCGCTGATATTGTCAAAATGTACAGACAGATCTTAATTCATCCGTCGCATAGAAAGTTCCAGTTCATCCTATGGAGAGAAAATAATCGTATGCCAATTAAAATGTTTAAATTAAACACGGTTACATATGGCACTTCGTCAGCACCGTTTTTGGCTATTCGGTGCCTTCGCTACTTGAGCGACAAATTTTCGTCATCTCATCCACTTGACGCGAAGGTTCTAAGAAATTGTTTCTATGTAGATGACATGTTAGCTGGAGCAGACGATCTTGAAACCCTAGAGCAAATTCAACGAGAAGTTATGTTCATCCTTGGGTCAGCAGGATTCGAACTGTCCAAGTGGCATAGTAATGCAGATGCAATGCTGCAGTCTTCCGAAAAAGAGCTCAAGTTATCCAATTCCGGATTAACAAGAACTTTGGGCATAACTTGGGACTGTATGCAAGACAATCTGAAATTTTCATATAGTCCATCGAAAGGTTTTTTCTACTGCGCCACCTCTCGCGAACGTCTGACAAACATCCGAGAGTATGACTGTCCTGAAAAAGCTTCTCAATTTAGCCGTTCGGACTCGGCATAAAATTGTAGGTCCTTTCCATTCGTTCCAAAAATAGAAACTCACACAAAACGAATGGTTGCGAGAAGCTAGGCCTTGGGTGTCTACCGGCTGTTGCGCTAGGTTCACAAAAAGAACCATTCTTTCGCTATCATCTTCGTTATTTGATCCCATCGGGTTGCTCAGTCCAGTCATAATAAAAGCAAAGATCATTCTACAAAGGCTTTGGATGGAAAAGCTGGACTGGGATTCTTCCATTCCACAAAGTATCGAAACCGAGTGGAAACAGTTTCTAGGAGATCTTAATTCGCTGCAGGAATTTTCTATTCCCAGATTAGGTTTAGCGGACAACAAAAAACGGGTGCAGATACATGGGTTCGGCGACGCATCTCAAAATGCTTACGGTTGTTGTATTTACACGAGAACAACTGACGTCTTTGGAACTGTGACAGTAAAACTATTTACGGCAAAATCAAGAGTTGCACCAACTAGGAGAAAGCAACTACCAAGGCTCGAGTTATGTGGAGCTCATATATTGGCCAAACTTTGACATAGAATTAAAAATCTGTTCGAAGGCTTTATATGTGAAGTTTATTTTTGGACTGATTCGAAGGTCGTGCTCCATTGGATCGGGACTCACTCCTCTAAGCTCAATACCTTTGTTGGTAATAGGGTTTCAGAAATCCGAGAACTTACCAATGAAGCCGTCTGGAGGCATGTTCCGACCATCGACAATCCAGCAGATAAAGTATCTCGAGGCTGCACTGTGGAAGAGTTGAGGAAATCGATTTGGTTTTCGGGTCCTCCATTTTTGTTGAAACCATTCGAAGAATGGCCACCACTTTTTTGTAACAAATCACCGTCCGAGGAGGCGACTCTCGAGATGCGAAAGACTGTTTTACTCTCAAGGACAAAGGAGTCTAATAACTTACGGAATCAATTGAGTAGTTACTAGTAGTAATTTTTAAACAATGTCAGAATAGCGGAGGTTCAGCAAATGGCTTCTCGTTATCTCTGGAAGAGTTAGACGCTGCTCTCGTACGGATTATTTGGTTAATTCAGCAGGAATCGTTTGCAGAAGAGGCTAAATCCATTTCTGGAAGAGTTAAACGATGAAGTACAAATCTTGAGAGTAGGAGGCAGGTTGCAGAACGCGTCAATTCCTGAGGAAGAGAAGCATCCAATACTTCTACCACCAAATTCCATGTTCGTGCAAAATTTGATTAGGCATCTCCACTTCAGCAACTATCACGCAGGACCTAAAACACTCATCGCTTTTATTAGAAGAAAATACTGGATTGTCAATGCTCGAGATATAGCTCGTCGTACGGTTAGAAAATGTATTCATTGCACGAAATACCGTCCCGTCCTTTTGAAGCAAATCATGGGTAGCTTGCCAGCAGAAAGGGTAACACAATCTCGTCCGTTTCAGGATTGTGGGGTTGATTTTTGTGGACCCATATACAGTTACCCTAAGATTCGAGGCAAGACACCATACAAAACGTGGCAGTGTTTGTATGTTTCTCATCGAAAGCGGTTCATTTGGAGGCCGTATCTAACTTATCGTCGGATGCATTTATAGCTGCGTTGAAAAGATTCATTGGTCGTATGCGTCTTCCAGAGAACATTTTCTGTGATAATGCTACAAAGTGGAGTCGAAGTTGAACGATCTGCGAAATTACTTATTTCAACAAAATACCCAAATCAATCTAATAAAATTTTGTACTAATCAAAATGTTAATTTTAAATTTATACTCCGCAGGGCTCCTCACTTCGTAGGTATTTGGGAGGCGGCAGTCAAAGTGGCAAAGGGACACCTATACAGAAGTCTGGCGACCGCAAAACTCACCTTCGAGGAGCTCACGACCGCACTGGTCGAAATTGAGGCTGTGATGAATTCGCGGCCTATAAAACCACTATCATCAGACCCCAGTGACTTCGAGGCTCTCACACCGGGGCACCTGCTAATCGGCTCATCATTGAAGGCCATTCCGGAGCCAGCAAATATCGTTGACGACATCAGCTGTAAAATCTTACTTCTGGCAGCGTTGGACTGCCGAATACATTCATGACCTACAAGTTCGTACCAAGTAGTCAGACAGCCAGCCAAATCTCGAAATCGGCGCAATGGTCATCATACACGAGGACAACGTGCCACCCCAAAAGTGGCTACTAGGAAGAGTAGTCGACGTGGTATACGGCAAAGACGGCGTAGTTCGAGTTGCATACGTCAGGACAGCGAAAGGCACTGTACGAAGACCAATCCGAAAGCTGGCGTTACTTCCTGTTTGAAAGGAGATCTTTCAAGGTGGCCGAAATGTTGGGTCACATCTATCTTTTGTTTATATAAAAAACCATTATAATAATTATCGAATTTAAATTGTCACAACACTAATGTTTTAATCTCATTTTATTCCTATGGTACAAAAACTTTAAATAAAAATTTGAATTTCCTGCCATATTACCAAGTTTCACCATATTTAAGTTATTGTAGTAATCCTTAACACTAATGTAACATAAAAGGAGAAGAAATATAATCTGAATTCTATTCGTTGTTAGACATCAAGTCAAGTCAAGTCGTTTTATTTCACTCGTCCGTTTTTATAATTTTTCACAGCAGAAGTTGCTTTTTGTCGATACAATTTTCTTTTGTTGAACTGGGAATTTTCCCGAGAATTAAATCGAATTTTCCCGAGTTCTCGAGTGGAAAAATCTCCACCCGAACAGACGGAAACCTAAAAAAGATAGGTATACAGATTCAGACTTGAATGAATCGGCCCTAGCGAGGTATCCGTCGGAACGGAAATTTCTCCGATTTCATACGAATCGGATTTTTGCGATCGAGGTATACGTCGGAACAGCTTTTCGGAACATTGTTCCGACAAAATGCAACGCACACCGGTGTATTACGTTGCAGTGCGATGAAGTGCGTTATTGAGTGACATTTTTGACAGCTTCATACGAATCTCCTTCCGAAATCCTCCGACGCAAACAGGTCGCGGAATTTGTTTACGAATTGAAGTAAAGTGTTGAAAATTGTAAGCAATAAAAAAAACAATTTTGCGAAGTAATTCTTTGTATATACAGTAGAAATCGGTTATAACAATACCTGATATAGCGATGAACCGGATATAACGATACATTTTCAAAGTCCCGGCAAAACTCTGTTTAATTCAAAGTAATTTGCAATCGGTTACAACAATGCCGGATATAACGATGAAATCGGTTGTAGCGATGAAAAAGTACCAGATTTAAGTCTAAAAACTGTTTATAACGATAGTAAAAACTGTTTTTACAGTTTACGGATTGTTATTTTCATTCTGTTTCTAAAGCCGTGTATCAATTGCGCTAAATAATTATCCTCCTACAGTTTTCTGACACTATCGTGGTGAAAAACGAATTTTCGGCTGTCAAAAAATGATCCTGCTCGGGGAGCAAGATAATAAATTATCCTATATGCTAAATTTTTATAAATTTGCTACTTGAGTTTTGCTAGAATGTTGAAGAGAAAATAAAATGCCGAGTTTATTACAACAGATGGTATGTAAATTTCCAGAGATCGCAGTCACCGGTCCTTGGATGTTCTTACAGGTCTACAGCGTTAAAGTTAATTGAAGGGAGGTAGTTCACAAGATGGTATATGGCCGCTTCAAATTAAAATCCAAATATTGAACAACTCTCTTAGAAAAATATTTTACACAACCAAATGTTCAAAAGAATAACAAATTTGTGATTTTGTTCCTCGAGACTTTTCTCAAATTTAGAGCACTTTTTTTTTATTGTTCCGGATATAACGATGGACCGGTTATAACGATGAAATTCTAAGGTCCCTTCAACATCGTTATAAACGATTTCTACTGTATATGCATATATCTTAAATTTGTGTTTATAGGGCTAGAGCAAACGAAAAAACAAGCACCAAGCAGTACGAGCTTCTAGTGAACCTAATGCAGCAAAAACCCGATATAGCGCGAAACTATACCAAGAGGTCACCAGAAGTTGTTGCTGGTTTTTGGGACGATGTTGCTGACCAACTTAACCAACTTGGTCCACGCCAAAGAGACATAAGCGGTTGGAAAAAGGTATGTGTACATGATTTACCTATAGAATCGAAAGTAAATTATAGATATGTATCTACATTTCTTTTAAGGTTTGGAGTGATTACAAAACGTTCATAAAGAAAAAACTAACGGCAAATAAAAATGAAGTCTCGGGCACAGGAGGTGGCCCTAATAAACTGAAATCTTTTACCCCTTTGGAAGATGCTGTGATAGGCATAATAAACACAAATGCTTCCGTTGATGGCATTGGGGCAGTGTCATTTGGAGCAAGTGAAAATGAGGCAACAGATAGTGGGGTAGAAAACCAGGAAACCAGCGTAGCAAACACTTCTGAAGACCGCCCCATAACCTACAGACGAAAGCCCTTGTCTTCTATTCAGCTTCTTACCAAGCAAGTGGAAAGTCAAGAGGCTTTCTTTAATGAAATGAAAACGTGCTTGCAGGACGCGACAAAAACTTTGCAAGACACGGCGGTCCACCTCAAAAGGGTGTACAGATCTTTGGAAAATGTCTGCGAAGTCGAAAAAAGAAATTAATGCCCCTATTATGTAAGACAACTCAACTTAGCTCCTTGATTGGCATTCACAGCTCTAATTTGCATTTTATAATCGCAAATCTAAAACGAAACAAAAGAAATAGATGAGTATCCACATTTTATATAATTATGCTTGAAATTATCACAATCATCACGTTAAGACTGAAATGCCCCTTGCGATTCAGAAAGAGGTGCTTATTCTCTGTGGGCGCAATTATTTGGACATGAGTGCCATCCACACAGCCAATAACTCCCGGGAAGCCCGTTTTTTCTAAAAAATGCATTTTGGACTGCTGAATTTCTTCCTCTGACATCTTTAAGGAAATCCATTTGTTGCATAGAGCCCGTTCCATTACATCCAGTGTTTCTTTTAGAACACTTGAAAAGGTCGTCTGGCCAATAGCGGACTGGTAATCTTTTCCCACCCCATGCTGGTAATTTCCTTCAGCGAAGAATCTTAGACACGCTGCTAATTTGTGCTCCGGTGTGATGGCATCATAGCGATGATCATCCTTAAATAAATCCTTTATTTGCTGAAGGACGTAATCAAATGCCGATTTATTGAGGCGAAAGTTCTTTTTAAATCTATAAGGGAATTGTTCAATTAGGTGTTTAAAAAGTATGTAGATTTATCTTACGCTGCATCAGTCAAATTGTTCAATTTGCTCTCTTTTCTTAAAATCTTACTTTTTTCTTTGTTTTGAGTCCTTATTTCTCCGGACTCGGCTTCCAAAAATAAGGCCACACTGTCCATATTTATGTTTTCAATTTAGGTAGATAGTAGTAAATTTACTTTAGGTATGTCCACAACAATTTATAAAATGAATTGTTTTTATTTTTTGACAACTCGGTAATAACATATGTTTGAATATAGAGATGGTACTTTCGAAAATATATCGATATTTACTGAATCGATATATTTTGAATAGAAATATTGGTAAATCGAATTGTTTTCTAGTTAACGCCAGCGTACAATTTATTCACAAAGTAACATCCTTTCTTGTAAAAAACTATAAAATTAAACTTCCAATATATGATAATTTAAAGCTCGTTTAGTTTTCATATATATAAATATCGGAAGACATATCGACTTATCGATATTTCAATATACTTTGCACATCTCTTTTAGAACCTTAAATCTGTCGCATGTCAAATCAATGCGACGTGGTGCGCCGTGGTGTGCGCAAATGTTTATTATTCTTTTCCGAAGTCGGACACCTCGAATGCAATTTGAGTCTCCGACAGAGTATGCGTTGCGGAGAATTTTCCGTTCCGACGGATACCTCGCTAGGGCCGAATATCTTAGGATATTACAAAAAACAAAAGCCCATCCATGATAGTACTCAACAAGTCAACGGTAATAAAGGATACAAGTCCAAACATGTTATTCAACCTCTACTAAAGCATCTAACAGAGAAAGTTATAAAGAAAGTTGGAAAATCATACTCTGTCTACTCTAATAATCTCGTCGATTATGTCTATTGGGATAATGCCAGTGAACTAGTTACTAGTTGATAGACTAAGACTTTTGATCGAATCCCAAGAAGCTGGCAATAATAATCTTCAGAATGAAATAAATCTATAGTGGAAGAGCTGCGTGAATCAAACATCATTTATTAATGCCTTTCCCTACAATATACAAAATGAGTGCGGGAAGGCGTTCCCGTCGTTTCCCAAGATCAACAATCGATTCGTACTACGTACAATTTTGTTATAGGTACTCAACCCAAATCTATGTCAAGAAGGACTTGCGTATATTAAATAAAATTGATTGGAAGTAAGAAATTGATGCCAATATATATAAAAGGTTAGACAAATAAAGCCCTTTTTTAATGTAGTTTTCTTTATTCAATCTGAGTTAGAGAAATGCGCTGAGAAATTTCAATCGTCGGCGGGTTATCATCAAAGAAACAACCGAAAAAATGTCTTTCATTATTGATGTTGTAGAATTCAATGTTACTTTCTTGTGATAATTATCCCAAAAATAAGAAGACGAACCACTTCTTTTGTTTAATGCTTTATTACAACTGTTTGTTAAAACTAAAATCTTATTCTAAAGAAGCGTCGCAGCGCTTGCTTACAGATAAGAAGTGTAGCGTACATATGTGTTATTATTGGCGATTCAGCATCTCGTGCAAAGCTCGAGTGTCCGTCGCTATGCGGTATCATATTCCGGTTGCATAGACATTCCAACAAAGTATGGCATTGAATTGTTTATCTAAATGCCATAGCTCTGTGGTGTCTAATTTGATATTGGATTATGGATATTGCAACAAATCGTGGGAATGGAATGTTAAAAATACATTATGCCTTTCAGCACACATATATACGCTACAATGTTCAGAGATTTCGAGGACCGAATAACAAATTTATCGTCAAGGAATTAGCTGTACCTACTCCATAATAATAATCATTATCATCATTTCATTTTGAAGCCTCCGTTTAAATCTATCCAATTATCATCTTCACTAAGAAAACAGGCAAAATGGCTCTATCTTAATCATCACGGCCTATCCTGGAATGGAGGATTTACTGAATTTCGCAAAGTGAAGCAATATCTTCAAAGAGTAATCAAGCATAGCTACATCTGTCTATACTAAAGGAAATGAGAAAGCACAATGGTTGAGAGGACTCTTTGACGAAAATGTTGAGATCATCAATGTGGAAGACATGATGGCCCAATATGGAGGAATTAAAACGGGGATATCCTAATGAAATTAAATGCATGTTACATAGCAAATGTTGCGGCCTGTAGAATGTGTTTTTGATAAATAGATTTTTATATCATGACTAGCTGTACCCGCCCGGCTTTGCCCGTGCACAGAAATTGTATTGCTTATAGATCTTAGATAATAATGGTCTTTCGTAAAATGCGAAAAATGAGAATAAAACGATTTTCTGGAATTGCCTATCTGCGTAAATATATGAAATACAGCAATACGAACAGAACAAACAAAGAATCATGAAAATCGGCATAACGGTTATCGAGTTATACCTAACGTCATCGAGTTTCACCCCATAGAAGATGTTTTTTGTAGGGCGGTGCCATGCATCTTTGTCCAATTTTGACCAATCTTCACAGCAACACTCCTGGGCGAATTTTGTATTGTTCGTATTCAGGTTTACGCAGAAAGAAAATTACAGAAAATCAATTTTTCTCATTTTTCGCATTTTACAAAAGAACATTATTATCTAAGAACTATAAGCAATACAATTTCTGTGCACGGGCAAAGCCGGGCGGTTACAGCTATCTTATTTAATTTTTCTGTACGTGTGTTATAATCGAACTCCTCCTCTAAACGGCTGGACCAATTTTAATGAAATTTTGTGTGTATGTTTGAGTGGGCCCAAGGATGAATCTAAACCATCCATTTGGTGAACATTGGAGAAAAGGGCATGGCACCTCCCATACGAAAAAAAAAAAAAAAATCATATATCTAGAAAACTACCGAACTGATTAAAATCAAATTTTAAGAAAATATTTGTTATTGATCCGAAGGTGTTTCTGTGAAAGTTTGATAGAAATTGGACAAAGGAGCGTGGTACCTACCGTAAAAAATATACATTTTACATCCTATTTCTCGACACCCATGGGAGCTAAAGTGGGTGGGATTGGAAAACGGGCCTTGGCACCACCCTTACAAAAAAAGTTATTTCAATCACGATATCTGAACATTGCCTGATTGAAGCATTTTATTAAACCTGGCGGGACTGGACAAAAGGTCGTGACACCTCTCATAACAAAAAAATACATTTCAAACGTTATTCTTCGACAGTCATGGGAAAAAATTTGTCTAGACAATACAATTCGTGGGCACACGTCCGAGGAAATATCGGTCGAAGCACACGGAGTACAGAATCAGTCTGGACACATCGGTTAAATAAAAATGAAAATGTTCAAGCAGGCAAAACAACGTTTGTCGGGTCCGCTAGTTAGTTATAAATTCCTATCTCGGCCCTCCTATTACAACACAAATAACCAGCGCACATGAATCGTTCACCCCCTCACCACCATTGCACCAATGACACAACTCACAGCCAAACACTAGCACATAAATCACTTCCAGCGCACCATCTCACAGCCAAACAAAAAAATCCCTCCACTACCTGACCCTGTACACAGCCACAAGCCCAACCAACCAACTCGCAGCCAACGCGCAAAGTAACACAAAAAAAACCAGTCCATCCACTACACAGCCACACACCCAGCCAACCAACTCACAGCCAAACCGAGCAACCATCCATCTCGTCTATCTCTCTCGCACATTTTCTGTTTCTTTCTAGCACAGAATTCCCAGTCTCAACCATCAATATCTCGGACACATCATCTCTTCTGAAGGAGTCAGGGCTGTGTGACGCCCCCACCCCCATACTAGCGTACCCCACTCCTGGAAAAACATTTATTGTGGATGCAGACGCTAGTAATGTGGGAGTTGGTGCCGTCCTATCGCAAGTGCAAGATGGCTAAGAGAAAGCAGTTTCCTACTTCAGCAAAGTTATTTCCAAGCCAGAAACGAACTACTGTGTAACCCGTCGGGAACTTCTCGCTTTAGTTCTGGCGACAAAACACTTCCATAAGTACCTTTATGGGAGCAAATTTATTCTTCGCAACGATCATGCGTCTTTAAAGTGGCTGCTGCAGTTTAAGAATCCTGAGGGACAAGTCGCGAGGTGGATCGAACGGCTGCAGCTTATTATTCCCAGGTCGAAAGTAAGTGATGTTCTGTAAGAACTGCATGATGGAGTATCCGGGGCCACTTGTGAATAAATAAGACGCTCGAAAAGGTGCGATAGCGCTTTTACTAGGTCCACGCAAGGGATGATGAAAGTGCGTAACGTGAGCAGCCAGCAAAGGCCCGAGAGTGAAAATTCAAGGCAAAATGCCAGGGTGAGCAGATTCGACGTACCGTTGGAATTGCACTCGGACCAAGGCCGAAACTTAGAGTTCCGGATTTTTCAAGGAGTGTGCCAGTTACTATGGATTAAAAAGACGAGAACAACGCCGCTCCATCCGCAATCAGATGGTGTGGTAGAACGCTTCAACAGAACCTTCAATGAACACCTATCTAAGGTTGTAGGCGAAGACCAGCGGGATTGGGATAAACAGATCCCAATGTTTCTACTAGCCTATCGCAATGCTGTGCATAACACTACGCGACATACACCATCTGAAATTCTGTTTGGTCGAACAGTCCGGCTACCTAGTGAGTTGATGTTCGGATCTCCCACTGAGGAACCCAAGAATGAGGACGATTATGTTGCGGACCTCAGAGAAACCACCAGGGACGTGCAAGTGCATCGAAAAACTAGGGATAAGATCAAGATAGCCAGCGACCGCATGAAGACGAGGTACGATGCCAAAGCCACAACTACAGGATTCGAGGAAGGAAATCTGGTATGGCTGTACAATCCCCATAGAAGAAAAGGTATGTCACCTAAGTTGCAACAAGATTAGGAGGGGCCCTATAAAGTAGTCAAGCGAATCAACGACGTAGCCTATCGAATCCAACGAGGAAGAGGCAAACTCAAAGTTGTCCATGTGGATCGTCTTCATCGTTACATTGTTACAATGTTGACGCATTTGTTCGGGACGAACAAGTTTAAGAGGGGGATATTGTAGTGTTGATTGAAAAGTACTACTTATTGACACTAGCGCCATCTAATGGAAAGTGGACGAACTTATTCAACGGAACTTCGAAACTTCGAAACTCAACGAATGGTGAATGGTCTAAAACGAAACTAGTACATTCTCGATTGTTTTATAAAGCCGGACAACGACAACCTTATCGCACACTGTACTTTTTAAAAATAGATGTCAAATAAACTAAAAATGTTAATGGGAAATACTTACAATCTTATTTGTACTATCCATCAAAACAAGGCACATTATAGCCGTTCTTCTGATTGAATAACTATTTAGTATTGGCAGTACATGGCTGTATGATAATTAATACTAATCAATAATTGTTATCTTATGTTCTATTTTTGGACATTGAGCAAAACAAAAATGTATTATCAAAACATTTTTCCAATATGTTAACATTTAAAATGATGATTAAATGACCCCTGGCGATAATCTTAAGCCTATATGTACCTACATAATAACATATATAATATCTCCTACCATTTTTTGGAGAATGATAGATCTATTTGCCTGCTTCTCAAGTCAGTCAGACTTAGCATTCTGATAGATAACGTGCATAGCTATTCGTACTCCTCCAGTTAAATAATCTGAAATAGAAAAATGTGTGCAGCTGTTGTAATAAGTGGAACCGAAACAGCTAAGTATTGAATAGTTAACTTGTTTATTGCATTTTGTGCTTAAAGATTACGTTTGTATTTTTTGTAGTAAAATCAAGATACAATTGAATAATGATGTAATAAAACTTCGTAACGACCTGCACGATTTTCAACCCGGTCTCCGAATTGTTCAGGTCGGAGGTAGAGAAGATTCGAATGTATATATACGTATGAAAATGAAAGCCGCAAGCGAAGTTGGAATCGATGCCAAACATATTACATTTGCGAACACTATTACAGAAAGTGAATTAATATCAAAAGTAAATTAATCTTTTATATACATATTCTGTCTGATTAATGATTATATAACTCCAGATAAATGAGTTAAATGTTGATCCTAGTGTCCATGGAATAATTATTCAAATGCCATTAGACTCAGTTAATACGATTGACTCACATCAGGTTACTAATTCAGTTTGTCCAGAAAAAGACGTTGATGGGTAAGCTTAAATGTGTTAACCAAATATACGAGTATATCCACGATAATTCCTTTTTTTTTTGGTAGATTGCATGTACTAAACGAAGGGCGGTTAGCTATTGGGGATCTTGGCGGATTTTTACCTTGTACCCCACTTGGGTGTGTGGAACTGCTGAAATACAACGGAATTCAGATAGCTGGAGCCAACGCTGTTGTGCTAGGACGTAGTAAGATTATTGGAACGCCGGTAGCTGAGCTTCTTAAGTGGGAAAATGCTACTGTGACAGTATGCCACTCAAAAACTAAAAGCTTGAATAAAATAGTGAGTATATTATATGTATATCTATTATATCGGTTATTGTAATTATAGCCTGGGCTCTAGTCACGTAATATATCAAACGTTCGTCGTCTAGAGTCTAGACTCTCTAGACCAGCGGTTCCCAATCTTTTTCGGTCGCGGTGCAATTTTTAGGAGAGAAACTCCTCCGTTGTCCGTATACCGAAAACGTCATAACTACCTATTTTCCGATATATTTTTTTAGTTTTATTAAATTGAAGAAATAAGTAACATGTAGGTATCTAATGTGACCTTTTCTTTTATAAATAATTGGGTTGTAGTAAATGAAACAGTTTACAGACCTATTATGTTCACTAATCACTACGTTTCCTTCATGTCGATGGGCATTATCATGCAAGTATAGATATACCTACTTTTCCATCTGATGATGTTCATACACATGTACGAAACGTAGTGAACGGAATGAACTGTTTCATTTTTATCTAAACCCCACTACAACATAGAAATAAGTAACATAAAAAAACAATAAGGAATTCACTAATCTTTACATAAATGTGGTATTTAAAAATTTGTCATAGGCATAGCTCCGAGTAGCTCTTAAGTTTTTAAGTTTTATTCTAGTGAGAGATAGAGAGATACCGTGGTGACCACAGAATTAGAAACGATGTGTTTATATCACTTATAAACAAAATAATTTTTTATTAGATACAACCTTCAGAGGAAAAAGTGATATTCTGCCGATTTCATGGAACGTTGTTTCCAAAAAAATCACACTGATTATAAAATTTCGAATATGAATGAAATATCATATATAAACTATTCTTTGTACTTGAAAAAAACTTAGCTTTGAAAAGTTATTTAAAGAAATGTTATAGTTTTGTTGAAATACTACCTACCTGTTTATATTATATTATCCCTTTGTCGACTATGGAAAAGAGCACATGCTTACACCTTGCACTTGCACAGAAAAAGATACAATTATGTCGTTTTTTTCGATTCGATTTTTGTTTTTTACTGTGTTTAGAAATTGAATATTCTATTATTTTGTGTAGATTTGAATGGTATAAAAGGCTCAAAAACCATTTGCATTGTTTTATCCCAACCAATAAAATTTTAATCTAATTTTGATTGTATAGGCAACACTCCTCTTGAAAATGACGTTAGGGTGGATTTAGCTAGTGGCCAAGATAAACATGACTTTCTCAACATTAACACTTAACCCTACAGTTAACGATATTCTGGCAACTAAATTTGTTTATTGGTATGGGCATTTTGGAAAGTGTTGAGTCTTTGTGTTAGCTGCCAGACTAAAGTTGATTATTGGTAAGGCGGGTTGACTCAGCAATTGCTATTGGTGGCTTTTCGATTTGTTTGGTGTTAAAGCCCAGTATCCTGCTCGCCCATTCAAAAATGTCTACAGAGATAAAATTTAGCGAGGCAGTTTAGCAAAGCAGTATCCTGTTCCGCACGTTAAATTCTTATTTTTATATAGATGGGACGCACTAATTGTCAGTTGAGTACAACTATTGTGTGTTATACGTACTACGCACTATTTTGTTATACTCGGCCAAGAAAATGTCTCCACTAATTTGGCTCACGAAAGAATTGTCGGTACATTAAATCGGCGATAAATTTGGACATTTCCGAAACAAAACAAATTTTGAATTGACTATTTCGTGGAATACTTGATAATCGATGTAAGTGAGTAGGAAAAAAGTTAAAAAATAACAAAAATCAAAATACATGTGGCAATAACATATGGCTGCGTGTCCCATCTATATCCTGGAGAACGAATTTAGCTAGCATTTATCTGTGCTGTGAAGAGAAGTGCGGTCGCTAAAACTTGGCGCGAGCAGGATACTGGGCTTAACTATTCACCCTTTAAATGCGATGGTCCTCAATCGCTTAAAAGTAAGGAAGGTCATAGAACTTTGTTCGAGGAGTGATAAGATCATCTGATTTCGGTGTGTTCTTGATATGCGGGGGCCACGAAACAACAACGAGAAATAGTTGAATTAATTTTCAGATCATATTTCGTGATCTCGATGAAAAGCAGGATCACATGTTTTTGTTGTAAGTGCAAGTAAATCGATGATCTATATGGATCATAGATTCATAGCTGATAATAAAAAACGGCTATTCCTATGGTTCTCCATTTCTCCAATGTGTGCAAAGGTGGCGAAGCGCCGTTCGCAAAGCAGGAGAGGAGACGATATCGACAATATTTCTTTCTCAATAATATGGTATTTGAAGCAGAGTATATCTATTATAATGAGTAGGGACACTCCCGACAATTTTCTTTATCGTGTTTGTTCGGTTAAGTGTCAAGCTCAGACACCCTCAAAATAAAACTCCTTCAAATTTTTATAGCGACGCACGTTTCGTTTATTATTTATAAACTTTATTGAGACTTGTATCTATAAAAATTTGAAGGAGTTTTATTTTGAGGGTGTCTGAGCTTGCCACGTAACCGAACAACACAATGTATTCTACAGACAATAACCACTTAACAAACTGCAACAATGGCTTTTTCAACCAAATTTCTTTATCAGCAAGTAGATATTACTGTGTCACACAGACATGAGAAATAGACGGATATAAGAAGTGTTGTAGTGAGAGAGAGAAAAAAAGGAGGAGCATGTTTTCGGAAAATGGCACAGGGTGCTACGTTAAAAAAAGAATATTTTTAGCTTGTCATACATTTTTATTAAATATAAAAATATAATTACATGTGTGTTACGCTAAGATACTTTTGCTTGTTGTTGGGTTTCTTTTATTAGTTTATTGAATTTTTTGATAATGTCATGCACTCTAATACGTAGATAACTACAGTACTCCCCGGATAAAAGCAACCCTCTTAATAGCAAAACCCTTTTTATAGCAACAAATTATTCAGTGTTGGGACTCACAAGCGCCATTCTATGCAATTGTACCCGCTTTATAGCAACCCGGTTTTAAGCAAACCCCTCTTATTATCAAATAAAAATCTGAACAAACATTTTATTTTACCTGGTATTTTATCCTTTTATAAGCACATTCGATTTTTTTTTAAATAAAATAAAATTTCACGAAGGAAGATAATCTCGGGATGCACTGATTTTGAACCAAGTAATGGCTGGCTTTCGAGTTGGCAAACATTAGTTTCAAGAAAATTCACGGTGAAAGAAATGATGCTGATGTTTCAGCAATGGACCGAAAATATTTTTTCGATACATATTATTAAACATATTTTCTGAAAATGATATTTTTAATGCGGACGAAAGTGGACTGAATAGGCAAATAATTTTGTTTGTTGACATTGCATATTGCCACAAATTGTTTGCTGGCGTGAAGTTACAAAAATGTTTAGTAACCGGTGGTGAAGATACCCGAGAATGTGGTTGAAATTCCTTCAAGAAAAGATGCACACAAAGCTTAGCCACGCTGATGTCATTTGCGCGAAATAATTAAAAATAAATAAATAAATAGGTGGCGCAACAGGCAGGTAGACACCCTAGGCCTAGCTTCTTGCAACCATTCGTTTTGTGTGAGTTTCTATTTTTGGGACGAAATGGAAGGGACCTACAATATTGTATGCGGAGCCCGAACGGCTGAATTGAGAAGCTTTTTCAAGACAGTCATACTCTCGGTTTGTGTTTTTTCGGGGATCGAACCTGGGATCCCTCGCACAGTAATCCAGCACACTAACCACTGCGCTACTGCGCCCATGCGCTAAATAATAAATCTCGGCAAATTTTCTGACACTTACGAAAGTGTTGAAAAGAACAGTTCAGCGAACCTTAATCTTAGAACAGATAGGTATTTATCGAATTTCACACTATTAATTATTTTTTGGCAGCTGAAACGTTTCCCACCACGCACGATAGCGCCAGAAAATTTCCCCAGGATAATTATTTAGGCCAATTGACACAGGGCCTAAGTATAAAATCTCTGGATGAATTAAAGGATCATTTTAAGAAAACTACTGAAAAATTAATGATTCAAAGAAAAATTTAAAATGTTGTTTAATTAAATATAAACACATTTATGAGCTATAACAAGGGTCCCCGCTTAATAGGAATTTAATTGAAATCCCGGCTATAAGCACTATTATTTCATACCCATCCGCATGTGCTATTATCCGGGGAGTACTGTACATATAATTTTATAAGAAATTCTTTGTTTTGATATTTATAGCCAAAGTATTTATTTAATCACATTTATGTAAAACATTTTCATTCCAAAATTGTTACGAAAGTACAAATTGGGAAAACGTTAAATAAATTTTTGCTATAAACTTTCTAATGCATCTAAAAATTCTTTAGGCGAACGTGTTAAATGCGCACCCTCATATTCCTTAAAATCTGTAAGGTTGCTGACTTAATACCAACTCACACTTGCGTTTTTAAAGTTTTTTTTAATGTAGCATGCCAAATAATAAAACGCATTTTTATTACCGAAATCAGGAGTTTTATAGTCAGATTCAGTTTTAAAAGCATTTATTTCAACGTCGGAAAGCTCTAAATATGCAGTTGGCTCGCAATTATTCCCCTATATTGTAAAAGGTCTTTTAAATTCACGAATGAATTGAAATCGAATCAGCAACATATTGTTTCCTCCTCGGTTGCGCAAAACAGCCTTTAAGTTAATTGAAATACCAATAATACCACTTATATTCTACTGGCATCCCTTGGCAGACTTATCGAAAAAACAACATTTAAAAAAAGTAATTTCGTTAAAATTGATTTGCTCTTCATTTCCAAAAAGTGGTCTTCTGAATTTTTTAAGGTCTTTAAATTCAGATGAATTAAATGTGTCGTATAACTAAGGTCAAAGTTTGAACACAAGCAATACTATTAATTTAAAAAACAAAAGGAAATATTTTTAAATGTGTTAGAGGAAAAAGTAAAAAAGTAGTCAAAAAAGGGATAGTTGCAGGATTTCTCACTAAAAGACCAATAAGGTTAACATTTTAATGCCCTCCATTACCGGCACATAAAAATATTTTATACATGCATTTTCTTTTTGTTCCCATCCGCAGGCCAAACACTTCAAAGTATGTTTTCCCATTTCCTGTTTAAATTTATATTTATTCCAAAAACACTTACTGTAATTCATTCGCACCGAAAACTATCACGTGTCACTCTGTATTGTGTTTACTTCACTTCTTTCGCACAACTGATAAGCATTCGAGTTTACCGCATTTAAAAGTCCATTATGAAAAAACCTATACCCCATCGCCACTGCAGAACCAGTGTGACCAGTTATTATAAAAACCAGCAATAATTGTGGAATCAAATCATTTTTATTTCTACTAGGCCCAATATCGATTTGCATTATTTTTGGCGAAGTCAGAACAAAGAAGAAACATTTATTTTCACATTTTAGATTGAAATATTAATGGTAGGAGTTCAGAAGAAAAGCAGGTCACACTGCTTAAAATGAGAGTTTACCGCCTTTAAACATACTTTATGAAAAAACCCACAATCGTTCGTCGTACGCATCAAGCCCCATGTAGTGGTACGGATAAAATGTGTTGTGTACCCTTTTCTTCTCAAGCAGTCGTTGTAAGAAAGTAAGTAAGGTTCTTTATTTCTATAAAGTTTTTACAAAAGTACTTAAACTCTAGGTTTGTTCGACGTGGACCCTAGGGCGCACTAGTGCGTACCTGTGCTGCGTATGTTTGAACTGCTCTGCAGGCTGCTAGGAACAGTTTCCATTTTGCTTTGAGTGTGACCTCTTTCTTTTTAAAAAAGTCTTTCCATGTAGCATTTATGCTGGCCTTAGCTGCTGTATTTCTGCTATTAATATGTTTTGAGAAAAACATTCCCGATGTTAGTATAACTCCCAGGTACTTATACTCAGCAGCAATTTTCACAGGTTCCCTTCTATAGATATGTCCAATTCTCCTGTCGTGCCAGTTTTTTCACCAGTGACCACCACTCTTTGCTGTCATTTACGCTATTAATTTTTGTTTCAATATCCTGGTGATATTCTGCTTTCTTCCTAGTGCAAATAATATTATACCTATTTTTTGCATTTATGTATTTTTCTTTATCCTCGAAGTTATGCGTTTTCCTAAATCTCTTTCAGGTCGTAAACGAGTTTTTCCTATATTTTTCACATTCATGATCGAACCAGTCGTTTTAGGAAAAGGTTTTTTTATTAAATTCTGGTTGCGATGTCGCAGACTGCTTTATTATTGTTTCCAAGTCCTTCAAATCCATTTCAGATTTATGTTGTACTACTACTTCCATGTTCTCATTTAATTTAGTCATGTAGCGCTCTTTGGCGTTGGATCTCCATAACAGTTTAGGCAAAAGACTTAGCTTTTTTTTTGTACTTGCGACAGATGTTAAGTTCAGGCTTAGTTGAATTGGAATATGATCAGACCAAATTTTCTCTACAACCTCAAATTTGTTAACAACCTTGTGTGTGTTTCTTGTGTGGCGGCACATATGTCGTTAACTGAGTTTCCTACGTTAGAGATAAAAGTGAGATTTCCTTCAGCGTCTCCGTTTGTCCTTCCATTTAGTTTAGTTTAGTTTAGTTTAGTTTATTTCATCAAACAAAGTTAAAATACTTTAGTGATTACATGATATAAATTTAAAACTATTAACCCATAGTCATGGCAGAAATCGATAAATTCTCTACCTTTAGCGTTTATTGTCGTATCTTGCGAAAATCTCGTTTCTGTACGTGCTGCAAATGAGACTTGGTAACATTCTTCAATGCTTTGTTGTAGCTGTCCAATCCGCACATTCACGTCCCCAATAAGTATTGGGTTACTTATATCGCATTCACCAAATAGATTTTTCACCACATTGAATTCATCATTCCAATTTGCGCCTCGTATGTAAAGCGGAACTATTGTAAAATTAGATGTTGTTGTTTTGAATCGGATAAGGTCTAGGCCACCCACAACGTCAAAAATATGTTCTACACCGATATTACACAAGTCTTTTCTAACGCCATAAAGACATCCACCAATACATCTTCCAAAACGACTATTACGCGTGGCTGGCTTGCGCTTCAGGTAAAAGTTTTTGAATATATTTCTTAGTGCTTCCATTTTATTTTCATTTTCATTAACATGTGTCTCAAAAAGTGCAAATACTTAAAATTGTTTAATGTACTCAAAGAAATCAAGATGCAAATACTTATTCTCTAGACCATGCACATTATACGCAACTATTCTAAAATTTATCAATATATTTTTATTAAGATCTTGGTTAGTATTTTTTTCAATTTTTTTATTTGGTATTTGTTAGTTTTTTGAACTTAACTTAGTGACAAGGCTATTATAATCTAAGTTAGTATTGGTACAAAAGGTTTTACCATAAATATTACTTAATACCTTTTCCGCTTTCAAATGGCCACATACTAGCTCATTTCGCTGATTCCAAATAAACTTATTGCCGTCGATTACCATCTTATCATCTCGGACGCTCACTCTTTTGCTTTTGTTTGCTGCCAGTACTGTTCTCCTCACTTCAAGCATAACCTTTTTTCTTTGTTTTCGCTCAACGTTCAAGTCCTTTTCGATGGAGATTGAAGTACCCGCTAAATTCCTCGTGTGCTGCAGTACATCCTGGACCATTTGTTCCGAACCCATAACTGCCATCACCGTCAGTTGAGTTTTTTTGTTGATTCAAGTTCAATCGTGTTAGACATTTTGAGCTTATCTTTACAGCTTATCAAGCAGTCGTTCTATTCAGGTAAAAAGTATTCTTGGCCCGCGGACTCTAGTCACAAAAATCCAGAAGCGTCTGACCCATATTGGGCGGCTCCCTGGTCAACGTCTGTTCTCCATGTCAGGACCGGCTGTGAAAAAAAGAAGGTTTAAACTTTTCACAAAATTTACAAAAAGCAAATATGCAATGAACAAAACTGCAAGTAAATAAGATATAATTACCCCAGGTGGTATGTCAGTTACTATGGTAAATCCACCCTCTTCCATGAATTCTGATGGGGACCATTTATTGCTAAGCAACGACCCTTTTGGGAGAAGTAGAACGGTTTAGAGAACACCCCCATCAAAATAAAAAACGCAAAATGAGTGCATCCCCAAAAGTCTCACCTGCAAAAGTAAGCTGCACAGTCAATGTGTAGTTTATGCTTCAAACAAAGAAAACAGACAACAAATTCCAACCAAGCCCCCAAGAATTATTGCACAGCAAGTAAATAAGTATGAAAGCTTGGCCAAGGTATTTGAGGAAAATAAAATTAAAGCTAGTACAGCACTTATTAACCACAACGAAATCAAAATCAATGTGGTTGAAGAAGAGGGATATAGAAACCTCACTAAAATACTTAACAAAAAAAAGTGCAATGGTATTCTTATGAAAATAAGCACACCAGACCAATGAAAGTTTTAGTGAAAAAACTGCATTACTCATGCTCACCCGAAATCATAAAAAAGAGTTTAAAGACGAAGGCTTCAAGATATTGGAAATTGTGAATATGCTTAAATTTAAATGCAAACTGCCGCTTCCAAATTGTATACTCAGTTTTGAGCATGACGAAGATAAGAAAAAATATACGATATTAAGAAGATTCTTGAAATGCGAGTTGAGATTCATACTCTGCGTAAATCAAAACTTGTACACCAACACAAAAATTGTCAAAGATATGGGCATACACATAAATACTGCAGCTCAAATCCAAGATGTGTAAACTGTGCAGGAGGCCACCACACTAAAGACTGTAGTAAGAAAGGAGAAGAACATCCTAAATGTGCGAACTGCAATGAAAACCATCCTGCTAGCTACACAGGTTGTTTAGTTACAAAAGAAATCCAACTTGCAAGTGACCAAAAACTAAAGAAACCACAAAGAAGCTTAAATAAAGAAGCGCTAAAAGTAAAAAAGGACTTACAAAAGAGCCCACATAAAGAAAAGCTTAAACAACAAGCGATAATAAAAAATGACACGAGACAAAAGACAGCGGGTCCAAAAATGACATATGCTCAGGCAACATCAACAACTACTCAAATACCAGCATATAAAGCGGTAAAACGAAAAGTAGAGTCAAACACTGGAATGGAAAACATCATGAAACAAATCCTAAACAGGATTGATTCCATGGAAAAATCCAAAAAACGATATTAGATAGAATATGGTTGCTAGAGAAACAGAACAACAACAAAAGAGCTGTACCGAAAAGACAGATATGATGAACAAAATAAAAATTCTTGAATGGAATGCTAATGGTATCGAGAGTCGAAAGGACGAAATGCAAGTGACTCTTGACATAAACCAAATAGATATATGTTTGATTTCAGAGACGCACTTTAAATTAAAAACTGATTTTAAACTGCGTCTCTGAAATCAGACATATATCTATCTGGTTTATGTCAAGAGTCACTTGCATCTCGTCCTTTCAGCAACTTTTGCAGAGTATCTTGAAGACGTATTTAAACCTTATGAAGATAAAGGTTATCAAGGACTCGAATTAAGGTGCGAAGAAGATAGACCTATTCGGTCGGTAACAGCTAAATAACTTGCCAAAGAAATTAAAGAAGGCATAAATAATAAAAATGCCCCAGGGTATGATTTGATTACCTACAGGAGAAATTTTGAAACAATTTCCACGAAAATGTCTGAAAAAACTAGCGCAGATTATAAATGCTGCATTTAAGTTGAGATAATGCTCCAAGCATGTGGAAAGTCGCGGAGGTAATAATGATACCAAAACCAGGCAAACCACCTAACGAAGTAACCTCATATCGCCCAATATCTATACTACCAATGTTGTCAAAGTTATAAGTTATTCGAGAAAATGCTGGTAAAATAACTGCAAAAAATAATTGACGAAAAATTGCTAGTCCCATCCCAGTGTGCTCTACAATATTTCTAGCACGAGCTTTCGATAAAGTCTGGCACAAAGGTCTGATCCACAAACTACAAAGGCAACTGCCAAAGCGATATTCGACAAGTCTGGAGTCATATTCTATATCGGATCGATTCTTCAAAATTAAACAAGAGACAGAGTACTGAACTTTAAAGGAAATTAACCCACGGCAGAGTGCTAAGTCCAGTTTTATACCTTCTGTTCACTAGCGATTTGCCTGAAAGTGGGGAAATCCCTGTAGCTACTTTTGCAGATGACACAGCTGTCCTAGCTGTGGGAGCAACTGTCGAAGTAGCAGCAAAAAAGCTGCAAAGGGCCATAGACAATATCTCAGATTGGACAAAAAAATGGCAGATTAGATTAAATGACCTTAAGTCAGTCCATATTAATCTTACGTTTAAAAACGAAGCATATGTTCTATTATACATAAACAACAATGTAGTGGAATACTTGAATATAGCCAAATATCTAGGCATGGCTCTATATGTTAAACTGTGTTGGAAAGCGCATATAAAGAAAAGAAAAAAAGAGATGAGTTGAACATGCGATACAGTAAAATGTATTCGCTTATTATGAGATCTCTGTCCAATTACAATAAATTATTGCTATAGGTACAAGCAGGGCCGGACCAACCATATGTGCAAGATGTGCAAATGCACAGGGCGCCAAGTCCTGGGGGCGCATTGCTAGGAGTAAGGCCTACTGTCCACTTAGTTGACACACGCTTTCGTCATTTGCATCTTGTTGTACGCTTGCTTGCAGCTTGCATATAAACCACGCAGCGGCAAAGTCGCATTGGCGACTACGAAAAGAAGCGCAGAAAAATTAATTTTATCTTGCGCGAACAAATACCTACTGCCATTTGCATTTTAGATAAACAAAAAGCTTGTTCAAAAAAGCCCAAAATAACAACATCCATCCCACCTGTGCTGAATAATTTCTTGCACATTAACTCACATTATTTGCAATGTTACAACTTCAAGGAGAATCTAACTCAAAATATCGCAAAATAAAAAACCCCACTAGACCTATGCAAGTTCAATTCTTACACCTAATCTCAAAATATTGCACCCTGTTCGTGTAGGTATATTTCTTGCACATCCATTTACATTTTACAAAAGAATCTAGTTCAAAAATCTCAAAACAAAATAGTTCCACCCCGTATGTGGAGGTTTTATTTCTTGCACAGTCGCTCGCAAAATTTTCATAGGAAAATATGGCAAACAAAAAATTCATTCATACGGAATTGTTTGTGTTTAACGTGCAGGTTTTTGATTCTGCACATATGGGGATGGGAATGGGAATATCAGATTTCTCATAATACAAAAAAAAGAGAATCTCTTTGTAAGAGAAATTTGTTAGCGAATCTATTTGTAAGAGAAACTTGTCACTTTTTTTCGTAGATGAGAATGGAGTTGCCATTGTGACTGCTTTCCAGTCAGATCTGACTGGATTGTTATGCTAATATGGATGATTTTTTAAAATCCAGCCAGCTGTTTTTTTAGCTGGATACGAATTTTGTTTGACTGTTTTTAAATGTATCGAGTAATTTCATATTTATCAGTGTACATTTTTAAATTCAAAGTGGCAATAGAAAAAATTAAAAAGAAGAACAAATATTGCTTTAATTTAATTTTTTTGCTCTGAGCTTGGAATAGAATGAACCAATTTATGCGTTTGCATTTACACAAGAACTTGCCTTTTCTAAACAGATGTTTGAAACTGAAAATTTATCAGCTGTTGTGTGAGGTTCATCTTTGTTATACCGGCCGAAGTAACAAACAAATTAGTAGATAAGTACTAATATTACTTACAAAAGCAACAACGACATAGCTATGAGGAGTAGATGCAAATGATGAAAATGATGACGAGACTCAGAGAGATTAGTAATGTAAAGTTCATTTATGAGTTAATACATTTTGTATAGGTACCCTCCACACTAAGGTATATTCACTTTGTCATTACATTTGTAACGCCTAGAAGGAGTCACCGGATCAGGAATCAGGATCAAATTCTGAATCGATTCAGCCATGTCCGTCTGCATGTCTACCTTTCTGTAGCGTCCAAATGAATCGACTTAGTCGAAAGAAATTTTGTGAGATGACTTCTTTTTACGTTCGTTAGGTTGTTATAATAATGGTACATGTCGGAAAAGTAGTTCTGTTACCTCTCATACAAAGCCAATCCTAGATATCTCAATAAAAAAACGCATTGAAAGTCTACTTCCTGGGTGATGTGGAAAAGACTTATGCATGTGTGCAAATATGAAAAAAGGGCACTTTCTGTAAATCTTGCATAGGGCGCTAGTTTGGCTGGGGCCGGCCCTGGGTACAAGCAAGTTCTAAAACCAGTATGGACCTATGAGCTCCAGTTGTGGGCATGCCCATGCCAAACAAATTTGCAAAAAATTCAAGTTTTCCAAAATAAAGTACTAAGGAACATAGTTAATGCTTAATGCACCTTGGTACGTGCGCAACGCTGATCTGCATAGAGATCTAAACATTGAAATGGTTGAGGAAGAAGTTAAAAAGGTTGCCCAAAGGCACCGAAATAGACTTCTTAACCATGTTAACTTAGAAATAACAGAACTTTTAAATACTGACAACGTAATCAGGAGATTAAGGCGGGTAAAACCTCTTGATCTATAAGAGTTAGCTAAGTCAAAGAAAGTAGCATCCCTCGCGTAATAGCTCTGCAATGTCTTTCGATGATTTTTCCTTCCAGCGAATTCCCATCACAAAAAAAAGTTAATGTAGTTAACTCAGCTCCTGGATTGGAACGAAAACTCAGTTATACGGTAAAATACTCAAAAGAGTATTGCCTGCAAAAATTTAAGATTTTTTGTAGGTATTTATTACTAAGATGTTCTGAATTTAATGTAAAAAGAAGTTTGTATGCTATCACGATGTTTATGCATGTGTTGTGTACCTTTTCCTTTTGGCTGAAAGGTACTAATCTCAGTTGGGTCTTAAGTATGAACTACATCCAAACAAAAGTGGAAAAAAGTACAAAAAAGTGAAAACATGGAAACTCATCGAAAACACACGCATATTTACGTGACATCTATGAGTAAAATCTGTACTACTAAAGCTCTGAGCTTTTTATTGTTTATTTCATCGAAAACACATGACTATTGATAAAACATCTATGAGTAAAATCTGAACTAATAAATCTAAGAGTTTTTGGTTGTGAAACTCATAGGAATTATGTGATTTGAACGTGATCTGGCGGGAAGTCCGTAACGATTTTGTTGATTGTATTGGTTATAAGAACTTTGTGAAAATTGAAAGCTGGAACATGTTCAAGCTTTCAGCCACACACAAAATTTTAAATTGAGAGAAAATATACAGAGTTTACTATATGATGAAGTAGGACAAATGATTTTGTTTACTTTTTTGTACTTTTTTTCACTTTTGTTTCGATGTAGTTCAGGCTTTAACCTTTACTGTGTTTTGTTTTTCCGTCCAATAAATACAACACTTGACATCACTACTTGATTTAACGTTTAGTTTTATGTGTTAATTTTGAGTCTTAATACTATATTAATTTTAATGAATAAAATGTAGTACAATTAGGATTCAAGATTTACAATAGCCGTTTTTTATTATCACCGTGATCTGATCCGGATCAGATCATGAAAATAAAACAAACAAACAAACTGGATCATTGAAAAAATTTATTTTTAAGTTGTGGCAACAGTTGTTTTCAACACATAACAGACAATAACAGGTATGTCAAGTTTCGTATTGCCATCAGCCATTTTGCAGCCACACGGTACAATGTGACGTCACAATGCGATGATTTCTCCATTGCAATTGCTCATATTTGAGTTTGACATTGCGCTTGTGGTGTCGGGGTTGTTACCATATGAATACAAATTTGCATACATTTTGCATTCAATATTTTTTTCGAGAAACATGCAACATATTAACAGTATTGTACTGCTAATTTTTCCATTTATTTTTGTGTTTTTTATTACCAAGAAAAAACATCTCAAAAGTCGCAGTAGTAAATTATTAGAATATGAAAATATGTATACTAATTGATTTTTGTTGTTATTAATAGTGTTTCATATTTTGGTCCGGCAACATTATTATGTGGCTATAATAAATTTACAGGGACACCAACATTTAAGAATGAAATAAGCAATGCCACGAAACAAATGCGAAAAATAGTTGAATTAATTATCAGATCATGATTCGTGATCTCGATGAAAAGCTGGATCACATGTTGTTGTTGTAAGTGCATTTAAATCGATGATCTATATGGATCATAGCTGATAATAAACAAGTGAAAGTGTTATCATCGGCCTGGCCGATGCTTTGATAAAAAGTCATGCAAAATGTTTGCCAGTCTAATATTGGTTTTGTATGGGAGGTACCAGAACTACTTGATCGACATAGACAATTTTCAATACCAACCTGACGACGGTAAAATGAAGACCTCTCACAAAATTCCACCTAAATCACTCTCACAACATCACCTAAGTCGATTCGTTTGGGTGCTATCGTGTTTTCAACAGACAGAGAGACACATGGGTCAAATATTGGCTTTGTATGGGAGGTAACAGAACTACATGACCGACATGAACCATTTTAAATACCAACCTGAAAACCGTAAAAATAAGTCCTCTCACAAAATTTCATTCATCTACGTCGATTCGTTTGGACGCTATCGTGATTTCAACAGACAGAGAGACACATGGGCCTAATAGTGGTTTTGTATGGGAGGTAACAGAACTACATGACCGACATGGACCATTTTAAATACCAACCTTAAAACCGTAAAAAGAAGTCCTCTCACAAAATTTCATTCGCCTAGGTCGATTCGTTTGGACGCTATCGTGTTTTCAACAGACAGACGGACATGGCTAGATCGATTCAGAATGTGATCCTGATTCAGAATATATATAATTTATAGGGTCTCCGGTGAATCCTTCTTGGCGTTACAAATGTAATGACAAAGTGAATATACCTTCCTGTGGAGGGTATAAAAACGGCTAATATAGTGTTACAAAGTTGCAACTTTGATCGGTTGGGTTAAACATCTGCATACAAAGTAAGAAGTTGTAAAGTGCTTGGTATGAGTCAAGTGGTGCACTTTACAACACATGTTTGTAAAGTTTTAGATCTCTAAGTAGTTAGGATTTGTTTATAAACAAAACTTAAAGTTAACTTAAAGGTTTTAAAAATAATAATATCTGCAATTTTCAGACAAAATCTGCAGATATATTAATCGTTGCCATTGGTTGTGCTGAAATGGTACGAGGAGATTGGATTAAACCTGGAGCTGTTGTGATAGACTGTGGGATCAATATTATAAACGGTGAGTACATCGGATAACTACTTTCTGGTTTTGTGTATTAGTGGGTACGATAGATTCAAATCAAGGTACAATATGATAATGCTCATAACATTGCGCTTGTTGTGTCGGGGTGTTACCATATGGATGCAAATCTGCATACATTTAGCATTGAATATTTTTTTTTGGGAAACTATGTTCAAATGTTAAGTTCAAATATGCATTATAATTAACCGTATTGTACTGCTAATATTTCCATTTATATTTCTATGCTATATAGCGAAACAAAACATCTCGAAAGTCGGAGTAGTAACTTATTCGAATTTGAAAAAAATGCTAATTGATTTTTTGTGTTGTTAATTCTGGTTCACATTTTGGTCTGGCAACATTACTGTGTGGCTATAATTTACAGGGACACCAACCTTTAGTGAATGAAATAAACAACGCCACGAAACAACAACGAGAAATAGTTGAATTAATTTTCAGATCATATTTCGTGATCTCGATGAAAAGCAGGATCACATGTTGTTGTTGTAAGTGCATGTAAATTGATGATCTATATGGATCATAGCTGATAATAAAAAACGGCTATTATGGCTATCAAATATCAACACGACATTTTTGTTAATAATTGATAACAAAATGAATGAATCGGTATTATGTTCGATAGCACGAATAAAAAAAGGAAAATATTTGATTCTTTAATTTCAAAAAGATGTAATTTTAATTTTATTTCAATAAACAGTACAAGAGGTCTTAACGCGACGCGGTATATGGATAGAATGACTCGAATGAATAGAATGCAAGTGAGGTGAAAAACTGAATGGGTTTGGGTGGTATAAAGGAAAGGGTGGAATGGGTCATAGAGGTGCGATCAGGGCATTGCCATGAATTAGGAAGAAGGTGAGGGGCATAATTTTATACTAATTAACAATAGCCGTTTTTTATTATCAGCGTGATCTGATCCGGATCAGATCATGAAAATAAAACAAACTGGATCATTGATTGAGTTGTGGCAACACACATATAAAATCCAATACCAATTATGACAAATTTCGTATTGCCACCAGCCATCTTGCAGCCACACTGTACAATGTGACGTCACAATGCGATGATTTCTCCATTGCACTTGCTCATATTTGAGTTTGACATTTCGCTTTTTGTGTCGGGGTGTTACCATATGGATGCAAATCTGCATACATTTAGCATTGAATATTTTTTTTGGAGAAACTATGTTCAAATGTTATGTTCAAATATGCATTATAATTAACCGTATTGTACTGCTAATATTTCCATTTATATTTCTGTGCTATATAGCGAAACAAAACATCTCGAAAGTCGGAGTAGTAACTTATTCGAATTTGAAAAAATGATAATTAATTTTTTGTGTTGTTAATTGTGGTTCACATTTTGGTCTGGCAACATTACTGTGTGGCTATAATTTACAGGGACACCAACCTTTAGTGAATGAAATAAACAACGCCACGAATCAGCAACGAGAAATAGTTGAATTAATTTTCAGATCATATTTCGTGATCTCGATGAAAAGCAGGATCACATGTTGTTGTTGTAAGTGCATGTAAATCGATGATCTATATGGATCATAGCTGATAATAAAAAACGGCTAATGACGTTATCAGAACAAGGAAACATATTGACAATTCTTGATCTTGAAATTCCGTTGTGTTTTTGTCCATTTTGGGCGTTGTTGAAGACGTGATAAGAATTCCTTACGCCATCGATCCCAAAAATGTTGATGCATTTGTTGAATTTGCTGCCATCTTCCAAGTCTGTTGATCTGTAGGTTAAGAAGCGATGGTTCTGGAACAGTGGTAGTTGGCTCTCCAATCAAGAAATAGATCCGTGGGGACATCATTCAATGGGCACAATGGTCTGGAATTCAGAGAAGACCCGATTTGTACTAAAAGTGTATACATTTCTTCGAAGCTTAAGATTCGATTAAGGAGAATTCGTTTTAGATGGTACTTAACTGATTTAACCCCTGCTTCCCATAATCCACCAAAGTGGGGTGAAGCAGGGGGTATAAAGCTCCAGGAAGTTCCTTCATTTTCCAGTTGAGTACGGATGTCGGTTGTTACTTTGTTTACTTTGTTGCTCCAAAAATTGACGGTTCATTTTAATAAGCTCCTTGTTGGCTCCAACGAAGTTCGTTCCGTTGTCACTGTACAAGTGACTAAACATTCATCTGCGTGCAGTAAATCTACGAAAGGCTGCTATAAAACCTTCTGAACTCATATCAGAAACGAGTTCGATATGTATGGCTTTCGTTACTAGACATATAAAAATACAAATGAACCATTTAAAAGTTTTTGACGATCTACCCTTTG
Organism: Cheilosia scutellata; assembly: GCA_955612985.1. Classification (NCBI taxonomy): domain Eukaryota; kingdom Metazoa; phylum Arthropoda; class Insecta; order Diptera; family Syrphidae; genus Cheilosia; species Cheilosia scutellata. Next base: position 80,359,062 of record OY015312.1, on the reverse strand, counting down.
AGACTTTGAGGTCGAAGGGACCGGCGTAGTCTACGCCACTGTGTCTGAATGGTCGACTTTCAGTCACTATTACCTTGGGTAGTGAACCCATTAATTGCGTTGTGCGTTTCTGGTTAAATCGTGTGTATAAATCACATGAATGAAATTGAACTTTGGCTAAATTCCTCAGGTTAATAATCCAGTATTTGGAACGAAGATACCTATGTCATCATTAACTGCGTGCCACCATGCAATGTTTTGATGTGAGCGTCGGCAACTAAAAGCTTTGAAAGTTGACAGGACTTTGATAGTATTAAGGGATGTTTCGACCCTTCATCGATGTTACTTACTTACTTACTTACTTAAGTTGGCGCTACAGTCCGGGGTGGACCTGGGCCTCAACCAACAAGCGTCTCCAGCCAGCACGATCTTTGGCCAGCTGTCTCCAGTTTCGCACGCTAAGTTGGTTGAGGTCCCCTTCCACTTGCGTGCGCCACCTGAGTCGCGGTCTTCCTCTACTGTGCCGTCCTTCGGGTGTGGATTCGAAGATCTTCCGGGCCGGAGCATTCACTTCCATTCGCTCTACATGACCCAGCCACCGCAGTCGTTGGACCTTCACTCTTCTGGCTAGGTCGATGTCGCTGTACAGCCCGTACAGTTCGTCGTTGTATCTCCTCCTCCATTCACCGTCTATGCAGGATGGACCGAAAATTACTAGAAGAATTTTCCTCTCAAAGCAACCAAGAGAAAGCTCATCCGCTTTTGATAGAGTCCATGCCTCTGCACCATAAAGTAGGACTGGGATGATTAAGGTCTTATAAAGGGTCACTTTAGTTGTTCGAGAGAGGGCTTTGCTACTCAATTCGCTTAATCTCAGCGCTGATGTCATTGTCTGAGTTCATAGCGGAGCCTAGGTAGACAAAGTCCTTTACCACCTCAAAGTTATATCTGTCTATAGTGACATTCTGTCCAAGACGTCGGTGTTGGGTGTCCTTTCTTGATGACAGCATATACTTTGTCTTTCCCTCATTGACCGCCAAACCCATCTTCGCCGCCTCCGTCTCAATGCTCACGAGCGCGCCAGTGACATCACGCTGCGTTCTGCCGATTATGTCGATGTCGTCGGCGTAGGCGAGAAGGTGGACGGACTTTTGAAAGATAGTGCCTCTGGTGTTAGCGTTTGAGTTTTGCACTATTCTTTCAAGAACGATGTTGAAGAAGTCACATGACAGCGCATCGCCTTGTCTAAATCCTTTTTTGACATCGAAGGTCTCGGTGAGTTCTTTACCGACCTTGATGGAGCAGCGTGCATTCTCCATTGTCATCCTGCACAGACGGACGAGTTTGGCAGGGATGCCAAGACTAGACATTGCTCTGTATAGCTCGTCTCTATAAATGCTGTCATAGGCGGCCTTAAAATCGATGAAAAGATGGTGGGTATCGATTTGGACTTCCTGGGTTTTTTCCAAGATCGGCCGCAGTGTGAATATTTGGTCGATGGTAGACTTTCCTGGCCTGAAGCCACACTGATAGGAACCAATCAGGTTGTTGACGAAAGGCTTCAGGCGTTCACACAACACGGCAGATAGGATCTTGTAGGCGATGTTAAGAAGACTAATCCCTCTGTAGTTGGCGCAGTTCAGAGGGTCTCCTTTCTTGAGGATCGGGCAAACAATGCTGAGGTTCCATTCATCGGGCATACTTTCCTCCGACCATATTTTACAGATGAGTTGGTGCATACTCCTAACCAAGTCATCGCCTGCGGCTTTGAATAGCTCGGCGGTTAGGCCATCTGCTCCAGCGGCTTTGTTGGACTTAAGCTTAGATATGGCTATCTTCACTTCGTCCAGGTCGGGTGGACGGAATTGTTGGTCTTCATCGTCCAGGTTGAATGGTTCATTCTGCCTGACAGCGGTATTTAGTTCGTCATCGCCGTTAAACAGTCTGCAGAAGTAGTTTTTCCATATCCTCAGCATCGACTGCGATTCTACTATGATGTTCCCTTGCTCGTCCTTGCAGGCTTCGGTTCGGGCTCTGTAGCCTTGGCAGCTTCTTTTTACCCTTTGGTAAAACTTCCGAACCTCATTCCTGTTGTAGCATCTCTCTATTTCCTCGATCGCGCGCTTCTCGTGCTCTTTCTTTTTTCTCCTGAGAAGCCGGTGTTCGTCTCTTCTTTTCTGCGCGTAGAGCTCACGAGCAGCTCTGGTCCTTCTTTGCAGCGCCGCTTTGTATGCCTCTTGTTTCGCTGCATGTGCTCTGCCGGCACTCGTCGTCGAACCAGGGGTTTCGTTGTGGTGGTCGTGTGAAACCAAGCACATCAGAGGCGGCGTCTCTGATGGCTTTTTGGCAATGTTGCCACTGGTCTTCAATGCTTGATGCTGGCTGCTAGAACCTCTTGAGAGATTTAGAGAGACTCGATCGGAGAAGGATCTGGTGATCTCTTGCGATTTTAGCCGTCCGACGTCAAACTTCCTCACAGTATTTACTTGTCTTGGCAGTGTTCGGGATATCCGAAGGCGTACCTTGGCTACGACAAGGTAGTGGTCCGAGTCAATGTTCGCTCCTCGAAACGTTCGGACATCCATAATACTGGAGGAGTGTCTTGCGTCGATCGCAATGTGGTCAATCTGGTTGACGGTTGATTGATCGGGAGATCTCCATGTGCCTTTGTGAATATCGAGATGCGGGAACCGCGTACTTGCTATGACACCATTTCGCCCCGCCGCGAAGTCGATCAGCCTAAATCCGTTATCGGAGGTGGTGTCGTGTAGGCTGTACCTTCCGACAGTACTACCAAAGATGTCCTCTCTTCCTATCTTTGCATTAAAATCACCTAGGACAATTTTAATGTCATAGTTAGGGCATTCCTCGTACGTCTTGTCTAAGAGCTCGTAGAATCTTTCTTTGGTGTCGTCGTCTTTCTCCTCCGTGGGGGCATGGGCGCTCGTTCACACAGCTGAAACTTAAGACTTCTTGCCTAAGTCTGCCTCCAACGACGAAACCACATCCAAATAAGCGCTGTTTTTGCTGCCGATAGCAGTCGCCATAATAGATGTCGCAGTTTTTCATCCTCTTCTTGCCCGGTCCATCCCATCGCACTTCTTGGATGGCGGTTAGGTCTGCTTTATAGCAGTTCAGGGCCTCCGCTAGTTGTTCGGCTGCACGTGGTCTGTTAAGGGACCTAACATTCCAAGTGCAGATCCGAAATTCGTTGTCCTTTATTCGTTTGCCAGGTTCGTCAACAGTAAAATCATCCGTATCCGAGGCTTGTTGTCGTTTCGGAACTATTGTTGTTTTCCGCAGTCGGGCAGTTACCCCGGCGTACAACCCTCAACCTGGAGGGCCAGGCCCTTTGTTGGACCCCTTGGACGAAAGGGGCCGGATTCCTCCGGTGTCAGTAACCCACTTCGGGGATGTGAGAGCTGCCGTTGGCCCATAAAGGGTTCATCCGCCACCATCTCTGTTTCAGGACCCTGACTAGTCCTGAAAAATCCTCACTGACCTCAGCTCCAAATATGTCGAAGTAGCTCAGGTAAGGTATCTGCCAAATTGACTGTTGCCGTCACCGTTGATTCAGTCTAGTGAATTCATCCGCCGTACGTCCTCTTTCTGAGGGGCTCATGTAAGACTTCTGAGACTCGTTCAGTCAGTCATTCCGACAGAGCATTATAGTGTTGCTATTTTCTTCGTGTTCAACACTCGCGCTTATAAGTTTAGCAAGCAAAGCCCGGAAGGGCGAGGCTAGTACCCGGTGGTTACCACGCGGAGGTAAAATAAGCACAATTGATGTGTATGAAAAAGTTACAACAGCTGGGCACCGCCAAGTTGATGCCAGTCAGCGCCTACCCGATCCATACACACCCAACCACCATCATCGATGTTACCAAATCGTAAACGTCCGCCAACACGTAGTTGGCCTTCTGCATCGATAAATGGGTGAAGATTAAGAATCTTACTTTTGGAAGAGATTTCTTTTTTGTTTCTTAGATTTTTGATTTCCTCTGAGAAGGATAGGGCTTGTGAGAATGAAACCATTTTCGAGAGAGCAATCTGAAGTTCTTTAGCCTTCAGTATGCCTGTGCAACATATTTGAAATTTAGGTAAAGCTTTTTTGAATCGAAGAATGTAAGCTGTTACCCGATAGTCGAACTCGGATTGAAGAGAGGTTGAGGCGCATGCAACTACTTTTGCCCTTTCCTCAAGATCTGTATGATAATGATCAGTATTTGGATTCGGCCATTCGTTTTTTGGACGACTAAGCCATTGAGGACCTTTCCACCATAAATTATGTTTTTCCAAATCTTGGGGCTGGATACCTCTGGAGGCGCAGTCAGCCGGGTTGTCCTCGGACGATACATGAAACCACTGATCGGTGTTTGTTATTTCCTGGATTTCACTTACACGATTAGCAACGAAGGTTTTCCACCGTATCGGCAGAGAATGTATCCAGGCAAGGTTTATTGTTGAGTCAGTCCAAAAGAAAGATTTAATGTTTTTGCAATCTGCATTTGTTGCGATTATGAACTTTTTATACAACTTCGCCAGTAATAAAGCACCGCATAGCTCAAGACGAGGCAAACTAACTTGTTTAATAGGTGCTACTTTAGTTTTTGCAGTAATAATGTTCACTGAAATACTACCACACGGAAGTACGGTTCGGCAGTACAAAACTGCTGAGTAAGCACAATTCGAAGCGTCTCAAAACCCTTGGATCTCTCCATAGCAAGTGCTTGTAGTTCCAAGCCATCTAGGGATTCGTATTGCTTGCAATAAAGGTAAATTTGATCTAAAACATTCCCAATCGTTTTTTAGTTTGGGTGGAAGCGGATCATCCCATCCAACTCCTTCTATCCAAAGCTGTTGGAAGTATATTTTGGCAAGAATGATGGTTGGTGCCAACCATCCAAGTGGATCGAAAAGTTTCGATGCATCGGAGAGTAGGTTTCTTTCTGTAAACGAATTGCAAGCTGGAATCGATATTTTAAAATAAAAGTAATCGAGTTGTGGATTCCAGTACAACCCCAAGGCCTTCACTGCAGTATTATCGGAGTTATCTTCAGTATTGAATGAAAACTCGCAGTCTTCTGGTTTAAAATCTGATAGTAAATCGGGACAGTTTGATGTCCACTTTCGAAGGTTAAAGCCTCCAGAATGAAGAAGTTCTTTCAGCTCGGTTTGTATTTGTTCCGCAGTAGCAACATCGTCAGCACCAGATATAACATCGTCTACATAGATGTCTCTATCAAGGATTATGGACCCAAGAGGATATTTGTTAGCTTCATCACTTGCTAGTTGTTTAAGAACTCTAATCGAGTTGAGATGGATTGGATCTCCAGAGAATGTTTTGAAATTTAGTTTCATCTGGATGTATAACAATCTGTCGAAACATTTTTTCGATGTCTGAAGTAAAGACAATTTGAAAGATTCGCCATTTTAGAATGACGGAAGACAAGTCATTTTGCAGTGTGGGACCGGGAAGTAGCTCATGGTTTAAAGAACTTGAATTTGGTGGTTTATATGAGCCATCGAAGACTACTCTAAGTTTTGTAGTAGAGCTGCTTTCCTTCCACACACCAAACACATCAAACGTTTTCAGAAGGTTGTAAATCTTCTAAATTGCATTTGAATTTCATGTGATTGAGCTGAATGTATTCATTGATGAATTTAGTGTACTCTTCTTTAAGATTTTGATTTTTAAGAAATATTCTTTCCTCAAGATGAAGGATTCGCCTTTTAGCAGCTTGAAGAGTATTTTGGAATACTGGGTAGTCATTTCCAGATACAGTAGATCTAAATGGTAGCCTGACAATGTATCTACCATTAGCCGAACGTGAATGAGATCTATAGAAATGATTGGCCCAGATAGGATCCAACCTAATTCTGTATGCTGTGCCAATGGCCCATTGTTGGATTTAATTATACTATCAAGTATAATTTCGTAGAATATGTCAGCGCCGAGTAAGATATCGATCCTTGTGTGCTTTGCATAAAATGGGTCAGCAAGTGTAATGTTCCCAAATTGCGGAGGCAAAGAAGACGAGACATTATATTTTACAACATAATTAAACTAAACTAAACTAATAGAGGACATAAAGAATGCCCTTACTTGCGTGTGAAAGCTTGTGTTTACACACGATTTGAGGATAAATTCAACGAAACCTTTACGTAACCTTGTATTAGTTGAACCTATTCCACTAATTGTGCAATTAGCGGGATACTTTGTTAACTGTAAGCGCTGAACGCAACTTTCAGTTATGAAAGAAGTCTGAGATCCTTGATCAACAAGCGCTCTCAAAATGTGATCACCAGTGGAACTGGTAATATTTACTCTTGCTGTGGCGAGAAGAATCTGTGGTGCTGCACCGGCGCGCGCAAGAATGAGAAAATGAATGAGAAGTTGACGGTAAGTCAGTATTTGTTTCATTATTTGAAGATGCTGAGCTCGTATTCTCAATGTGTAAAAGTGTATGGTGACGTTTACCGCATTTTTGACAATTTGACTTACTCCTGCATTGAGGTACTAAATGTCCTGGAACGAGACAGTTAAGACAGAGATGTTAGGCACTTAGGCACTTTTTCAAATAATACAGCTTTTGAGCATTTGGTAAACTCTGTTTATTATGGATCATACCAACGTATAGGTCATGAAAGGTAAACCATTTCTTATAACTTCCATCAAACTCCGGCAGTTTAATAGTTGGAAGATGAAAATCATGTTCTTCACGGAAAGTATGGTCAAAAAGCGTTTGATTCGCTATATTATCAGTGGTCTGATTATTTGGGTTTGGGCTTATCCTGCAGTATCCTGCACACCAAGAAGGGATATTTTGTCTAAGATAGCACCCTTAAGATCAGCAAAAATCTCCTCAAACTTATGATGCTCTTCCTCAGAAAAGTATGCAAAATCCGTTTGAGACTTCTGTGTGACCTTAAGAAGTTTGTATATCTTAACATGATTACCTTGAAAGGTATTCAAATAAGTTTCGCAAAGTTCCAATCGGCTACGCAGATAACCCATTTTAGAAAGGCGCTCTGGCGCACAAATGGCAAAACTTTCTTTAAATTTAATTAAATCAGCCTTACATTGAAGCTGTTCTTCAATCAATTCTTCCATTTGTTCCATGTCGAAGCAGTATTATATGAAAACGAGAAAATATTCAAATACGAATGGATTTAAATTAAAAGGGTGTAAAAGTTCCTTTACGTTTGCAAAAAGTACTATTCCTACCAGTGGCGTGGCGTCCATATAACTCGATTCCTACCGGGTTACCTTTTAAAAGTTTCAGTTTCAGCTACACAAAAATGTTTACTTAAAAACGAGCAACATAAAACCCACGGGATAAACTTAATAATATGTATCTATTCATCTGCGCAAGCTACATACCCCGACCCCACCAACTCAATTGAACTTTATACACACGGAAACACACACCCTTCGGGCCTTCTTCGCCTTCATTATTATTAGTATTATAACTGCCCACACTCTCTGAGCATAACCCAAATCTAAAATAACCCGAAATATGACGGGTTATAAAATCTCTCACTGGATAGAACAAATTTGTCTCCTTTCTCTTTTGTACACTTGCGTTTATCTGAGTTTAGTCCTCTCTGTTCAACGCCCGCTTTCTTATGCAAAAAAATAACCCGCTTTTCTTCGGGTTATTTGGTGGGTTTTGTGTACATATATCTATTACCGCTGCGCTGTGGTGTAATTGAGTATTTATGTATCTGGAAAATAAAACGCTTTTCTCCGAGTTATTTGGTGAATTTTGTAGATATCTTTTAAAAAATAAACATACTGATGTGTTTATAAAGTTTATAAACAAGTCGCTAAGTGAGAAATCAAGTGTTTTGAGTCTTTGGTATGATCTTCGTACCTATGTAAATACGTTTGAAGAAATGTTTCAAAGAGTAAGTACATAGACGATTTTGCTGAAGCTCCACAAAAACCCCAAATGCTCGATTTAAACACTCATTTAAAGAACCTTTATGTAGAAATAAAGGACAATATTATAAGGCATGATATAAATCATGTTTACACGAAATACATATGAAAGTTTTGCACTCAAGATGGAAAAATATCTTCATTAATTTAATTTCTTCCTGGAGTTTTCGATTGTATGGCTTTAAAAAATAACTGAAGGTTTTGTATACATAGATAGGTACTACCTACATCTTCCCTTCGACATTTTGATATTTTTCGACTTCGACTTACCATTTAAAATTATTCACGCCACGCCACTGATTCCTACGCAAAGGTAACACTGATTGAATTGACTGTGTAAATATATACGAACCAGCAAAAAAAGAACAAAAACAAGTAAAAGTGTTATCATCGGCCTGGCCGATGCTTTGATACCCTCCACTGCATAAAAGTCATGCAAAATGTTCGCCATGCCATATTGGTTTGGTATAGGAGGTACCAGAACTACTTGACCGACATAGACAATTTTCAATACCAACCTGACGACGGTAAAAAGAAGTCCTCTCACAAAATTTCATTCGCCTATATCGATTCGTTTGAACGCTATCGTGATTTCAACAGACAGAGAGACACATGGGTCTAATAGTGGTTTTGTATGGGAGGTACCAGAACTACTTGACCGACATAGCCCATTTTCAATACCAACCTGACGACGGTAAAAAGAAGTCCTCTCACAAAATTTCATTCGCCTAGATCGATTCGTTTGGACGCTATCGTGATTTCAACAGACAGAGAGACACATGGGTCTAATAGTGGTTTTGTATGGGAGGTACCAGAACTACTTGACCGACATAGCCCATTTTCAATACCAACCTGACGACGGTAAAAATAAGTCCTCTCACAAAATTTCATTCCCCTAGGTCAATTCGTTTGGACGCTATCGTGCTTTCAACAGACGGACAGACAGACAGACAGACAGACAGACAGACAGACAGACAGACAGACAGACGGACAGACAGACAGACGGACATGGCTAAATCGATTTAGAATGTGATCCTGATTCAGAATATATATACTTTATAGGGTCTCCGGTGAATCCTTCTTGGCGTTACAAATGTAATGACAAAGTGAATATACCTTCCTGTGGAGGGTATAAAAAAACTATTGCAATTATGCACTGAGAAAAAAATCTTTAATTAGGATCACCGAGCTAAACCGTTTCTTTTTCCAAATGTGCTTAAAATTAAATTGTTAGAAATGTTAGAAAAATTGTAAGAATTTATAATTGCTTGCGATAAGAATAATGAAATTAGGCAAGGCTAAGCAGAAAAAGTTAAGTTGAACGAAAACGAAATTAAACGGTTTAAAATATACTGTGTATATAGAAACCCGCTTGTTTGTAATACCGCTCACTTAGGGCCGTTTTATTCACTATTGTTCAACTTGCCGAAAACTCCAAAGTTAGCCAACTTCGAAGTTGATCTTAAATCGAGAGTTGAACGGCAAGTTGAAAATTGCTTTTATTCACTACATTAATTTGCAACTCCGAAGTTGAAATCCTAAAGTTGGCCTACCTGCAGTTTGTAAAATATCCCTGGGATATTTGTGACAAATGACACACAATATGTCAGTTCAACCTTAGATTTGCATTTCGCGCGTAATTTCAATTGTGTTTTAACGTTATTTTCCATTGGACAGATCAAATTTGAATTTCAGATCTCAGATTATTCGTACTTTTGTAAATGTATAAGTTATTATTAGTGCGTTATTAGACAGTACATCAGCTGGGCAAATTGTCGTGTCGATGAAAACATATGAACTTAATACGAATAAATACATATATTGACATTGTCGTCCGCTTTGAGAGACGAAAACGATAGATGAAATCACGGTCATCCCATTTTTCCAGTCCAACACGTTGTAGCATCTTGTATTACCGCCTCTCACACTCACGTACCAAATTATCTATCTCCTCATCATCTTCCCTGCTCGAAGACTATGGCCAATTCTCCTAAAAATAGTTTGCACGCTACATTATTTCAATTTTAAAAATGAATTAATAATTATTTTCGTCACTTTCAGAACTGAACTGCCAAACATAGAAATAAAAAATAAAAAAAAATCGGAAGTTTGACATAAAACCCCAAGTTTGCTTCATAACTTCTACTTTTTCGGGGAGTTGAGCGAATCCAAAGTTAATCAACTCTTGGTTTTCTCAACTTCGGAATATCCAAAGTTGAGTGAGTCAACTTCGAGTGAATAAAAGCAATTTCTCAAGTTGAGAATAAAAATCCCCAAGTTGTGTTCAACTTGAAGTGAATAAAATGGCCCTTAGATTACCGTTTATTCGGAACACCGTTTATTCGTAAAACGGCTTATTGAAACGAGTATATACAATTACAGATGCATGTATGCAGTTATAACTGCAATTACAACTTGTGCTAAAAAATAGCAATTTTCTTCCTGAAAAATATGCAAAAAAAAGAAACCACAGCCGCTACTATGATTTCACTCCGTGTACCTATAATTTAAATCATGCAAAGAAGATCACAAACGCATTTGAAAATATATGTATGTATTATTATTTGGTATATATGCACTCAAATAATAATCGAAAGAAACTTCACTTGACCTATAATATGTAGTCGTATGTAAATCGAAACGGAGTGGAAAAATGCACTGCACTGGTTTTGACTTTACGCCTATGTACGAGTATGTATGTATGTACGAATCTTGATTGCAGATAATCTTGATTGTAGATATCTTGATTGATGATCTTGAACTTGATTGATGATGGGAAATTAGGAAATTAGGAAATATAATATATGGCACTTGTTACACTGAACTGAAACAAAGGAAGAAATTGGGAATAGGTAATTAAAATATGTATATAAGCAAATGTGAATATAAGAAAAAAAAAAATTAAATTGAAAAACCAAATGAATGATTAATTTGATACTTATCAAATTGCTGCGTATATTATATACGCTTATGCACCGCAATGTGTAGGTACCGGTAGATGTGGGCACATAAGGCAACAGCAGGACAAAAAAAAAATCAAAAAAATCGAAAAAATGTCACTTTTCAGAATAAAATAAAATAAAATAAATTTTTGAATGAAAACTATGGATTATGTAGAAATCCGGCTCGAAGGACCAGAATGTTCGATAGCACGAATAAAAAAAGGAAAATATTTGATTCTTTAATTTCAAAAAGATGTAATTTTAATTTTATTTCAATAAACAGTACAAGAGGTCTTCACGCGACGCGGTATATGCATAGAATGTAGAGCTGTGTCAATCGTGATTGATTCGTTCTTTTTGACCCGATCACAATAAAGTATTGGTGATTGCAATCACATAACCTAAAGTCAATCGTTCATGGAATCAATACTTTTGTTGTGACTGGTTCATTTATCTCGGTTAGCCAGTAAAGAAAGAACGAAACAACACAATCAAAAAATCAATCGTTCACAGAGTCAATACTTTTGTCAGCGCCTCTAGTGCCCAAATGAACCGAACAAACCCATTTTTCTCTTCAGAAAATTGTTTCCCTATTAATCAACAGATGGCACGGGTGGAGAAAAATGGGTTTGTTCGGTTCATTTGGGCGCTGGAGGCGCTGTCAATGTTAGGGGACCCGGTCAAAGTTAGGGCAGTTGACGGTACCGAGTAAAGAACGAAACAACACAAGCCCCAAATCAATCATTCACAGAGTCAATACTTTTATTGCGCATCTGACTGGCTGGTTCATTTATCTCGTCATCGTCAGTAAATGCCACGCACTTCCATCGCTATTGGCTATTTCGGAGAGCAAAAAATAAATCGCTTGATTTGAAGATTTCTTGGACGTTTGTTAATCCACTGGCATCGTAGCCATCCTTTGATGGAATTTTTTACTTTATGTCTTGATAGAAAGAAGACGAACCATATTTTGGGATATATGCTATATTTATTTTGAAATGTCACCAGAAAGCCGTAAAATATTAAAAAAAAATGTTCGCTTGGAAAAATTAAGATTTTAATTTCAAAACAAATGTAGGTATATCCTCGTTTTTACTGTAAAATAACGACTTTAGAGCGAAATGTATTCGGTACACATCTCAAATGTACTTAAACTACGAGTACCGGCGATTTTAAAATTATTTGCTCAATAAGGTAACTATCAACTGAGCGTTGGTAATAACCTTGTTAACTCTTTATTTTGTAAACGAATAAACGTCCGATCCGAACACTTTCATTGATATTAAACGACTCACTCGTCCAAAAATGAGTGAAGCCTCACGCAGTGCCGTTGTAGCTTAAACCAGCAGTCGCATCGTGGGAATTGCATTTTCACACTATGTCGATTCTGCTGATTGTGCATATTAAAATGTCTCGCGTATACTATTTCGACAATAGGTATCGCATGCAGACAGTGTATGATACGTATATGACATATTATATCGTGGAATGCTCTCGCGCATGTTAGTGGCACAACATTCTCTTCCCCCCTTTTTGGACGAATGTCATTTTTAATTTCTTTATTATCCCAATTAAAATACATTTTTTTTTTCGTTTTAATAAATTCTAGGTTAAGTTTGTTTTTTTTTAAATCTTAGAGTTCTACATTGACAAAAAAATATATATTACCTACGTACAACTTAAGGTATTGATCAAATGAAATTAACTTGTAAATTGGTTATTTATTTAGAATTTAAAATTTTACAGAGCACTTATATAGGTAATAACATTAAGTAATCTCTTTTTTTTTTGTGGCTACAACATTTGTAGCATTTATTTTTTTATTTCTAAACATTTTTTTTTTTTTTAATGAATGTTTTCTTGATTTATTTATTTGTAAACCTTAAATTTTACATTGACAAAATTTATTTATATTATGTATGAGGTATAACTTAATCTATTGGTGATAGGAAACTAAATATTGGAGAGTGTTTCGGGATTGTCGTTTAAAATATTTTTTTTAGTGCAAATAAGACTTATTTTGTATTTAGTTTTGAAAATATAATAAAGTACGAGAAAGACTATCGCCACGATAAAAACAGGCAAAAATATATAGGTCATTGTTTTGATTTTTTGATAATTTTTGTCGTCAAGATTGGCTAATGTTTCTATTTCGTCTTGTAAATCTCGCACACTATAACTAAATGGTAGTAAATCAGAGTTAGTTTTTATTAAATGGTTAGGGCTTTTGTTAAATTTGTGGGTCCAATTATAGTTTGTGTTAAAAATGTAGTCAAGATTTAAGGAAGAGTTCAGGGATAAGGTAGTTATGGTTTCAGAGTAATTTGCTATTGTAGAGACCGATTCTTTTACTGTCATTAGCCTTATAGAATTAGTTTCAGCTTGGCAGTTATCAGAAAGGGTGAGCACACCTTTTCTCGCAATTGTAATTATTTGGAAGTTATTTTCACAGCTAATTCTAACTTTTTGTGATATAGGCATGAGGAATACCCATTTATTGGGTTGTGCAAAATTAATCCATATCTCCTCTTGAATTTTTACAAGCCTAAGATCACAATTTTCTAAGCGCCCTTCATGTAGAATAAGGCTAGATAAACAACCCTCTACTTCTGTGTGTACTGGGTGGTTGGGTAAACAAAGATAAATATTTCTTACATGTCTGCAAGATGCTATATCATTAGATGATAAAGGTATATACTCGGAAAACTTTTGGTTGATTGCTACTTTTTCGTATGCCTGGTTGGCAAAGTAAAACATATTATTTTTATAAGGAATTGGAATAGAATGTATCTCATTTAACACAAATTTTGAGGTATCCGTAAGGGGTAGGGTAATCACGTACAAAATTCTGTTAGCCGAATACTTAATTGTGATATCTAAAAATTTCATAATATCAAAAATATTTTCTATCGTTACATCAATAGGAAATTTTAAATCGCCATTGGCTACTGTGGGGATTTTCTCTAAAGCTTCAATTAGCGTATGTGGGTTTATTGCTTTCAAATCAATGCGATTCTGTTGGGCTTCAATAAGAGAATTAAGAATGTTATTTTGAATATTAATTAAATGGAAATTAGCGCCAAGCATAATGTTTGCTATTTCATCCAAGTGGTGATTTAGTTCTTGGACTACAGTTAGATTATACGATTTTTTAACCAGCAAATCTAAAAGTTCGTAATGATACTCCATTTGCTTAGTGTTATTATTTATTGCTTCTATATTGTTCTTTATAAGAGTTACAAGTTTTTTAGAAGTTTTTAAATTCGAAATCTCATTTTCAATAGATGTCGAATCTTCGTCATCCATTACCCCGAACACTTCTTTCAAAACACGACCACCAAGATTTAGTAGACCTCTTTTAGATTTCTTCATAAGGAATAAGTCGGCTATTTTACTGTTTGTTCGAATTAATTCCTGAATCGTCTGCTCTTGCATTCTAACTAATAAATTGCAGTGATCCAATGGAAACAGATCTCTTACCTCCTTACATATATCTTTAAGTTTGCTCGACTGACGTTTTGTCATTTCGAGCTCACTTAGGTAACCGTCCAGATCATGAAATATGACGAACCTCCAATTCGAGCCAATTATTTTGTACTCTCCTATTGCCTCTAGATATATGCCTGTATTATCCTCTAGGTTTTTCACCTCGAAAGGATGAGTAGATACTTCCATTATCAGAATGCATATATATATGGTATTCATCAGCATCTAAAATGTGAAAGACATCGTAACTTAGAATGACTGTTTCTGTATATTATATATTAGTTACTGATAAATATCTATATATATTTATTCAGATAGAAAAACATATATACATATCTATATATATGTTATTTCTTTATTTATTTATATTTTTGCTGTTTAATTGTACATAAGTGTTAATCAAAGTAATGTTTGAGCCTGTTATTATGGACTGTGACTGTTCGCCTTCCTAATTTCACTACTGAATTGACTGGGCTTACAATAGATATGATCGTATAAGGTCCCGACCAGACTTGGCATAGTTTGTGCTTCTTTGCAGGATTTAACAGTAATACCTTATCTCCGATATGAAACGACGATGGTCTTATTGTCTTGTCATAGTATAATTTTGATGCGTTTTTGCTCTTTAATAGATTATTACGGGCAATTGAATACATTTTTTGCAACTTATATCTCAACTCATAATAATAGTCTTCGTAATTATACACTGGTTGTGGCGCTTGGTTAAGGTTCGAAGGAATTTCTGCGGTAAAACCGAACAAGCAGTCCATTGGACTTAACTTAGTACCCTCGTGTATATTGTTATTATGTACGAAAGCAGCAGTTCTTAAGAATTTATCCCAGCATTTAGGATTCTCGTCTACTAAGGATCGCAAGTATTCAACTAAAGGTTTATGGGTTCTTTCTAAGGAACCATTCGACTGCGGATGGTAAGCTGATGTTTCAATTTTCTTGATCTTTAGCAGACTGCAAACTCGCTTAAAGAGTTTACTTACAAAATTCGATCCTTGGTCAGTTATCAACTTTTTGGGAATACGGTATCGACTTATTAATTCATCAAAAAATACTTGTGCCACCGTTTCCGCTTCCATATCTGCCAAAGGATACCAATCTGCAAATTTAGTGAGATCGTCCTGAAACGTTAAAATATATTTGTTTCCGTGGTGTGTTTCAATTAAAGGACCAACTATGTCCATATAAACCTTTTCGAAAGGTACTTTTGCTGTGTCGGTTATTACCATTGGCATTTTTAGAGTTCTCCCGGCTTTGTTTTTCTGACATTTGCTACATTTTTTTATATAGTTTTTAATGTCTCGAACCATGCCTTTCCATTTATATTTACGGAGAATACTACCATAGGTTTTCTTGACCCCTTGGTGACCTCCAAACGGAGTGTCGTGGTAGTCATGCAAGATAATGGGGACTTCTAATGCAGTAGGAGTACGTTTCTGTACAATTGTGCAACTCGGAAAAGGCTTTAAGGTGTCTGAAAGCGCTACAGAACTCGGATTATCTTTTTTTTTACTATCATTTTCTTGACTTGACTTGGCTTGTTCTTTTTCTTGCTTTGTCTTTTCTTTTATTTGTGATCGTGTGACAGCAAAACATCTAGGTTCCTCCTCGACATCCGAGTCTAATGAGTGGTGTACGTCCGCCTTAACCACAAATGTTTTACTTTCTTCCTCACTATCCGATTCGCTAACATAAGGAATCCGACTAAGCGCGTCAGCATTGCTGTTCTTTCTACCAGGTTTGTATTCTATGGTAAAGTCAAATTCGGAAAGCTTTAGCACAAGCCTAATTATTCGCGAAGATGCATCTTTTGCTTTTACAATCCCTTTCAAAGGCATATGGTCAGTGTATATCATAAAATGTCTACCTTGTAAATAACATCGGTAATTCCTGACAGCCCACACTATTGCCAGTAGTTCTTTTTCTGTTGTCGAATAATTTTTTTCAGCGGAATTAAGAGCCCGACTGGCGTATGAAATAGGAAGATCGTTTCCAGGGCATCCCTGGGATAAAACAGCTCCCAAAGACTCATTGCTAGCGTCAGTGGTGAGTAGAAATGGGTCTTTAAAATTTGGATATCTTAAAATAGGAGGACTCGTCAATATGGCCTTAATGTTATTAAAACTTGATTCGCATTTTTCATTCCATCGGAACTTCACATTTTTGCGAAGCAATTTCGTAAGTGGTAAAGTTAGTTCTGCGTGATTTTTTATAAATTTTCGGTAGTAATTGCATAAACCAAGAAAAGATTGTAGTCCTTTACTATTGGTTGGTCTTGGGAAATTTAGAACGCATGCAACTTTACCCGGGTCAGGTAAAGCACCAGTATTCGTACATTTGAGGCCCAAATAAATCACTTCTTTTCTTAAGAAATTGCATTTTTCAGGTTGAAGCTTTAGCTTATTTAGCCTCAAACGATCGAAAACAGATTTTAGTTTTATATTATGGTCCTCAATATTTCGACCATATATAACAATGTCGTCTAGGTAGACGAAACATTCAAAACCTTGCAATCCTGACAATGCATAATTCATTAATCGCTGGAAAGTTGCCGGAGCTCCTTTCAGACCGAACGGCATTCGTAAGAATTCATAATGCCCAAGAGCCGTACTGAACGCTGTTTTTTCGCGGTCTTTACTGTTGACTAATACCTGATGGTAGCCGCTTCGCAGATCAAGAGTTGAAAAATATCTAGAGTTGCCCAGTTGGTCGAGTATGTCCTCTATTCTGGGTAGTGGATAAGCGTCGCCCACTGTTTTCTCATTAAGTTTCCGAAAATCTATGACAATTCGCCAACGCTTTTCACCGTCTAACCCCGGTTTCTTAGGAACAACCAGCAATGGAGAATTCCAAGGGCTTTTACTAGGAACAATAATTTTTTCCGCTAGCATTTCAGATATTTGCTTGTTTATAATTGGTTTTTGTGATTCCGGTAGCCTGTACATTTTGGAATTGATGGGGGCTTGACCCGGAATTGTTGGTATATTGTGCATTATACCAGAGGTAAAAGAGAGTTTGTCACCTGGGAGGCTAAATATGTCGTTATATTCATGACATAATTGCAAAACACTTTCCTTTTCTTTTACGCTCAGTGTTTCATCGAAACGTAAATTCTCGTTCAAAAGTCTGATTCGTTTTACAGACTGAGTATCGGAACACATTTGGCTATTCACAGTATGAATATTGGTGTGTTCCGATTTTTGTTTGCTCCGAAGCATCTGTCTTGGGCCTCTTTTTTCCTGATAATAACGGAAATCCTGTCCGGTGAACTCTTTACCTTTCAAAGAGTTTACGGAGAATTTATTTAGGGGCTCAAATTCCAGGCAAGGAATAATAGATTCTGAATTTATTTCCTCGGAAGTTGTATTCAGGACTCCTATGTGTACTTGATTATTCATGGGTCTAACTATGCAATTAGCAATATAAACTCCACTCCTAACTTCTTTAGATACACATATCATTTCTTCTGTACTCGTGGTATTTACTTTAAATATCATTTTACAACGAGGTGGTATTTTTAAATTTAGTTGTTCTTGTTTAGCAGTGAATTCATTAACTGAAAAAAATGAAACGTCTCTCGGAGCCTCGCTTCCAATTTTTCCTGAGTTTGTTTGCAATATGGTCTCAGAGTTGCCTGTCGACTGAATTTTGCCAGTTTTTGGGATTTCAATTCCTTTCTGCTTGGAATAAGGAATTGTACTTCTGACTGTAGGACCTTGAGGTTTTAAATTGCAGGAAGAAGAGGTGGAAATTTCTCTCGGAGTCTCGTTTCTCTCTTCTTTACCCGAAATGAGTGGTATTGCGAATTCGGAAGGGTTATAGGGTGTTTCTGGAAAACGTAACAATCTATTTGGCCCCTCTACATTGCAATGCTTATTTAAAAAATTATTACCCAGTAGTCCATCAGCGGGAATTGCATTATTTTCATTGATGATTTGAAATTCACAAGGAAAGTCCTTTTGCAACTTAAATGTACCCCTTTTGGAACCAAGTGTTCGTCCTTGGCCGTATACAGTACTAACTTCGACTTTTTTGGAGGAATCAGGTGGATTGCCAATCGTACTGCTGGCTTTGAGCAGACTTATATCTGCGCTGTGTCTACTAGCAACCGGACTTTATTGTTTTTTGCGATATCTAATGGCAAGTGAACAAGGTTGCTAGTGTTCGACCCATTATTTGAAATTAATGTCGAACCGGGGAGCTTTCGGTCGACCGTTGCCGGTTTTCCGAATTTTTATTTTCCCACGTTTTTCTGGCCCAACATTCGGATATGGTATGCGATGTCCGCAAACAAAATTCACATTTGTCAGGGGTTCTTTTCTTATTTCTATCACTATTGAAATGTACACTTTTAGCGCTCTTTCCATTCTGCGGGCATGTATGCACGTTATGTCCATAAACCTTGCAGTTAATACAGAATGGGGTATTTTTCCTTGTTCTGCATTCTGCATAATGCAGAATGGTTTGGCTTATCACAAAAATCACATTTTATATTTTTGTGGCCATTGTGTTTCGGTTTTATTGCAAAACTTTGAGTTTTGCTATTATTTATGGGCAGTTTTTGAACAGAGTTATTATTATAGTGTGGTTGATACAATGGTGTTGGCTGTATGTTATGCGTATATTGAGGGACCTGTGGATGCCACTGATCCATCTGTGGGCTAAAGTTATATGCCGACATATATGAGTATGGTAAGAAATTTTGATTTTGCGGTGGCCATGCTGACTGCACACCGAAAGGATTCATCATACCGACACTTTCAAGTTCGATATTCAGAATCTGGTCGCATAAGGATTTAAGATTAGTCTCTTTAGCTGTCAGTAGGTACTGCCTTATTGTTGGACTAACCACCCCCGATTTTATTGAATATATGGCGGCCAGTTCCGAGTCGGTTACTAATGCTTTTGCATCTGAAGGGAATTGTTCCAGAGCCGCTAACTTACACTGTGCTACTAAATTGTTTAATCTGATTAAAAATGAGTTGAGAGTTTCTGTTGGAAATTGCCTACACTGCCTTAGCTCATTCGATATTTGAATGTATGACCTTTTAGGCATGAAATGACTCTTAAGCTGTTTCTCAAAGTCATTGAAGTTGGAAAAACTGTTATTTTGCATTACTACAAAAGCATTTCCTCTTAACTTGGTCTGGATAAGTTGACAGAAATTACTTTCCTGGTTTGGTTGTATACAAGCCTTCACTTGCTTACAACAGTTGAGGAAAGTTTGTAGTTCTGTGAGTAAATTTGCGCCAATTTCCCCCTCGAAGTTGGGGACAAGGTTCGTAATCAGTTGAACCAAATACGTCTGATTAGATGGAATATCGAACAAACTCTGATCGAGTTCATGCGTCTCATTATCACCACCAGTAGCCATAGTTGCGTTTCTTAATGTAATGATCGAAGGCGAAGTTTCCGGAATTTTATCAATTATTTTATTAGCTGACGAAACAGAAGGCTTATGATCTATACCCGAAATGCACTGTTTGAATCTATTTAAATCTTCTTTAAAGTCTACTGTTTTTGATTTTAATAGTTTATACCCACCAATATTTATTTGCTTATCAAACTTATCTACTAACGTTAATAACTGCTTATCTAAACTCTTATTTTCTAACACAATATTTTGCAGGTCGCTTACTTTTTTATATACGGTTCCGGATCTCAGTCTTCTGTAATTGATGGTGTTGTTGGAGTCGTCTTCTGGTTGGCTGGTTGTGGCCTCTTCTGTCGCACTGGAGCTTATCTGATTAGCTGTTTGTTTTCTTCCTCTGCTGTTTTTGGTTTTTATTTTCCTTCTATTGATTGAGAAGGAAAACCCAGGCATTTATAGAGTTTATTTCGTTTTCACTTTATAATTTCGATTTGCTTATACGCACTTGCACTTTGCTTATAGCAGTTCTTCTTTACAATTTGCCAAACAACAATTGAAAATATTTTATTTCGGATTTTCTTTGCTTTTGTTGGTTATTGCAGTTACTTCTTGTAAAATTAAGATTTTAACTTGGGATTCATACACTAAATCACTGTAACTTCTTGTACTTTTGTACGATACAACAGGTCGATTTTTTCCCGGCTGCGCCAAATTATGTTAACTCTTTATTTTGTAAACGAATAAACGTCCGAACACTTTCATTGATATTAAACGACTCACTCGTCCAAAAATGAGTGAAGCCTCACGCAGTGCCGTTTTAGCTTAAACCAGCAGTCGCATCGTGGGAATTGCATTTTCACACGATGTCGATTCTGCTGATTGTGCATATTAAAATGTCTCGCGTATACTATTTCGACAATAGGTATCGCATGCAGACAGTGTATGATACGTATATGACATATTATATCGTGGAATGCTCTCGCGCATGTTAGTGGCACAACAACCTTAACATTGGCATTGCACAATTAACAGTGTTGGTCGTTCTTTTGATTTGCGAAAAAAGCGACTTTTGTTTAAAAACTTCGGTTACATCTGGGCAGCTAAACAAAAGTTATGGCTCCTTAAACTAAAAAATTTGAAAATTAGTTATTACATTTTTTTATTTAAAATGCCTTTTTCTCAAAATTTTTGACTTAATAAATTTTAATTTTTTTTATGAAATTTTTATCTTTGAGAAATTTACTAAAAATTATGTTAAGCAACTTTTTTCCGTACGATCAACAGAAGTTGTAGTAAAAGCCATTTTTTGTCAGACAAAGGTCAAACAAAATTAAATGAGAATAATAAACTAACGTACCTATGAGCAATGGTTAACAAGTAATTATTGTCGAATAGGAAAAAAAAAGCTTAACATAAGTTGATCTCCACAAAATGTATTCAATATACGTTATTACGCGAAAATAGTGTTTATAAACGGGTTCTGCCATGGAAACGCTTCGGTGGCAAGATAGGATTACCAACGCCGATACCCAAATCGTAAAACACCATGTAGGTGAGTATTCGCTCATGCGTATCAGCGCCTTGTTGATTCCGGGTCAGCTGCCCCAAATAAAAGCGACGGACGCAGCGTCGGCAGAAGTTGAGGGTAGGATCTTGCGTGCTGTGGAAGTTCAGCATTCAGTGAGGTCCGCCGCCTGGGTGTGCAGTTGGAACCCCGCCCAGAACCAGGATTCACAGAACTCTACAGAGTAATAAATTGCACCCTTTCCATTTAGCACCGGTACAGGATTTACTACCAGGGCATGCGCAAACAGGCAGAAGACGGGCACTTCCTCAATACATTCTGTGGACTCACAAATTTACAAATCTCCACAATTTGCACCATTGGTCAGACCCCAATCCCCTTTTAATACGCACAACATCCTTTCAAAGGTAAGAATTTAATTATTGTGAACAACTTCTTCAAAATGTGTTCTTATTTCAAAAGGAGGTTTAGCGTAAATGTTTGAAAACACTTTAGTAGGCCCGCACGATCTTCCACAGTTAATTCCCATTATTACTTGGAATTTCTTAGAGAACGATTGCCGGAGCTCGTTGAAGATGTTCCTCTTATTCAGAGAAGAGCGATGTTCCATCAACAAGATGGAGCACCTTGTCGCAGTAGCAGCGGGGTAACTCCATACCTCAACCATACTTTTAACGAGCTGGTCAAGTTGGCCCCAATCCTTCTCCACCCAGATCTCCTCACCTTAACACTCATGGATCTTTTATTCTGGGTTGCTATGAAAGAAAAACCTTATTTTTGAGAAAAATCGAGTCTTTTTTGACCATTTTTGTCTGACAAAAAATGGCTTTTTGATCGTACGGTGTAACGAAATAAGGGAAGGCTACAGGAGTTCAAGGACCACCGAGGGAACGGACAATCCATCCTATCCAGGCTTGCACCCCTGGGTCGTATCGTAACCGCTGTACTCAACATGACTGAAGGCTACAGGACACCTTAAGTCAGTCCGGGCAATGGACAATAATTGCGTTTGCTTTACGTGGGTATGTACCACAAACCAGAGAGAATAGACCACCAGCTTCGGGAAAAAAAGAGAATTCCATAGAGCCAGTTTTGAAATGAGTAGCGCCGCCTCCTTTTCTATCTGTGATTACGTGTTGTACCACAGAAATAACTGTAAATGTTATTAGGTGCCAGTGTATGCGTGACCAATTCGCCCGCCATTTACTTTAGCATGGCACACATACTTAACCACCTAATAACTTTTTGAAACTGGCTCTATGGATCTCTCATTTTTGGGCGGAGCTGGTGGTCTATTCTCTCTGGTTTGTGGTATGTACCAGTACCGTTTCACCGCACGGTGAGCATACTCACTTAGTGTCTATTTAACGTTTGACCTTAACGCCCAGAGCCAGTTAAGCAAGCCCAACTAACTCTGGTACAATTTTGATTGCTACTCTTAAGATAGAAATCACCCCTTGGTAGGAGCGAGGCCTATCACCACCTCTGTGCTCTAATGAACACATTCCGGCCCCGCATTTGGGAATAAACCACAGCCCTTCGATTTTTCCATTCCTCAACTAATAGGGATGCATCAGATTTGACACATGGGCGAGGTACCAAGCTGTTTTTTAGAAGGTGCTTGGTTGCGCTCTTCCGAAACCCGAGGGTTGCGATACATTTTCGAATACTTAAGATAGACAGAGTATGTTACACTCTTCAGCTATATCTAGCAATAAGCTACATATATGCCCAGCAAAGTAAATGTTAGGTAATGAGTCATTTGACTACCACAATTATAATAAGCCAATTTTAACTCATACACCTTATTTGTTCTTGCACTGTTCAATCTCATGAAGCCACAATAGAGGCAACACTTGATTAGGGCAGCGCCCCAGTCAGTCCGGGCAGTGAAAACTCACTTCATAACTCGCATTTTAACTTAACTCGAAACAAGATTTCTAACGTCATCCATGTATCCTAAAGTTTTTCCGGTCAGGAGTAACAAGACATTTCCGAAAATTACACCTTTATTTCAATTCAATAGATAACAGAAAACACAGAAAAGCTCCCTAGTTAGGAGGAATGGATATGGATACTTAAATCGATCACGAAATCTTATATTTACTTCATGAAAATAAACTTCATATTTAATGATGGAGCTATCACAACAATTCAAAAGATAGCATTCTTCTAGGCTCTAAGTTTACTCTGAAGTTCATTAGATATTATTATTATAGTTTGCTAGTGGGCAAATTCAAAATCGATTTCTTTTCCTAACACAACAGACCAAAAATAATTTCTCTGAGTACCTATACTAGGGTTTCATATATATAAATCTTATGGTCAAGAACCCTTTCAGTTAAACTTAAACAATAATTAGATGAATTATTTCATTCTCCAATCATGCAATTCATTCGATCAAATTCAAAAATAAAAAAAAATCAACTATATAAACACTGTCGGTAGTACCAACGGCACAAGATGCTATAATCGCGACAGGCGACCAAACTGGCCGCTGGACGAATAGGTGCATAAAAAAAAGACAACCAAAAACAAAGTGATGATAAGCGCGATAACAAAATAACAAAAAAAAAAAAAAAAAACAACTAGTCCGCTCAATTATGTGTGGTACAAATTCAAAAAAAAAATAGATATGTAGGATAAAATAATCACTTACCATTCTTTAAAATGATGACGACAAAAATAAAAATCCAGGGGTGAGGAGATGTTGTGCGCACAGCATGCCAGCCCGAGGTGTATCGTGATGTTTCCTTATGTCTAAGCTAAATTATTGAACAAATTATGTTTGTACCTTATAATTGATGTGAACCTTACATTTGGTAATTAATTAAAACAGTACTTAGCTTTAGTATGAACCTAACTTGACCTAGGTGTCTGTGCGTTGTTGCGTGTTCTTAGGTGTTTGAATATACACTATTTCTTCTTTATAGATATTTCTGGTTTGGCGAAGGGGTGTGGTAGGGGGTTGATGATTTCGTTCGGTGTTTAATCAGGACTTTGGTGCGGGTACTTCAACTGATTAAATCACCGATGACGATGACGATGAGGATTAGGCTGTTGGTACAAATGATGTTTGCTTTGGGGGGGAATGGATAAGGATGATCCAAATAGAGGATGTGCGGGTGTGGGTGTATGAAGGTACCTCTGCGTGTGGAGGCCGAGGGATTTGTTGCGCTGGTTCGCAACTGTTGCGCAGGTAATCCACTTCGCCGGGTTGAGACAGGGAAAGACCGAGAAGTAGTCTCTTTCGGGTGTTGGACAGACTGTAGTCTACCCTGCTCACACACCACCGATGCCTCTATTTCCCCAACTTAAGCAGTCCCTTTTGGGTAGTGGGAATCTTACTTTTAGGCCGATTATGAGGAGGCTGAATGGGATTTAGGTTGATCTTTAGCATGAGAGTTATTAGATGCAATTCAATAACTTACCAAGTGGTGTGCGGGGGATGGTTTCTAAGTTTACTGGCACGTGGAGACTCGATACCAGGCTATACCAGAGATTATTGTCAGAGATTAAAGTATCTCTGATTAGTTGCGGAATATTCCTGAACGGACTTGCACTACTCGATTCTTCGTTCGATGATAGCACTAAGATGTACAAAACTATTATCACATGGAACAATTTTTAGATTTAAGGGGAAACGTTACCTATATCTGCACGATTGCACGTTTTGTTAATGTTTAATCGCTTTTAATCGATTTACAGTGATCAGCATTAATCAGTCACTAGCTAGTTACTATATTCACTTTCGGTTTTTTCTATTTCAAAAAGTCTTGCGCCATATGAATAATTGTTCAGAGATTCACTGACTAATGCACTAGTAGAATCTGTACAGCTTATGACACCACCAATATCAGATATAGACTAGCGCGCTGAACACTGTACTGATGCGAAAAGCAAGAGTTTGATGGAGGATCGAGCTTTTATAAACTCGTAGATCCGCGTTGTTGGTGGGAATTAGCGGAGCTGTGAGCTGACGGTTCCGTTTTTTGGTAAGATTTTTTTCCCATTGCTGTAGCTGCTTGTCAACGAGTATGAGTTTGCGTATGCGTTTTATGTGTGATAGTTTACCCCAAAATCACCTCCTCGCTGAGTAGCGTGCACGAATTATAGTCTTATTGTCAATAAAACACTTTAACAAACAAATGTAGTCTTTTCAGTTTATTTTTCATTTATTTTTATATAAAACTTTATTATTCTTCTCATTTATTTGAATTGTTCACTGGTATCCACTTCTTTGGTCCATGACTAACTCCAGACTGACGCACTGCTCTCCAAAATACCTCCGTAGTGCACTCGCAAGCAGCATACCCAAGCCAAACCGATGCAGCAGGTAGTTTTTAGATTTTTATGACAAACAACAGCCTAGCGGTTGATAATGGGTTGGCTGCTGTAACATCTCCGATAGTAGATGACTTTGGGTGACTAGTCTTCTGTTGGCATACCCATGGCCAAACTAATGCAGCAGGTAGGTGGTAGATCTTGGTGACAAACAACAACCTAGTAGCGGTTGATAATGTGTATCATCTCCGATAGTAAATGAGTTCGGGAGAATTTGGTTGATACGTGTTGCTAGCTGTAGTTGTCAAGCACAATCCTTCTCCAGCGAATCTTTTTATGCTTCCAATTGTGTTGGTATATCACTATCAGTGAGGGGTTTATAGGGTTACCATGTAACTCACGCCGATCAAGCTAATCATACCGCAGAAGAAAGCTAGAAATATAGTATACACACTGTCATACTAGGTGTCACAAATAAGTGACATGGGAAAATAAATGATCAAAACGTCTTTTGTAGTGTACTTATTAACTTTATTTTGTATTTAAAAAGGTAAGGGCAAGTAGCCAATTAAAATTATAGCATAAGTAGCACTCAAAAATTTCGTCTTTTTCCCTCTTCAATTAGGTAGTGTGTAATTCATTTTTCTTCAAGATGGATGACGAAATTTCTCGTCACGAAATTGGACGCTGTCAATGACTGCATCCAGTCAGACAGTTGGTGAACGTTGTCACTAGATGCCGTTGTCGACCACACTAGGTATGCTATCTCGGACACGATCCTATGGGAACAAAAGTCGAATTCGTCACTGCATCTATCAGTGGCTTTACAACTTTTAGGTTTAATGGATTTGAATTTAATTTTTATTATTTTTTCTTTGTGTAAGGTGCATTTTGAATAGGTAGATAGACATAAAAAAAAAAATCATTATTAGTTTCCTACAACGGAATAAAGTTGCTTAACATAATTTTTAGTAAATTTTCAAGGATAAAAATTTCATAAAAAAAATTAAAATTTATTAAGTCAACATTTTGAGAAAAAGGCATTTTAAGCAAAAAAATGTAACAACTAGTTTTCAAAATTTTGAGTTTAAAGAGCCATAACTTTTTTATAGCTGCCCAGATGTAACCGAAGTGCTTTAGACTTTTATGCGCTACTTAATTGTCTTCTCAAAATGCCCAAAACAATTTTTGTATCTATAATAGTTTAGAAGTTATAGCGTTTTAAGTGGTAACACCTCCAAATTAGAGGTCACCTACTTTGATGGGCTATAACGGGAAATACGAGGAAAATTGACCCCCCCCCCTGCCATACAATTTTTTGTTCGGCATAACTTCAGGAATCTTCCCTTAAAGGATTGTTCTTCTTAACTGGGACACCCTGTATAATACTTAAAAACTAAGATTGCACATCACCCAATTTACTTAACCACTAAAAGTTAAAGATTGAGTATAAGCTCATTATCTGAAAAAGCACATTTTTCAAAAAAATTGTTTTGGAGCTTATATAAGACTAATTTAATTGGGCTGACATTTGCTCTATTGTGAAGACGGACTGTCGAGTAAGACCACGGTAGGTTAAGCATAAGCTTTAACATTTTATTTTGGCTGATTTGCAGCTTCTTGATATGAGTCTCAGCACAGTCAAACCATGCTGGAGCTCCATAAGTTAAAACCGGTTGGAAAATCGTTTTGAAAATTAGGACTTTATTATGTATGCTTATTGCTTAGTTTAGACTTTCTATTAATAAAAGGATAGAGTATTTTAATTAGGAGGTTGATTTTTTTTTATCCAAAGTAACGCCAAGTAACTTACAGTTATCGGACCACTTAATATCTGTAGAGTTAACTTTAAGTTAACTTTAACTTGTGAAAAAACACTCGACGCATAAAGAGCAGTGTCGTCTGCAAACATGGCCACTTCGGTGTTGTGAGCAAGACGTGGTAAATCAGACATAAAAATGTTGAATAGGATAGGGCCGAGTACAGAGCCTTGTGGAACACCAAAAGGGATTTCGTACTCGGAAGACTTCGCAATTCCAGTGTACACAACAAATTTTCTGTTTTGTAGAAAGCTCCTTACAATCTTGACAAGGTGAACAGGGAAGTTAAATAGAATTAGTTTGTCGATAAGACCTTCATGCCATACTGTGTCGAACGCCTTTTCAATATCAAGTAGTACTAAACCAGTCGAAAGTTTTGAGTGTAAGTTGGTTTTCACATGATTTTTTATTCTTAGAATTTGGTGGTGAGTAGAGTGGCCTGCTCTAAAACCGAATTGTTCCGGAGGATATAAGTTAATAGGCTGAACGTGATTTAAAAGTCGACGCTGTATAACTTTTTCGAATATCTTACTTAAAGTGCTTAGTAAGCTTATTTGCCTGTAATTATTAGGGTTATCTTTTGACTTGCCAGGCTTGCTAATTGGAATCACTTTGGCTATTTTCCATTTGACGGGAAAATAGCAATGTTTAATACATAAGTTAAACATAAAAGCTAAATAAGTTGTACCCTTTTTGGGTAAAGCTTTTAATAGGCAGCTTTATTATTTTTGTGACTTTCCAATCCCTTATCGAAATCAGATAACAGGTTGTTCCACTTTTGATTTCGAAAGATTTGAATTTCATTTTTAATTTGATAGTTTAAAATCTTAAGGTTACATTTAAATATTGTCTAGCCTGTAACGAATCCATTTTCTCCTCTCAGCATTCCGCAAGTGAATCAGGTGTTGTATATGTACCGGCAGCGGTGAATGATTCGAGTTAGGATAAGAACATTGTCTCTTTGGGATGGATATATCGGCTATATCTATATAGATATAGGATCTATATCTTTCCCAATTTGCAGCGGTATAGTTCAATTGGCCACATGTATTATTTATAAGACCAGGAACCTGAAGCTCAGTGAACACCGGCAAATGATTAAGAGTTATAGGTTGGGTAACACGAGCAGGATAATTTGTTAAAAATATATCAAGAGTCGAAGGTTCCTCGAGGAACTACTTGGGAAGTATGTTGGTTGAAGAGGATATAATAGTGAAAGCCTTCTATTTACGGCGACAATATCGTGAAGTATATTACCCCAACAGTTGAAAATTTTTTTTGCAGTCACTATTAGAATTGTTTGGAGAAACTTTTTGCATCAAAACATTTTTTTTTTCATACCGGAGAAAAGAGTCAAAAAAGTAGACATTCACAAAAATTATAAATTCTAAGGGCCAGTTTCAAGGCTAGCTGATAAAGTCTCGGATAGACTATCCGGAACTTATCTGTTAGCTAAATTTCAACTTTTGGTTTCAAAGGTTTCGGATAGTGATATCTGACAAATATAGTCTCGGATAGACTATCAGCCGGTTCAACTGGCTGTTAAATCATACATCCGGAAGATAAACAAAATATTTATTTGAAGTGACTGGAAAAAATATAGTTTCAGAGCATTTTTTTGCTGACGAGCGTAGGAATAGAGTATTTCGCCGAAAGCGGCTTTAAAAGGACAATACTATTCACTTTTCTCCTAAACCTTCCTACCACGAAAGGGTGGTCACCTTGCCGTTGCGTCCTTTTCTGGACGTTAGTGGTGTGGAGGTGGCTGTTTGCGGCTTTAGTCGCAAGTAGGGTCACCCATGACAGACAGGCTGTTTTGATGAACAACGAACTAAGAACTACACAGAACTCTTAGTTAGAGTGCTCGATAAGACTCTCCCCCTCCCCTCTTCTCCTACTTCTATCCACAAATTATCATTCTTTCTATTTCTTATCCTAACCTATATCCCTTTCCCCTCAGCAGAAAGGGCGTGGAAATCCTTTTATTGGCATACCTACCTAATACATCCAAAAATTTAATATTTTCATTCAATTACCCAAATGCCTATCAGATAACCCAAAAATTGTCCAAGTTAGGAATTTTTTAGGCAACGAGCTCTGTGACACACAAATATCCATAAAATACACACATCCAAAAAATATCACCAACAAGCAACGATCGGAAGAACAAAAAAATAATTTGTCGTACATACGAGATGAGATGAGACACAAATTATCTCATATCGATTTGTTCGCACAATCCAGAAAATTGTGTTGCACTTTATGGGTACACACACAACTAAACGAGTATAAGTTAATAATTCAACGCGACGTTTAATTAAAAAAAAAGTTATTTTATGAGGAACTACCTCTTTATTGATATCAAACTTAGAACTAAATTCACATCGATACTGGCACATTTATTTATTAATTATTTTTGCCTATTAAGCTACTTGCATCATTCGATTGTATTCAGGTCAATTTCCTGGAAATTTTTATGGAGTGTGTAAATTGCAGTGCAGTCGAGATTCTTGGAATTCGACTGTGGGAGCTCGTGTATTGACTATTGCAGTGCAATTGGGATTCTTGGAATTCGACTGTGGGAACTCGTGTGTTAACTCTTCCCTCCTTGATTTGATTGTCCTCAATCAATTTACTAAAAGTATGGGATGTCGTTGAACTTCAATGTAGGTGACCGAACTCTGTGATTTATTACTGAAGCGGGATGGACTTGCGGATGTTCTGGTTCCAGATTTTGGATGATGATTTCGGTGTTGTTTCGCTTGCAGATATTGTAGGTGGCTATAATTGCAGCTGTGCCTATTATGAGTATGATTGCATACATAGTAAAACTGTGTGCTGTAGCTTTTAATTGTAAAAGCTCAATTTCGTTCGTATTGTTTATATGTAACTCGTTCATCATTTCTAATGAAAGGAATTTACGGTATTGCTTCTCTTTTGGGGTTAGTTGAAGGATTGCGGGGAGTGCTTGATATTCTGATGCTTCTCGTGAGGTAAATGTTCTGTCGTTAATGGTAATGCTGGTATTATGAAATTTGATTAAAAATGTGCCATCGAGCCTTTGCTGTGTTGATTCCATTGCTAAGGTCCCATTAAAATCATTGAGTAAAATTACGCCTGTTGATATTTCGTCTATTTGTGGTAGATGTTGATTGTTTATTATGTTGCAAGTAGCTTTTACACTTTTTAAAATATTAGGAATACATGCTGTGTTAGTTAGATTTACAATATCTTGGATTTTACAAATTGAAAAATAGTTACATGACTTGCAGGTTTGTTTTAAACCATAAATGTTTCGTTTTCAGATTTCAAAATTGTATTAAACAATAAATCTGTTGCAATATTATTTCTTTTTACGGGTTTTAGGATAAGTTTTACATAATCATTTTGAGTTACTAGGGGTATATTTATAATATAAAGTATTGAGATTGAATTGCTTGCAATTTTTACTTCTGCAAAGCTTAAGGCTTCTTCAATAGTATTGAAAGGCATATTTTCTTTGGATATGGTGCTTAAGGCCAAGTTAACTTCCTGATTGGATAATATAAGAGAGTTAATAATACCTATTTTAGCCCACTGTATGGCATAATTTAGATGTTCTAGTTCTTCTTTAAATATTTTAAGTTTATATTGGACATTTATCAAAATTTCGTTATTTAGCATTTTATTTTCTTGGATTGATTTTAAAATTTCATTTGACATTTTAGTAATATTGTTCATTCTTTCATTATACAGTGTATTAATTATAATCTGTTTATTGTTATTTTGTAAAATATTGTTCATTTTCTCTGTTATGGTTATATAATCTTCATGGTCGGGGTTACCCGCGACCCATTTCCAAGCCGATCCTATAAAGTCAAGGGATCTTTTCACCTTCCGTGGTTTAAGATGATGTATTAGATTTTGAATTTGAGTAATTTCATGTTTGAGATAGGGGTACAGGGAGTTATTTCTGTGAGTAAAAATAATTGGGGTTAGTTCATTTAGTCTTGTCTCGTATTGGTCCAAGTCGATCACGATAGGAACCCTAGGAAAACGAATTGGGCAAACTATGCGAAAACGATTAGTGAGAAGATACAACATCCAAAAGATGGAAATCTCACTGACACTCACTCAATTGACAACGCAGTCCAATTAATCACTGAAAACATGCACAAAGCCTTTGTTAAACACTGTCCCATCTCTCGCAATCGCAAGCCCAAAAAGGCAACTTGGTGGACCAGCGAGCTCAAAAAGCGGCGAACTACTGTGAGACAACTGTTTAACAAAGCAAGACAGAGTAGAGCAGAAGAAGACTGGACTACGTATAGATCCGAACTTAATCTGTATACTAGAGAAATTAGGAAAGCTAAATTTGAATCCTGGAACACGTTCTGCGAATCCATGGAGAGTACAAGTGAGGCTGCCGGACTACGTAAAATATTATCCAAAGACCCCACGGTCCCAGGATATATTAAACGTGCTGATAACTCTTGGACAGAGTCTAGTCAAGAAACACTACAACTCTTAATGGACACGCACTTTCCGGAGTCCAGTGAAATCACTAGGTACGAGAACAATCACACTCCTACTCCGTCAGGTACTGAACTGGAAGTAGCCACGGAAAATATTATAACAGAGCACACAATCGCTTGGGCAGTCCACTCGTTCAACCCCTACAAATCAGCGGGACCAGACGACGTCATCCCAGCAATGATGCAACATGCTCTCAGTGTAATACTGCCATGGCTGAAAGTAATCTTCAAAAGCTGCATAAGGCTCTGCTACATACCGCAAAGCTGGAAAGAGGTAAAGGTGATATTTATTCCTAAAGCAGGAAAGCATATGCACTGCACCGCAAAAGATTTTAGGCCGATAAGCCTCTCCTCGTTTCTCTTAAAAACACTGGAGAGAATAATCGACTCATACATAAGGGATCTACTGAATGAACATAACCTATGTAGCACTCAACACGCCTACCTTAAAGGCAAGTCCGTGGAAACAGCTCTGCATGAAGTTGTGTCAATCATTGAAAAAGGCTTACACCATAAAGAATTCACTCTGGCAGCTTTTTTGGACATTGAAGGAGCATTTAATAATGTTAAAACAGTGGCCATAAAAACAGCGCTCGAAGACCTGGGAGTGAAACAAGAAATTACAAACTGGATTTACGAAATGCTTAACAGCAGAGTAATTAACTCAGAAATCGGTGAGAGCAATATAAGGAGAACAGTGACCAGGGGTACTCCACAAGGGGGCGTCATATCTCCTCTCCTGTGGCTCCTAGTGGTCAATAAGATCCTTACGGCTCTAAAGATAAAAGGGACAAAAATTGTAGCATACGCAGACGACATTGTAATCCTAATAAGTGGAAGGTACCTACCCACTATTAGCGAACTCATGGAATCGGCTCTAAAGGAATTATCCTCGTGGGCAGGACCAAACGGCCTCGGAGTAAATCCAAGCAAAACCGAAACTGTCCTATTTACTAGGAGAAGAAAAATCGAGAAATTCGATCTGCCGATGTTGAACGGGATTCGTCTGAAACTTTCCTCAGAAGCTAAGTATCTGGGCATTATCCTGGACTCTAAACTTACCTGGAAACGTAACACAGAAGAAAGAGCAAAGAAAGCACTATGTGCCTTCTACGCATGCTGGGGTATGCGCCCGTATATAATCCATTGGATGTATACAGCAATTATTAGACCCATACTTACTTATGGGTCCATTGTATGGTGGAAGGCAATAGAAAAGGTAACCTATCTCAATAACCTATCCAAGGTACAGAGATTAGCATGCATCGGCATAACGGGAGCAATGAGATCAACACCTCAAGCCGGGCTGGAGATGATTCTAAATCTTCCACCCCTAGGTGAATACATTTGCAGCATGGCAGCCAAGGGAGCCCTCCGCCTAAACGAGGCAAAAACCTGGAAGCACAGCTCCTATGGGCACGGTTCCATAATTCAAAAATACTTGAGTATTGATCTGGCTAGAAAAACGGACTACATGATTCCGTACCAGAGCTTCAACAAAAACTACTCCACCTACATACCCCAAAGACAGGATTGGATTACTAACACGCACACAAGCGTACAAGAAATACAAATCTACACTGACGGGTCAAAAATGGAAGTAGGCACAGGAGCAGGAGTATTCTGCGAGTCCTTAAGCATAAATGATTCGTATAAACTCCCAGATGAATGCAGCGTCTTTCAAGCTGAAATCGTCGCCATCGACAAGGCAGCAAGTACCATATCTACAAAGAATCTTGACCCTTCTAAGATTACAATCTTCGTAGACAGTCAGGCGGCCATTAAAGCACTAGACAGCGCAACTATCAAAGCAAAGACAGTCAGGGACTGTCGAAGAGCCCTAAACAAAATAGGCGAGAAACACAAGGTCACTCTCTGCTGGGTTCCCGGACATAGTGACATTGTGGGAAATGAAAAAGCAGACGAGCTAGCGAGAACTGGGTCGGAGCTTGATGCAGTAAATATCATTGCATCAATAGACATCCCAATTAGTGTAGCAAAAAGAAATATTGACCAAAAATCAAGGGAAAAAATCAACACCACCTGGTCTAACAGACACGACTGTGTTATATCCCGTAGCCTTTGGCCAAAAATCGATGAAAAAAGAACAAGATGTATTCTGAAAATGAATAAACGAGATATTCGAATCTTAACGGGTGTACTGACAGGCCACTGTACCATTGGTACCATGGCCACAAGACTGGGCATTAACTCACCAGACTACTGCAGGAGCTGTCAAGACGTAGAAGAAACGGAGACCATCAAACACCTGCTCTGCGAATGCCCAAACCTCCAAACTAGTCGACTCCGATATCTGGGAGACAGACTTTTCGGAGACCTAGAGGACATAGTGCAGGTACCTTTGACGGACACAATCAGGTTTGTTAAAAGTACGGGATGGTTTACTGAGTAGACCAATTCCGCCAAGGAACAACGCCAAGAAATCAGGTAAAGTGTTTATGCATGTTTTTTGTGTTGTCCAATAAAATGTAAATTTTATCCACGACCAAAAACTAAGGGATCACAATGGACCAAAAGGCCCCCGTGGTAGCACAGCACACAAGCTGTGCACTTCCCTCTAACCTAACCTAACCTAACCTAAGTCGATCACGTGAATAAGTTTAAAGTTTCCTATATGTAGTCTTGCGTGGCCTGTGTGTATTGCTACCACTTGAGCGTTCGTAAAGTCCAGTATCTGGATTTCGGTCCTACCGAAATTAAGAAGGTATCTGAAATGGTATTTAAGTGCTAATTTCTGATATTGCTTTTGTGAACTGTTCTGCCAAAGTTAGTAATGATTATAGAATGTTTATTTTCTTTGACAATTTCCTTTCGATATCTGATTGTTAGTTTTGACCCTATTCGTTTATTGTGTCTTACGTAAACTATGTCTCCTGGGTTATATTGTCTAATAGGCTTTCTCTTTTTGTTATGGTAGTTTAAATCTTTTTCTTGTTTTAGTTTCAGTCTTTCGATATTGTTGAGTCGTATTTGTTCAAATTTGTCTGGGTCTATGTTCGGGGAACGTCCAAAGAATAGTTCAACTGGTTTTTTCATTGTTGTAGAGTGTATTGTGAAATTGTACTCGTTAAGAGCTCTGTTGAGCAATTGCTCAAATGAACGAGGGCGTCCATCGGCCTTCAAGCATCGCATGATTTCTGACAATGTTGAATGGAAGCGTTCAACCTGGCCGTTAACTTCACTTTTGTAGGGGGGTGTCGTAAAGACTTTTATCTTCAATTCATTTTCCATCATAGAGAGTATAGAAATAGAGTTGAGTGATTTTTCGTTATCGATTATCACTACTTCGGGAATGCAAAAGAAATATAATATGTTTTGCAGGTGTGGCTTGATGTGTTCAATAGATCTAGATTCGATTATTTTTGCTTGGGCATATTTGGTAAATTTATCTATTGCTGTTAGGACAAAGTATTTTTCAGTGGAAAATATATCTAGGTGATTAGTGTGTCCAGGATAATTTGGAATGGGTGTGAGATTTAATTTTGGATTATTTGGGTGTCGCTCGTATTTGTTTTCCTTACATATAGAGCAGTCTTTAACTATTCGTTTAATTCCAGCTGCCATTTTCGGAAAGTAGAATTTTTGTAAGATTTGGAGTCGGTTTTCGTAGGCGTTGCGATGTGATCGTCGGTGTTCCGTAAGTATTATTTCTTCCTGTTGAGTCTCACTTTCGACGTCTTCGACAATTGTTTGCGTAAAACGAATTCTATAGCTCTTGAAGTGGATTGGGTAAATTTCCTGTATTTTACCCATTGTAGGCTCATTGGTCATTAGGCTATTAACAATATGTGGGTTGAGGTATCTTTTAAAAATGTTGATTATGTCCGATTCTGAATATGTTGGTTGTGTCACAATGTGTCTGGTATGTGTTGAAAAAAGGGGTTTGATTTGGTAACTACTTTCGTCAGCTATTTTGAGGATAAGTTGATTACGAAAGACGTTAACGGGCACTTCCACCGAAGGAATTAGGTTCTGAGATGAACTTTCGTCGCTGAGCATTGTTGGTGTCATTGAGTTTATTTGGGCTGCTATTGGGGGTCTTGAAAGGGAATCTGCAACGATATTTGCTTTACCCGGTTTATATTTGAGCTCATAATTATATTCTTCTAATATCGCCTTCCATCTCTTCATCTTAGAATTTGTATTTTTATGACTCAGCGCGAACGTGAGTGGTTGATGATCGGTAAAGATAATGACTTTTCTAGATCCGTATATGAAATTTCTTAATGAATTCAAAGACCAAATTATTGCCAACATTTCCTTCTCTTTGGTAGCATAATTTTCTTCTGTTGTGCTTAATGTTCTGGAGAGGAATGTAATTGGCTTGTTATCCTGAGATAACACAGCACCCAGAGCGTAGTCTGATGCGTCTGTTGTTAACTCGAAGCTTTTATTAAAATTGGGATGGGAAAGTATATAACTTCTTTAGACACTAGTGCATTTTTTAAATTTTGGAAAGCATTGAAAGCAGTTTTGTCAAGGTGAATCACTTTATTTTTTGAAGCATTTTTGGACACGCGTCCATCTTCCCCTCTTAAAAGGGATGTTAAGGGTTTTGCAAGTTTCGCATAGTCCTTAATGAAACGTCGGTAATACCCTGACATTCCTAGAAACGAGCGAAGGTCTTTAAGATTTTGAGGAGGAGGCATATCGACTATTGCGCGGACTTTCTTTGGATTGGCTTTAATACCATCTGTACCGACGATGAAACCTAAAAATTCAATTTCCTTTTTCAGGAATTCACTTTTATCGAATTGGATTTTCATATTAGCATTCTCGAGGGTTTTAAATACCAATTATATGTTCTTGAAATGTTCTTCTTCGGTTTCACCGAATATGACGATGTCGTCAATATACACGTAGCATCTCTTTCCTATGTGCTCTTTAAGAATGTCGTCTAGAGCGCGCTGGAAAATCGCGGGGGCATTTTTCAGTCCAAAGGGTAAGCGAACGAATTCAAATTTCCCATTGTTGACTGAAAATGCTGTTTTCTCTATGTCCGTATGTTTGAGTAAGATTTGGTGGAACCCGCTTTTGAGGTCAATAATGGTAAAGTATTTCTGTTTGCCGAGATTAGAAAGGACTTCGTTTATCTCGGGGATAGGGTACCTATCAGAGATAGTAACCGAGTTTAGCTTACGATAGTCTATAACCATACGATATTTTTTTTCCCCGGATGCGTCCATTTTCTTTGGAACGATCCAAACGGGAGAGTTGTATGGCGATTTCGATGGTCTAATTATCCCTTCATTAAGTAGTTCTTTTAGCTGCTTTTCCACTTCATCTTTCAATGCCATTGGGTATGGGTAGGATTTGGAGTAAATTGGTGTATCTATATTAGTTCGTATTTCGCCTCTTACTGTCGTAGTGTATGTCAGTTTCTTGTTGGGTTCTGCAAAAAGTGTAGGGCAGTTTTCGATAATTTTATTGAGTTTACCTTTTTGATTGTCGGAAAGGTGCGAAAGTCGTAAATTTATATTATTAACGTTTTCTGTAATATGCTGTTTAAGTTTTATTTGGATGTTGGGGAAGATAGTCATATAGTTTTAGTTGGTATGAATAACAGCTTCGAGTTCTCTAAGAGAATCGTTGCCTATTATTCCATCGAAGGAGATCAGGCTGGGAAGAATGAAGAATTTTAATTTTTTCCCATTTTGCTTAAATAAGTTTATAAATGAGTGATGGGTAATTTTTATATTACCTCCTACGGAGTTGGCAAAAAAGGGTTTTTCGTTAGAAATAGGGAATTTTATACGTTTAGGTTGCACGTAATTTTTGTTAGAGCCCGTGTCTATTAAAAATTTGAGCGTTTCTCCGCTTTTCACCTTAAATTCAAAATAGGGAAGTGAAGAACGACTTAATCTAAAAAATAGATATCGTCTAATTCTTCTGTTTCGTCGAAATGGGGGTTACCGTAGTATTCCATATATTCTTCATACGTTTGCATATTTTGATTACTGTCCGCGTTCTCGGGATATGTTTCTCCTTCGCAGTTGTCCGGTTCCGTTTCTTGTTCGTTGTTGTTCTGTTCGGTGTTAAAGATTCTTTGGGATTTATTTGGGGGGTGAACCTGATTGGAGTTACCTTGATGATGTCGTTTCTGTATCTGCGGAATTCGTGGTCGATTAGCATAGTTCACCTGTCTTGAATGAATGCTCTGATCTATATCCATAGGCTTAGGTGGTAGTTGAGGTCTGTGATATTGTGGTCTCATTGGATTGACATTTTGTGGCCAAGAATTTTGTTGAATAGCGTTTTGATAATATGGTCTAGACGGTTGACCATATTGTGGACAAGGGTTTGGTTGAAGTCGTCTTTCAGGTGTTGGTCTCATTTGCATTTGTGGGTTGTGTAGCAATTCTGGGTAGAAGTTGCCTCGCGGAGCTGGTATTGGTTTTGGGGATAGGACAGGGGGTACTTGAGTTTTGCGCGAAGAGTTTTGGCTGTTATTTGCATACTGCGTTCTGAAATCTACGTTTTGCAGCTTCAGGCACAGATGTAAGGCCTGTGGAAGGTCGACTGGTTCTTTAATGCTTAAAAGACGTGGTAGATCGCCTCGCAATCCCCTTACGAAGGTGTCTAATGCCTTGTCTCTGTAGGATTGAGTCATATTATTAAGCGACTCTGTACTCATCTCCATACAGGATAGTTTGTTTAGGATAAGCGAAAGATGCTGATAAACAACCTGATAAAATTCAGGAATTGAATTAGGTCCTTGCACGAGAGTTGTCATCTGGTACTCAAGTGTACCCAGATCTCTCTTGTCGGCATAATGCAAGGTTAAGCACTTTGAAATTTTGCTCCAATTCAAAGGCGTGTTGTACGATTCGAGGGCAATATCAGCTTGCCCTACGATTTTATTTCTTATTGTACTTAATATTCCATAATACTTTGGAGTCCCTTTAAGATGGTCGTATATCGTAAGGACCCTATCTACACTTTTTTTCCAGGAGCTAAACTCTCCCGGTTGGCCTGAAAACTCGCGAAGACTTTTGGCGATATCAGGTACTTTGTCTAGATCTGAGAGGTCCCTATTACCGTTTATGTCGATAACCTGGTCGATGTCATTGTTAATGTCGGAACTTGGATTGAGTATATTGTTAATAATATGTCGTCCTTCCCTTGCTAATACTTGTGAAACGATTACTGTAATTTGTTCCGTGAGAGCGTTTAAATTTAGAGGTTCGTTCTGGTTAAGAGGAGGAGCTGCGGCAGCAGGTGCCGGATTGTCGTTGACAACAAGTCGAAGTGGTCGGATTAAGTTATTAGGATTCAGTTATCACTATAATGTGTTACTAAGCAGACGTGTGTGACGAAGTGACAGTTTTCGGTTTGGTTTTAAGTAGTTGAAAGTACTATACCAAGGAAAAAAAATCTAAACAATCAGTTTTTAATAACTTGCACCAAACGTGTCCAAATTTGATAATCGAATTTTGTCTTAATTGCAAGGAAAATACGTAAAAACAAAAAAGAATAAAAGTTAAATCTTCTCCATAGAAGTGTTTTGCAGTTTTTACTTCCTATATGAAATGAGGTTAAATTGGAACCTCCTTTTCTTATTTCTTAAGAATGGTTGATTTCAATGAAATACACGATTCCACAGATGTTTTAAATCAAAATGATGCAGTGCGTGTAATGGTCAATGTTATGTGTAGTCAACGTGAAGGCTTGCAAATATGTCATATAAATGCTCAGAGTATACTTCCAAAATTTGATGAATTTAGGCACTTATTTGAAGGGTCGAAAGTTGACGTGATTTGTGTCTCGGAGACGTGGCTACCAAGTAGCATGGGGAATGAATTATGTTCATTAGATGGATTTCATAAGCCTATTCGTTCTGATAGAACTGGAAGACGTGGGGGAGGGGCTGCTATTTTTGTCAGCAGGAGGTTGAACTGTAGACCTTTATGTAAAGCCCCACCTGGAAGTGAGTTAGATTATGCCTTCGTAGAAATAATTTGTAAGGACAATACAATTTTGCTAGGCTCAGTATACAGACCAAATCGAAACATTGATACTTCATCTCTTTTGAGAGCTATAGACGAATTATCTTGTATATCACCGTTTGTTATTGTTGCCGGTGATTTTAACAGCAACGTACTTGAGGACATGTGCCTTGTTAATGATATGAATGCTTTAAATCTCTTCCCAGTAAATACATCGGCACCCACCCACTTTACCGATCACAGTAATACACTTCTTGATGTATTCTTTGTCAGCCATCTGTGTAAAGCTCTACACTTTAATCAAATTTCAGCACCCGGTTTTTCGCGCCACGATCTGATCCATTTGACTTTTCAATGTGAGCCTTCGATTGCAAGTAGGACTATAAGCTTTCGTGACTTCAAAAACATAAACGTGAGTCAGTTGGAAAATGATTTAAGGAGAATTGAATGGTTTCGGGTTTATGAAATGCCTGCTGTTGATGACCAAGTGGTTTTCATTCAGAACAACATAAAAAACTTGTTTGATTTCCATGTTCCATTAATTACAAAAACAATCGCAAGAACAAACATGCCATGGTTCAGTAGCTATATAAGAAAACTGATATGTAAGCGTGACCAGGCGTATAAAACTTGGAAGCGTTTTCGATTAGATGTTTTATTCCATGATTTTAAAAGGTTGAGAAACAAGGTAACGACCGAGATACGTGAAGCAAAGAGGCGTTACTTCGCCCCCCGACTAGACCCCTCTCAAGCAAAACATAAACTCTGGAAAAACATACGTGATATTGGTATTGGCAAACAAAAAAACAATATTCCTGATAATATTGACTGCAATGAATTAAATAGGAAATTCATTACTCTGCCATGTCAAGAGGCCACTGATGATACAACGACCCTACCAACTGATAACAATTTCTTTTCCCCATTAAGTTTCAGTTTTTCATCAGTGGTGTGGCGGGAAGGGACTTTTTGTGACCGTAGCATTAGGTCCAATGCGTAGAGGACAGGTTGAAATTTGTCTTCACTGTGAAGCAGCGATAGGCACGCTTGCGGCGCACGACATCAGCTCGTCGGAGGGGTGGGATCTTGCTGCTTTTTCCCTTGCTCACAAAGTTATCGTGCCAAATATTAAAAGGATTAAGAATACTAGAGGTATTAACATGGCGTCTCATAGGTTATCAACGACGATAGGGCTATTGCTTACACTATGGAATTAAAAATGAAATGTTTAAAGGGATAATTAGAAAGGGGTATATGAACGTTATCAGCGGTGGTGTCGTAGATGTATTGACGCCTGGAGGAACCCTCCTCACAAAAATGGCAACGGCCATTTCTCCATGACTATCCTCTCCTCAATGTTAACTATAAGAATAGTCCCTTAAATTGCAATCACATGCACAGCCTACTCACTAAAACATCTCAACAAATTGAAGGTACCTTAACACATATTTTTCTTTTATTCAGATTACTAATTCAATCAGGAATTCAAAATTATGTAAAAGCAGAATGTGCACATTGCATATATATATAAGTAGATAAGTACGTATTATATAAATATGTTTTTGTTTTTAGAGCAAATTTCGTGGCAAGATGTGATAACAAGAGAATATTTATGGTAGGTATAACATTAGGTATAATTATTAGGTATCGTTTAAGTAAATTAAGGTAAATTATATAGATAGTGTATTTCAATTTCAAATTCAATAAAATAAGAATAATAATAAACCAATGAAAAGATATTTATGCATGAACTGTACTCACTTTTTTATACGTTGAATTCGACGATCCTGATACGTTGAAGTTTGTGCACAAAATTCTCGCTGATTGATCGGTTGGATTAATGGCTATATTATTTATAGGGAAATGCTTTTCGTTGGTTTGGTAGGTTAAGTAGTAATGTACGTATATATAATTTAAGAAATTTCAATATGTTTTTTTTTTTTTTTTTTTGAATAATTTTAATCTAGGGTGTAAGTTACTCTATTATAGTATTTAGATAGGCAAACAAACAGAAAATAATAATTACATACGCAATTATATAGCATTTACTTTGGCGGGATTTGCCAGTGCACAATTACACATATATAGAAACACCTATGTACTTATATGTCTGTATCTAAATCACTTCCCATTGAATTAGT
Source organism: Cheilosia scutellata (assembly GCA_955612985.1). NCBI lineage: Eukaryota > Metazoa > Arthropoda > Insecta > Diptera > Syrphidae > Cheilosia > Cheilosia scutellata. Next base: position 80,317,076 of record OY015312.1, on the reverse strand, counting down.
TTTTGTTTTTTTTTTTTTTTAATTGGTGATGGTGCACTTGATGATCCGGTTTAGACCGGATTTCCACAGGTGTTTGATAGTTTCCTAGGTGGATTTTCGTGGTGTACGTTTCGGCGATCCATGTGCTTGACGCGTGATGGGGCCGTGTACAAACTGGGGATAGTATGCGGTAATTTGTTTGCTCCACGGATCGTGTATTTTGTGGACACAGGGATATTTTTTTGTGGCGGATGCCTTTGATGAGCGCTGGTTGGCGAAGGGTTGTTCTTTTAATGGTACCCTTTTGGGCCAGAAATCAATTTCTGGGGTACTGAGAACGCTCTTCAGCCTCACAAAAGCGATCCGCAAAAACTGTTTGAAATAATGCACGGGTTTTAATTTCGAAACACTTTTAACACATTGCCACAAGCTTACCTTTTAGGTGATATCAAATTATTTTTGTCACCCACGTGCGTGGTGGGGGTATTTCTTAAGAAATGTTCTTTTCCTTTTCTTTTCCCTGAGTTGTATAATGGGCACTTCACTTATCTAACCTTTCTTTGCTTTAGGCTTGGCCTAGATAAAATATCTTTAGTAAAAAAGGGAAGTTAAAAAAAAAGAAATTCCACTCACTGGGACAACAAAAAAATTATATGCGCCGCGTATAATTTGCGGACGATCCAGCCGGGTGAACTACGGAAAAGAAAAAGAGCGCGCACCAGCTTGGCCACTAGCATATATACTATGCGTTAGTCTATGTACTAGCGATTACACATAGATCGCGCGTTGACAAAAAAAAATACTGGTTAGGCTGAATGGTAAGCACAAAGCTCACCGGAATGGTCGAAAAGATGTGTTCGCTCGAAAGATCCAGTTTGTGTATAGGGACGAGGAGTCGGCAGTTAATTTTGAGTACGTGGTAGGTAATCAAGATAACCAAAAAGCAGATATTTTTCTTGGTGGAGTACGCCACAAAATCATGAATTAGCGGAACATCCTATGTTTTGATAGGTCATGAAAATCGATTTATACACCAAGTAAAATATGTTTTCATTAACTCTTCGACATTTATCGACCCATGACCCTGCACACCAAAGTACGTGTAACATTGTTCATGCACGAAGATCCTTCGCGTGGTACACACCGACTTTCTTCCCGTCGAGATTTTCAGCTTCATACAGTGACTTTTCATTCACTTTCGTTATTTTGCATTTTACAAATTTAGGGCAGAGCTTCGCATTAAAAGATTTAGATGCATCGCTCAAAACAAAGTTTCTCCTAAATAGTATCTGACCTGGGTGAAATTTTCTCGTTGAACTTCTCAGATTGTAAGACTTCTCGTACTTTTGGAATGCTAATTTTATATTGGTTTTGATCTTTCTACGTATGATTTCGAGTTTGTTGTTGGCCGGTAGACAGTTAATCTCGCTGTCATCTAGAGCTTTCAAATTCCGAAGCAACTTGTACATGCTCGCGTGTGTACTCATGTGCTGACCAAACAAGCAAAAGTAAGGCGAAGTGCCTGTAGTAGATTGGTGCACTGAAGTACACAAGGCTTGCTGGATTTCGGGCAGATGTTTTTCCCAATCTCTTTGGTCATCTTTGATGTAGCTTCTAATTGCAGACAAAATGCTCTGATTCACCCTTTCAGAAGCATTTGCTTGAGGTGAGTATATAGCGTTCTTGATATGCGTACAGCTGTATTTTTGTAATAGGCACTGAAATTCCTTCGACACAAACTGCTTACCATTGTCGCTATGTATAAATTCCGGTACTCCGAACTGGTGGAATATGTTTTGTTCGAGGTATTCAATGACTGCACTGGCATTGGCTTTACGCATTGCTTTTAACCACACATATTTGGAAAAACCGTCCAATACAACGAAAATGAATGCGTTGCCTTTCTTACTTCTTGGGTATGGACCCATGAAATCGATGTACATCTTTTGAAATGGACGATCAATTTCATGTTGCGATCCCATTGGAGGTCTTAGTGTCGTATTGGAAGGTTTGTTTTCCTTGCATGTAGAACAGTCACGAATAAAGTCACGCACCTGAATGGTCAAGTTAGGCCAATAGTAAAATTGCTTTATTCTTGCTAATGTTTTCCGCATTCCGCCGTGCGCACAGTTTGCTGGATTGTGGAAATTCGCAATAACTGAATGTGTGAGTTCCGAAGGAATCCACAACTTCCATTCAAATTCCGAATCTGATGATTGGTTCTCATTACTACCTAATTTTTTGTACACAAAATTGTTAGCAACTTTCAGATCTGGAAAACTTTGTTGGTTTTTCAAAATCGTCAAAATCAAGTCTTGGTACTCAGGTGATTGAAAAAAGGGCGAAGAGAGATTAATACAAGGGTGAGAAGCCACGTCAGCACCAGAAAGTTCCTCATTAAATGCTCTAGAAAGTGCATCAGGAACCGTATTCTGGGAGCCTTTCTTGTGCTTTATGTTGAAGGTATAAGCTTGAAGTTTAAGCGACCATCGTGCCAATCTGCCGCTTAGATCCTTAAGACCCATAAGCCATTTTAAACTGGCATGATCGGTCACGATGGTAAACTCTGTACCCTCAACATAGGGACGAAACTTCTTCACGGCTTGTACTGCCGCATAGCATTCCTGCTCTGTCACGCTGTAGTTGCGTTGACAGGCATTTAGTTTTTCAGAGAAGAATGCTATGGGCTTCTCATTTTTCTCTTCATCGTATTGATAGAGAACCCCCCCAATACCATAGCTGGATGAGTCACACTGAATAGTGAAAGGTTTCGAGAAATCTGGATTCGAAAGAAGAGGAGCAGATATCAGTGCATTTTTGAGAGTTTCAACAGACATTAAAGCCTCGGGAGTTATAACAAATGGTTTGTTCTTTTTCAGCGTATCTGTCAAATGGGAGGCGATGGAGGCAAAGTTTCGGATAAATCTCCGGTACCATCCACATAAACCAAGGAATCTCCTCACCTGCTTCTGTGAAGTTGGCACTGGAAAGTCCTTGATGGCAGATACTTTATTCGGATCAGGTTTGATATGACCTTCTCCAACAATGTAACCTAAGTACTTAAGTTCCCGGAAACAGAAATGTGACTTCTCCACATTAATTGTCAAATTCGCTTTGGTCAAGCATTCTGCGACTTTTCCCAATGTCTCGAGATGGCTTTCGAAATCCTTGGAGATGACCAGCAAATCATCCAGGTACACAAACACATGTTCCCTTAGTGCGCTGGGGATCACTCTATCCATCAACCGACACATCCTTTGGGCTGCGTTGCACAACCCAAAAGGCATGACGGTAAATTGATATAGCGGTCGTCCTGGCACAGTGAACGCAGTCTTTTCCCTGGACTCTTCCTCTAGAGGAATTTGCCAGAAAGCGTCCTTCAGGTCTACACTACTAATGAAATGTGTTTCCTGAAGTCGGCTCAGCAACCCCTCTATATGAGGAAGAGGATACGCATCCTTCTTCGTGAGTGAGTTCACTTTCCGAGAGTCCAAGCATAGTCGATTCTTACCAGGCTTCCTGATAAGAACAATGGGTGAACTCCATGAACTTATGCTCTCTTCAATCACTCCCAAAGAAAGCATGCGATCTAATTCGCTATAGATCATCTCCTGGATTGCTGGCGAGACAGGATAATGCCGCTGTTTGACCGGCTCAGCATTACCAGTGTCAATGATGTGCATTTCCACTGATGTTTTTCCTAAACCACGTTCGGAAAATGAAGGAAATTTTTGAATGACATCTTGTAATATTCTTTCTTCTAATATGCTTAAAGTTGCTTGTGGCCGCTCGCCATTAGTCTTATCTGTTTCATAAATGTTAGTAGCAGATATTTCGTTTACAATCTCTGGCGCGATTTGGAATTTCTGCCAGAAATCAATGCCAAGGTAAAGAGATTGAGATAAGGTTGGTATCAGATAGAGGTCCAGGTTCTCTCGCTGGCCCTTAAAGGTAACTTCAACGTTAACTCGGCCGACGATATATTGAGGTTTTCCATCCGCCGTTTTAATGAAAGATGAAAACTCAACCATCGGAAGATTAAGATCCTTTATGATTTTAACACAATCTTTACCGAGACAAGAAATACTGGCACCACTATCTAACAATCCATTAATCTCTTTACCCTTAATCTCGATTTTGGCATATGGCCGACAATCAAAGTTCACATTCAATATACTGCTACACAACATCTGCTTAAAAGTTTTTCGTTTTTTATAACGAAGACGTGTTTTGTAAAACGAATTTGTACTGTCCGATAATTTCAATTCATCAATCTTTAAAATTTTTGACCGAAGCTCGTTATAATGCTTCAACCTTTCTTCAAATGATTTCATACGGAATTCATGTCTTTTAGATTTCATTAAGTCTGAGTTGTGACAACTGATCGCTGTTTTGGTGACGTTACCAGCATCATGGTCAACCTCTGTTTCTGTTGAGACATCAACTTTAATTATTCGGGGAGGGTCTGTGTCGAACGAGATTCCCCGGTGTTCATCCCGCTCGTCTGTGGGTTTTCCATCGTCGGGTTGCATTTGACACAACTTACGACAGTGACTCCATCCGATCCACAACGATAGCAAAAAAGTCTATTGACCGGTGAAGGACAATGGATAAATATATGACCTAGTGCCTTGCAATTAAAGCATGTTGGTACTTTGTAGTGCTTGCCATGTGTGTTGGGATGCGGTGTATTAGGGTTTGAAAAAGCTGCAATATCGCCGTTATCGTGTTCAAAAGCATTAGCGTCACTCCAAGCATCGAGCTCGTGGATCGAACGATACTGCATGTTTCGATTTTGCAGAAACCTTGCCTGCAACATTCGTTCAGTTCTTTTGCATTCATCCTTAAAATGATCAAGGGAATGAATCTTCATCGGATAAATAAAATTCAAGAGTTTTGGACTTATGTTCGTCCGAAGTATCTGGATGAGGTCTTGTTCTCTGATAGGTTGTCTCATTTGACTTTTCAACTGCATAACGGCGTTGAAAAAATCTTCGAAGCTCTCTTGGTGTGACTGTTTTCTATCCATAAGTTGCTTTATGATCTCGAAGTCACTTTCGTGGCTTCTGAATTGCTTGACTAAAGCGCGTCGCAAACTTATCCAATCCCCACGAGGATTGCTTCTTAAAAACTGCCAGAACCAGTCCTGTGCAGCTCCAGACAGCAGTAGGTGGAAGTCCATGAGTACTTCATTCCAACTACAATTGTAATTGGATTTGAGCATCTCTACTCTGAAGACGAACTCTTCGACAGACATTCCTTTCGTGCCGTCGAATTTAAGACCCCACCGATCTACACGGAATGATTGCATATCCATTGATCGTGGGTAGCTAAATCTGTTAACTGGTGGTCTGTTACCATCAGAACTAAATCTGGCATCGATATAAGGCTCATCATCAAGATTTTGAAAACTAAGTGCATGTGGGAAATTCCCAGAATTCGGATTCGGAAATGCATTTTGTTGATTATTTGCCTGCATATTAATAACTGGCTGTAATATATTTTTAATATTGTCTTTCAACAAAGTAGGAATCAAAGCGGCTAATGCATCATTAACTAATTCCTTTATGCTGTCATCAAGCTGCCTCATCTTCGGAGCACTGCTCGCAATGAACTGCTGTTGGGGACGATAAGTGCGATGATCAGCTGGCAGAATGTTGCTAGCGGAATTCGTTATATTCACGTATGCACCATTTGCGGCATTGTCAACCTGCTGATTACCCGTTGGAATGTTATCGAATTGCATAATTTTGTTTTGTTCTCCTCTTTCTTCAAATAGAGAAGTGAGAGTTGGACGAGAAGACCACATGGTAGTTGTTGATGATGTTGTTTGTGTTACTGCACTTGTTGTGCTGATAATGGTTGGGACTTGTGGATGGAAAGTGATAGAACTATTGAGCGCATCAGCATCATTATCAATATTGGTATCGCTGCTAAGAGAGATATTGGGGTTTACTGAAGTTTTACTAGGCGAATGCCGTATGGGAGGAAATCTACTTCGCAAAGAGTAAATGGGTGTGTCCTCATCCCGTACATTCTGAGAACTTGATGGAGTGCCCTTTTGTGGTTTGGGAACAGTTCCACTATTTGTTTTGTTTTTATTCATGTTTTGTTGTGATATGTGTTTTAGATCAAGGTATTTGTGCATGCAATTTAGGTGCTAATAAGAGGTTCATGACAGAGGAAAATTATAGATTTAATTAAAATGATATGCCTGTTGTATGTTGAAGGTTTACGTTTTCAAATGTCCGTACTATCAAGCGAATTCTTTGACGACTCGGAAATGTATGAAAACTATTGATTAGAAGGCAACTATCTAAGGAAACTCAAGCGCATTGACTTAACTAAAATCAACTAAATAACTTGGACTCTTGAATGTTATTCCTTACTAAAACAAATCAACTTCAACTAGTAGCAAATATATACTCGTATATATATGTAGATAATGAATAACTTCGTACTACGAAGTAATATTTTCATACATATGAATTTAAAATTAATGCTCAAGCTTCCGCAAGAAAACTTGGTGTGGTTTTATACCATCCGTACTATGATGAAATTTGTACTGAAACTAAGAACATTTAGAATGTAATTATGTTTTTATGATTGGAAGTCAGTTTGATATTCAAACTCGACTTCTTCGGTACCACGTGTTGGGCGCCATTGTGGCGGGAAGGGACTTTTTGTGACCGTAGCATTAGGTCCAATGCGTAGAGGACAGGTTGAAATTTGTCTTCACTGTGAAGCAGCGATAGGCACGCTTGCAGCGCACGACATCAGCTCGTCGGAGGGGTGGGATCTTGCTGCTTTTTCCCTTGCTCACAAAGTTATCGTGCCAAATATTAAAAGGATTAAGAATACTAGAGGTATTAACATGGCGTCTCATAGGTTATCAACGACGATAGGGCTATTGCTTACACTATGGAATTAAAAATGAAATGTTTAAAGGGATAATTAGAAAGGGGTATATGAACGTTATCAGCGGTGGTGTCGTAGATGTATTGACGCCTGGAGGAACCCTCCTCACAAAAATGGCAACGGCCATTTCTCCATGACTATCCTCTCCTCAATGTTAACTATAAGAATAGTCCCTTAAATTGCAATCACATGCACAGCCTACTCACTAAAACATCTCAACAAATTGAAGGTACCTTAACACATATTTTTCTTTTATTCAGATTACTAATTCAATCAGGAATTCAAAATTATGTAAAAGCAGAATGTGCACATTGCATATATATAAGTAGATAAGTACGTATTATATAAATATGTTTTTGTTTTTAGAGCAAATTTCGTGGCAAGATGTGATAACAAGAGAATATTTATGGTAGGTATAACATTAGGTATAATTATTAGGTATCGTTTAAGTAAATTAAGGTAAATTATATAGATAGTGTATTTCAATTTCAAATTCAATAAAATAAGAATAATAATAAACCAATGAAAAGATATTTATGCATTAACTGTACTCACTTTTTTATACGTTGAATTCGACGATCCTGATGCGTTGAAGTTTGTGCACAAAATTCTCGCTGATTGATCGGTTGGATTAATGGCTATATTATTTATAGGGAAATGCTTTTCGTTGGTTTGGTAGGTTAAGTAGTAATGTACGTATATATAATTTAAGAAATTTCAATATGTTTTTTTTTTTTTTTTTGAATAATTTTAGTCTAGGGTGTAAGTTACTCTATTATAGTTTTTTAGATAGGCAAACAAACAGAAAATAATAATTACATACGCAATTATATAGCATTTACTTTGGCGGGATTTGCCAGTGCACAATTAAACATATATAGAAACACCTATGTACTTATATGTCTGTATCTAAATCACTTCCCATTGAATTAGTTTTTGTTTTTTTTTTTTTAATTGGTGATGGTGCACTTGATGATCCGGTTTAGACCGGATTTCCACAGGTGTTTGATAGTTTCCTAGGTGGATTTTCGTGGTGTACGTTTCGGCGATCCATGTGCTTGACGCGTGATGGGGGCGTGTACAAACTGGGGATAGTATGCGGTAATTTGTTTGCTCCACGGATCGTGTATTTTGTGGACACAGGGATATTTTTTTGTGGCGGGTGCCTTTGATGAGCGCTGGTTGGCGAGGGGTTGTTCTTTTAATGGTACCCTTTTGGGCCAGAAATCAATTTCTGGGGTACTGAGAACACTCTTCAGCCTCACAAAAGCGATCCGCAAAAACTGTTTGAAATAATGCACGGGTTTTAATTTCGAAACACTTTTAACACATTGCCACAAGCTTACCTTTTAGGTGATATCAAATTATTTTTGTCACCCACGTGCGTGGTGGGGGTATTTCTTAAGAAATGTTCTTTTCCTTTTCTTTTCCCTGAGTTGTATAATGGGCACTTCACTTATCTAACCTTTCTTTGCTTTAGGCTTGGCCTAGATAAAATATCTTTAGTAAAAAAGGGAAGTTAAAAAAAAAGAAATTCCACTCACTGGGACAACAAAAAAATTATATGCGCCGCGTATAATTTGCGGACGATCCAGCCGGGTGAACTACGGAAAAGAAAAAGAGCGCGCACCAGCTTGGCCACTAGCATATATACTATGCGTTAGTCTATGTACTAGCGATTACACATAGATCGCGCGTTGACAAAAAAAAATACTGGTTAGGCTGAATGGTAAGCACAAAGCTCACCGGAATGGTCGAAAAGATGTGTTCGCTCGAAAGATCCAGTTTGTGTATAGGGACGAGGAGTCGGCAGTTAATTTTGAGTACGTGGTAGGTAATCAAGATAACCAAAAAGCAGATATTTTTCTTGGTGGAGTACGCCACAGTGGATGAGACCGAAGTGTTAGAGAGCTGCATATGTATAAAATCCAATTCAGTTGGCCTTGATGAAATTCATCCGGTTTTCATTAAGGCTATACTTCCCTATATCTTAAAATACATAACACATCTTTTTAATACAATATTTATGTCAAGCGTCTTTCCTTCAGTTTGGAAACAAGCAAAAATTATCCCAATTCCAAAAAATCAAAATGAGTTTAGGCCAATTGCCATTCTACCATTGCTGTCCAAGGTCCTGGAAAGGCTAATGAATAAACAAATACGAACCTTTCTGTGCAACACAAATTTGTTATGTGATAATCAGTCAGGTTTTCGGCCAAAACATAGCTGTACCACAACTCTTATTAATGTGGTTGAAAACATAAGACAAGATGTTGACTGTAACAACGTAAGTCTTCTCATCCTTCTGGATTTTTCTAAGGCTTTTGACACAGTTAATCATAATGTTCTCTGTAGTAAGCTAATGAACCAGTTTAGTTTCTCCTATTCTTCGACAAGGTTAGTCCAGTCCTACCTAAATTGTAGATATCAGGCAGTAGTGTAAATAGTAAAACGAAAGTCAGTTTTACCACGAATGTGAATGAGTTGAAGTGGAAAAAACTCACGCGCTCAAGAAATATTGAATATTTAGATATTAAATTTTATTTTCAATTAATTCTACTTCTTTCAGGGACACCCAAAATGATCTCAATAGCTTCAAAAATTAATTGAAAGCATTATAAGGTATATTTCAAGGTTAGACATATACATATGTACTTTACTTATAAAAAATAAAGAGTTTGCGAATCTCAATTGTGAAATTATTTTATTAATAATGGATGCCCAGTACTTACGATCGAAAATGGCGACTAGTTTGAGTATTAATGCATGTGCATTTCACTTGGTAGGGGCAAAGGGTGTATGTATTCCCCAAATTGATGAAGTTGTTTTTTACGTTTAATACTTGCGCACTTAGTCAATATTTATTTCAATCATTCAATTAATATTTAATAGGTCTGAAAATTGGGGAATAGGGCAATGGATAAAAAAGTTTCATTGAAATAAGAGTAGATAGGCATGAAATTAACTTTAAAAATTTATAACGCTTTAAGTATATATTGTCATTTTTAAGAATAAAAAAACTGATATACATATTTTAACATTATAAAGAGAACTCCCTAGCCATGTATAGGTAGAATTACTACTAGTGCCATGTGATAGATTTCTCAAGATATTGGGGCGTGAATCTCCTACGATGGTGCAAACTACAATATACAAATATATACAAACTATTATTACTATTTTTACACTTAAATTACATTTTTTCACACCTCATTTATTTTTCTTGTAATTGTAAAATAAATTTAAAATAATTGTTCCCAAGATTTTACAAATAGGTTGTTAAAACTATGATTTATATTTTATGGGGAACAATATGGGAAGATAGTGTATATCATAGTAATCATAGTATAGTATCAATAAAAGAATTACCGGTACCAAAATATAAGATAATTTCGAAACGATGTAGGTACTATGATATTTAATTTTTTTTTTCTGTGCCCCCTTTGTACTCTACGCCTATGAGCAACACCATGTCAATTAAAGATACACTATCCGTTCGTCTTCGTGTACACACAAATTACATAAAACGTGCATAAAAATCCACTTCAGTTCGTACTTAGTGTTGATACAATACCTGGTACAATACAGTAATTGTGGAAATAACATTCAACTATTTTGTGTAGATATTAATGCGTCAAATTGTGTAGTAGTTATTTAGGCAATGTGTTTGGAGATTGTGTGCAAATAAAAACCAAAAGCGACTAATGCACTTTATGGTCACATTCAACGGTCACAATTCAGACTGGGCTTAGTCTATTAGTGTAGTTGTGTAGTAGTAACATTAAATGGTAACTCTGCGGTTTTTGGGACTTTAGTTTTGACACTATTCAGTATTTTTATAGACACAAAATTTACTGAAATGTTACGTTAAAGAACATTTGTCTCTTTAAGGCACGTAACAGTTACAAATATGTCAAATTGTTTCCATATTGATTGCAAGGCATTTATCTACTCAAAACCAAGTCAAATATACCAAACGGTGACTATAATTTAAAATAAATTTGAATCAAAGTCACAAATTTCTACTTGGGCATGTTAAGCATGCCTACATTAACTCAACTATCAATTTTGGTTGCAATCGTTAGAGCAATTTTCGAACAAATCTAAATTGTTTAATATTTCGTAAAATGTTTATATAAGAAGTACCGTTAATATTAGAACCAGCTCCACAGGAAGATGGGAAAAAATACGAAAATTCCATCGGACTAGCTAATTTTGTGCTTCTGCAACTTTTTCATTTCATTACACAGTACAAAAATGCGTAAAAATAAATCGTGCAATCCAGAACTTCAGAGCTATCAAAATGGAAACGAATCAATGGCGTTGATGGCGAAAAGATTTGGTTGTTTTACGAAGCTTGTTTGTGGGAAATACAAGTTTCTAAGAAGACCGGAAGTTTTGAGAACCGCAAAAGAAGGAGATTGGATGCAAAACTGCTCCAAAGAAAGATTTGCCGGACAAGTAGGCCGATCCATTTTAGATGTCCATAAAAATTAGAGAGATTGTTGCACCTAAACTTCATCAAGAACTCACGGCCAGGGCTGTTAGGAGCTGTGTCGTGGAGCAAAATCCTCATGGATGCATATTCCACAAAAAAAAAAAACACATTATGTCAACAGAAACCTAAGGAAAAGACGGAATTTCGACAGACTCCATTTAGAAAAACCATTGGAAAAAAGTTCTTTGGAGTGCCAAATCCATTTTTAATTTATTTGGATCCGATGAAAAAGTGTATGTAAGGCGTCCCCAAAACCAAGAATTGCAAAGAATCGGTGGTCCATTGGTTGTATAAGAGTCGACCCTTGACACACGCTTATAAAAGAATATTAGAGAAAAACCTTGTTTTCATACACGCCAGTAACATACCTAATGATTTCTAACACCACAACGATACTTAGCATACTCCGCGGAGATTGAAGCAATTGTTTACAGATAACAAAATTAATGTTTTGGATTGACTCGCGCAAAGTCCCGACATGAACCCAATGCAAACTTGTAGACCGACATCAAGAAATGCTAAAGAGCTGTTCGAATGGGCGCAGTGGCTCAGTGGTGAGTGTGCTGGACTACCGTTCGGACTGTATTGTTGGTCCCTCACAACTCACAAAACAAATGGTTGTGAGAAGCTAGTACTAGGGTGCCTATAATATATACGGACCTGTTGCGCCAAATATTTATTTATTTATTTATATGATGCCGTATATGTGTACTGCGGTATTATTGCTTAATTTGGGTCAAATCATACATAAATGCCTATTTTGTTTAGTTTTTATTTAAATACATCAATTTACTAAAGAATGTTTAACTTTCACAAGTCTTCTATCGACCCAGGGTTACACAGTCATTCCATATTACCTACAACATAACTACAAAATCCCCGACCGTACAAAAAAGGTTTCATCATAGAAATCCCCATTCGCTTAGGTCAAGAAATAGGCACACAAAACCAAATCCATTTGTGTGCCTCTTCCCAACAATAAAATCCCATGCACATGCACATCTATTACACAACTGAACACCTCCAAACGGCACACACCCCTCCGCCCAACAATCATGAGACAATATAAAGCAAATAAAAATGTAGAAAACAACAACAGGAAACAACTTCCATGCACCCCAAAATACTCATTCGTCTATCTAGAAAAATGCAACAAAACGTATCCAGCCGAAACGAAACCTCTTCCTCTTCTGTACGTCTCCTACGAGGACGAAAACTAATAATATACCCCATCTCATACTCCAGCACACACCCATTCCTGCATCCTGCATACGATCATAATACAACTGGCAACGGCAAGGCAAAAGCAAATCCACGATCCCATCACCATACTTTTTGAATGAAGTATGGTTGGTTTTGTTTTCCACCATGTATTTGTTAGACAATCGTGTTTGACGATCGCAAAGAAGGTGCAAGCATCGGTTTGTATGGCGGTGAGACATCTTTATAACTTATTTAGTCTATGATTGGACCATATTCGAAAATTGAACTATGCTCAGTGCTAAAAACACAAAAGTTTACATTAATAATTCATTAAAATTTTGCAACAGCAAAATGCTTTGTATTCGTGGTTAGGTATTTTTGTATTAAGATTAGAAAGGTTGTCGACAGATTTTTTGCTATGAAGCAATTGATTCAATCAAATGCAAAAGATATAGTTGACGTTATTACAAAAGAATTTGAGAATAATTCAATTCCTATTCAAAATTTAATCGGTTTCGCTTCGGATAACGCCTCTGTAATGGGGGGGTGCAATCAATGGAGTTGAAACTCAACTTCGATCTCTGAATAAGGATTTGTTTTCTGTTGGCTGCACATGCCACTTAATCCATTTGTGTGCAACTGGATCATTGAAAAATATTCCCAACATAGAGTCTTCTATTAAAAACATTAATAATTATTTCAGTCATAGCTGACAAAGACAAGGGGTTTTTCAAGTATTTCAAAAGTATTTTAATATCCAGGAACATAAAATTTTAAATCATTGTTCCACTCGGTGGCTTTCGTTGGCACATTCAATAGATCGGATTCTAGGGCAATATCAGGCTCTAATTCATTATTTCACTCTTGCTTCTTTCGAACACAAATCACCCAATGCCGATACAATTTTAGAATTTCCAACTAACACTGAAAATCATTTATATCTTTTCTTTCTTTCTTTTATTTTGGAAAAACTCAATAACCTAAATAAACTTTTTCAAAGTGAAGGTACTAAGGTACATTTGATTCATCTATATATATAAAAGAAAGTGTCCGAAATCCGATGTAATCCCATAACTCGAGATTGGCCGAACCGATTTTGATGATTTATACTTTGTTGAAAAGGTATTTTCTCAGTACGGGTTATAGAAAAAAGAAAAATTGGACAAAGGGGCGTGGCACCTCCCATACAAAAAAAATCTTATATCTCGAAAACAACTGAATCGATTGAGTTTAAATTTACATACGATCTTAGGTATCGGCCCAGGAGTATTCCTGTGAAGACTGGTCAAAATTGGACAAAGGGGCGTGGCACCTCCCATACAAAAAAAACATTCAAAATCTTATATCTCAAAAGCCACTGAATCGATTGAGTTCAAATTTACATACAATCTTAGGTATCGGCCCAGGAGTATTCCTGTGAAGATTGGTCAAAATTGGACAAAGGGGCGTGGCACCTCCCAAACAAAAAAAACATTCAAAATCTTATATCTCAAAAGCCACTGAATCGATTGAGCTCAAATTTACAGATAATCTTAGCTATTGTTTCAGAAGTGCACCTGTGAATATTGGTCAAAATTGGACAAAGGGGAGTGGCACACCCCATACAAAAAAAACATTCAAAATATCTTATATGTATCTACAAAACCGCCGAACCGATTGAGCTCCAATTTACAGACAATCTTGGGTATTGGCCCAGGAGTGCTTATCTGAAGATTGGTCAACATTAGACAAAGGGGTGTGGCACCTCCCATACAAAAAAGATCTTCTATGGGGTGAAAATCGATTACGTGGTAACTCGATAACCGCTGGAGCGATTCTCATGATTCTTTTTTTGTTTTGTTCGTATTGCTGTATTTCAGGTTTACGCAGAAATAAAATTCCAGAAAATCGATTTATTCTCATTTTTTGCATTTTACGATAGAACATTATTATCTAAGACCTAAGCAATACAACTTATGTGCACGGGCAAAGCCGGGCGGGTAGGTACAGTTATATTACATTATCTATATAAAAACGTTGGTGCGTATGTAAGTCCGATAATGGCCGCTGAACCACTGAAGCTATCCGCCTTCATTTCTATTAAAAGAAATAATTGAACAAAATTATCAAAATAAATCTTGAAATATTTAAAATAACTATTTTAGGCAGAACAACGTTTGCCGGGTCAGCTAGTAAAGTATTAAAAGAATTTCTGCAAGAAATATACAAGTATTTTTGTAAACCAGATATCATTTCAATTGACTTAGACTTTAAAAGTGAAATTCATCATTTGCCATATTCATCGATGTATTTCGGGTATAGATTCGAAGAATTTTGCGCTAATGAAAATATTGAGAACAATATCTTACAAAAAGTCAAAACCCAGTTATGTTTTAATGATAACAGAACTTTTTATTTACATTTGCTAGATCCATTTTAAATTGCCAAAGGGACAATTCCCTCCATTATTCCCCTACTTAAAAATTGTCCATTTTATTCCGAAATGTTATAATGAAGATATTGTGTAATTTTGGGTAAATTTGAAAAGCGTAAAGAATTTCGAAGGAAAGCCAGCATTTACAAACTTATGTAATTACATGCTAACGTTATGTAGTTTGCCTCATAGTAGTGCAACTGCAGAACGATGCTTTTCAAACTTAAATATAATTAAAGACTACTTACGAAATAATTTCGATATTTCTACTGTGGGTGCAATAATCGAAGGAATTATTAAGGCATGTAGAAGGAGTTTTTGACCCACCCTCATCATTAATAACCTACGCTAATACTATTTTTTACCATAATGCAACACATTATAGAAATAATATGTATATATTAGTTCATAAGATATTGTATTCTATACTATTCTATTAATTATTTATTTTTCTTAATAATCTTCTTGAATTAAAAGTTTAAATTATCGTTGAATAATTGTTTTTTCTTTTTCTAAACAAGTTCCACAAATGTTTTTCCGCGTTTTCAAGTAAATTATATTAACCGTGTTTTATTGGACATCTATATCTCAGCAAAGTAAAGTAAAGTAGAATCTTCAATACGCAATTACAACAACTACACTCTACTTGACATTTCCGTAGTTGTTGTTATTGCGTGTTGAAGATTCTAGTTTACTTTACTTTGGTAAGATAGATTTCTAGTAATACAGAGGAGGTCATACAATTCCTCCTTGATGGTATCTTCAGCCTCGTCGGTAGGGGCGTGTGCACATATTAGGCATATGTTTTGGAAAGTAACTTTGATGCGGATCACAGCCAGACGATCATTTATCGGCTTGAAGTCAAAAACATTTGTCCTAAGCCGAATTCCCACGACAAACCCGCATCCTACTACATGTAGTCTTTTGTTGCAGCTGTAATAAATGTCGCAATTTTTTCTCTTCATCATACCTGATCCTATCCATCGTATCTCCTGGATCGCGGTAATGTCTGCTATGTACCGCATGAGGACAGACTCAAGTTTTTGAGTGGGACCCGGGCTGTTCTTACATTCCAGGTTCATACTCTAATG
This sequence comes from Cheilosia scutellata, assembly GCA_955612985.1. Classification (NCBI taxonomy): domain Eukaryota; kingdom Metazoa; phylum Arthropoda; class Insecta; order Diptera; family Syrphidae; genus Cheilosia; species Cheilosia scutellata. The sequence continues at coordinate 80,300,974 of OY015312.1, read as the reverse complement.
TCGTAGTTCATTGACGTTCCGGGTCTGTTTGCGATTTGAGGATTTCCGTTATCCGAGGCTGGTTGCAACTCTCTCACAACTATATGTATTTTCCATGATCGGGAAGTTACCCCGACGGCACAACCCCCAACCTAGAGGGCCAGGCCCTTGTTTTGACCCTAGGAAAGCGGACCGGAGATTCCGGTGTCAGTAACCCAATTTTTGGATATGAGTGTTGCCGTTGACCCATTTAGGGTTTGTCCGCCACCAACTCTTTTCCAACACCCTGGCTTAGTATTGGAAATCCCAATAGACCTGGTATCCAAATATGTCGAAGCAGCTCATATTATTAAAAAACAATGGCAACACTTATAATAAAATATTATATCATTTTTGAAAGCCCGGAATCTCTTCTTTCATATTATTTTTAAATCAAGTTATTTCTGTTAATAGTTTTTGAAAAAAATAATTTCAAACTTGAAATTTAAGGACAATAATTGGGGTAAGTACAATAATTTTGGCGATGAAAACTAATGATGGATTTATATAGAGGGGTTAAATGCAAGCATATTTTGCTATGGGTCTATCTCGCTCCGTTTAGGAGGGAAGGGTAATTAAAAAAAATTTAACTTCAAATGAAAATAAAATATTAAAAATCAAAACTAAAAACAATGTACTATAACATTTTTCATAGCTATTAATCTGTTCTAAATTGTCTATAGTGCAAATCAGAGACTGTAACTGGAGAATGTTGTTGACATTGGGTAAACTAATATAATTTAAAGAAAGTGTGCATATACTCAGCCTTGCACGTTGCACCCGTCCCAAAATTCAACAGTGACCCCAAGCAGGGGGTTTACCCATTTCAAGTTGCAAGGGTAACAATTTTTACTCTAAGCGTTGCGACAAATAAAAGTAATTTTCCATTTTCTCAAAAATTAGAAGACATAAATCAATCTGGTTTTCAGTGTTCGATTAAGAATTGATTTAGGCAGTAAAAACTACAAACAAATTAAGTATCTATATTCCCAATATTGAAAAAATCAGCATACAACTTTTTTTCCTTAAATTTCAAGTTTGAAATTTTTTTTTTCAAAAACTGTTAATAAAAATAACTTGGTTTAAAAATAATATGAAAGAACAGACTCTTGGCTTTCAAAAATCCTAAAGTCCTTTATTGTAGATCTTGCCATTGTTTTATAATATTTTATTTTCATTTTATGTTTAATTTTTTTTAAATTACCCCTCCCGCCTAAACGAAGCGAGATAGACCCCCCTCCCATATAGTAAAACATGCTTAGATTTAAACCCTCTACCGTTATCAGTTTTTGGCGCTTAAGTTATCGTACTCGTGCCAGAATATTTGACGCACCGATTTTTTCCTCAGCACAGCAGAAAGAGCTACTAATTGAAAACTACTCTTCTTCTCATCAACAGATCCTTCTCGAAAAACAGGCAAGAGGCTTGTAGGTGACGTTTGCTTTGAAGAAGCCAAACAATTTGCATCCTTTATAACTCCAGTACCTGGCGGAGTTGGGCCCATGACTGTTGCCATGCTTATGAAAAATACAATCATATCTGCAAAAAGAATAGCGAAGAAATTGTTGCAAACTGAGTGGGATATCAAGCCACTCAGCGTAATTACAGTTGAACCAGTACCATCGTAAGTAGTAATTTGTTGTCGGATTTGCTTTTAATAAACTATCTAAATGTACATTTTCTAGTGATATAGAGATCGCACGATCTCAGCAGCCTAAGCATATATCAGCGCTTGCGGAAGAAATTGGGTTAGTTCCCAATGAAATTTCGCTGTATGGTACCACGAAAGGGAAAATAGCATTGAGCACAATCAACCGATTAAAAGAGAGAGTCGACGGAAAATACATTGTTGTGGCCGGGTATGTTTTTAACGTACATTGTATAGTACCGATAGTATAGGTATAATATAAAAATCTACGTTAGCCCGCATACCTATAAGCAATATAAACTGATTATTCACTACACTAAACTGGATGGTGTAGTGCAGGTACATATTTTAAACTATTTTGCTATTTGTAATGACCGGTGATCGGCAGCAACTGGATGTGCTCAGCACCACATCTCAGAATCGACTGACTGCAGAAATTCGGATCAAGCTCTTTTATAGAGAAACAAGAGATGTTACTCTTTGCACGTAATTGACTTGTGTGATCATGTTCTAAGCATAGGTCACTACATCCTTTCCATTTTTTCTTAACTCCCGAAGGAACAATTAATATCATAACTGAGCAATCTAAATCTTTTTAATCTTTCTTTAACAGCAGTCTTGCGATTAACTAAAATCCTTTCAAATGCAACATGTTTTCTCAGAATTTTCTAGACATTTTTAGTAGATGATTTTTAGTTTCTAATCGATCCGGATCGGGATAGACCTATTATGGTGCCTGTTTAACCTAACTCTCACGTCGTTCCTGTTGTCTTGAATTTCAATTAATTTAGACAACATTGTTTATAATCTAATGATTCAAATTCAATGTCTGAAACGTACTTTTAGGATAAAGAATAATCACAGATATATAATACCTAATTATTTTATTTGGGGAGAGTACGATAACTTAGGCGCCAAAAATTGATAACGGTTTTTTTGTAGAGGGGTTAAATGTAAGCATTTTTTACTACGCGAGGGGGGTCTATCTCGCTTCGTTTAGGCGGGAGGGGAAATTTAAAAAAAGTAATACTTAAAATGAAAAAAAAAAATTAAAAAAACAATGGCAACACTTATAATAAATGACTATTACCCAATTTCACAGTGGCAGCTTAATCCTGGGCTTAGCTAAGTGTAGGATTGAACATAAACTTCGCTTAGGGTAACTTCGGGCATTATGGCGCACTTTTTTTCATTCCCAAATAACTTTAAAACGAATAATTTTTTTTATCAAAAAACAAAACGATTTATTAAATATAGGAAACATAGAACCAAAACAAATTAAATAAAACTACAAATTCAAGGATATAAGAATTAAAAAAATTAAGTTAAAAATGTTTTATAAAAAACCATAATGCCCTATGCATGTGGCAATATGGCGTACCCTAGTGGGCAATATGGCGTGATGACTTACTTGCGGTTGGATTTGCCACAACTATCACAAGTGTTTTTAAAATGAGTGCAGGAGTCGTGGGACCAAAAACTACATATAATGACATCTACTCATCTGTTTTTGTTGTTATATTGTAGTCTTCCCCAGAACCTACACAAATATTTTCTTCTTCGGCTAACTGTATTTCAATGTTATCATCTTCAGAAGTCGAAGAGTTAAGGCATTTCTATGGGAATAAGACATAAAATATTGGTATTTGACTGTAAAATATTGCTGTACTTAAATGATTTTCAATTGGGGCAATATGGCGGACACTATACATGTAAACTTCATAAGGGCATTATGGCGCATTCTTGCCATAATGCCCCTGCAGCAAGTGCGCCATATAACAAAAAATACGAGTTTGTACAACACATAAAAAAAAACGACAGGTGTTCATTTCCCGTTATTTATTAATGCCACCAAGGTTCGCCATAATGCCCCCTGCGCCATAATGCCCGAAGTTACCCTAAGTATTTTTCGTTTTCACAGTCCATATTTAAACTTGGTTTAGTTAAACCACTAATTAAGTGTCATTGTGAACCATTTATCATGAATACACAAACCTGATGACTGTATGCGAAAGTGTGTGGCATCTAAAACTACGAGTGTGCGTGGAAGCGAAGCATGTCGCTGTTGTTGCCGTTCAATGCTAGAGAGTATTTCCACCAACAACGAAGAGATAATTTGACATTTATCTTGAACAGCATTGCCAAACATAATTATATTGTTGCTTATTTGGCTTTTCTTAGAGAACTTTGAGATAAATGTTATTTTATTTGACTTGGCAATTATGTATTCTCTGGATTCATACTTAAGCCACGGAAGTCGGTGGCTTAACGTAAGGTACTATTTAAGCTAAGTTTATCGTTAAACCTGCACTGTGAAAACCAAATTTGTGTTAATACCGAGTTTATACTTGGATTAACACTTAAGCTTGCAGTGTGAAATCGAGTACATATATATCACTTTTGAAAGCCCGGAATCTGTTCATTCATATTATTTTTAAATCAAGTTATTTCTGGTAATAGTTTTTGAAAAAATAAATTTCAAACTTGAAATTTAAGGACAAAAATTGGGGTGACTGTTACTGAAGAATGTTGTTGACATTGTAAACTAATATAATTTAAAGAAAGTTTGCATATACTCAGCCTTGCACCCGTCCCAAAATTCAACAGTGACCCCAAGCATGCTGCCCCCCCCATACCTACCCATTTAAAGCTGCAAGGGTAACAATTTGTACTATAAGCGTTGCAACATATAAAAGTAATTTTCCATTTTCTCAAAAATTAAAAGACATAAATCAATCTGGTTTTCAGTGTTCGATTAAGAATTGATTTAGGCAGTAAAAACTACAAACAAATTAAGTATCTATATTCTCAATATTAAAAAAATCAACATAGCTACAACATTTTTTTTTAATTTTTTTCCTTAAATTTCAACTTTAAAAGCATTTTTTCAAAAAATGATAATAAAAATAACTTGATTTAAAAAAGTATGAAACAACAGACTCTTGGCTTTCAAAAATCCTAAAGTCTTTTATTGTAGGTGTTGCCATTGTTTTTTTAATATTTTATTTTCATTTTTTGTTAAATTTTTTTTTAAATTACCCCTTCCGCCTAAACGAGGCCAGATGAACCCCCCCCTCCTATAGTAAAAAATGCTTGTATTTAACTCCTCTACAAAAAACCGTTATCAGTAAGCTTTTTATAGGAATTCATTGGAACCTGTTCTGGAATTTACTAAGAAGCTGAACAGAAAAAGTTGTACGTACGAAAAAATTAATAAATTCGTTTTCTAAAAAATTTAGGCTGAAAACACACCAGATCAAATATGTACATAGGTAACACGTTTTTGATTCGAAAGTCAAAAAAACTTTTTTTATTTGAACACACACCAAGCGAAACAGAATGTAACAAAACAAGACGTTTTGTTTTCTTGTTTCGTTTGGTGTGGAATTTGCGACTTGCTTTTAGTGATGAAGTTGTGCAAATCTTATTTACATTTTAAAAATTCTGTTTCGCAAAAACAAAAGTTTAACTATCGTCAACGAAACATGTTTTTCTGTTTTGCTTTGGTTTTTATGTTTTGTTTTCTTTGGCGTGTGTTACAATTATCGTCAACGACGCTGGTTCAAAACAGTTTTGTTGCATTCGGTGTACTTTCGACAACCACCACCGAAACACTTAAAAACAAAAACATGTGTTTTGTTTCGTTTGCTTTGGTGTGTGTTGGCTCATAAGAAAAAATTTGCTCTTGTTTCACGAAACAAAAAAACACGTTTTGCTTTTTCCGGTGAGTTTTCAACTTTAGACAACAATTGCTTAATTTTTTTTTTAACTAACTTTATAATTCATAAGCAACATTTTAAAACCAAGATTGAGTTCAGTCATTAAGTTTAAGTGATCCAGAAAAGCAACATCATTTTTTTCGGTTGTATTTTACTGATAGCTATATAAGCGACGCCTAAGTACTGCGAATTGGTTGTTTTTAGAATATTCAAACTGCATGCAATAGTGCTAAAAAAGCAATAAAAGTGCAGCTCTGTTTTGTAAAAAAAAATCGAAGTGGCAATATGGTTTTGTAGTTTCAGTGGTCCCTCTATTCGTTGTCAGAAAAACTCGCCGACGTACCACGTTTCATTGTGAATTGCCGGACGAGGTTAAAGCGAGAACGAGGCGAGAATCAAAACTTTTAAGTTTAACGCTGCCCTTATCCGTTTTTCTATAGAACAAATCCTTAGATTTCGTTTCTGCAATCGACCGCACAAAAGAAGTTCTGATTTCTCTTAAGAAAATCAGAGAAAATGCTAAAGATTTTTTCAGAGAGGCTTTTCAATCCGCACCGCATCCCAGCTTGCTGAGAACTTATTTGAAGTTGAATTAAGAGCTCCACGGACTTCATTGAAACAAACAACGCGTTCCAATCCAGAAACATTTTCTACTGAAGCCTGTTTTAGATTGTATATACCGATTCCTTGCATAGATTCGTTAATACAAAATCAAACGGACAGATTCATGGTCAACGAAGACGTTCTACCATCGTTTCAAGCTCTTTTCCCAGGTTTAAACTTCTTCCTTACGGCTTTGGCCACGCTTCCAGTGACCACAGCTAGTGTTCAACTACGAAAAGGATTAAAATAGTGTCCCGAAGCGTTATGGAGAATGCAAGATTAAACTCACTTTATTTATCACTCATATTAATGTGGATCCAGATAAGGTGATTGATGTCATGTCAAAAAAATCAAGACGTCTTCTCTTTTGAAAAAATGTGTGTAAAAAAAATTATTTAAGCATGTATATTCGTTTAAGTAGGGGTCATCGCAACTCGTCCGGTAGCAAGTCGTCCGACCCAAGACAGAAACCAAAAAGCCACCTATGTTTCAATTCACGACATAAACGCTTACCTTCAAATCACTCACCTTTATTGTTCGAGTTGTAGTGGTTCGATGGGGTGTGGCTATTTTTTTTTGGGAAACGCTATTGGTAAATGGGGTACAAAATCGTTCATTTATAAACACGTGCACACATGCATGTATTCATATTATGAAAAAGGGAGTAGGTGCGATATATGGAGAGAGAAAAGTTGTAATAGAGATTTTAATGAAAGAGGGGAAAACCCATGGCTGGGAAACGTCAAAAGTAATGTCGATGAATATGATGTACAAGTGCTGCCACTTATACATAATTGCAAAAATTCGGTAGATTGAAAGGAAAAACAGAGAATTATATTTATATATTCAATTTTGTGTTATATCCATGTATTGGCAGTAAAACTGTTCATATCCAAATTTAAATGTTAAATAACTTCTAAACAGATAAAAAATAAATAAATAGTTGGCGCAACAGGCGTGTATACACCCTAGGCCTAGCTTCTCACAACCATTCGTTTGTGTGAGTTTTTATTTTTGGGACGAATGTAAGGGACCTACAATTTTATGCCGGGTCCAAACGGCTGAATTGAGAAGCTTTTTCAGGACAGTTATACTCTCGGATGTTTGTCAGACGTTCGCGAGAGGTGGTGCAGTAGAAAAAACCTTAAGATGTAATTTGTGTTTTTCCGGGGATCGAACCTGGGATCCCTCGCACAGTAGTCCAGCACAATAACCACTACGCTACTGCGCCTTCTAAACGGATACATAAATATATTTTCCTTTTAATTATGGAATAAAGACATCAAACATTTTAAATAGACAAAAAAAAGTTTTCTAAGTTGTCCCATTTAGCCTTCGTATGTTTTTTTTTTTTTTTTTTTTTCAATTTGCACAAAACGATAATTCATCTACTCATGAAATAAATCAATTGCAAATGTCAGCGTATAATTTGACAGCTGAGGAAAAAATAATACCACATTTGGGTTACCTATACTTAGGTAATCAATTTTTTCTAAAGTCGGATGTAGTCAAATTTCCTTTTAGAAGTTGGTACAACAAAATTAAACTAAACTAGTTTCAAGTTCAGAAACTCGTGGTTAGGGTTTGGTTGATGGCGAGGGCCATTTTTGCCGACATTTGCGGTTTTTCGAAGACAATTATTTTTCCATGACTAATTTTGGATATGTTCGTTCAGGAATCAATTGGAAATTTTTGACTAGTATGTTACCTTGGTACATAAACGACTAAAAAAGTTAACTAGAGCTAGAAGCAAAAAAAATAAGTAGGTACATATTACACAACCCATATTAGGAAATCAAACACGACTTATTTTTGGTTAAAAAAAGTTAATTATAATTAACGCATTAATTATTTTTTTTATTATTTGTAGAAGTATGCATCATACCTAGGTACGTATTTATATGTCTTATGATGCCTCCATATAACTGAGTATAATCTTTATAAATAAGGTTTTTAGGTTTAGAGTTATTATAAAGACTGTATGAAGTTTATAAATAAGGCTGTATATATGTAATAGAATCTTTATCTGTGCAAAGCAATTCAAAAACTTATAATAAACTGTGTTCGTATTATTTTATAATCTGAAATCGATTTTTTTAGAATAGCTATCAATTCTCGAAATTAATACATAATGTATTCTAAATCGTAGGAAGTGCTTTGTAAATAGTAGTGAAAATGGATTTTAATTTTATGCTATGGCCACACTGATTTTTCGAATTAATTTGACACAACAGCTGACAATTTGGTGATTTCACAAATTGTGTTTCGTTTTTTGCTTTTTATAAGCATTTAAAAGCCTCTGAGAGGAATCTCTTTGGTGAATTTAAATACAATTTGGGTGTAAATTTACTTAGAATAGTATATTTGCCATACAAATTATCATTGGCGTTGTTTTCAGGCAAAACAAGTTATGAAATTCAAATTTTTCAGTGACAGAACAGCTGCGTATGCGCTGTCATCTGCTGACATTAGACATGGGCAAAAGCGTCACCTAGGTATTAATCACATGCAACTTTTCAAAATAAGTCCAAGATGAGGACTAGTCCCTGTACCACAACCAAATAAATTTAGGAAAAATTTTACCATTGTCAAACGCATTTTTTTTATCATTCCACTGGAAGGACAATACATAAAACTGCTTGATGCAACCTTATATTGCAGCACTGTTGACAAATCAGATTGTTGGTTTCCAGATTAATTCTATTCACTACACTCACATTGTGTGGGTGTGTATTCGAATGAGTTTATGAGTTTTTGCAGCGATGCCAGATGTTAAATTATACTTTTTGATTTATTTATTGTATATTTGAAATTGAATTTTTCCACATTAAAAAACAACAATTTTACACATTTCAACGACGACTCTTATTAAGAACCTGAAAAAATTAGCCTGTGGGAGAAACATTTTTTTAATATTTATAGGTAGCATTTGCTCCCAGCGTATAATAATAAATTTAGTACTGATTTAAATCCATTTATATTAATTGTTATGTTGCCTTCAGATAATAAAATGCGACATCGGGTATGAAATAAGCACTTCATTGCTGACATATTTAATTTATAGTACATTTACACCGCACCTAAATTCAACATTTCAGCAGACAACATTTCGAAATCCAATTTTGCGTTCCCATTGAAACTTCAACATTTCAAATGACAGCTAGTACCAGAATTGATTCTCACTGGTGTTTTTTATGCTTCGAAATCAGAAGTGGTTTGTACCTAAAGAATTAATTTTATAATTATATTAATCTAAACATGAATATAAGTGATAATTCAGACATATTAAATACAATCTTAAATAAATAATATTAAATACAACAAAATATTCCTCATCGGATTTTTATACAGCGGTTTTTTTTGTTCAGTGAGCTCAAAAGTCATCAAAATGAGGTTTGTTCGATTTGACATACTTGCAAATGCAGCGATGAAATTCAACATTTCGCTGAAATTCAACATTTCGAAATGCTGGAAAATGTATGGCGAAATGCTGAACATTTGGCCTGAAATGCTGCATTTAGTCGAAATGATGAATTTAGGTGCCGTGTAAACGTACTATTAGTTGTGTTTGATAAATACCTACCTAAGAGCTGAGTTATGTTTTAAGGAGCCTTGCTTTAGTTCACTTAGGTATCTAAAATTTTCGAAATTAAAAAGACTTAAGAGTGTTTACAGAAAAATATGTTTAAATAGTTATATTAGATTCGTTCGTATAATTTCAGCTTAGAAAAATGAAAAATTTCAAAGCTCAAAAATCTACAGAGAAATCTATCAATTTCAAGAGAAGTAGGTACCTGACCGGTTTTTTAACAAAAAGTTTAAGAAATGTCATTTTGACATTATCGTATAATAAACGTTAACGGCAGCATCTACAAAATAAATTGTAATTTCATTTTTTATAAACGAAACACCTATTAAACTTACCATTTGGAATGCGCTGATATGTTTTAGGAAAACATTTAATTACAATTTCTTCCTCTGACATCGTTGAAGACGAAAATAAATAGAGTTTTATTTGTCAAACTTTTGAGCTGTCACTTAGTTGTCAATTTTCATTTTTCAGTAAGAGTTGTGTTGGAATTCGGGGAGTAGAAAATTACGAAAAAGTGAAAGGAGAGGAAATGGATTTCTTTCTCTTTTTTTTTTTTTTTTTTTTTTTTTTTTCAATTTACTCAGTACCTACTGATAAGATGCCAAATAAAAAACACGACCGATCCAGATAAATTATTTATTTAAAAAGGGCAGAACAAGCGCAAAATAGAAAGAAAGATAGCAGATGTATCTTATACATAAAAAGAGATGAAAATACATCTGCGAGTATTAAAGTAGTTATGGTGCAAACACAATTTGAGTTCACTGTCTTAACAAGTACGTGGTCGCAATCGCACAGTTTCATTGCATATTTTTAATAATTTTACGTTTGCAAAAAAGTACACGAACAAACCTATTATTCATTCTGTTTTAATCTTTATGAAATTAATGAAAATATTAAAAATTAAGTTTTCCATTTATCTCACAATACAAAACGTGTTTGAAAAACCATTCACACTGACATTTGTAGGACTCGAAACATAATTACCCAATTGATTAACCAATTTGATACAATACAAATTCGTAAATTGTAATATATGTTTCCTAATTTGTTTTGCTGGGATAAAACATGCAAATTGTTTTTGAGCCTGAAAATACAAAATCTACTCGAATGTACACGACATACAAGAATATAGAATTTTCTTATATTTCGTGTGTGTTTAGAAAAAAAATGGTATGAATCGTACATAATTCAATCATTATCGGAGCAAAGTGTAAGTAATTTAAAAACTTCTAATAAACAGTGTTCTTATTATTTTATAATCTGAAATGGATTTATTAGAATAGCTATCAATTCTCGGAATTAATACAAAAGTATTTTAACTCGTAGAAGTGTTTCGTAAATAGTACTGAAAATTCATTCGAGTTTTATGCTATGGCCACACTGATTTTTCTAATTAATTTGACATAACAGCTGACAATTTTGTGATTTCATAAATTGTGTTTCGTTTTTTGCTTTTAATAAGCATTTAAAAGCCTTTGGGAGGAATCTGATGGGCGAATTCAAATATAATTTGGGTTTAAATTCATTTAGAACAACTTATTTGGCATACAAATTATCTGTGGCCTTATTATCATAAAAAATAAGTTATGGAATTCAAATTCTTTAGTGACAGAACAGCTGCGTATGCGCTGTCATCTGCTGACATTAGACATGGGCAAAAGCGTCATCTAGGTATTAATCACATGCAACTTTTCCAAAATTCGTCCAAGATGAGGACTTGTCCCTGTACCACAACCAAAGAAATTTAGCAGGAATGATACCATTGTAGAACGCATTTTTCCATTGTTCCACTAGAAGATACAATACAAAAACTGCTTGATGCAACCTAGTGCTGTTGACAAATCAGATTGTTGGATTCTAGGCAGGGTTACCTTCGACATTTTTGTAAAGTGTCCAAAAAGGTGCCCGCGAGGTAAAAAAGTGTACCATACAAATTTATATTAAAACAAAACGAAATTAAAAAGGATAAATTGCACGGTACATCCATGCAGACCTTCGCTATGTGGGTGAACAAAGAACATTTATGGGACTGAATTCAAATAGGTACAAAGATACAAATTATGTCAAAGGATAGTATGAAATTTATAGAAATATCTGGATATACCTAATTATTTTGAATGATACATACGAAATTCATATTAGCGTATTTTTTTGAGAAGTGAGTATAACAAAACCAAAAGTGAGTATACCTGTTTTGCATGTAAAAGTAAAAGTCAGCTAGCTATAGATTCTCAAAAAAATACGCCTCATATCGACGAAGAATCGAAATCTACAGATGACGAGGAAGAAGAAGAAGATGACGAAGATGATAGTAATTGCTCCAAAATTAAGTCCATGTCCATTATTTACGTTTTTGTTCTGAATAATTGCTTTTCACGAGGCTTTTCGTAATTTTGTTTTGAAAACAAATTCTGAATGACGTAAAACAGCTGTGCAAGGTATATTGGCATTAGTGAGAGTATGTGTAAATCTCGAAAATTATCGAGATCTGCAAAAAGTGATCCTAATCAAAAATAAGTTTGATTTTTTGTGCCAATGGAACATGAAAAGTGATCCGGATCAAAAAAAAGATTGATTTTATGTCCCAATGGAAAACCACATAAGGTGACCCAAAGGTAACCCTCATCCATAGAGCCAGTTTGAAAAAAGTTGCTCCGCCTCTTTTTCTATCTGTGAGTACGTGTGAATAAGCAAAAAAAAATTAATTCTAATTGGCGGGAGGTGAAATAACTGAGCTGTCATAAAGCTGTCATAATCACGACATAATGCCGTGTTTAAATTTGTTCGGGTTAATGTTTTACTGAAAAATGTAACCGTTGTAATTAAATAGAAGTGTTTATTATTCTTAAATGCATAATAAAATAAAAATTAATGAACGCCCTCACTAAAGTCAGTAAAAATCGGAGTAATTACAAAGGAAAATGCGATAAGGGATTGATCTCACTCGCCGAAACAATTTTAGGAGTCACGTAAGACCAAGTTTTGTTTTTATACAATATTGTTTACTAATACGTGTTTGTTGTAGCCGAAGAAGCCTATTTTCATCTTACTTTCATCAAGTATCAGTGATAAGAAATGAACGCAGTGGCTAGCTAAATGAAAGACAGCTTGTTATAAATGTGTGCTTTGTATATAACGCGAATTTCATTTCTTTACCAAAACCCTTGAAGTCAAGTAAGATCTGTCTAGTTTTGTTTTTATACAACAATTGTTTACTAATATATATGTGTTGCAGAAGAAGAAACATATTTGCTATTAAAAAGGATCTGCGGATGCGGACATTCCACCTTCTGCAAACAGTTCCTGTTCTCGACCAATGTCTTGTCAAATTTTCGCCAATGAACATTCTATATGGCATCAGCTTGGATATAAACAATCGTGTTAATCGCTTGTATTTAAGAAACGCTTGCATCCAAATATCGTAGGTTTTCAGCAGTAGAAAATACTGTTGCGAAGTTCTTAAATGTTAGATATATTGCCTTGCAATAGGACTTAACTTTTGCCGCTGTACCACCACAGGTGAGATTGACATGATCTTGTGAATTGTGAGCTCATGCTGATTAATCTTGTTTTGTTTACAGGTTCGCGCTGTTGAGTTCCTTCACAAAGTCGCTTTCCATAGTGGACTCGGCCACTTATAGCTACATACATCACCAAATACAAAATTGTGCCAGCAGGACATTGTTTTAATGTCATCCAACACCCATGCTCGTTGTGACGTCGAAGTTGGCAATGACCAGAACGCGCTCTCAAAAGCAAGGATTCTCCTTACATGTACCGTAGCGGAGAAATTCGCAAAGAGAATATTGGCGATCATGCCTACGTTGCTATTGATGGTAAGACTGCTTTTGCCAACCCCCAGAAGTCTTGCGTACACCATGTTGAAACAGGCTATTGCACTGGAATATGAAATCTTATGACTCTGAGAGTGGTTTCATTGAAAAAGCCAAGCAGCCCTACAGGGATCAGTTCAAAGCGCCGACAATTTTCGTGCTGCCACCGATTCTCTTTCCCGATGTTCAAGCTGTAAGTTGAATTATCCTGCCGATTTGGGAAGTCAAAACTAATATCACTTTGTTTTCATCTTTTCTAAAATAGGCTGACTAACAATTTGTTAATCGAAACATTTTTAACTTATTCGACACTCGCAATACCAAAGTACTCGCAAATTGTTTGTCTAATACAAACGTACAAAATCGTTAGACGTTAACATCTAGACTTCGAACCAGATTTATATCCATTCATATACCGCCAAAGACAAATTCTCAAACATCGCAGTATCGCACTAAATGATTTATTTCCGAAGCACATAATATTGCAGTACAAATTAGTATAAAAAATGTATCTTGTTTTTATACAAATTTAAGTATGAATATGCTTTTATATAAATGTACATGTAAAACGCTGATCTTTAGAACAATAAAAGCTTTGCAAATGTTACATTCAAATGTCTCAGATAATTGTTTGTGATTGTTCGTTTCAGATTTTGTTGAAAGAACAAATCAACTCCCTAAGAATAAGGGAGCTACATTATCATTCCATAAGCGAAATGATTATTCGTCCATTTCGCGATTCGAATGCTATTGATTGGATTCAACGATAGGTTCATTACAACCTATTAATAATTTATATAATAAACCTGTTAATAATACTAGATTATGACCCTAATTAGAGGGTCATAAAATCCTTTCAATATGGATGAACATTACTGACAAAGGATGAACGGATGTTGTAAAAACCCAGCGTGCTACAAGAAGCAGTATGTACCTGCAATCGCATCCGTGCGAATGTCCAGCATTCCACCAGATGTATGCTTAGACTCAGGCGCCTAAAGTAAGCGATTGCAATTTCATTTCACAACACAACACACAAGTTATTTCAATGTTCGTATATTCACACAAAATTACTGGTTACCTGTTACATAAACAAGTAATATTTAACTTCTTGTAATGATTATAAGCGTGAAAGCATAACTTGATTCTTTAACAATAATTAATCTTGATTCGAATTAACAATAATTAGAGAACGTTGATATCAAATTTAGACATTTCCATTTTTGTCTTTCCTATGAAACTTTGCCATGACTTTCGTCATGAATATCCGAATTTTCATCCCCATGTGGTGATAGTCCCCAACATAAATTACTTTGTTCACAGCAGCTCCAGTTAAATTGCCGTTTTGTTGTTGCATACGCCACGACTATAATTGAGATATATCATTAGTTTTGAGCTTTTTATTACCCAATTGAATTGTATTATTATCCTGAAAACATACCATCAGATAAACAAAAGAAATCAATTAGGTACATTGAAAATGACATCTTACCTTGCAATACATGAGGTCGTAATATGTCATCCAAATGTAAGGCCTGTTGGAATCTCAGTTCCGGATTCCTACTGAGTATACAGGAGAGATAATAGAAAGCGATTCGACTGTTAGTTGACGACGCCCCGGTAGCTTAATGCAAATAAGCGTCTCTTCGACCAGAAGAGATAATGTTAATTTGCCGCGGTGTTGGAACAACCACACTAATCATCCATTTTCATCTGTAAATATTTTATATGGACTTTATTCATATTCACTTTATTCATATTCACACAATACAATATTACCTTTTGCAGATAATAGATAGAAATTTGTAAATTTTTTAAAAAATAAACACCTCGAAGCGAACTATTGAATACAATTAAATATTACAGCTGACAGATTTGTCACGATGACAGTATTTTTCCTTGGTGAATATCGGTCAGCTGATAGAGTTGCGATAAAAGAATGGATGCGTTCGAAAAATTCGATTTCAATTTAAGTTTTTTTTTTAATGCATCAAAATTATTTTTTTTCCCGATCCGTGTGAATTTTTAAAAATCGTGATATTTTTTAAGATTTACGCGGACTTTCACTAAATGCCAATGTGTATGACATACGACTGGGGTTTGTGAAATTATTTAATGTCGGTTGTACTTACTACATGTTATTGAATTTAATTTTTCCTGTTGCAATATTGGGAACATTGTTTTCTAAAGGTCTGTTTTTTTTTCACATCTATCTCAGTGAAGTAAAGTAAAGTATGTAGGTAGGATTTTTAACACGCAATTACAACAACTATATAGAGTCTCGAAAGTGTCAAACAGTTCGTAGTTGTTGTAATTGCGTGTTAAAAATCGTACTTTACTTTACTTCACTGAGATAGGTGTGAAAAAAAAACAGACCTATTGTCTCAGCTCAGCTAACTCACGTCAAATTCGAAACTGTCATTTTAATTAAGACTTAAAAAATGGTCCTTCATAAAGAATTTTTGCTCATATACCGCAGCTCTAATTAATGAGTTAAGGCAATAAGCCTAAAAGTATACAAGCAATTCCTATAAAATTGATAAATTCTTAAAATGTTCTCTCCAATGTTGTGTGCATGAGGAACGCCATTATGATTTAAGCAAATTGTTTTACTCAGTTGTCATTTGTTTTGCGGAAATTGTTAATTAAATTTGGAAAACACTGATTTTTGTTGTCACATTTTCCTTGTAGATGAAATAAAACAATATTAACATATTAAGCCTGACAAAACAAGTTTACTCTCTGCTTTTTTAAAATTATTTATTTAAAAAATCAGTAGATACAAAAAAAGATAAAAAAAATAATAAATAAAATAAACAAGAAAAAAGAAAATAAATACATTTTTGTTGAAATATTTATAGAGAAAGGTCTAATGTATATCAGAAGAAGAAATTGTTCACCGAAACAAATTATTTAATAATCCCAAGCGATACATAAGTCGTATAAAATGTTTTTAATACTCGGACGGTAACTTCATTTGCAGAAGCAACCAAATAGTTAAACATTTAAAAAAATAAAAATGTGTCTGGAAAGCCAAAAAAGATTCTATTCAAACCTTCTAAAATTAAAGCTCTAAATAAAGTTTCTCTAGTCAGTAATTATCGGACATAGCTAGCTATTAATTGTGTTAACATGCTCAAGGTTTTTGTCTTATGTAATACCTACCCAAGAACTATTTTCCAAAGTAGGTACTATATTGATATTTAAATTGAAAATAGTAAATACATATACAACTATACATACCTAATTATACCTAATTACATACCTTCTTATTTTTTTCAATATAGGTACCTGTGTTTTTTCCTTTCAATCTAATGACAATACTTATAGGTACATCAAACTCCTCGACATTATATTTGACGTTTCCCAGCTACGAGATTTCTCCCCTTTGGTTTAATTAAAATCTCTATTATCAATTTTACAATCTCCAAATCACATCTGCCTACTCACTTTTCCATAATATGAATACCTCTACATCCCTGTGTCAACATTAACGATTTTGTAAACCATTTACAAATAGTGTTTCCCAAAAATAAATAGCGCATATTGCATATATCTAATTAAGCATATTTATTTTTAAATGTGGCATATTCCGTTATAAAATTGCTGGTAACACTGCCAACCTATATCTATTAAAATCATTCTTGCTATATGATACTACAGTAGTCCCTCGATAATGTGAATTACCGATAATGTGAATTTCTCTAAAATGTAAAACGACAAAACTTTACATTGTCATCTCTATAATGTGAACTTCCGAAATTTTGAACCTCTAAAATGTGAATTTTTTTGTAAGTTTTTATATTTCTCTTGTTTCTCTTGCTCGTTTTGCGTTCGACATTAAGGACTAAAATAACTTTTATTTGTCTTTAAGCTGTAAATACAGCTGCAGGTTATAGAGAGACAACAACTGCCATTTGTGTAGGTATGGATGTTATATGATCAGTTCGAGTTTCTTTTTTCGTTTAGTGTGTAAAATAAGGTCAATTGGTACTTAATGGCATCTTAATTGCATAGATTTTTATCGATTTTACGCGAACTAGATGCTGAACATTCTGGATTTGCATTATTAGCTGAAAAGTATGGTGTGCCAAAGTCAACAATTACAGGAATAAAATTAAATTCGAAGAAGCTGTTGGACCTTGTCAAACAAACCGAAGTTTAAACAAAATTTACCAAAAATTGATAATATCAATAGGTAGGAGGTATCTCTATGCCGATATAATTTTTTTTTGTATTTTTTGAAATGAATAAAATTATTTTATTTTCTTCTAAATTAATAAATACTGAAACTGTGCTTTAAAAACCATTTGTGTTGTTTTTAATGCATCTGAAAATCTTTTCAATCAGTTTAGTAAGTACTGAAAAAAGTTCCAGTAATGTGAATCCCTCTAAAATCCGAAAACGCCTTGTTTGTTCACATTATCGAGGGACTACTGTATTTCCACTACTACCGCTTAACCTTCAACAATAATATGTATAATAATTCCATTTCTTATTTCCTAACATGAAGCATTTCCCACCTCACCCACACATACTACCTGCGATTACCTGTACTTGCGATAGTACCTACCTCCTACACCAACAAAACATTCCAAATTCAATAAGAGCATCCATTTATAATAACTTAACCCAGCCCCCATCGAACAGTTTTTTTGTCATTTTAGTAAACGCAACACTAACCCCCAACAATAAACACGCTCGACTGCGACACGTTCCACTAAGGGTGAGTGATGCGAATATTCGCTGTCGTTGCAAAGTTCAGATGTAGGCGGCGTTACTTGTCTCCGGATGACTTGCCACCGGACGAGTTGCACCCGACCCGTTTAAGTACATACGATTTAAAAACTAACAAAAATCAATGAATTGGAATATACCGTGGTGGACACATAAATAGCACACAAAAACTAAAGTTAAATCTACTCAATTTGAACTTAGCTACTTCATGTAAATTTTGGCATCAATGGAAAGGTCATTTAAATTCCGTTTGAATGATACAAAACTTTCCTTAACCCATTAAGTACCCATTGAAAATTTAGAACTTTTGTAAAAGTCTACTTTTTTGACTTTTTTCCTCGGTAAAAAAAAATGTTTTGATGCAAAAGTGTCTTCAAACAATTCTAATACCTAGTGACTGCAAAAATTTTTTTTTTTAAATCTCTTCGGTAGTATTTTTTAATCATAAAAAATATTTGCGAAGAGATTTTTGAAAACAATAATTCTAATAGTGACTGCAAACAAATTTTCTCAGAAATCTCTTCGCTAGTATTTTTTAATCATAAAAAATAGTTTTTTTAATCATAAAAAATATTAGCGAAGAGATTTTTGAAAAAATTTTAATTTTAATAGTGACTGCAAACAATTTTTTTCTTCGCGAAGAGATTTTTGAAAAAAAAATTTTGCAGTCACTATTAAAATTAAAATTTTTGAAAAAATTTTTGAAAAAATTTTAATTTTAATAGTGACTGCAAACAATTTTAATTTTAATAGTGACTGCAAACAATTTTTTTCTTCGCGAAGAGATTTTTGAAAAAAAATGTTTGCAGTCACTATTAAAATTAAAATTTTTTCAAAAATCTCTCCGCTAAAATTTTTTATGATTAAAAATACTAGCGAAGAGATTTTTGAAAAAAAAAATGTTTGCAGTCACTATTAGAATTGTTTGAAGAAACTTGAAAAACTTAATTTTCAATGGGTACTTAATGAGTTAAGGACATTTTTTTATCATTCAAACGGAATTTAAATGACCTTTCCATTGATGTCAAAATTTACATGAAGTAAGCTCAAATTATGAGTAGAATTATCTTTAGTTTTTGTGTGCTATTTATGTGTGCACCACTGTATATAGATTTTTGAAGAATTCCTCGTAAGATTTGAAAGCATTTATTCTTTTCAAAAAATACAAAACCACCTAGGTGGTTTGTGGTCTGCGATCCCGTGATACTGTCCCCCATTTCCAAGTTAAAACTTTTCGTTGAAAACAAAAGAATCCGAAATTTCGTAGTTAATTCGCGCTCGATCAATTTTTCTTCGTCTAGTTATTTAGCACAACATCTTCACTTATATCACTATCGGTGCTACTTAAGCCTTCGACGTAAACAAATTTTTTGGTTTGGAAAATTACAAATTGTTATTGAATCGACACACGATCTTACTATTGTAAGAAATTTTCAGTAATTGAACAAATTTGTAAAATTTCTTGATTTGGTAAAACACAAACTTGAAACGAAATATGAATTTTAACAAATTTGTACCAACAAAGAAAATTAACTTTTAGTGAAACAGAAATAATGAAATTTCTACAAATATCCCTTTGTAAACAAGAAATACAATTTTGTAACACAAACATTTTGTGAAACAGAAAAAATCGATTTTTCCACAAATATGTTTAAAAAATGCCTGTAAACAACTATTCGTGAGTTGGTGAAATAGGCCACAGGTCAATCTTCGTTAAAACATAAATTATACCTTAAAGTTTTTCTGTGTCACTTCTTCCGAATGTCTAACAAGCATCGCATACGAATAGTTTTATGAGGAAAGCTTTCAATGCATTCTTTCGAACACGATTTAGTGTACCTAGGTCCTTTAAGACTGTGGTACACGGCGTGTAGAAAGTCAGATACGTATGTATGGCGACACCACGGGGCCTATATCACAAAACTACATAGTATAACAGGCGAATTTTAACAATTAACAATGGTTTTTGTACCAATAAACTACAAGTCAGTTTAACAATTTTCAATTATAGGTACATACAATATATTTTTCGAAAACCTCCTCGTTGGACATTTTGTGTCATGTATGCATTAGCTGCGTTTTTTTCGTCCCCATTACGGCTATAGGATAAGCAAAATAAAAAAAAATCCCTTGTTACATATCGTATAACAAAGACTTAACCTGGGGCCTGTACCACAAAAACAACAATTTAACTTTTTAACAAGTAATTTCTTAACATATAAATTTAACAGGCGAAGTTAGTTTCTGTACCACCAAACTATTCGCTATGAAAGTTAACAAGGAAAATTCCCCTTAACACGTAAGGACCATTCACATGAGAGCGACCAACTACTTACGAACGAACGAAAATCAGCTAGTTTTGACAGTCCGTTCACATGAACACAGCAGTTGGTCGCGGCAGTTCGCGAATTTTTGCCATCACTTTCTACCCAACCAATGTCTAGTTTGAGGTTAAGTTCGAACGAATGTTTAATTCGCTAGTTTGTGGAACGCGAATAAATGTTGTGGATTGCGAATAAACTTTGACAATTCGCGCGAAGGGTGTTTTCGTTCGCGGAAAAAAGTTTGGAATTCGAATATTCTTTATTTTAACTGTTTATAAACTTGTTTTATTAATACATTTTCATAAGATAATTAAATATTTTCTTCTTGGAATAATAAAATGTGCAATTTTGTGTTTATAAATGCATAAAAAGTGGTTTGTTCGCATTTCATCAATTCGTTCGTTCGCTGCCATGTGAATGGTCCTTTCTTGCAGACTTTTGCAAAACTAAATGGTGATTCAAAGCGTGTGCGCGTTGGGAGAATAATTTAGTTTAGGCTAATGTACATATACATAGTTCAAAGCAGAATGCAGATTATAAGCACGATTAGAATGAGGAATTCTCTAGAATAGTGAAATATTCATAAATAGTAGTCTGGAAATTAAAGCAAACGACAACCTAAAGACAACAAAACAAAACTGTTGTCAAATACGCCTATAGTAGTATAGTTATCCCGAGGAGAGCAACGAAGTTGTATGAGCAGGACCCGCGATATTTATCGGGGTTAACAGCTCGCGGGGATAGAGAAAAGTGTTGCCAACACAAATTTGTGCATGTTATCAATAACTTGTATAGAAATGTCATAAATGACAATTGACTTGTTGACAAAAACTACTAAAAACCAATATAAAGAAGACAAAACAAATCTGAAAAAAAAATATTTTATTTGCACAAAATCTGCGTTTTAAAGATGCCAAGATTGTTTCTGACTTCCTCAACAGATGTTTGCACTTTTGCAGTATCGTCAGACATTCATTTTCCGTCTAGCGGTGATTGGATTTATTTCGTTATTTAGACTCTTTTAAAACTTATTTTCTTAATACAATTTGATGGATTAATAATTATCCTACGCTTAGAATAGTAAAATGTGCGATGTTCTCATTATAAATTCATCAAAAGTATTAGAATTAGAGTTACAGTTAAGGCTTAACTACATTCGGCAAAAAGTCAAAAAGTGAAAAAGTGCAAGCTCACACTAAAACGCAGTTGCCTCCTTGTGGTAAGAAATTTATTTAAAAAGCTTGCTCTGACAAGAAAGTAAACCCAAACAAAACGCTGCCATTTTGTACAAAAAGGGTTCCTTTCCATGGCATTTTGTTTAAAAGGTTC
This sequence comes from Cheilosia scutellata, assembly GCA_955612985.1. NCBI lineage: Eukaryota > Metazoa > Arthropoda > Insecta > Diptera > Syrphidae > Cheilosia > Cheilosia scutellata. The sequence continues at coordinate 80,279,168 of OY015312.1, read as the reverse complement.
TTTTCCATGGTAAAACGTAAACAAAAATGCGACATTCTAGTCGTATCTGAGCCCTCGAATGGCGATAACAGTAATTGGCGCAAACTTTTTTTGTGCATGTACTAGTTTTTATCGCGCTTTCAAAAAGTGTGCAACTTGAAAGTTATAGGTATAGCTAATTTTCAAGTAACACTCATTGTGAAAAGTTAAGAGAAAAATACAGATTTGAAATGGTGTGGAAAAGGAAAAAACATTTTCATGCAAGTACATACTTTACATACTTTGTGCCGAATGTAGTTTAGCCTTTAGAGTGAGGGTATATTCACTTTGACATTCCATTTGTAACGCACATAAGGAGGCGTTGTAGGTATGACAAACTATATTATTGATCAGCATCACTTTCTTAGTCGATCTAGCGATGTCCGTCTGTCTGTCTGTCCGTTCGCACGATTACGGCCGTAATTTAAGAGCTATCGACTTGAAATTTGGTACGTAAGCTTTTATCTACCGAACTGAGGCTAAGTTTGAAGATGAGCAGGATCGGATGAAAACTACTACTACCTCCCATACAAAAATATCGGATTTATATAGCTTTCTGATGTTAAAAATTAAATTTAAATAGCTACAGTAAAGATATCAAGTTTAAACTTTGCACATATTGTTTTAATAATATTTAAAAATTTTTGACAAAAAGCTTTGAGCTTTGGCATAGTCGTAGATAATTGTCTTACTGGTTTTAATTAAAACTGTACTGTCAATGTCAAGTTTCCCATCAGATTGATGCGTTGCCAACTCATGTTTTCATTCTTCGACGATCGTTTTTGTCGGCAATCCTTGATAGAGACGCTGATAGGGACGAAAGAAACGCAGCGATTATAGAATATCATTTATTTGCTGTCACTACACTACACATCCATTTATAGATCCCATTTAAGACCTAACTTTATCATTTAGAGCCGATAGCGCCGATTTATTCGTGTCCAGGTCTCTTTTACATGGTTGCAGGTGTCAAGAACCCGCCATCTCTCATTAGCCTGTTGCAGTGCTAGTGATGTTGTATCTTACCATTTCAATTGGCACATGGGGCTCTCCTTTACCAGTAGAGAGTTCCATTTTCGTGCCGTTCCGTGCTAGTTCGTCTGCTTTACAGTTACCTGGTATATCACTATGACCAGAGACTCAACACAGCGTTAACGTGCACATATCCGAGATCTCACTTAAAGATTTGCGGCAGTGCCTGACCAATTTGGATATTAATATTGGCGATTCAAGTGCTTTTATACTGCTTGACTGTCGGTGTAGATGACGATGTCTGAGTTCGGTATCGATTTCACCTTCAGTAGATCAGCAGCAATCCATGCTTTTCAAGAGTCGGCAAATCAACGAGCAATTTTCAAAAATTAAGTCTTAGGCTTGGATTTTCATTAGGTATAGATTTTAAACTTGTAAATGTATACCTACCTACAAGTCGGCATTTTCAAAGGTTCCACATTAAAATTTTGCTAGTTTCGATTCCATTTTAAAAAGGACGGTCGGCATCGGTGAATTCCTCGACTGAAATCCTTAAAATTTAGCAAGTTTTGATTCGATTTTAAAAGGAACGGGCGGCATTTCTAATTTGAGGTTAAATTCGAAGTTATTCGCTAGTTTGTGTAACTCGGCTTATTGATTTGGATTGCGAACTTTGACTTTGGGTGTTTTCGTTCGCGGCAAAAATTTTGGAAAACAAAATTTCGTTATATAAACTGTTTATAAACTTGTTTTCTTAATACAGCTTATGGCTGAAATTCGCGAACTGCCGCGACCTAGAAAAGTCTTCATGTGAACGGACCGTCAAAGCTGCCGAATATTCCTTCGTTCGTAGATAGTTGGTAGCTCTCATGTGAATGGTCCTTTAGGTATTGACCCAGGGGTGTTCCTGTATGACTTCTCCCATACAAACAAAAACAATCAAAATCTTATGTCCCGAAGACCACCGAATCGATTGATCTCAAATTTACAGGTGATCTTAGATATTGGCCCGGGATATTTCCTGTGAAAATTGGTCAAAATTGGACAAAGGGGCGTGGGACCTCCCATACAAAAAACATCTTCTATGGGGTGAAATTCTATGACGTTAGATATAACTCGATAACCTCTGGCGCTGGGCCGAGGAATGGAGTTACCCCGCTGCGACTGTGACAAAGTGCTCCATCTTGTTGAAAGAACATCGTCCTTCTCTGAACAAGAGGAACATCTTCAAGGAGCTCCTGCAATTATTCTCTAAGAAATCCCAGGTAGTAATGGGAATTAACTGTTTGTGGAAGAACGTTGGGGCCTACTAAAGTGTTTCCAAACATTTACGCTAAGCCTCCTTTGAAAAAAGCACACATTTTGAAAAAGTTGTTCACAATAATTAAATGCTTACCTTTAAAAGGATGTTGTGCGTATTAAATGGGAATTGGGGTCTGACCAATGGTGTAAATTGTGGAGATTTGTAACTTTGTTTGTGAATTGCGCTTCGTCAGTCAACAGAATATTCTTGAGGAAGTGCCCGTTTTCTGCCTGTTTGCGCAATAACCACTGGAAAAATTCCACCCTTCCTTGCGCAGCTCCTGGTAGTAAATCCTGTACCAGTGCTAAATGGAAGGGTGTAATCTATTACCCTGCAGAGCTCAGTGAATCTTGGTTCTGGGAAGTTCCAACTGCACACCTAGTCTGCGGACCTGACTAAAAGCTTAACTTCCACTGCACGCAAAATCCCACAATCAATTTCTGCCGCCGGCCGCTGCGTCTGAACGTCGTTACTTTTTATTTCGAGGAGCTCACCCGGTATCAACAAGACGCTGATACGCATCAGCGAATACCCGGCAGTGTTATTATGGTGTATTACGATTTGGGTATCGGCGTTAGTACTTCCATTGCAGAACACGTATACAGACACTATTTCCGCGTGTTCACGTTTCGAATACATATTTTGGAGATCAACTTATCAATGTTAACCTATTTTTCTATTCGACAATAAATTAACTGTTAACCATTGCTCATAGAGGTACGTTAGTTTATTTTTCGCACTTAATTTTGTTTGACCATTTTTGACAAAAAATGGCTTTTACTACAACGGGAAACACGATGAAAATAGACCTCCCCCGTGCCATAAATTTTTCTTTCGGCAGAACTTCAGGAATCTTCCCTTAAAGGATTATACTTCTTAACTGGGACACCCTCCTGTATAGTATTGTTACATTCGGCTGGGATTCGAAAAGATAAAACACTATTCTGTTTACTAAACTTTAATAAATCACTTTTATTACAAGACAATATCACTTAAAATCAACTTTTCCGCTTATTTCAATCTTTTCCACTTATTACAATCTTTTCCACTTATTTTAAATCACTACCGATACTATTCGAACTTTGCTTTACACGGTTTAAAGATAAACTGTCCTCTCGTCGGATTTCGCAACCCCCCACTAAAGCTTCTCGAATATTCTATACTCCAACCGGAACAATCGAGAATGTACTAGTTTCGTTTTAGACCATTCACCATTCGTTGAGTTTCGGCGATTCGAAGTTCCGTTGAATAAGTTCGTCTACTTTCCATTAGATGGCGTTGTGGTCAATAAGTAGTACTTTTCAATCCACACTACAGTATGTAATATAAATATTGTTACATTCGGCTGGGATTCGAAAAGATGAAACACTATTCTGCTTACTAAACTTTAATAAATCACTTTTATTACAAGACAATATCACTTAAAATCAACTTTTCCGCTTATTTCAATCTTTTCCACTTATTACAATCTTTTCCACTTATTTTAAATCACTACCGATACTATTCGAACTTTGCTTTACACGGTTTAAAGATAAACTGTCATCTCGTCGGATTTCGCAACCCTTTTTATACTCCCCACTAAAGCTTCTCGAATATTCTATACTCCAACCGGAACAATCGAGAATGTACTAGTTTCGTTTTAGACCATTCACCATTTGTTGAGATTCGAAGTTTCGTAGTTTAGAAGTTTCGTTAAATAAGTTCGTCTACTTTCCATTAGATGGCGTTGTGGTCAATAAGTAGTACTTTTCAATCCACATTACAATATCCCCCTCTTAAACTTGTTCGTCCCGAACAAATCCGTCAATATTTTCCCCAATGTAACGATGAAGACGATCCACATGGACAACTTTGAGTTTGCCTCTTCCTCGTTGGATTCGATAGACCACGTGCGTCGTTGATTCGTTTGACTACTCTATAGGGCCCCTCCCAATCTTGTTGCAACTTAGGCGACATACCTTTTCTTCTATGGGGATTGTACAGCCATACCAGATCTCCTTCCTCGAATCCTGTAGTTGTTGCTTTGGCATCGTACCTCGTCTTCATGCGGTCGCTGGTTATCTTGATCTTATCCCTAGTTTTTCGATGCACGTCCCTGATGGTTTCTCTGAGGTCCGCAACATAATCGTCCTCATCCTTGGGTTCCTCAGTGGGAGATCCGAACATCAACTCACTAGGTAGCCGGACTGTTCGACCAAACAGGATTTCAGATGGTGTATGCCCCGTAGTATTATGCACAGCATTGCGATAGGCTAGTAGAATCATTGGGATCTGTTTATCCCAATCCCTCTGGTCGTCGCATACAACCTTAGATAGGTGTTCATTCAAGGTTCTGTTGAAGCTCTCTACCATCCCATCTGATTGCGGATGGAGCGGCGTTGTTCTCGTCTTTTTAATCCCGAGTAACTGGCATACTCCTTGAAAAATCTTGGACTCGAAGTTTCGGCCTTGGTCCGAGTGCAATTCCAATGGTACACCAAATCTGCTCACCCAGTTGAAAACAATCTGCTCTATCACGGTTTTGGCTTCTTGGTTAGGGATGGCAAATGCTTCTGGCCACTTACTGAAGTAGTCCATAACCACGAGGATGTAACGATTTCCATTAATCGTTTCAGGAAACGGTCCGGCAATATCAACTGCAATTCTTTCGAAAGGGGCTCCAGCATTGTATTGGTGCATTTTGCCTTGAGTTTTCACTCTCGGGCCTTTGCTGGCCGCACAGGTTACGCACTTTCTGCACCAGTTTTCTACATCATCCCTTGAGTGGACCCAGTAAAAGCGCTCTCGCACCTTTTCGAGCGTCTTATTTATTCCCAAGTGGCCCCAGGATACTCCATCATGCAGTTCTCTTAGAACATCGCTTACTTTCGACCTGGGAACAATAAGCTGAATCACGAACGACTTTCCATCCGAGCTTCCCTTTCGATGCTGTATCTCGTAGTCATACATCTGCAGCCGTTCGATCCACCTCGCGACTTGTCCCTCAGGGTTCTTAAACTGCAGCAGCCACTTTAAAGATGCATGATCGGTGCGAAGAATAAATTTGCTCCCATAAAGGTACTTGTGGAAGTGTTTTGTCGCCAGGACTAAAGCGAGAAGTTCCCGCCGGGGTACACAGTAGTTCCTTTCTGGCTTGGAGAGAACTTTGCTGAAATAAGAAACTACTTTCTCTTGGCCATCATGCACTTGCGAAAGGACGGCTCCAACTCCCACATTACTAGCGTCTGCATCCACAATAAATGTTTTTCCAGGAGTAGGGTATGCTAGTATGGGGGCGTCACACAGTTGCTGCTTTAGTTCGGCTGGGATTCGAAAAGATAAAACACTATTCTGTTTACTAAACTTTAATAAATCACTTTTATTACAAGACAATATCACTTAAAATCAAGTTTTCCGCTTATTTCAATCTTTTCCACTTATTACAATCTTTTCCACTTATTTTAAATCACTACCGATACTATTCGAACTTTGCTTTACACGGTTTAAAGATAAACTGTCCTCTCGTCGGATTTCGCAACCCTTTTTATACTCCCCACTAAAGCTTCTCGAATATTCTATACTCCAACCGGAACAATCGAGAATGTACTCGTTTCGTTTTAGACCATTCACCATTCGTTGAGTTTCGGCGATTCGAAGTTCCATTGAATAAGTTCGTCTACTTTCCATTAGATGGCGTTGTGGTCAATAAGTAGTACTTTTCAATCCACACTACAATATCCCCCTCTTAAACTTGTTCGTCCCGAACAAATTCGTCAACATTTTCCCCAATGTAACGGTGAAGACGATCCACATGGACAACTTTAAGTTTACCTCTTCCTCGTTGGATTCGATAGACCACGTCGTTGATTCGCTTGACTACTCTATAGGGCCCCTCCCAATCTTGTTGCAACTTAGGCGACATACCTTTTCTTCTATGGGGATTGTACAGCCATACCAGATCTCCTTCCTCGAATCCTGTAGTTGTTGCTTTGACATCGTACCTCGTCTTCATGCGGTCGCTGGCTATCTTGATCTTATCCCTAGTTTTTCGATGCACGTCCCTGATGGTTTCTCTGAGGTCCGCAACATAATCGTCCTCATCCTTGGGTTCCTCAGTGGGAGTTCCGAACATCAACTCACTAGGTAGCCGGACTGTTCGACCAAACAGGATTTCAGATGGTGTATGCCCCGTAGTGTTATGCACAGCATTGCGATTGGCTAGTAGAAACATTGGGATCTGCTTATCCCAATCCCTCTGGTCGTCGCCTACAACCTTAGATAAGTGTTCATTCAAGGTTCTGTTGAAGCGTTCTACCGTCCCACTTCTGACACCAATGTTACATTCGGCTGGGATTCGAAAAGATAAAACACTATTCTGTTTACTAAACTTTAATAAATCACTTTTATTACAAGACAATATCACTTAAAATCAACTTTTCCGCTTATTTCAATCTTTTCCACTTATTACAATCTTTTCCACTTATTTTAAATCACTACCGATACTATTCGAACTTTGCTTTACACGGTTTAAAGATAAACTGTCATCTCGTCGGATTTCGCAACCCTTTTTATACTCCCCACTAAAGCTTCTCGAATATTCTATACTCCAACCGGAACAATCGAGAATGTACTAGTTTCGTTTTAGACCATTCAACATTCGTTGAGTTTCAGCGATTCGAAGTTCCGTTGAATAAGTTCGTCTACTTTCCATTAGATGGCGTTGTGGTCAATAAGTAGTACTTTTCAATCCACACTACTGTATGTAATATAAATATTGTTACATTCGGCTGGGATTCGAAAAGATAAAACACTATTCTGTTTACTAAACTTTAATAAATCACTTTTATTACAAGACAATATCACTTAAAATCAACTTTTCCGCTTATTTCAATCTTTTCCACTTATTACAATCTTTTCCACTTATTTTAAATCACTACCGATACTATTCGAACTTTGCTTTACACGGTTTAAAGATAAACTGTCATCTCGTCGGATTTCGCAACCCTTTTTATACTCCCCACTAAAGCTTCTCGAATATTCTATACTCCAACCGGAACAATCGAGAATGTACTAGTTTCGTTTTAGACCATTCACCATTTGTTGAGATTCGAAGTTTCGTAGTTTAGAAGTTTCGTTAAATAAGTTCGTCTACTTTCCATTAGATGGCGTTGTGGTCAATAAGTAGTACTTTTCAATCCACATTACAATATCCCCCTCTTAAACTTGTTCGTCCCGAACAAATCCGTCAACATTTTCCCCAATGTAACGATGAAGACGATCCACATGGACAACTTTGAGTTTGCCTCTTCCTCGTTGGATTCGATAGACCACGTCGTTGATTCGTTTGACTACTCTATAGGGCCCCTCCCAATCTTGTTGCAACTTAGGCGACATACCTTTTCTTCTATGGGGATTGTACAGCCATACCAGATCTCCTTCCTCGAATCCTGTAGTTGTTGCTTTGGCATCGTACCTCGTCTTCATGCGGTCGCTGGTTATCTTGATCTTATCCCTAGTTTTTCGATGCTCGTCCCTGATGGTTTCTCTGAGGTCCGCAACATAATCGTCCTCATCCTTGGGTTCCTCAGTGGGAGATCCGAACATCAACTCACTAGGTAGCCGGACTGTTCGACCAAACAGGATTTCAGATGGTGTATGCCCCGTAGTATTATGCACAGCATTGCGATAGGCTAGTAGAATCATTGGGATCTGTTTATCCCAATCCCTCTGGTCGTCGCATACAACCTTAGATAGGTGTTCATTCAAGGTTCTGTTGAAGCGCTCTACCATCCCATCTGATTGCGGATGGAGCGGCGTTGTTCTCGTCTTTTTAATCCCGAGTAACTGGCATACTCTTTGAAAAATCTTGGACTCGAAGTTTCGGCCTTGGTCCGAGTGCAATTCCAATGGTACACCAAATCTGCTCACCCAGTTGAAAACAATCTGCTCTATCACGGTTTTGGCTTCTTGGTTAGGGATGGCAAATGCTTCTGGCCACTTACTGAAGTAGTCCATAACCACGAGGATGTAACGATTTCCATTAATCGTTTCAGGAAACGGTCCGGCAATATCAACTGCAATTCTTTCGAAAGGGGCTCCAGCATTGTATTGGTGCATTTTGCCTTGAGTTTTCACTCTCGGGCCTTTGCTGGCCGCACAGGTTACGCACTTTCTGCACCAGTTTTCTACATCATCCCTTGAGTGGACCCAGTAAAAGCGCTCTCGCACCTTTTCGAGCGTCTTATTTATTCCCAAGTGGCCCCCGGATACTCCATCATGCAGTTCTCTTAGAACATCGCTTACTTTCGACCTGGGAACAATAAGCTGCATCACGAACGACTTTCCATCCGAGCTTTCCCATTTTCTCCTCAAAATGCCGTCCTGCACATAAAGGGAGTCCCATTGCGCCCAGTATGCCTTCAGCTCGAGGCTCCGATTAGATATCTCCTGCCAGTCTGGCTTTCCCTCATGCTCCTTCCAGGCGAGAATCGGCTCGATATCCGGATCTTCCCTTTGAGCCTCCCGGATCTCTCTCGCAGTCCAGCCACCAATGGGCTCAGCTCTCAGCCTCTGCACGGAAACGGCATCTTTTTCCTCCTGACGCACGCAATGTTTGCAATCGGCTTTGCAAGGCCGGCGGGAGAGAGCATCTGCATTAGAGTGAAGAGTTCCCTTTCGATGCTGTATCTCGTAGTCATACATCTGCAGCCGTTCGATCCACCTCGCGACTTGTCCCTCAGGGTTCTTAAACTGCAGCAGCCACTTTAAAGATGCATGATCGGTGCGAAGAATAAATTTGCTCCCATAAAGGTACTTGTGGAAGTGTTTTGTCGCCAGGACTAAAGCGAGAAGTTCCCGCCGGGGTACACAGTAGTTCCTTTCTGGCTTGGAGAGAACTTTGCTGAAAAAAGAAACTACTTTCTCTTGGCCATCATGCACTTGCGAAAGGACGGCTCCAACTCCCACATTACTAGCGTCTGCATCCACAATAAATGTTTTTCCAGGAGTAGGGTATGCTAGTATGGGGGCGTCACACAGTTGCTGCTTTAGTTTTTCAAAGCTCTTTTCGCACTCACCTGACCATTTGAATTGTTTTCCTTTTTCTGTCAGTTGATGCAAGCTCTTGGCAATCCCGGCAAAGTCCTTCACAAAGCGTCTGTAGTAGGTCGCAAGTCCCAGGAAGCTCCTAAGTTGATGTTTGTCTTTGGGAACTGGCCAGTTTTTCACAGCATCGACTTTCTCTGGATCAGTCCTGACTCCTTCGGAAGAGATAATGTGCCCGAGATACTTCACTTCTGGTCTAAAAAGAGCACACTTTTTCGGGTTCAGCTTCAATTGCGCGCTCGAAGTCTCTGGAACACTTCCTTCAAGTTGTCTCGATGTTCGTCAAACGTTTTTCCTACCACGATGACGTCGTCCAGGTACACCAAACAGGTTTTCCACGTTAGTCCCAGCAAAACACGCTCCATTAGCCGTTCAAAGGTGGCTGGAGCATTGCACAGTCCAAATGGCATTACTGTGAATTGCCAGAGCCCGTTTCCTGCTGTAAAAGCTGTTTTCTCGCGGTCTTCGGGATGGATCTGCACTTGCCAGTAGCCACTCTTCAAATCGATGGTGGAAAACCATTTGGCGCCGGATAGTGTATCCAGGGTATCGTCAATCCTTGGCAGAGGGTAGCTATCCTTTTTGGTGACGTTGTTCAGCTGACGATAGTCCACGCAGAATCTCGTGCTGCCGTCTTTCTTCTTGACCAGTACAACCGGTGACGCCCATGGACTTTTCGAACTTTCAATCAGCCCTTCCTTTTCCATCGTCGACACCATTTTCTGCAACCTCCGTCTGCTTAGCCAATGGTAGTCGTCTGGGAGGCTGACGAATAGGTCTTGCGTCTCCTGTGTCGATTCGGTGTTGTACGAGATGTGTCCGACCATACTCGCCGCTCTTCGAAGCAAATATATCAGCGAACTCGTTGATTAGTTCCCCCGCCATTTCTTGCTGCTCCTGATTCAACTCACACTGTCCAAATATACTCCTTTTTATCTCCGTCATTTCCGTGGATGTAAGAGGTTTGGTAGGTCCCTCATTGGATAATTTTGTGACCGCAGTAATTGGTACGCACTTACCCACCACTTCCCCTTGCTTCAGTTTCATGCTTCTATGTTCAACATTTAGAACTCGTACGGGAACCATGTTGTTTTTAGGTTCTACAAGCATCTTTCCAACGACGTAGTTTTGATAATGATTTTCTGGATCTGGCTCAACTAGGTAGAATCGGTGGCTCCCAGGATCACCTTCCAGCCTTGTCCAAATAGGTGTTTCTGAAGAAGGTGGTAATATCTCGTCTTCACTCATGACTGTCCTTAGATCTGTGACATGCTCGTCCCCGTAGATCATGGGAATTTCGACGTTCCTGTACTTTAGTACTTGCAAGCCGATGTCCAGTACTACATCGTGCGCCTTCATAAAGTCGATTCCGATGATGCATTCGTCACATATATCGGCCACTAGGAAGGTATGGGAGAAGACTAATCCCGCAAGATTTATTGTTAGCAGTACTTCTCCATACACTTTTGCTGTTGCTCCAGTTGCTGTTTTTAGACAGTAGCTGCTGGTGTTGTGCAGCCATGATTGGGGAACGATATCCCTCCTTATAATGGAAGCGGTGGCACCGGTGTCGATGGTGGCCACATACATTTTCTGGCCGATATGGGCTTCCATGGTCAAACTCTTGTTACCTCGTTTGGTTTGGGAAACCTGAATGGTGGTCCTGGGGGCGTCGATTCCAGAAACCAACTTCTGCCCCGCGAAGTTGGTTCTTACACGTTTCCCGACTGATGATTTTGAGAAGAGTCATCCGCTGGACGCTCAGATGCCCCTTCATTACGACTCCTAGCGCTGCAGTACGGACTACTAGTGTGTCTGGGTGGAGCTCTGCATTGTCGCTGTATATGTCCAATTTTGTTACAGTTCCAGCAACGAATCGGTCCCCTGCGAGCACTGTTCTGTTCTACGACGTTTGCCCTTTGGCACGAGCATTCGACGGTTGTCATCTCTCTCACACGGTGAAACCCTTGTGATGCTTGGTCAGCAGCTTTCATGGTCAGGGCAAATGCCAGTGCCTCAGGGAGAGTTTTCTTTCCAGCCATTCGTACAGCCATTTGCAGTTTTCGGTCCTCTATGGCTTGGGTAAACGCCTCTACAGCCATTTCGTTGATGGCATCCTCGCCGGCGTTGGGATACGACAAATGCGCCAGCCGTTCGATATCCGCTTGCAACTGCTGGAGCGTTTCTCCCCGCTTCTGGATTCTACTGCGCAGTTGCACCCTGTATACTTGCTGCATGTGGTCATCACCAAAGCGCATTTCGATAGCCTTCACCAATGCGTCGTAGTTGCGTTGCTTTTCTTCAGAAATAGTTTGAAGCAACTCTGCAGCTGTGCCTCGTAGTGCTAGCGTTAGTGCGATGGACTTTTCCTCGTCGTCCCAGCTGTTGGTCATTGCAGCTGCTTCGAACTGCCGCTTATAAATTGGCCATGATGTTTGACCATCGAAAACAGGCGGTTGCATCTCCTTCCTTCTAGGGCAATCAGCAGAATATTCTCGGGCTTTCTGTTTCTTGACTTTGTCCAGTTCTCTAGCTAGGTTCTCGAAGTTTGTCTCATGCTCTCTTGCTAAGTTCTCGAAGTTTGTATCATGTTTTTGTAATTTTTGACTCATTTCGTCAAATTTTGTCTCATGCTGGTTTAACTTGTTATCAATCGCGTCGAATTTTACTTCTAGAACATTCTTAAATTCTTCCACGGAATCTTTTTGTGCAGCGACAATAGAATTCTTCTGTTCTTCTAGAGAATTCTTTTGTTCGTCTAGAGAACTCTTTTGTTCTGCGAATTTAGATTCAATAGAATTATTTTGTTCAGCGAACTTAGATTCGATAGAATTCTTCTGTTCTTCTAGAGAATTCTTCTGTTCCGCGAACTTAGATTCCATAGAATTCTTCTGTTCTTCGAACTTGGAAAGAAGTAATGCCATCATAGCGGCCATGTCAGCGCCTGTACTTACTTGTGCTACTTGTTCTTCTGTCACTTCGAATAGCATGGATTTTGGATCTTCTCCCTCGCTTTCGACAGCTTCCTGCAGACGAAGTATGAGGTCACTTTTTCCCCCAGCAGTGGAGAAATTCCGTTTTTCCAGCTCAGTTTTTAACTGAGGTATGCTGAGTTGAAGTAATGCCAATGTGCCAACCATATTTACTAATTCACTTTTTTTTTTTTTAAATCTTTACTACACTTAGCACAGAATTCAATTTCACTTCACTTTATTTAGTCTTGTTTTTCTACTGCCACAAATTAGGTAATTCACTTTTTTTTTATTCTTATTTTTTTTTTATTTTTTATTTTTTTTTTTAATTAACTGTTTTTTTTTTTTTTTTTTTCACAACACTTCGCACAGAATACGTTTTATTTCACTTCTGACATCAATGTTACATTCGGCTGGGATTCGAAAAGATAAAACACTATTTTGTTTACTAAACTTTAATAAATCACTTTTATTACAAGACAATATCACTTAAAATCAACTTTTCCGCTTATTTCAATCTTTTCCACTTATTACAATCTTTTCCACTTATTTTAAATCACTACCGATACTATTCGAACTTTGCTTTACACGGTTTAAAGATAAACTGTCATCTCGTCGGATTTCGCAACCCTTTTTATACTCCCCACTAAAGCTTCTCGAATATTCTATACTCCAACCGGAACAATCGAGAATGTACTAGTTTCGTTTTAGACCATTCACCATTTGTTGAGATTCGAAGTTTCGTAGTTTCGAAGTTTCGTTAAATAAGTTCGTCTACTTTCCATTAGATGGCGTTGTGGTCAATAAGTAGTACTTTTCAATCCACATTACAATATATATAGGTTCTGTAAAATATAGAAATTATTTTACAAGCCAAACAACACCCATGTTAAATGCTTTGCTTCATGCAGTCTTCATATTTTTATAGCATATTTATGTCGCAAATATTGTATGACTATCTACGGCTTAGGTGTTTACAAATTTGTTCTACGTTAAGAACCGCATTTGCTTTACCACTATAGGTTCATGATGTAGGTATGCTTGCTGGATTCCGCATAGGTATGCGGGCTGATATAATATAAATATACAATACAATTATATTTTTAATTTCTTCCGGGTTTAGCATAACACCTACCCCACTTGGTGAAGGAAAAAGCACAACATTAGTGGGATTAGTCCAAGCTTTATGTGCCCATAAGAAACGTAATTCAATCGCTTGTCTCCGACAACCATCACAAGGACCAACATTCGGGATTAAAGGAGGCGCGGCTGGTGGAGGGTATTCACAGGTGATACCAATGGAAGATTTTAATTTGCACTTAACAGGCGATATTCACGCCGTGAGCGCTGCGAACAACTTACTGGCGGCTCAGTTGGATACCAGAATGTTCCATGAAGCAACCCAAAAAGACTTGGCTTTGTACGACCGTCTTGTACCAACCATTAAAGGAAAACGAGTTTTTTCTAAAATCCAGTTAAGGCGATTGAACAAACTAGGAATACGCGAAACTGATCCCAACTTACTAACAAAAGAAGAGATAACACGGTTCTCTCGGTTAGACATTGACCCAAGTACAATAATGTGGTCAAGAGTTGTCGATGTCAATGACCGATACCTTCGTGAAATAACTATTGGGCAGTCATCAACTGAAAAAGGTCTAACTCGAAAAACTTCATTTAGCATTTCAGTTGCCAGTGAAATTATGGCTGTACTAGCGTTGTCGACTAATCTTGCAGATATGAAGAATAGGCTTTCAAATATGGTTGTAGCTTTTGACAAATCAGGAAATCCAGTTACTGCTGATGATTTAGGTATGACAGGTGCATTGGCAGTGCTACTGAAAGATACTATTGAACCAACTTTAATGCAAACATTGGAAGGAACACCGGTTCTAGTCCATGCCGGACCATTCGCCAACATAGCTCACGGATGCTCGTCAGTAGTTGCTGACGAAATTGGTCTTAAGCTAGTTGGAGAAAAAGGATTTGTAGTAACTGAGGCCGGATTTGGTTCTGATATTGGAATGGAAAAATTCTTTAATATTAAGTGCCGCACATCAGGAAAAGTTCCGAATGCTGTTGTACTTGTAACAACTGTTCGTGCTCTAAAAATGCACGGTGGTGGCCCAAATGTAGTATCTGGTGCTCCACTGAAGAAGGAGTATAGTGAGGAAAACCTTGAACTTCTAGAGAGAGGGTTACCTAATTTATTAAAACACATTGAAAATGGGCGGAAATATGGTTTACCCGTTGTTGTTGCCATAAATCTACACAGGTAAGCAATTGTTTATTTATTTTGAACTTATTCTATATCAAGAATAGTCTAACTATTAAATAGTCATGTATTACTTTTCGTAATTTGCAGTTTAATTTCTCGTCTACTTCTTGTAGCGATACAATATTGTTAAATTTTTCATCACTATACTCTGTCCAACAAAAATTGTTGGACAGAGTATAGTCAACAGGCCTTATGGTTGAGCTTTTTCCATGATCGTTTTGTAGTAGTAATAGAATGTTTTTATTTTCAACTTAATATCAAAAATTGTACATTATTATTTTAGCTTAGATAGTTTGAATTAAAGTTAAAAATACAAAACTTACGAGAATGACAAAAGTCGTCTGTCGGGTAGTTAAATTTATATTAAACATTAGCTTGAATTCAAAGTTTTATGATAATGTAAGAAAATTTTAACTGATTAAATTCTCTAACAAGTTAATTTCGGTATGGTAATGCTACAGTGATATAATTAATGAGCCTATCAAAATCAGTACTGGTTTCTCCATTGAGAATGTTAATAATTTCCACATCTGTTAACCAAGCTCTCCCAGAGCAACCCAGCCTGAATTCGTTTAACCCCGGACATCTGCCTAGGAAATGCTGGATGTTCTCTTCTTCCCTTAAGCTGCATACAGTACATAAGGCCGTTTCGTTCTCCGCGAATCTATTCCCGTTAAGCTGAATTAAGTCGCATCTTGCCTTAAATATCCAGGTAATTTTGTTTAGTTCTAGCCCACCGGTGATGTAAGTTGAACCTCTTGAATAATCTCCAGAAATTTGTAGATGCGTGTACTGCTTCGAGATGCCCTTCGAAGATTTCCTTGTTGACCCTCCGATTTCAGCAGACGCAGTAGCTCTGAGCTCATTTGGGTCCAATCGCTATGAGAAGTGTCTCTCTCATTCCAATGCAGCCTAAAATTACCCCCAAGATGGTTTTATTCTTTGACCCAGAATACGTTTTCCCTTAAAAGTATTTTTGTAAGTTGGTGTGGTAGTCTTCTTTCACTGTATTCCAACATTGTTTTTGCTATGTATCTCATGTGAAGATCAAGGGTATAGTAATGGCCGTCTTCTGCTCCCGTCTCTAATGATAGCGCGTAGTTTTTTCGCTGCACTGTTTCTCCTCTCCACATGCTTTGAGAATGACATCTTCGGAGACAATACGACTCCTAGGTACGTATAATTAGAAACAATACGTATTTCTTCTCCATTTAATTTCCAGTTTTCTTGGCAAGAAAGTCTCCCACCATTTCTAAACACCATAATCTCTGATTTAGACATGTTTACTTCTAGGCCCCATTTCTCGCAGTAAGCTTCAAGTCGCGTTATCATCTGCTGTAACACCTTGACCTCATCCGCCAAAATTACCATATCGTCTGCGTAAAGCAGCAATCTTATGTTGAGCCAATCGATATAGAGTCCTCCCCCTAGAACTTCATGCAAATCATTTATATATAGTGCGAAAAGCAGCGGCGAAAGCAAGCATCCGTGTTTAACTCCAAAAAGAGTCTCAAAGTATTCGGAGAGCTCTTTTCCTGTCCAAACCGCAAATTGAGTGTTGGCATATATAGCTTCGATCAGGTTGACGAATTTGGACGAAACTCCCATTGTGTGTAATTTGTAGATATCTTGAAATTTTATCAAATGCAGCTTTCAAGTCAACAAAAAATGCGTAAACTTTCTTTGTTTCTGCCAGCTTCAGATGAACTATTGAAGCCAGATTATAGATGTTATCCATAGTTGAATATCGTTTTCTAAAGCCCGCCTGAAATTCTGTCAAGATACCATTTTTATCCACCCATGCGAACAGCCTCTCGTTGAGTACTCCCATCATAATCTTCGCAACACAATTCATAAAAGCGATGCCCCTGTAGTTGCTGGTTTGGTTTATATCACCTTTTTTGAATATAAGAAACATAATTGTTTCGCTAAAAGCTTCCTCTACTTTGCAGTCATTCCAGCATTCTATTAAAGGTAACAGCCAGTTGCTCAAGGTAGTCGTTCGATGGATTTATGAAAAACTCATAGGTAATCCTGTCTTCCCCAGGTGCTTTATTCAGTTTTACTTTTTTCAGAATAGTAATTATTTCATCTACTGTTATCCGTTTATCCAAATCTCGATCTTCGACTAGATTATGGGCATACAAAATCTGATTTACGCTTTGGTTAGGGTTAAGGAGTGAGTTAGAGTGGCGTGGCGTCCATATAACCCGATTCCTACCGATTTACATTTTAAAAGTTTCAGTTCAGCTACACAACAAAGTTTACTTAAAAACGAGCAACATAAAACCCACGGGATAAACTTAATAATATGTATCTATTCATCTGCGCAAGCTACATACCCCGACCCCACCAACTTAATTGAGCATTATACACACGGAAACACACAACACACCCTTCGCCATCATTATCATTAGTATTAGAACTGCCCACACTCTCTGAGCATAGCCCAAAGCTAAAATAACCCGAAATTATGTCGGGTTATAAAATCTCTCACTGGATAGAACAAATTTGTCTCCTTTCTCTTTTGTACACTTGCGATTATCTGAGTTTGATCCTCTCTGTTCAACGCCCGCTTTCTTATGCAAAAAAATAACACGCTTTTCTTCGGGTTATTTATCTTTTACCGCTGCGCTGTGGTGTAATTGAGTATATCTGGAAAATAACACGCTTACCGCCGACATATTTGGTGAATTTGAATTGTGTGTGTATCTCCTATCGCTGCGCTGTCGCTGTGATGTAGTCATAGTCAGTTCCCTTTTTTACCTAATGATTTTCTGAATTTTTCTGAGGGGAGTATCCTCTGTTCAAAGGCCGCTTTCTTATGCAATAAAAAAACACTCTTTTCTCCGAGTTATTTGGTGAATTTTGTAAGTATCTTAAAATAAACAAACTGATGTGTTTATAAAGTTTATAAACAAGTCGCTAAGTGAGAAATCAAGTGTTTTGAGTCTTGGCTGGCTATGATCATTGTATATAGACACTATAGTACTATCATCCCGTCGCATTGAATTACGCGTCTTCGACGATCCAGGTGGCGCGTCAGTTGATTTAGTTTGTACACTGCCAACTTCGAGCATTGGAGAAATGTGTATAGAGAAAACCAAAAGAAACAAAATAAAGTCAAATTGGTATGCCTCTTCTCTTTCTTCATTCATATCGCCTTTCCCATTCCGCAGTACACAATTATTTCTGATGTGATGTAACAGGGTAGGGAACTGCATTTGGAAAGGAAAGGAGATGCAATATTATGAGCAAGGTGAATCAATAGCATGGTGTAGATGTAGAATACGATGGTGCGATGGTGTAGGATTTGTGTGTTATGAGAGGGGGACGATGCAAGGGGTGATCAGTTGGGAGAGACAAATTGAATAAAAACTGAATTTGGCTTTCTTTCTGTCATTGCAGAAGATTTGAGGATTGGGCATAAAATAATGTAGACTCTCACTATTATGTCTATATTTTTGTCAAATATGCATCGATTTAAGTGATTCTTTTTTTAATTGATTCAAAAATATTATGTGTCTACTTTATGGAGTAGGTATATAATGTAGAAACTTTTTATGTCTGTACAACGAGCTGCTAACTATTGAATCTACTACATTTATCTCTATATAAAAATCAATTGGTGGCCGAAAAATCGAAAAAAAAAACTGAATTTCCATTTTGTATGGGAATTAAACCACCAATGATCGCAAAACTCGAAAGTCACCGAACCGATTGAGCTCAAATTTCCAAGCAGTCTTTGAAGTTGCTGTGAAGTTTGGGCAAATTAGACAATGCAAAAGAAAAAAATAAATTTCAAACGCTTTTCTTCGACAGTCATGGGAGCAAAAGTTTTTAAAATTTGGAACATTGACATGCATTTTGCTGAAGACAAAAATATAATCATTTCGATAAAACAACTAGCGAATTCAATCTGAAGAGTAGATAAATGCATACATATTCACGGGATTTATTCCGCATAAATATAAAAGTATGTATTTCATGTATGTATTTAGAAAAAGTTCTAAGTTTGATTTTCATATATCTAGTATTAGTATTACTAGCAGCCTTGCTTGCGTTATTTGGGGTTACCTGCCTAATGCTGCCATCTCTGGTCTGTAGATAAATCTGAGCAATTCGCTTTTCTTGAGTTCGCTTAATACCTAGCCCTTTATAAGGACGTAGAGGGTATATGTAATTGTAAGAAATCCCGAACCAGCTAGGTATTTAGTATACCTAATGTTTGACATAATTCTCTATTCTCCTATTCTCCCTTATAGGAATTACCAAATGATTGGTTTAGTGCATCTATGTTAAAGTCATTAACAAATTCTCTTACATATCTTATTCCCTTTGATTTTTATTTTCCCTCACTTTCGTGTGATCGTTAATCAGTTGTTGGAAAACGGGCTTAGATTATCCGTTGTTGGCTGTGCGTTGATGACTTAGTTATTTAAAACAAACACCAGCTTACTTAATTTCATAACAAGGACTTCAGACCAATTAGTCTGTTCTCTTTCGTCTGGAAACTCTCGAGAGTATCATCGACCTTCACACTAAATACACTGTCACTGAAAGCCAATCGAAACTGCTTTTCACACGATTGTAGGAACGATCGAGAGGTCCCTTTCACTCAAGGGATGGATGTCTTTCTTGATATACAGGGGCCCTTTAACAATGTTGAGACTCGATCGATAATTCAAGTCTTAGACAATAGACAAGCTTATAATCGGAGAATCAATCTGCCGCGTAAACACCCACATTCTTACAAAAAGGATGGTAAGGGCTACATTTGCCAGCTGCGCTGTCGAAAAAGTTATGCACCGACGCACCCCCCAAGGTGGAGTGCTATATCCATTGTTATGCAATATAGTTCTTAACCCTAAATTAATAAACTACATTCATTGTTATATCGTTAAAAAACATACTTCCTTTAAAGTTACCTTATTTACTCTCTATACAATTTTTTTGCCAAAGCTCAATGGCACTCCACTCGAGTTTGTTAGCAGCGCTAAATATATGGGGCTGAAGCTGGACACTGGACAGAAAGCTTTTATGGAGAGAAAATATTGCCGAACGAGCTAGGAAATCCCTAGTGGCTCAATACTCCTGTAATAGGGCTATCGGCACTAGATGGGGTCCTTCAACCCAATATAATGCATTGGCTTTATACTGCGGTTATAAGACTGATTATTCTATACGGCATCGTTGTGTGGGGGGAACAAAAGTTCCAATCTAAAGGTCTTACAGAAGACTAAGCGCTTGGCATGCTTGTGCACCACGGGCGCACTAAGGACATCTCCAACCGCCGCTCCACAAACCATGCACAACATACTTCGTCAGTAAAGAATATTCCACAAACGTGGCAATTAGATTAAGGAAGGGGAAACACTGGAGAGGGAAACCGAATGGACACGACGCCAACATCTTTCTACAGACGATCCCCTTGCCTATTAGGTACTACCGATTAACTGCCTACGAAAATCAACTTCGAAAAAGGCTTCACCCATGAAATGCCGGACAGGAATCAATGGAATCAAAAAGATCAAAAGAGCTTCTTCTTCGACTTAAAAGATCCAGGATCTCGAAAGTCGTTAATGTCTTCTCCGGGCACTGCATATTAGGCAGATACGCCGCAAAGGCTCGGTCTGCCATACAACGACATCTGATGCAGAGATCAAGAGGAGAACGAGTACTTCACTCACTTTCTTTGTAGTTGCCCTGCACTGGCCAATCTGAGAAAGGACCACTTAAGAAACTATTTTCTCAATGATTTCAGTGATCTAGGTAATACCAGCGCCGCTAACATTCTTAGTTTTATAACCGGTAGCAAACTAGCAAATGGTTTACATAATTAGCCAGTAAATGAAAGGCTCCCTAAATCGCAGTGATATGCACAAGCGGCCGACTAACGGCCTAAGTGTTTCTCTCACCGAGAGCCACTCTAACTAATTAACTAACTATCATCTTAATATATTTCATAATTAATAGATATCTATAAATTTGGACTGTAAATAATATATTTTTCATATCTACTACATACCTACATTATGAGAAAATTGAAAAATGGGATCGTTCTAGGTACGTGATTTTATTTCCTAAGATTCAACCAAACTTCCCCACTAGTACACCTACCAATCCTACCATGCACTTCACACGCTCACCCACCCCATAACTTTCAAATCATCATAACCTACCCTTGACACCTAAGTCCAAAAGCCACACCATGACACCATCACTGCTGCCCATAAATCGAAGAAATACAAAATATTGTAAAGAATCTGCGATTTCATATTTTCCTATTTTGTTATCCTCTTAAATATCAACAATTCCAATCGTCATCTCATCACTCATTCATCGCACTCGTCATGCTAAAAGTGCTAACCTACACACCACCTAACCTACACACCACCACTACTAACTACATACGAGTATAGGTATATGCGAAAAGTACCCGATCATTCACTTTATTTTCCTTTGTATATTCCACTTCCACCACAACCATTATGCTATCGGTGGAGAATAAAAGACAACAGAAATAATAATGGTTCTTTCTCTTTCATCTGCATGTTGTCAATGAGACGAATAAGAAAAGAATAATTTCGTTTCAAATAATCAAAGACAACTACCATGTTCGATGTGAGTAGTTGGTCTTGGAAGTGGTTGGTGGCGCTAGCGCATAAATGCGAAGTGATAGTACTATAGTGTCTATATACAATGCTATGATCTTCGTAGGTATCTAAATACGTTTGAAGAAATGTTTCAAAGATTAAGTATTATTAAGTAGATTAAGTATATTAAGTATGGTCTTGGTTTCGTATTTCTTTTGCCAGTTTCCACCACTCTTTACTGTCTTTAACCCTGCTTATTTTGAGGTCAAGTTTGAGGTAGTACGAAGTTATATTTCTGCTGCAGATTGTCCTGTATTCCTTTTGAGCCTTTGAGTAATTTTCCTTCGCCTCCTGGCTTCCATTTCTTCGGAAAATATTAAGCAATCTATAACTTTTTTTCCTAGCTGCTTCACACTCGTAATTGTACCACTTATTTTTTGCTTTAAAGAGCTTTAAGGTATTTCCCTGTTCCTTTGCTGAATTCTTGATTATATCACTTAAGTCTTTTAGCTCTATTGGGTTTTTCTGAAGCTTAAGGCTTTGTAAATTGTTGCTTAGCTTACCTTGGTACTCAGCTTTTTTCGATCGTTCCACTGTAATTTTGGCAAGAGGCTGAAAGTGTTCGTGCTGGTGGAGGTGCCGATGTGTTTTAAAGATAATTTTATGGGCAGATGGTTCGACCATATCGCTTCCTCTACACTATACCTTTCAACCGACGTAAGTAGCTCCTGTGATATAGCACAAACATCGTTCACAGAATTTCCTATGTTATTTATAATCGTAAAGTTGCCTTCCTCGTCACCTTTTGTTCTTCCATTTAAAATTATTAATCCGTTATCCTCGCAGAACTCAAAAATATCTCTTCCTCTTGCATTCACAATGGTATCTTTTGAGTGTCGTCAGGGGCGTGGGGGGTGTCGCACCCCCCACGCTTTTCAAGAGTCGGCAAATCAACGATCAATTTTTAAAAATTAGGTCTTAAGTTTGGATTTCCATTAGGTATAGGTTTTTAAACTTGTAAATGTATACAAAAGTCGGCATTTTCAAAGGTTCCAGATGAACTCCTTAAAATCGGTGAATCGGTGAATTTGCCGACATCGGGGCGAAACGCATTACTGGAGTCGAGGCCACCTCAAATTTAAAAATTTGTGATGACAATCGTACACTCCAAAAATTTATTCATATCATAAATATGTTTATGATTTGAAAATAGTTTGATTGAATGGACAAGCCAGGCCCTGGGCAAAAAACAAATCCTCTCGGCGATAGTCTTTGAACCAAAGATTCGTCTTGAGGTATGATTCACAGTCACTTGTTGATTGAAAAATCATTAGTCTCGGTGAAAATCGAGTAAACAGTGCGTCTAGATCAGATGTGGTGGTCGTCTACTGATGAGCCCACCCACCACATCGGGGCGAAACGCATTACTGGAGTCGAGGCCACCTCAAATTTAAAAATTTGTGATGAAATCCTTAAAATTTATCGAGTTTAGATTCGATTTTAAAAAGGACGGTTGGCATTTTTAAATTTGATGTTAAATTCGAAGGAATGTGTTATTCGCTAGTTCCCGGCTTATTGATGTGGAATGCGAACTTTAACAATTCGCGGCAAACGTGTGTTTGGGCAAAGAGGAGGATAATTAATTATCCCATCAAAATGTATTAAGAAAATAAATTTATAAACAGTTTAAAAAACGAAATTTCGAATTCCAAACTTTTTGCCACGAACGAAAACACCCGCGCGAATTGTCAAAGTTTATTCGCAATCCACATCATTTAATACGGGTTCCACAAACTAGCGAATTAAACATTCGGTCGAACTTAACCTCAAACTAGACATTGTGGGTAGAAACAGATGGCTGAAATTCGCGAACTGCCGCGACCTATAAAAGTGTGCATATGAACGGACTGTCAAAGCTTGCGAATTGTCGTTCGATCGTAGGTAGTTGATCGCTCTTATGTGAATGGTCTTTTAGGTATTAGCCCAGGGGTGTTCCTGTTAAGATTGTTCAAAATTGGACAAAGGGGAGTGGCGCCTCCCATACAAAAAACATCTTCTATGGAGTAAAACTCGTTGACGTTAGATATAACTCGATAACCACTGTGCCGATTTTCATGATTTCTTTACAGTCGGCAAGTTCCTGAAATAAGTCGGCATTTCAATGAAAGTCACCCCCCGCGGCTCAAACCCTCGCTACGCCCCTGAGTGTCGTATATCTAGTCCCGCGTGAAAAAATGATTTATATACTCCTTCTATATCTTGTTGCAGCTCACCTAATCTAACATTTACATCTCCGATAAGAATTGGATTAATTATGCTGTTTTCTACGAAGAAGTTGTTCACAACATTGAATTCATTTCGCCAATTCATTCCTCTCAGATATAAAGGAAAAATTGTTACTGTTTTTTTGTTCGTAATTATTTGTATACTCTCCACACCATCACCATTGTTGTATACATGCTGAATGCCCCTCTCAACCAGATTTCTTTTAACTCCATATACCTACACTTACACACCCCCCAATTGCTCTTCCAAAATTATTATTTCTCGATCCAGGTTTCCAATATGTGTGAAAATCTCCTTGAAAATATATTTTGGACTGCTCTATTTTTTCTTTTTTCATTAAGGGTATTCACTTAAACGCGTAAAAGCCTCGTAAACTGCGTAAACTGCAGAAATTTACCACCTCGTAAATGAACTGTCAGATTTTGTATGGAGAATAGTTTACGCAGACCTCATAATTTTCCGCGACGATTTGGGCTCGGAAATCAACCGCGGAAAGATACGCAAATCACAAATGTCAAACTTTGACAAACAGTCGTATGAATTGTTTGTTTGATTCCAGATTTACAGTCGATTTACGCAATTTACGCAATGACAATTTCCTAGGGGTGTTCACTTAAAGCACCGCAGAAATTTATACATTTACGAGCTGCATAAATTTATTTGATTAAGTGAATACCCTTATTATGTGAGTTTCTGTTAGGATAAATATATCGCATGACAATACATACTTAAAAAAGTGTGTGAAAAAGCACTGTAGCAGCACCCTCTACTGTAGTTTGGTTTTTCACAGGAGTTCGTTGCATATTTTTAGGCATTAGTGAATTTTAATCGTGGTAGCATAGACTAAATAAGTTATACGGTTATACAGATGTCTCATCGCCATACAAACCGATGCACTTCTTTGCGATCGTTAAACACGATTGTAACAAATACATGATGGAAAACAAAACCCACCATACCTCATTCAAAAAGTGGTGATGGGATCGTGGATATCCTTTTGCCTTGCCGTTGCCAGTTGTATTATGATCGTATGCAGGATGCAGGAATGGGTGTGTGCTGGAGTATGAGATGGGGTATATTATTAGTTTTCGTCCTCGTAGGAGACGTACAGAAGAGGAAGAGGTTTCGTTTCGGCTGGATACGTTTTGTTGCATTTTCCTAGATAGGTGAATGAGTATTTTGGGGTGCATGGAATTTGTTTCGTGTTGTTGTTTTCTATATTTTTATTTCTTTTATATTGTGTCATGATTGTTGGGCGGAGGGGTGTGAGCCGTTTGGAGGTGTTCAGTTGTGTAATACATGTGCATGGGATTTTATTGTTGGGAAGAGGCACACAAATCGATTTGGTTTTGTGTGCCTATTTCTCGACCTAAGCGAATGGGGATTTCGATTATGAAACCTTTTTTGTACGGTCGGTGATTTTGTAGTTATGTTGTAGGTAATATGGAATTACTGTGTAACCCTGGGTCGATAGAAGACTAGTGAAAGTTAAACATTCTTTAGTAAGTTGATGAAATGTATTTAAATAAAAACTAAACAAACTAGGCATTTATGTATGATTTGACCAAAATGAAGCAATAATTCCGCAGTACACGTATACGAATACGAACATGCAAATATCTACAATATGTATACTTACATATCTACATGCAAGTACCTACACTGCTCTTAACCTAGTTTTGTTAAGGCAAACACTAACTACTATCAAATAACTATTAAAAAGCTCTAATTATGTGCATTTCCGATAAGCTAACAGCTCTTTAAACGACACAATTGTCGAAGTCAAATATATAACTGATTAATTACATAATTGTATATAACAGCAGCATAGCCTTAACGAAAGTAGTTTCCAGGGGACACAAACGTGGACGATGAACGGTGGACGTGGCAGTATATCGACCACCACCCCCTCCCAAGTATTTATATTAATAAAAAACAAAAAAATTAAAAACATTAAGAAACATAAATGTTTATAAACATAAACATAAACATACATATTAACTACAACACTTTATTACTTTTTATAAAATTTCACCCCTAACTGACATTTGAAGGAGGCAAGTAGGCGATGAATTTCGAATTATATTGCCGCTGAAGTTTTGGGCTTTGCAAAAATATACTACCGGTTGTGAATGTGATCGGGATTTGGGTAGCCATTTTTGAGAAATATTCATAAAACGGCTATATTCGAGTTTTCTGAGAAAAACTAGGTACGTGATCATGTTTAGAATGCTTATGTTGTCTTAAATATGTATTTTGATCAATCGTTGGGGCGGTTTTTTGTAAAATTGTGCTGACAAATGTTACAACTTTGGATTCGAAAAGCAGTGTTACTAAACTGTTAAGCTAAAAACTGAGTACGACGTATTCTTCAGGATATAATCATTACCTTGCAGTTACATTTTCATCGAAATCGAAAATGGCGTTTTTGAGATATGAGCAGTTTTTTAAAGTACTATTATTAGGGATTTGGGTGGATATCAAAGGACGCAGTCCTTTTAGAGTAAAACGGAGTTTGCTATCAAGTTAAAAATGACAATAGCACCTTAATAAGTCTTTTTTAAAATCGTTTTTACCGTTTTCGAGAAAAAGCCAATTTTCAAAACTGCCGTTGCTGGACTTGTTATCAAAAAACTGGGTATGCAGTCATGTTAAGCATGCCTACATTAACTCAACTATCAATTTTGGTTGCAATCGTTAGAGCCATTTTCGAACAAATCTAAATTGTTTAATATTTCGTAATATGTTTATATAAGAAGTACCGTTAATATTAGAACCAGCTCCACAGGAAGATGGGAAAAAATACGAAAATTCCATCGGACTAGCTAATTTTGTGCTTCTGCAACTTTTTCATTTCATTACACAGTACAAAAATGCGTAAAAATAAATCGTGTAATCCAGAACTTCAGAGCTATCAAAATGGAAACGAATCAATGGCGTTGATGGCGAAAAGATTTGGTTGTTTTACGAAGCTTGTTTGTGGGAAATACAAGTTTCTAAGAAGACCGGAAGTTTTGAGAACCGCAAAAGAAGGAGATTGGATGCAAAACTGCTCCAAAGAAAGATTTGCCGGACAAGTAGGCCGATCCATTTTAGATGTCCATAAAAATTAGAGAGATTGTTGCACCTAAACTCCATCAAGAACTCACGGCCAGGGCTGTTAGGAGCTGTGTCGTGGAGCAAAATCCTCATGGATGCATATTCCACAAAAAAAAAACACATTATGTCAACAGAAACCTAAGGAAAAGCCGGAATTTCGACAGACTCCATTTAGAAAAACCATTGGAAAAAAGTTCTTTGGAGTGCCAAATCCATTTTTAATTTATTTGGATCCGATGAAAAAGTGTATGTAAGGCGTCCCCAAAACCAAGAATTGCAAAGAATCGGTGTTGGTCCATTAGTTGTATAAGAGTCGACCCTTGACACACGCTTATAAAAGAATAGTAGAGAAAAACCTTGTTTTCATACACGCCAGTAACATACCTAATGATTTCTAACACCACAACGATACTTAGCATACTCCGCGGAGAGTGAAGCAATTTGTTTACAGATAACAAAATTAATGTTTTGGATTGACCCGCGCAAAGTCCCGACATGAACCCAATTCAAATTTGTGGACCGACATCAAAAGAACATTAAAAGCCAAAAAATCAAGAAATGCTTAAGAGCTTTTCGAAAACATTAAGGAGGTCTGGAACTATATACCACAATCCGGATGGGCGCAGTCAGTGATGCCAGACTTTTCGCACTGACTTTCTCACGACGATTATCAAAAATACCCTTTTTGCCCACGCCGTTGTTAGAAAAAATCCCACGATATTCCCCACGACAATCTATATATATTAAAATAAGTTATATTGCGTTTCTCGCCAATGTTCTCTGTAATGCTTGAACCGATTTTGATTCTGGAAATTTCCCATGAAAGGTGACGTTAATACCATGGTTTGTAAGTTTATACGGTCTTTGTAGGTGTATTGCTTCATAAGTTATAGGGGCGTGGCACCTCCCATACAAAAAATGCATTCAAAATCGTATATCTCGAAAACCACCAAATCGATTGAGCTCAAACTTACAGGTAATGTTACGTATTGGCCGTGGAGTGCTCCTGTGAAGATTGGTCAAAATCGGACAAAGGGGCGTGGCACATCCCATACAAAAAAACATTCAAAATCGTATATCTCGAAAACCACCGAATGGATTGAGCTCAAACTTACAGATAATCTTAGGTATTGGCCCTGAAGTGCTCCTGTGAAGATTGGTCAAAATTGGACAAAGGGGCGTCGCACCTCCCATACAAAAAAAACATTCAAAATCGTATACCTCCTATACAAAAAACATTTTCTATGGGCTGAAACTCGATGACGTTATATCTATCTCTATAACCGCTGGGTCGATTTTCATGAGTCTTTTTTTGTTTTGTTCGTATTGCTGTATTTCAGGTTTAGGCAGAAAGAAAGTTCCAGTTTATTCTCATTTTTCGCATTTTACGAAAGAACATCTGTGCACGGGCAAAGTCGGGCGGGTACAGCTATCTCTATACATATAAAACAAAGTGGAAAAAACTATATGTTTCCCTCTGTCGCCCGTATAATTTTCAACCAATAGAGTTGATTTTTTTTAAATGTCGGTAATTACGGTGATCAATTGATGGGCCAAAAAAAATAAAAAATTAAAATTGTAAAAAGCAATAAAAGGCCTGGCGAAGCCGGCGGGGGTTCAGCTAGTATACATTATACATAAAACTAAAAAATTAACAAAAACAAAATGGTTTTGCAATGGTTTTTCTTCGTATTTATATTTTTTTAAAGCATAAATAATATAAATGTTTTTGAGTTGACAAAATGTAAAAATAAATTATGTTACTGTTTGCAGTAGATGGCATTGGGAAACGGAGCCAAAGCGACAAACATCTTTGATTTTACCATAGAAAATTCAAAAATTCATAGAAATTCAAATTGTTGTCCCATTGTTAACAATAGATGTCACTTCAAAAAAGTGTTAATTTTCAAATTATTCCGCTCCGAACCAAGGGAGCTAGTAGTTATGTTGGAACCAACACGAAGACGTTGACGTTGACAACGGAAGGACAGACAGATGTTTATTTTGCATGAATTCATTGAATGAATCTAAATGGGTTGCTTCAGAGTATGCATTATTTAATGATTGCATTCAGATGTAAAAATAATAACTTAGTAAAATTAATATTGCTAAGAGATTAGATGAGGTATTTCAAATACCCTTTTTTTGTTCTGAGAGATATAAAAATGCCCTTTCGCCCTTTAAGCTAATTTTGAAATGCAAAATGCCCACGAAATGGGTAATTACCCACGATCTGGCATCACTGGGCGCAGTGGCTCAGTGCTGAGTGTGCTGGACTACCGTTCGGACTGTATTGTTGGTCCCTCACAACTCACAAAACAAATGGTCGTGAGAAGCTAGTTCTAGGGTGCCTATATAGTATATTGTATATACGGACCTGTTGCGCCAAATATTTATTTATTTATATGATGCCGGATTTTAGTCGAAGGTCTTCAGAAAAGATTGACTGCTATTTAAAAAAAACATAAAAAACAGTGTCGGTACTTGCATGTAGATATGTAAGTATACATATTGTAGATATTTGCGTGTTCGTATTCGTATGTGTACTGCGGTATTATTGCTTAATTTGAGTTAAATCATACATAAATGCCTATTTTGTTTAGTTTTTATTTAAATACATGACATCAACTTACTAACGAATGTTTAACTTTCACTAGTCTTCTATCGACCCAAGGTTACACAGTAATTTCATGTTACATACAACATAACTACAAAATCATCGACCGTACAAAAAAGGTTTCATTATCGAAATCCCCATTCGCTTAGGTCAAGAAATAGGCACACAAAACCAAATCGATTTGTGTGCCTCTTCCCAACAATAAAATCCCATGCACTGCACATGTATTACACAACTGAACACCTCCAAACGGCACACACCCCTCCGCCCAACAATCATGAGACAATGGGTGGTATGCAAAATGCTTTCGCTCAGTCTCATATCTCACTTTCTATAGCTTTAGCTCGTGTTCGTATGCAAAAAGAAAATGAGACAGATCTCAGAGACTGAGCGTTTGCTAAACGAATGAGACAGATCTCATGTTTTGATTTCTCGTATGCAAAAAACATGGCAGTGTCTCACAACAATGAGGTAAAGCTCATGAAAAGTCGAGACTAGAAATTTGTTGTCTCATTAGGTCAAATGGTTGCGTATTTGGACGTTCTCGGTGCCACTGCACAAAATCGGGACTTGAAAAGTGTTTATAGATTTAATCCGGTACAAATGAATTGAATAACTTATCACTTTTTGTCCAACAGAGAGGAATTCCGTGGAGGGAAAATAAGTAATTATGACGTATTCTATAATTTTGTATTACCAAAAATTTTGTAAATCTTTCAAAAATTCTGTCGATATGATTAAAATTTGTTTTTTTTTTCTGTTTTTCAAAATTCTGGAAATGCAAAATTCTGTATTTAATTCATTGCAACTTCTGTAATTAGCAAATTATACAACATTTAAAAAAAAAAATTAGGAATGTATTTAAATGTATTCGATGTTGGCATAAAAAAAAAAAAAAAATAAATAGGCGGCGCGACAGGCAGTAGACACCCAAGGCCTAGCTTCTCGCAACCATTCGTTTTGTGTGAGTTTCTATTTTTGGAACGAATGGAAGGGACCTACAATTTTATGCCGAGTCCGAACGGCTGAATTGAGAAGCTTTTTCAGGACAGTCATACTCTCGGATGTTTGTCAGACGTTCGCGAGAGGTGGCGCAGTAGAAAAAACCTTAAGATGTAATTTGTGTTTTTCCGGGGATCGAACCTGGGATCCCTCGCACAGTAGTCCAGCACACTAACCAAACCACTGCGCTACTGCGCTCACATTCTATGTTGGCATATTTATCAAAAATAGCAGAAACATAACCGAAACCCAAACCAGTAAACAAAGACATAGCTACTATTTATTAATTAATATCTACAAAATTAAGTTCTTTTACATTTTTCTCAGAAAACCAGTGTGACTTATACATATACACATACACATTCCTTTTCTTATAATTCGCTTAGTTTGTTTGTTTCTGATGATTGTTTTTCGCTTCTTCTCTAATTTTCCCCATTTTGAACCCTTTCCACTTCTGATTTCAAAAATAGAAGCACTTTCCATAAATTATCTATCAATTTTTATATCTAGGTAGATCAAAATTCGGGCGAATATTTTGACAGCGTTTTCTGACCATGAATATAAGTTTGTAGTATTTTCAAACCAAGTTCCAATTTTTTGAATGTCGATATCATTACCAAAATAACTACGCAGACATTTGCAACAAGCCTTCCACATTAAAAAAGAAAAAAAGAGGGTAATGATTTTGAATTTGTTTATTATGTAAAATCGAGGTTACCGAACAAAACATTGTATGTATGTCAGGAACAATTTTTTGTTCGGCGTAACTTCAGGAATCTTCCCTTAAAGGATTGTCCTTCTGAGAAATAGATTAACTGGGGCACCCTGTATATAAAAAATACACCGAAAACTCACAAGGCTAGGCTGAGTCAACAAAATAGCAGACTTGGATTTTTCGTAGCAATTGTAAAAGGTCGGTTGCGCCGCTTTTCGAAGATGTAAAAAGTTGGAGTTAACTCAAATCAGTTTTTATTCATACGAAGCTTAGCAAATGATTCAATTTTGACATCTCTTCTGAGTAAAAGCAATTGCTACATTTTATTCATAGGACCCACTGGACTGTATCTAAAAGTTGGACATTTTCTTTGAACCTTTTTACTTGTTTTTTATCGAAAAAATTGCAAAATAATTCATTCTCAATGAAAAAAAAAAAAAAAAAACAAAATTAATAACTAAATATGTACTAACTACAGTATCAAATTCATTTTTTATACAATGATTAATAATAATTCTGTTTGGATCTGGGCTACACTAGGTCTTCGTAGTAATATATTTTCTATAGAGGTACTTTTGTTAGGTTATGTACATTTAAGGGTATGTATTCACTTAATCAAATAAATTTATGCAGCTCGTAAATGTATAAATTTCTGCGGTGCTTTAAGTGAACACCCCTAGGAAATTGTCATTGCGTAAATCGACTGTATCTGGAATCACACAAACAATTCATATGACTGTCTCTCAAAGTTTGACATTAATTTGTGATTTGCGTAACTTTCCGCGGTTGATTTCCGAGCCCAAATCGTCGCGGAAAATTATGAGGTCTGTGTAAACTATTCTCCATACAAAATCTGACAGTTCATTTACGAGGTGGTAAATTTCTGCAGTTTACGCAGTTTATGAGGCTTTTACGCGTTTAAGTGAATACCCTTATTATTAATAACTCATTTTAATTTTGAATTTTTGTTTGTTTAAGTTAATAAATAACCTATGCTTATTTACTTCAACACATTTTTCAATAATATTTTTTCAATACTTTTAGAACTGATACGAAAGCCGAACATGAATTGATTAAATCAGCTGCAATCAAGGCCGGAGCATTCGATGCAGTTACTTGTTCTCATTGGGGAGATGGTGGTGCTGGTGCTCTTAAACTCGCAAATGCAGTTATCGAGGCATGCGAATATCGTTCTGCGTTCAAGTTTTTGTATGAAACCAGCCTTTCGATATTAGAAAAACTTAACATAATTGCACAAAACATGTATGGGGCTGCTTCTATTATTTTATCGACAAAAGCCGAAGAAGCTATGAATTTTCTAATCAAAAACGTAAGCAATATACACTATACAGGCGCCACAGAAAATTATAATTTAATTTATTTTTAGGGGTTTGGAAATCTACCAATATGCATGTCTAAGACTTCGAGCTCTTTAACTGGAGATCCAGCAATAAAGGGGGCACCTAGAGGTTTTACTTTGATTGTTCAAGACATGTATGTCTCTGCAGGTGCTGGATTTGTTGTAGCTATGTGCGGGGATATTTCAAAAATGCCTGGTTTACCAACTAGACCATGTATTTATGATATTGACTTAAATACAGAATCGGGTGAAATCGAAGGGCTGTTTTAGATAAAAGCATTTGCACATATAACATATCGCTGTTGTTCAATTCAAGCAATAATATTGACACTGCTATTAATCGACATATCTAGCTATAATAAATTAAAAAGGTTTAAAGGATTTTTTATTGTACATGTCAATAATGTAAAAGCTAATCGAATAATTCAATTCACTATCTACTTATTGACAATTATAATATAATTTATGTTTTCTGCAATACATTTTGCTTTGATTGGTAGAAAAACTGAGTGATGACTGATGACGTAGGGCAACCGGAAATATGCTCTAAAAAAACCGTTTATAGCGCTTTAAATATGCTCTAAAAAATGTGTTATATGCTCTAAAAAAGGTGTTATATGCTCTAAAAACTATTAAAAGGTGAAAAATGAAAATGAAAACAACAACTTTTTTTAATATTTATTTAATATTTTAATATTTATTTTATTAGGTAGGTAGATACCTATATAAAAAGTAGAACAATTAGAAAAAATGATTTCTATTGTCAAAAATTGTGATCGGATTGAATTATGCCGGATTGAAGAAAAAAAAGGACAAATAATGCAAAAATGCTAAAATATGCCCTAAAATCCTGAAATATGCCAAAAATATGCTCTAAAAAATGAAATATGCAAAAATATGCATTTATACCAAAATATGAGTAAGTATTGGGACGCTTGAGACTGGGAATTCTGTGCTAGAAAGAGAGGCAATGTGCGAGAGAGATAGAACGAGATGGAAGGTTGCTCGGCTTGGCTGGGTGTATGGCGGTGCGTATGTGGTGTTTTTTTTTTTTAGGCTGGGAGTTGGTTGGTAGGGTTTGTGGCTGTGCGTAAGGTGGTGTTTTTTTTTTGTTTCGCTGTGAGTGGAGAGGGGGTCATGGGATTGAGCTAGAGCTGAAGAGGGGGTGAACGATTTGCTGGATGATTTGATTTAATATAAAAGAAGATAGAGTATGGACTGGTTTTTTTTTTTGTGTTGCTTTGAGCATTGGCTGTGAGTTGGTTGGTTGGGCTCGTGGCTGTGCGTAAGTAGTGTTTTATTTTTGTGCTGCATAACATTTTATTGTAGCAGAAAAGATACATTGTTCATCACATAGGCACTATTACACAATTTACAGAGATATGGTAAAGCTACCTTACTACTGAAAAAGTATATATTTTTTATTACAAAAGTGGAGGGAGAAGGAGTGCTTGTAGAAAAAAGGAAACTACTTGATTTCAGGGTGGTTTGATAAGAATAGGTATAAATATTCACAATTAATAAATATGATATATATATATAAATAAACAAAACTTTAATAAATTAAATAACAACAACGATAAACAAATAAATAAATAATTAAATAAAAAATTAAATAAATAAATAAATAAATAAAAAAATAAATAAGTATATAAATAAATAAATAAACTAAATAATAATTAAATAAATAATTAGACAAAATTAAATAACAAAATAATAAAAAATGCATTTCTATCTACGTTTTATGGGGCTGCTATATCAAACCCGAAATCAAGGGATTATCAGAAGAACTGCCAGACCAAATGAATCGTTCATATAATTTAATAATTCTATCATCTACTTTTTCGATATAGGCATTTACGTGCAATTGTTCTGTAGAAAAATGGTAAGGTAAATTCAAGATCATTTTGAGCATTTTATTATGCGTTCTTTGCAATTTCCTTATATGGCTAATTGCACACTTACCCTAGGCCGGTGACCCATAAAAAATAATTGCTTGGAAAATAGCTTTGAACATAATGAGTTTACATATTTTCATTGCTTAGTCTCGATTTGCGATTAATTTTTATTTATTTATTTTTTTTTTTTTTTTTATATTTTTTTTTTAATTTTTATAATTCACTGGTGCTCAAGGGGTTTTTGTTCCCTTATAATGCTAATGCACAGCACAAGTGGAAGGGTTAATAGGGAAGAGAAGAGGTACTGGTGCACATTGGTCTTAAACAATTGTGGGTTGTAATGAGAGGGTCTTAAACAATTGTGGGTTGTAATGAGAGGGGAAAACCGTGTGAGGCAATGCATTCCACATGCGTGTTGTTCGACTCACAAAAGAATCTCTATATTTAACAGTACGTCCGAAGGTAGGCTTAAGGGTGAACTGATGCGCATTCGATGTGTGACGGGTGTTGCGAGAGAATTGTTGAAGGGGCGGAATGCAGTTAGCTATTTCATCAGAGCATTGGTGGTGAAAATAACGATAAAATAAGCAAAGGCAAGAAACATTTCTGCGATGTTCGAGCGGGTCAATAGACTCCGCTATATTTCTATCACCTATAAGTTTTATCGCACGCTTCTGAATTCTATCTAGTAGGTCCAATGAAGTTTTAGGTGCACCTGACCAGATATGAGCGTTGTACTCAAGCTTAGGTTGAATAAAGGCCTTGTATATTGAAGCTAAGTCGGAGGGTGTAAAGTACTTCTTACATCGATTGAGGAAACCTATACATTTCGCAGCGTTTTTGGCGACTTCATATATGTGGTCATTCCAAAGGAGTTTGTCGTTGACACACATACCGAGTATGGAAAGTCGTTCGGTTTCGTCGATGCAAGTCCCATTCATGGATAATGGGTGAGGGTTCAGGTTTCGCTTTAATGATAGAAGGCAGCATTGTGTTTTGGAAGCATTAAATTCCACTCTATTGGTTGTACCCCATTTTATAATGCTGTCAAGATCGGAATTTAATGTGTTTAGCATACGTTGCCGTTCCAGTTCCACGGCCGAAGAGCAGGGACGTGAGTCAAGAAACGAATATGAAAAACTGAGGGTTCTATCATCTGCGAAAGAGTGTATTGGATTAGAAGTAATAGACAAGAGATCGTTGATGAATATCAGGAAGAGTGTCGGAGACAAAACAGAGCCTTGGGGAACACCAGCATTTATATGGTGAATTGCAGACTTGAAACCGTCCAACACAACTTGAATTGAACGGCCAGAAAGGTAGTTTCTAATCCATTGAAGAAGAGACGCGTCGAACCCATAGGCACGCATTTTCGACAAAAGAGCTTGGTGCCAAACTCTGTCAAATGCTTTCGAAATATCAATCGCAACAATCTTCGTTTCACCAGAGTGGTGGAGAGATTGGTTCCACTTTTCGGTGAGATATGTCATCAAATCACCAGTGGACCTGCTGCCACGAAAACCGTATTGTCGGTCATTGAGAAGTTTTCGCGATTCAAGATATTTCATAAGCTGACGATTTATCAGCGTTTCCATGACCTTGGAAAAAATTGACGTAACTGCAATGGGTCGGTAATTGGTGGGTGAAGAAGAACACCTCTTCAGAATTATGGGGGATATACCATCTGGACCAGCACAGGTGGAGACATGATGCAATCTGGAATGTTGGAGCTAGCGGCGAATTGCGCCGCCAGCAGATTTGCCTTGTCCAAAGAGCTGACAGCTGGAGCGTCATTGCAAACGAGTGTAGGAATTGACGATGCGGTGGAGTTCTTAATATTTTTCACGAAAGACCAAAACTGTTTACTACCACTGGGACAGTGAAGTATTTTTTGTCGTAAGTTTTGGTCGTGAGAAAACTTTGCACGTCGTATCACGGAGTTGCAGTCATTTCGGACTCGTCGAAACTGTTTCGGTTTTCCTCGGTTGGGTTTGCTTTATAAGCCCGAAAACTCAGCTCTCTCAACCTGATAGCCTCTTTGCAGCTCGAGTCGCACCAAGCGTTCTCCTTAGGTATAATACACTTTCTTCTGTTGGGAATAAAGGATCTCATACCCAGGAGAATGGTGTTTGTTATCATTTCAGCGGCGGCATCCACGTCACTATCGAGGAAGCATAGTGACCAGTTAAAGCTCCCAAAAAAGAAGTTAAGGCCGTCCCAATTGGCTTTCTCATAATGCCATACGGTTTTTTTGGGAGCTTGTTCTTTAACTGTGTGGTTAGTGTATGAGAATTTGGCTGAAATGACACAATGGTCCGACGAACCTAGAGGCGACGT
The DNA here is from genome assembly GCA_955612985.1 of Cheilosia scutellata. Taxonomy (NCBI): domain Eukaryota; kingdom Metazoa; phylum Arthropoda; class Insecta; order Diptera; family Syrphidae; genus Cheilosia; species Cheilosia scutellata. The sequence continues at coordinate 80,242,632 of OY015312.1, read as the reverse complement.
TACGTCAATAGAGTATTTATCTGGGTGAGAGGTGAGGAACAAGTCCAATGTGTTAGCGGCATGATCTGCAGCATCCGGAATCCGTGTAGGCTCGTTTACAAGCTGAGTTAAGCTGTTAATCTCAGCGAAAATCCTAACATACCTTCCTTCGGGTGTTGTCTGTCCAGAATGGCGAAGCCAATCGGAATTGTGTATATTGAAATCGCCCGCAATGACAATTTCAGTATGAGGATACTAGGAAACAATTCCTAAGATGGAGTTAGACAGCTCATCAAACTCGTTAAAAGTGGATGAGCAGTCAATGCTTGGACTTCTATAAATAAAACAAGAGTGTATTATTTGCTTACGGACATTGAATTTTAACCATACGTAATTAAATTCCGCATTGGAGCAATGGTTATATTGTGGTGGAAATTGGTAAGCAATATCATTACGGACGTAAATGGCGAGTCCGCGATGTTTAAAGAATAATGGCACTAAGCGATATCCCGGTAGATCAAAATTCGAGGGAATCGAACCCCGATCCACCTGTGTCTCGCAAAGTGCCAAAACAGCTGGTCTGAATTGAAAGACATGGACATATGCAGCAAAGAGATTCCTTCTTAAGCCTCGAATGTTGCAAAAATCAACACGGAATTCACCTCTCATAACAACACACAAAAATTAAAAACACTCCAACGCAACTAAGCAGAGTTGCAACGTGTATATCCCACACCAAACTTCCAAAACACTCCGTCACAGGTGTTATGCCCATGCAACAGAGCGAGTCAGTTATCCGGCAAGATATACACTTACAACCCGCTATTCATTAGATGTTGGTTCGTGACCACTGCTTAGCCAAATTGATAACACCAACTCAGCACAGCAGCGATCAAAAAAGCGCAATATGCGAAAGGAGAAACAAAGGAGAAAGGAAAACTAAAAACGGGAAGAACAAAGGTCACTCGCGTGTGCGATTTTTTTTTGTCTATTGGCACTGCACTGGACACTATTTGTTTGATTGTGATTTATTATGCTATTTTTTGTTTGTTTTTAATTAATTTATTATTAATATTAGGTGTTGTGTTGAAAGTATGTATTTGGAGTTGTTATTGTTTTTGTGTTTTATGGGTTTTATTTTTTTATTTTTGTGTTATATGTAATATACGAGTATATGCACTTTTATGGCGACGGTGTTACAGCTTCGCGTGCGCGCGCGTTGGGAGGCTACACAGTGTTTAATGAAGGATAAAGCATTTTTATTGCTAAATTCACTTTACGAATTGTTTCTTGGATATGAAATCAGAGGTGAATATATTGTAGAGTATAGGTCCAAGCACTGACCCTTGGGGTACACTTGTCTCTATTGGAAAACTGATTGAACTACAATTTTCTATAAAAAACTTTGAATGTACGATCCGTTAAAAAAGAATGGATAATTTTTACCAAGCAAATCCCGTCGATTATGTCTATTGGGATAATGCCAATGAACAAGTTACTAGTTGATAGACTAAGACTTTTGATCGCATCCCAAGAAGCTGGCAATAATAATCTTCAGAATGAAATAAATTCTATAGTGGAAGAGCTGCGTGAATCAAACATTTATTAATGCCTTTCCCTACAATATACAAAATGAATGTGGGAAGGAGTTGCCGTCATTTCCCAAGATCAACAATCGATCCGTACTACGTACAATTTTGTTATAGGTACCTACTCAGCCCAAATCTATGTTAGGAGGGACTTGCGTATATTATATGAAATTGATTAGATTTAAGAAATTGATGTCAATTTATATAAAAGGTTAGAAAAATAAAGCCCTATTTTAATGTAGTTTGATTCGTTTTGTGTTTAATATGAGTTAGAGAAATGCGCTGAGAAATTTCAATCGTCGGCGGGTTATCATCAAAGAAACAACCGAAAAAATGACTCTCATTATTGATGTTCAGGGATTTCGAGGACCGAATAACAAATTTATCGTCAAGGAAGTAGCTGTACTCCATAATAATAACCATTATCATCATTTCATTTTGAAGCCTCCGTCGAAATCTATCCAATTATCGTCATCACTAAGAAAGCAGGCAAAATGCCTCTATTTTAATCATCACGGCCTAACCTGGGATGGAGGATTTACAGAATTTCGCAAAGTGAAGCAATATCTTCAGGAAGACATGGCCTGCCCCAATATGGAGGAATTAAAACGGGAATATCCTAATGAAATTAAATGCATATTACATAGCAAATGTTGCGCCCTGCAGAATGAGTTTTTGATAAATAGGTTTTTATATCATGATAATAAAGAAAACAACATTTACGTCTTGTGATTTATTACAAAATAAAGATTTTTAACTTATTATTTCTGTGTTTTATAACCTAGGAACTATGATCCTCTCTGCTCAGGGTTTGTATGTGTTTATTTCTGCAACAGATATGATTTCATGATTTGCAGATAATCTTAGGTATTGGCTCTAGAGTGCTCCTGTGAAGATTGGTCAAAGTTGGACAAAGGGGCGTGGCACTTCCCTTACAAAAAAAAAAAGACATTCAAAATCGTATATCTCGAAACCCACCGAATCGATTGAGCTCAAACTTACAGATAATCTTAGATATTAGACACAATCTTGTGTCTTCACATTCACTACTCGTACTAGGTTGTCATCTCCAGGAAAAACGTCAACAATTCGTCCTAGTGGCCATTTTAAAGGCGGATGGTTGTCATCTTTAATAAGAACGAGGTTGCCGATTGAAAGATTCTTCGTTGGGATTCTCCATTTTCGGCGCTGCTGAAGAGTTGAAAGATATTCCTTCACCCATTTATTCCAAAAGCTCTGCTGCATGCTTTGGACCAACTGCCAGCTTTTTAAACGATTGATTTTTTGTGTTGTAAAATCTGGTTCAGGAATGGAAGTAAGGGGCGCACCAACCAAAAAGTGCCCTGGGGTCAGAACACTTAGATCATCTGGGTCATCTGAAAGTGGATATAAGGGTCTGGAATTAATTATAGACTCTACCTGACATATCAGAGTATGTAGATCATCGAAGCTTAAAGGAGCGTATCCTACAACGCGATGCAAATGAAACTTCGCTAGTTTAATGGAGGCCTCCCAGAGGCCGCCAAAGTGTGGAGAGCGAGCTGGAATAAACTGCCAATTGATTCCTTCGTCCACACATTGCCTATAAATCGTTTCAAATGACCTTTGCCCATTATTGAAAAGGTCTCTTAACTCTCGCAGTAAGGAATTAGCACCAACAAAATTAGTAGCATTATCCGAGTAAATAGTGTGCGGTTTTCCTCTTCTAGACACAAATCTCCTCAGCACTGATAAAAAGGATGTGGTTGATAAATCGACTGCAAGTTCCATGTGAACAGCTTTGGTAGACATGCAGATGAAAAGACTGACGTATGTTTTTGTTGGACCTCTCCCCCGTACTCCAGATTTTGTATAAAAAGGTCCACAGAAATCCACTCCGCATTTTGAAAACGGTCGTGACGGCTTCACCCGATACTCAGGCAAGTCTCCCATGAGTTGCTTATAAACCACCGGTCTCGCTTTGAAGCAGCGTATACATTTATTTGTAATTCTCCTTACGTTGTGCCTTCCTCCCAAAGGCCAAAATCGTTCCCTCAAAAAGGCAGTAAGTGCCTGACATCCTGCGTGCATATTTTGGAAATGGAAGTGTAAAATCAAAGTTTCGGTGACCTTGTGATGTCTCGGAAGTATTATCTGATGCTTCGTGTCGAAACTTAGCGACGAGTTTTTGAGTCTTCCTCCAACTCGCAAAAGCCCAAATTCATCAATAAACGGATTGAGGTCCTTTAAAACACTACTACTCGCAATGCTCTTGCCACCTTGAAGACGTTGGTAATCTTCATGAAGCTCTGTAAACTGAGCTACTTTAAGAAAGAGTTTTAAACCTGCGTCAAGTTCTTCTGCATTAAACGGAACCACTACGCGCCTCTCCTTCGTTAATCTAATGTTGGTTATGAAACGTTGAATGTATGCAAAAGTCCGACGTAGACGATTAAAATCTTTGTGATATATGCACCGAAGTGCTAAATCCTGAGCACCCGATGCTAACAAACATGACTTTACTGTCCTCCTTTCAGGAACATCTTGATCCGGGGTTTGGTCTAAAGTTGGCCACTCAGCAATTGGGTGCGCAAGAAACGAAGGCCCTTGAAACCAAAGTGTGGACGAACTTAGATTAGAAGGTGACATTCCACGAGAAAGAATATCAGCGGGATTTTGTTCACTTCGTACGTGCCGCCATATGTATGTTTGGGAAATGGTTTGAATTTTTGCAACCCTGTTTGCCACGAATGTGGTCCACGTGCAAGCTGGAGATGCTAGCCATGATAACACGATCGTTGAATCTGACCAACAAAAGATATTTGAAAACTCTATTGAGGTAGTCCTTAAGACGCGTTGAATAAGTTCCGCCAGAATAAGTGCTGCGCAAAGCTCGAGTTTAGGTATAGAGATGGTATTTATGGGAGCTACCCGCGATTTGGAACAGAGAAGCCTCACCTGGACTAATCCAGAGCTATGTTCGCTTCGTATATAAATGCAAGCACCATATGCCTTGGAGCTTGCATCTGCGAAACCGTGCAATTCATACTTCGCTTGTGGAAAAGATGCATAGCGGGGTATTTTTATTTTATTAATAAAGCGTAATTCTTCCCAAAATTGTTGCCATTGCGAGTGAAGATAAGCAGGAAGTGTTTCGTCCCAATTTAGATTTTCTTTCCATAAGGTTTGTACGAACATCTTTGCCTGAACAATTACTGGTGATACAAAGCCTAGAGGATCATATAAACGAGCTATAGATGAAATTACGGACCTCTTAGTTATACCCTTCTTAAGTGTGATTTCCTTGCGCGAAAACCAAAATTCGTCTGATTTTGGCTCCCAAATGATTCCGAGAGCCTTTGTGACATTACCGTCGTTTATTTGAAGAAATTCTTCCTTCTCTTCTGCCGGGATCAATTGTAAAAGCTTTTCCGAATTTGAGCACCACTTTCTGAGATGAAAGCCGCCTCTAGACAATAAGGCTTGAGTTTGATTCTTTATTTCAGTAAGTTCTTCAAGAGTATCAGCTCCTGCTAGCATGTCGTCGACATAAAATCTTGACCTTGCTATTTTTGATCCTATTGGAAAGGTAGTTGCTTCATCAAGGGCGAGCTGATGAAGGCTGCGAATAGCAAGGAAGGCGGCTGAAGTAGTGCCGTAGGTAACGGTGTTAAGCACATAGGTCTTTAGCTCCTCAGAGCTGCTATCACGCCACAATATGCATTGCATGTAAGCATCAGGCTGTTGAACAAGAACGCAACGATACATTTTGGCTATATCCGCCGTTACTACGAACCGGTGAGTGCGAAACACCAAAAGCGCACTAAATAGATCTTCTTGAATGGTTGGTCCTACCATGAGGAGATCGTTCAACGATTGGCCTGAAGAAGTCTTGGCTGAACCATTAAATACCACCCGAAGTTTCGTCGTGGTGCTTTCTTCCTTTATAACGCAATGGTGAGGTAGAAAGAAGTGATTTCGCTGACGAATATCTATAGGTGCCAAACTCATGTGGCCTAGACTTTTATATTCATTGATAAAGTCAGTGTATTGCTGCTTAAGTCGAGGATTCCGATTTAGCTTGGCTTCCAAATTGTAGAACATCTTGCAAGCAGTTTCAAAAGAGGATCCTAACCTTGAAGCGGATGTTTTGAAGGGTAATCTGACTGCATACTGCCCCGATGGGCACCGTATATGCGTTTTTTGAAAGTGTTTCTCACAATCATTTTCTTCGGGCGAATTTGTTTGACTGGGCTCATCTTGCGAATCTAATTCCCAGAAACGCTTTAAAAGCGCATCAATACTAACATCAACGCTATCAGTTGAAGTATTTTCAATGCTATTTGCCAACATGCATACGCTTTTGCTAGCAGGTAAGTTAAAACTACCAGACACTATCCAACCCAAACGGGTTTTTTGCATAATTGGTTTGTTATCTCCTAATCGAATCTGCCCCACACACAGCAGATCGAAGAACAATGAAGCTCCAATGAGCATATCAACGGTTTGTGCTTCGTGGAAGAGAGGATCGGCGAGCTCGATGTTTTTCGGTATATTGAAAGAGCTGAGGCTAATTTCATGATTATGTTGGCAGTCTGTAATGGATGGGAGGATGAAGCACTCGATTGTGTTAGAATAATCGCTGATTCTAGAACAAAATGTGATGTTAGCCTTTTGTTTAGCTGTGGACAATGTCGAATTGATTCCGCTAACCGACATATCTACATAGGTTCGATTGACTGCCAACAGTTGAGCAAAGCGACGTGTTACAAAATGCAACTGTGAAGCAGAATCTAATAGAACTCTACCTGGCACAAACTTGCCATATTTATCTCGAACCAGAACTAAGGCAGTGGCGAGATATACGAAACGATTGGCTGGAGCGGAACTAACCATAGAAAAATTGGCGTGCGATGATACCGTAAGAACCCGATTATTTGAATTTGGATTATTGCTCGAATGAAATGAATTTGAAGAAGATGGTATTGGATCTGAGTTTTCAACGGATTCAGACTGATCTACTTCTGTCGTAACCAAATGAAGTAAGGTGTTGTGTCGCCGCTTACAGTGTCTGCAACCCTTGGATTTGCAATATTTAACTAAATGTCCCTTGCGAAGGCAATTTAAACATAGGCCTAATCGTTTGGATTCAGATATACGGGAATTTATAGGTAGGGCAATAAAATGTTCGCAATTGTAAATGTTGTGATCAATCAAATTACAAAATAAGCATGCAGATTTAGTATTTGTAGTGAGAAGTACCTTGCGTGTGTTGGATTTGGTTGCCGTATTATTTATACTACCTCCCTTCCTTGTTGAGTTTTGATTGAAGGAGCTTTCCATATTCTCTAACGTCTGACATCGTTTCTCCAAGAAGGTAGACATTTCGGTCCAAGCTGGTATAACATTCAGCGGTGCTTCCTCCTCCCATCTGCTTTGCGTTTGAGCATCCAGCTTGTTCCCAATTAGGAACAAAAGCAAGCCATCAGCGATTTGCTCCGTGCTTCCAAGCGTCTGCAGCGATCGTAGATGTGAATTAACGGAGTCCGAAATATGCCGTAGACCTTCAGCTGTCGCAATGGAACTGCCTCGTAGCTCGAAAAGTTCTCGAATGTGTGTCTGAAAGATCGAACGGTTATTATTGTACCTTTTTTTTAACAAACCCAAAGCCTCAGTATAGTTCTCCGCAGTGACATCCAAAGTATCAATTGTACGAAGTGCTGGTTTCATCAAGCTTGAGCGCAAGTGCTGGAATTTTTCGATTGGAGAAAGTTCTTCGTCCGAATCAACCAAGGTCATAAACATGGAATAATAGTTAGGCCAATCAGCGTACTCTCCAGAAAACATCGACAAAGTTAATTTAGGAAGATTAGCATTTTTGACCTTAGTGCCCTTAACAACGAGTGATTCATCCGAGCATTGTGGTAACGCGCGAGGTTTTTTCGTACCGATCATCGTAAGGATTTTGGTTTTCAGAGTGCAGTAGCTGACATCGAACGTAGACCGACGATCTCCATCAACCTCCTGGGGATCAAGCACCTCCAACTCCGTTTGAATGTTATCAAATTTAAGAGCATACGATTCAAGCATTCCGAGTCTTGTTTCAAGCTCCGCGATTGTAATATTATCTGGAACGCTTAGGAAAAAATTCTTTAGTTTGGTTAACTGACCAAGTACCGACGCACGCTTGGTTTTTGTAGCGGCAATTTCTCTGTCTGCCGACATTGCCCTTTCCGATTGACAAAAACGAAGTATTTAATATCAAAGAACACTAAATAATTGTGATAATTATCGCACATTCACAATCACGTGTCCTGTCACGGTCGCCAATGTTTGTCGATTTAATAGTTTTTAAATCGAATATATGATTTCGTTGCAAAAAGGCAATTTCACAAATCAGCGGATACAAAAAAAACACACTTTCTCTCTTATAATTATAACGCTTTATTAAATAGATCGAGCAACCGTTCAAAGCAAAGGTACCAAGAGAAGTGTGTTGCAACACAATAGCTTAGAGTATTATAGCTCAGCAAAAAATGATAATTTTGGGTACATACTAAAAGCGGTAGTTTAAACTATGTATATTGTCATCTTTTGACTTCATATAAATTCGTTTATGTATGTAATAAGATATGACAATATAATGCGTTAGAATACAGTGGTGTATAAAAGTAAGTTTATAGCAAAAATAATTAATAATTCATTTATAGCAGTTAGAAATTAAGAAATTAACAAATTAAACAGAGTGCTCCTGTGAAGATTGGTCAAAGTTGGACAAAGGGGCGTGGCACCTCCCATACAAAAAAATCTTATATCTCAAAAACCACTGAATCGATTGAGTTAAAATTTACATACGATCTTAGGTATCGGCCCAGGAGTATTCCTTTGAAGATTGGTCAAAATTGGACAAAGGGGCGTGGCACCTCCCATACAAAAAAAAAAATCAAAATCTTATATCTCGAAAACCGCGCAATCAATTGAGTTAAAACTTACAGACAATCCTAGGTATTGGCCAAGGAGTGTTGCTGTGAAGGTTGGTCATAATTGGACAAAGGAGCGTGGCACCTCCCATACAAAAAAAACATTCAAAATCTTATATCTTGAAAACTGCCAAATCGATTGAACTCAAATTTACAGATAATCTTAGGTATTGTTTCAGAAGTGCACCTGTGAAGATTGGTAAAAATTGGACAAAGGGGAGTGGCACAGCCCATACAAAAAAAAAATCAAAATCTTATATCTACAAAACCGCCGAACCGATTGAGCTCAAATTTACAGACAATCTTAGGTATTGGCCCAGGAGTGCTTCTCTGAAGATTGGTCAACATTAGACATAGGGGCGTGGCACCTCCCATACAAGAAAGATCTTCTATGAGGTGAAAATCGATGACGTTGTAACTTGATATCCGCTGGGGCGATTCTCATGATTCTTTTTTTATTTTGTTCGTATTGCTGTATTTCAGGTTTACGCAGAAATAAAATTCCAGAAAATCGATATATTCTCATTTTTCGCATTTTACGATAGAACATTATTATCTAAGACCTAAGCAAAACAACTTATGTGCACGGGCAAAGCCGGGCGGGTACAGTTATATTACATTACCTATATAAAAACGTTGGTGCTAATGGCCGCTGAAGCTATCCGCCTTCATGCCTATTAAAAGAAATAATTGAACAAAAATATGAAAATAAATCTTGAAATATTTAAAATAACAGCTAGTATACTATAAATAATATATATACACAAAGCAACGCAAATGAAGGCAGAACGCCAAAAATAAAAACATTCCACTCAACTCAGAAAGTAATCCATCTTTGTATCAGCAGTGTAGTTGTTGTGTGTAATCAAGGTGTTCCGAACTGAGGCGAGTTGGAAAAAGGATGGTTTTAATTGCAAAGGTGTTGCAATAGGGCAGATTAATAATTGCTCAAGAACTTCTTGGCAATTCACAAGGAAAGTAAAAAACTCGTTAGGCGAACGTTATAATAGTTGGTTTATCGTTTCTGGTTCTCCACAAAATAAGTTGATAGTTAGTATCTTCTGGTGCCATCCATATTTGTCTGTACATCATAATGATGTCCGCAGCAAAGGCGACCTTGAACTTGCGCCACTGTGCGATAAGATCAATGATGTCCTTTTGTAAGCGTGGGCCAACCATCAGGTAATCGTTTAACGACTTTCCGTTTGATGTTGCACATGAGGCGTCAAAGACCACCCTCAACTTGGTGGTTGTGCTAGCTTCTTTGAACACTGCATGGTGTGGTACGAAGTAGTGTTGTCCTTGTACCTCATTGAAGCTTGGTTTGACTTCTCTCATATGTCCCAACGTAGCGTATTCTTTTATACATTGAGTGTACGCTTCGTTCAGCTTTTCGTTTGCTGCGAGCCTTCTCTCGATTTGAAAGAATCGTGCCATTGCGGCTCTTTTGGAGTCTCCAAGCCTTGGTGGATGATTCTCCTTAAACGGAAGCCGTACCTCATATCGTCCATCACTCCTGCGTTTGACTGTATTCTGGAAGTGTAGTTGACACCTCACTTCTTCTTGAGTCATTTTTCGTTCCTCCATGTTCTCTTCCATCTCCCAAAATTGCTTTAGTTGATAATCAATCGCATTGTGGTGATTTTGCACTACTACCGAGTTTGTGGAGCGTTATTGGTGGTTCCTGTTAAAATCCATCCTAACTCGGTATGTTGTGCTACTGGGGAGCCATTATGACTCTTAATTAGTCCCTGAAGAATTATAGACGCATACACGTCGGCGCCTAATAATACATCTATCTTCCCTGGGTATTTATAAGTGGGATCTGCTAGCGGAAGTTTTGATAAGTGCCCCCATGTAGTTGATTGTATCTGCTGTGTTGGCAATAAGGAAGTTACTTTTGGGAGGACATACGCACTAACATTGAGACAAAATGAGGGATTAATGAACGAAAACATTTTGAATTTAACCTTACAGTGTGATCTACCCGTTGAAGTTTGCCCTAAACCTGTTACGGTGGCCACTGTGTGTTCCTTCTTTAAGTTTAGAAGCTGTGCCACGTTCTCTCTCATGAATGTTGCCTCTGACGCTGGGTCTATCAAGGCTCTCAGAACGTGGTGCTGTCCATTGGTTGAAAATACCTTCACCAAAGCTGTTGCTAACAAAACCTTGGATTTCATCTGGTTAAGGTGTGAGTTAAGATTTGGTGCAGAAGTTGAAGCACCACCTTGCTCATTGTATAGATTAGGGGGGGGTAAATTCATTAGAGTTTTGGATCAAGTGAGCATTGTATGATGCCTGATTATGCCCTTGATATGCCCTCGCCTGGTTATTATTTTGATAATTGCTATTGTTATTATTATACGAATCAAAATGCAGCAATGTGTGATGTTTCTGCCCGCATTTTTGACATCTGTTGCTGCTATTGCAATTTGATGCATGATGATCATAAAAAAAAAAAAAAATAAATAGGCGGCGCAACAGGCGGTAGACACCCAAGGCCTAGCTTCTCGCAACCATTCGTTTCGTGTGAGTTTCTATTTAGGGACGAATGGAAGGGACCTACAATTTTATGCCGAGTCCGAACGGCTGAATTGAGAAGCTTTTTCAGGACAGTCATACTCTCGGATGTTTGTCAGACGTTCGCGAGAGGTGGCGCAGTAGAAAAAACCTTAAGATGTAATTTGTGTTTTTCCGGGGATCGAACCTGGGATCCCTCGCACAGTAGTCCAGCACACTAACCACTGCGCTACTGCGCCCACTTTTGAAGTCCCTAATTTATCTTCCCAATCCTTTTGGGTGGGGATCGCCTACAAGATCCTATCTGCCGTGTTGTGTGAACGCCTGAAGCCTTTCGTCAACAACCTGATTGGTCCCTATCAGTGTGGCTTCAGGCCAGGAAAGTCTACCATCGACCAAATATTCAGACTGCGGCAGATCTTGGAAAAAACCCAGGAAGTCCAAATCGATACCCACCATCTTTTCATCGATTTTAAGGCCGCCTATGACAGCATTTATAGAGACGAGCTATACAGAGCAATGTCTAGTTTTGGCATCCCTGCCAAACTCGTCCGTCTGTGCAGGATGACAATGGAGAATGCACGCTGCTCCATCAAGGTCGGTAAAGAACTCACCGAGACCTTCGATGTCAAAAAAGGATTTAGACAAGGCGATGCGCTGTCATGTGACTTCTTCAACATCGTTCTTGAAAGAATAGTGCAAAACTCAAACGCTAACACCAGAGGCACTATCTTTCAAAAGTCCGTCCACCTACTCGCCTACGCCGACGACATCGACATAATCGGCAGAACGCAGCGTGATGTCACTGGCGCGTTCGTGGGCATTGAGACGGAAGCGGCGAAAATGGGTTTGGCGGTCAATGAGGGCAAGACAAAGTATATGCTGTCATCAAGAAAGGACACCCAACACCGACGTCTTGGACAGAACGTCACTATAGACAGATATAACTTTGAAATGGTAAAGGACTTTGTCTACCTAGGCTCCGCTATAAACTCAGACAATGACACCAGCGCTGAGATTAAACGAAGAATAACTCTTGCCAATCGCTGTTTCTTTGGGCTAAGAAAGCAATTGAGTAGCAAAGCCCTCTCTCGAACAACTAAAGTGACCCTTTATAAGACCCTAATCATCCCTGTCCTACTTTATGGTGCAGAGGCATGGACTCTATCAAAAGTGGATGAGGCTACTCTTGGCTGCTTCGAGAGGAAAATTCTTCGAGTAATTTTCGGTCCCGTCTGCATAGACGGTGAATGGAGGAGGAGATACAACGACGAACTGTACGGGCTGTACAGCGACATCGACCTAGCCAGAAGAGTGAAGGTCCAACGACTGCGGTGGCTGGGTCATGTAGAGCGAATGGACGTGAATGCTCCGGCCCGGAAGATCTTCGAATCCACACCCGAGGGACGGCGCAGTAGAGGAAGACCGCGACTCAGGTGGCGCACGCAAGTGGAAGGGGACCTCAACCAACTTAGCGTGCGAAACTGGAGGCAGCTGGCCAAAGATCGTGCTGGCTGGAGACGCTTGTTGGTTGAGGCCCAGGTCCACCCCGGACTGTAGCGCCACCTTAAGTAAGTAAGTAATCCTTTTGGGTTTGAGAAGGAAGTTTGTGGTATATAATATATATGAGAATAGCGTCCCACGTTTCGACTGCGATTCCCAAGTTGGAGAGTGCGTGAATACATTCCGCACTCGTATCGTGTAGTGCTTTTAAAGTTTTGGCAGATTCATTGTTGAGTTTCGGCTGTTCCATTAAAATTCTCAATTGCGCATTTACTAATTTTTGTTTATTCTCAAACCGTTCATTAAGAATTTCCCATGCAGCCGCATAATTCTTGCCGTCAATTGGCAGGTGCTGAATTAAACGCGCCGCTTCCCCGCGTTTAGATATTGCAACTTCTGAATGTCAGACAGGTCAACATTTTGATCGATCATACTCTCGAACAAATTGTGAAACTCACACCATTCATCTAACTTGCCAGAGAATGGCTTTATTTGAATTGGCGGAAGCCGAATGTCGCAAACTGAGGTTTTCGTTACGTTTAAATTTAAACGAGAAACATCTAAATTTGCGTTGCTTTTTTCACCGAACTTGTCCATTTCGTCGTTTAACATTCCCAAAAATGTAAAATAGACGCGTTTGATTTTTGAAAAAATTTCGGATTCAAAATACCTAATTGTCTTTGATAGGATCAGACGCACTATTCACGATTCCATCGTGATCCCGTTTTGCTCGTTTAAAACCCTCTTCAATATCCGAAAGACATGCGTTAATATACCCCCTTGACTTCCGCGCCTCGGTTTCTTTCTTATACTCTTCAAAATCCACTTGAAACTCTTTAAGTATGAGCTCCTGTCGTTCTATATATTTGGCTAATTTCGACATTATTTCACTTAAATTTCACTTCTTATAATGATATGGGCGTTATATAGTGTTTAGAAGCAGATAGGGTTTTAAGTAATTCAGATAGATTTGATATAGAGTTGTGGTAATAAGCAATGGTTATTTGTACAAATATATTGTATATGCAGCAAAAGGTGTAAAAATGGAATAAAATTCCTACCTTAATGTGCTTTTGCAACTGCAACTTTAGTATGTTAACTCTCAGTTACAGTTGCAGAAGGCTTTGCGTTGCACAGTTCCTTGCTGTGATTGCTGGTGATGCGACCGTTGTGTCTCTTGTGGACCGTTGTATCACTTCCTACGCCGGCCGTTATGACGCTTGTGTCCAGTTGCGTTACTAAGTTTCCGTTGAGTCTTGGTTTGCTTTTGCAACTGCAACTTTAGTATGTTAACTCTCAGTTACAGTTGCAGAAGGCTTTGTGTTGCACAGTTCCTAGCTGTGATTGCTGACCGTTGACACCGGTTGATGGATTTGTTGAATCCGTTGACTCGCTGTACTTCACCGTTGGGCTGAAATGCACTGCTCCGTTGGCTATCACTGGAGTTCCGGAGTCTCCTTGGTCGTTGGGTACTGTGGCCGATTGACTGTCCGTCGATGATCGGATATGTATTTTTTTACACTCACTCCACAGCACACTTTTTAAACTGATTTATTTAAAAAACACACACTACTGGTCTTTAATTTAATTTAAAACTCGAAGGACCATGTTCCGAACTGAGGCGAGTTGGAAAAAGGATGTTTTAATTGCGAAGGTGTTGCAATAGGGCAGATTAATAATTGCACAAGAACTTCTTGGCAATCCACAAAGAATAAAGAAAACTCGCTATTAGATCGCCTAAGAATACGGAAATAAAATATTATAACGTTCGCCTAATTTTATCCAACCAACGCGTTTGATCTGGTTGGACATCGTTGCTCACCGCGTTGCTAAAGAAGTGTGCGCCGTGCGGTAGTGCACGAGTGCATAGCGAGCCAGTGTTGCCACTAAAATCTAAAGCAAATGTAGTACGTTAGCCAACAAGATGTAGCATTTTTAAACAAAATGTAGTACCATATAAATTTTTGTTTTTATTGATTTTGTCGCGTATGTCTGTGAAAAAGGTGGCCATGTGAAGCTTTTATAGAGCTTAGTATACTTAATGGCAAGAGTTTGCAGACACTCGATGAACATGAATGTAGGTTGTGGCTACTGCATCCTTTGAAAATAGTTTTGGACAGACATTGGACAGTTTTTCACTCACCCCGCTAAGAGGTCTACTGACTACTGATGACCGATGTGTCAACCGAAACCTCTCGATTGACACATCAGTATAGTCTCATAAACTATAGAAGAACATTTTTGTTTTACTACTTGTTTGGCAATATGTAATTTGGCAAAAGCACCAATTCAAGTTTTGACAAAAGAAGTTGGTTTTGTCCGACAACATTTGCCTTAATATGGCAGATTTGAATGCAGTACTACATTACGCAAACTATTTCAGAACACAGAACAGAAATTCGGTATCCGAAACCACGTTCAAAAACCGATCCATATTTGCAGTTGCTTGCAGGTGCAGCCCAAGAAAAACAATCAACAAAAACTTTAATTGACGATCAGTTGTCTGAATTCTGGCAGGATATACCCTGCTCTGTCAACCCGTTAACCTAAGACCTAAGGGCCGTCTGAATTCTGCTGATAGACAGAGACAAATACTTCGTATCGTACGTAAATGGAAGCATCAGCTGAAGAATCAAAGGGCACTGTAGTGCCCCAGCCAAGTTCTCTAGTAAAGGCACTGACCCTTTTTACAGGAACAAACTCAGGCTGTTTTCGACCCCCCTCTTACTTCGGAACCAATTAAGCCAAAAACTTCAAACTCGAAACATTTACCATGCTCATTAAAAAGGTCCACCTTACCAAATTTCATCTCTATAGCATTAGTGGTTCTCAAAATACAGGACTTCAAAAATCGCAAAAACCGTGACTGACTCACACACTCACTCACTCACTTAGATGATGATCATCAAAATTATGAAGCACTTCCGGCCATCCTAGAATTGTGAAATTTGGCAGAATGCTAGATCCTGTGGTGCATATACTGGGAAAAGTCCAAAACTTGGGAGAGTCCAAGGAGAAATGTAAAATTCCAGCGTGGAATCTTTGCTGGAAAATTTAAAATAGGTACATATATGCAAATAGAAGTTTATGAGACAGAAAGCCAAAATGATGGTAGTGGTAGTCAGTGTCTGTTGACATATTATAAAGTGTAGACGTTTCAACGTTGTTTGTCAAATCTAATAAAAAAAAAACTTTGCATATCTCCGCGCGGAGATATGTCGCTTTAAAACGTCATATCTCCAAATGTTAATCATTTATATTAAACATAATGTAAAAGGTAGGTAATTATTTTTTTATTTGTTTTATTATGTTTATTTCTGAATAAGTCTATACCAAAAACTGTCAGATAGGCGTCTGTAAGAAAGTTTGGTGTATTTAAAGTATGGGGTGGGTGGCTTGCTTCGCTCGCTAACAGGATTTTAACCCTTTTTTTCGCAGGGTTTAGCCGCTCACGCGACTTCGTCGCTCCGCTAAGGGTATGTTAACAACTGTCTGGCAGGCGCCTGGAGCTAAAGTTTAATTATATTTACTCTGGGGTATTTAGCAGTAGGTATAATATGTTTAGACAATAAAAATACATGCACTTTTCTGTGTTTTGAAAACGTCATATCTCCGCCAAACTAAGAACGACATATCTCCGCGCGGACTTATAGTACGGGAGGTAGCGTTGCATTTTTACGAGGAATTTTATACCGAAGCAATTTCATTGTTAGCGGTTGATTAATATTCAATAATCAGCAAAATGATCGTCAGTTGCCGCACCCGCGGTGGAATCTACCGTAAACACATGTGAAAGTTGTAAAAAAAAATGATTCCAAAAGTAATTTCATACCGTGCCAAAATTTGTGCGATGATTTTTGAGATAATTTTCAACCAAAAAATAACAATCAGCTGCATTGAGGAGGGGGGATTATACGTCAGTCACGTATATGAACATGTTAAAAATGGTAAAATATAAAGTCATTTTATACCTTATGAACTTTATACAGCTGAAATTTCATTCTTTTCAGATAATAAAAAAAATAGTCAGCTGCATTGATAACGGGGGTAAGACCGTCAGTCAGCGCCATAAACATGCTGCGCGAGTTACGTTCTCAGCAGCCCAACGGTACCTATTTCTAAACAAGTAACATCAACTACAGCTCCATCATCGAACTATTAGTAATATTAGCATACATAACATACAGCGACAACATTATTTACTATTAACTGAGGCGGTTTATCAAATTACAGTTATAATTTGTTTTAATATCAAGCTATGGTAGAATCGCAAGTTAGTCTTAATAAAAGGTTTCGACTAGTTGGTTTAGTTTGTGCTGTGCTGTACTATTGTAGTATTCAAAATGTCTGCGAAAACAAAACCAATTTGTGTATTTTGTTTTAAAAAAAACGAACCGCTTCATTCATTCTTTCCAAGTTGTCTAGAAAAGTGTAAAAATATACTAAAAATACGCAAAAACAATAATTTGTCTATGAAAGACGCTAAAGTGGCAGAGGAAATAAACGATGTTCAAAAATATCATTCTAAGTGTTATAGACAATTTACAGCATTACCAAAAAGATATCGTTCAAGTGTCTTATCTGAGACATCATCTCATGAATCAAGGCAAGTTAACAGGATAAACAAAATATATCAGTTTTTAAATAATGAACTTAAGCTGATCTGTACATTTTTCACAAAAAATAACTACTACTATCTAATAATATTATTTTTAGTGTCCAGGCCAGATTATTTTTTAGGAACTCACAATGGCGAAATTTTCCATACAAAATTAGCTATTGTGACTTAAGCTTAGATCAGACGATTTATGCATAATATATATACAATTTTCATTTGTTTATAAAATACACAAATTCTAGAAAAAAAAACGTATGGCCATACACAAATGTTCATACACAAATCAATTTGTGTATATACAGATTTGTGGTTCATACGATTTGTGTATCTCCACCCAAATGGAATTTGTGTACATATTTGTGTATAGGTCACATTGTTTTTTATTCGCTCGTGTTTGACGTATATTCAATAAAATTTTTTAAAAAATTGCTTGGATTCGGTAAGGTTTCAAATTTAACAAAGTTGAAAATAGGATGTGTTGCGGGTATTTTGGCCGCGTTTTACTCATTTACTCAAAAGTGAAACGCGAGACAAAAGCCAAAAAGTCGTCGAGTTGCCACGCAAGCGCCGTATTTTTTGGAGAAAATATTGGCTTGGCCACCATTAGTGGTACATAGTTCTACATAGTTCTATCTGAAAAAGGAATAGCATCGATTCTCTTACTCATTCATATCTCAGGAATTGAACTACAAAAAATTGCGTTTCATGTACAGTGCAGTATGGCACAGAAATCCAATTGTAAATTGCGCTAGGAGTAGTGCCACAAAACAAAAACCTCAGTTCCAATTGCATTTTAACATTTCAAGAGCAGCGCGGAATCGCACAGATATACAACCGAAAACAGCAGTGTTCCGGTAAACATTGCTTATCGTTGGGCCGCTTTGAGACGCCCAGGAACCACGCTTTGTCGGCCCTATTTTTATACTTTCTCTCCATGACCACCATACTATAGTCACATTCGTCACTATCACTGTCACCGGATAGTTCTATGCGCTTTCTGTTTTTATTCATTATGTATTTAACGGTGCACCAATACGATCAGGATAAGATGGCCAGGCATTCTTTTCCACAAATATTTAAACTGTAGTTTCAAAACCATTTTTTTGGTATTTCCGTATGAAAACTTGAATATACAGTCAAAATCGCTTACAACGACATCGGTTATAACGACGAATCGGTTATAACGACCAATTTCTTAGGTCCTGACTGAGCTCCATTATAATCCCATTGAATAACAAATCGTTTACAACGACATCGCTTACAACGACATATCGCTTACAACGACCGATTTTTTCCTTTTTATGAAATAAAATATTGGTTACAACGACTAAAATCGACGCAGCTGTTGGCGCGACTGCATTTTTTTTTCTAAAACTGTAAACTGATTATGTATCTTTAGCTGCAATGTATCTGTTACCGTTTGTTGACATGTTATTCTTTTATTTTTGTGTTTATTAGTCGTTTTGAGTTTGTTAAACAGTAGGTTGGAAAATTACTTAGTGAACATTTTTCAGTGTGACGTGACGAGTGGTTGTAGAAATTTAATTTTATTCGGTTCGCATATATACTCGCATGTATGTATGTCAAGAACAAATAAGAATTATGAAAAAAAGGACCTCTGCTTGAAAACAGATTAATTTACATGTGTATACCTTGATAGCGGTTACAGCGACCTATCGCTTATAACGACCAAATTCGCTAGTCCCTTGAAGGTCGTTATAACCGATTTTGACTGTAGTAGTTTTATTACCATAAAGGACTAAAATCGTATTCCGATGTCATACATAATGCTCATGATCTGTGTCCACCCTCATTTGAGTTGTTTATTCAATACACAAATGATACACAAATCGTTTGTGTATGCCATTTGTATTTATAAAATTTGTGGTTCAGACTGTTTGTGTATTTTCATGACAAGAATACCCGAATTTATACACAAATATTTGTGTATACACATATCGTCTGATATTAGCTTTACAATAAACATAAGGTGGAGGTTTTTTTTTTTTTGATTATTATATTAGTATAAGGCCCTTTATAATTAGTTATCGAATAAATTAACAAGCAACGAATGAAACATTTCCGTTTTAATTTAGTTTTCAAGAAGATGCTGAAAGTGGTGGCCAACATATTGCAATCGTCGACATCAAGTCTGATGAAGCTTGTGATGTCAATGTTACAGCGAGCACAAGTAGTCAGTCTTATTCCATTGAAAAAAATTTCGTTGATGTTACATCCGATACCTGTGAAGATTCTAGCGTTAGAAATTATATTGTAGAAGAAGAAATAGTGGAGTCGGAAATAGATAAAAGAACAGACAATGATGATTCCAATGATAAGGCAACTGTATGTATTTTTTGTAATAAGAAGCGCAAAAAAATTCATGGAAGGGAACAAGCGTTACAAACTTCCGTAACACAAGAAAATATAATTTTTTTCAAAAATCAAGCCAATGAAATGGGCGATATAGAACTATTAAACAAAATTAATGAAAAATGTGTCAACAATTTAATAATTTTCTATCACAGATACTGTAAATTAAATTATAAAAATAACTTTCAGTCGATCATCACTAGTAGCAAAACCGAAAAAACTCAATGGCATTCATCCCGATCAATCCATAAAGAAGCTTTCGATGTAGTATGTCGATTTGTATCCACCAATGTCATTGAAAAAAAACAGTGCTTTTATGTATCATTTCTAAAATCGTTGTTCAACGAATTTCCGAAAAAACATACAATAAACTCAAGACTGAACGTGGAACCATATAATTTAGAAAATAAACTATTGGAAAAGTTCCCTAAAAAAATTAACATCATCACAGTTAATAATAAAAAAATTGTTAAACCATATAGCGGAAATTTATTAAAAAATGATTTAGACATGTTAGAAAAGAATGATATTTTGGATAGAGCTGCACAAATTATACGATCAGAAATCCAGAACATTCAGCGTAATCCATTACCAGATGAACCTACAGCAAATGATTTAATAAAGGGAGAATGCGATGTTCCACCAGTGTTGACTGATTTCTATTCCAAAATAATTTGTGCAAGTTTTCGACGTAAGCGTAATGTTAATGTTAATAGAATTGCTACATCTTTTACTGAAGATTTAATATATGCTGCATCACATGGCAAAATAAAACCGTCAAAGCATATATCTCTTGGTATGACCTTGAAAGGTTTAACTAATAACAAAAAAATTATTAATATTATAAACAAATATGGACATTGCTGCAGTTACACCATTTTGGAAGAAATTGAAACTGAAGCGACATTTGCGTCTACTCATCGAAATGATATTTGTCCGGAAGGGATCTCACGTTCAAATAAGTTATGCACTGGACTAGCGTATGACAAATTTTGACAGATTTGTTGATACTACAAGCGGCAAAGATACCTTGCACGACACGGTTGGAATAATTTTCCAAAATATTGCTACGTCTAATGATAATTTTGAACGTGATGTGGAAAGAAGTCATGCAGAAAGCAGCGTTTTTAATGAATATACTGTATCGAATCAACCTCCTCAATCCGCAGGCTCGAAAAAAAAACGACGGACTTTTGATGCAGTTACATTTGATTTAGAAGCTTACAATAAAAGACCAAAAATACAGGAAACGTTAGAACCCATTGATAATCCACTGCGATTATGTGTCCTAGATAAAATGCAATCGTTGAAACATATCGATCTGGCTTGGGTAATTTCTCATTTTTTGAAGTTACCTCGGACACCATCTTGGGTAGGATTTCAAAGTATGATTCAACATGACACCAGCTGCAAACAAAGAATTGCATACTTAACAACAATTAATTCCTCGCCAACAAATACTTCTGTCGTCCTAGAAACAATAAAACAAGGTCAACAAGTGGCAATGGAATGCAATGAAACTTACATGGAAATAACTTACGATCTTGCAATCGCAAAAATCGCTCTGCAAATACAAAGTAGCGAAAAACCTCGTTTTGATAATTTATTTATTCATTTTGGTTCGTTTCATATAATGATGGCTTATTTTAAAGGTATTGGAAAGTTCATCGACAGTTGTGGAATTACTAACCTGATGGTAAATGCAGAAGTACTGGCTAGTGGTTCTGTTAACACTTTTATAACAGGTCAACATTTTAATCGTTGTAAAAGATTGCACCCCTTAGTCACATTAGCTCTTCATTTTGAAAAGTTTTTAAATACAAAGAGCATTAAAATCACAGATGAAATAAGGCAATATTTATTAAAATTCAAATCAGAAAAATCAGCAGATCCAATAATTAATAACGAAAATTTAATGAATTTATTTGAAAGCTATGAAAGATATCAACAACGAACACTGGAAGGCCAGCACGGGAAAACTGCACAGTTCTATATGATATACATCAAATTAATTAATTATTATTTTTTATTATATAAAAGCGTTAGAAAGCCTGATTTTGAACTATTTAAATTTATATTACCAAAAATTACCAACATTTTTTTTGTTTTTAATCAACAAAATTATTCGCGTTACACTGTTTTGTATCAAGAAAAGTTGATGAAGGTAGCTGCATCTCATCCGGGGCTTGAGTTACAGTTCGAAAAAGGATCATATGGAATCAAAAGAACCGATAAACCATTCTCCAGACAGCCAGTGGATCTCACCTTAGAACAGACAATCAACGCTGATGCTGCAAATAAATTGACAGGAATAATTAATTCAACTAACTCGATTTCAGCTCGTCAGCGTTGGTGCAAGAGCCATAGTATTCGCACAGCCATAATAAGTCATATAATGGAACAAACGGGTTTACGAAAAAACCAAGATGTTACAGCTGATCTTAGCAATAATAGAATTAAGAAACATTCCATTCAACTTGAAAATTTAACTGCACACATAAAACAAAATAACCCCTTTTCTGATAACTACGACACAAATTTCTTATTTAATATATCAACTGGTCAGGCAGTTGAAGAAGATATAGCTGCTTTTTTGCTCAATGTGGAAGAAAAAGGAAATCAACAACGTGAAAAATTTATCACGGAATGTAGCACAGATCCTCAAAGATTTGAAAAAAAATTACTAAAACAAAAGTCTTGACTTTTGCAAATGCTGTGCCTAAGAAGAAACTGGCTATTTCAGGAAAATTAGTTGAAGTGAGAATGCAGCGTGATTTATTCGCTCAGTTATTATTGTTATCTTTAGAAAATACATTAAACATTGACGCAGTGCTGACTTACCCGTTGACACCAGTTCCATTAGCTATGTGTCACCTGGATGGAGCAATATGTAAGACGGTTAAATCAGCATTATTGAAAATCTTAGAAAAAGATATAGTCAGTAATCCGCCTGCATCGTGTGATGTAATCATGTATGATGGGTTCTTTATTTTACATGCAATGACAGAAGTTCCATTGTCATTTGGAAATATTTCAAAAAAATTAATATCGATAGCATTGACTTATTATATATGGACTGCTAGTAGACGTCTTCGCGTTGGTTCCAACATAACCACTAGCCCTCTTGGTTCGGAGCGGAATAATTTGGAAATTCACACTTTTTTGTAGTGGCATCTATTGTTAACAATGACGCAACAATTTGAATTTCAACCGTTTTACTTGCCAAATCCACTAACGCCCTATAGGTGTCTCTAGCATTCTATGGAGAAATCAAAGATGGTTGTGATCATTGGCTTCGTTTTCCAATGCCATCTACTTTAAACAGTGACGCAACAATTTGAATTTACCTCATAAATTCTCTCACGCCCAATAGGTGCCTCTAGCATTCTATGGAGAAATCCAAGATGGTTCGTCATTTTGTTTCACTTATTTTTCGCTCCGAACCAAGAGCGCTAGTTTATGTTGGCGTCATTTTCTGGACAAAATTTTTATGAACTGACATTTCACTAGCAGTCCATATATAATAAGTCAATGATCGATAGTTACTTCTTCAAATGCACGGACGGTTATCATCGCACTTGACCGTTATTTTACTCCATCAATAAAAGATCATGAGCACTCCTTGAGAGGCAGAATAGAGGGCCAGAATTATTGTATAAATAGTCCTGATCAATTAC
This sequence comes from Cheilosia scutellata, assembly GCA_955612985.1. Taxonomy (NCBI): domain Eukaryota; kingdom Metazoa; phylum Arthropoda; class Insecta; order Diptera; family Syrphidae; genus Cheilosia; species Cheilosia scutellata. Next base: position 80,219,414 of record OY015312.1, on the reverse strand, counting down.
GACCGGCTAATTTTGCCAACGAAATGAAAAATATACATTTTAAGGAGGCCTTAATTCATTTTATTTGCAATGATTGGGAAAATAATTACATGGCTCCATATTATAGGAGAAAGAACAATTTATATTAATCATGACGTTTGTTACAAATATAAAAAATACGATGAACGAATTGTGAGAAGTGAAGAACAGAATCTCAATTGTACGGCTCATGAAGAAGCGGATACCAAGATAGTATTCCACGTTTGTCAATTAGATAGTGATGCTAACGTAACAATAAGATGTTCAGATACAGACATTTTAATAATACTGTTGGAGAATATGAATCATATTCACAGGAATTTAAAAATTCATATGTTACTTGGAAGTGGAAACGCACAACGTTACCTCAATGTCACTCAATTGTATCAAGCACTTGGACCTAGCTTGAGCGCATCATTGCCAGGATTTCATGCCTTTACAGGATGCGACTTCAACCCCGCTTTCTATAGAAGAGGAAAAAAAAAACCTTTTGACATTTTAAGAAAATCAGAATCTTACATTAAAGCATTTACAGACATATCAAATATACACAACTGTAATATAGATGAACTCCAAAGAAAGATCGAAGAATTTGTGTGCAGAATGTATGGTCTGAAATCAATCGACAGCGTAAATACAGCACGAGTAGCAATCTTCACCAAAACTTATAAAATAAATAAAACAAAAGACAGATTTATGCTAAAAAATACAATTGACGGAGCAATATTTCCTCCATGTCAATCGGAGCTGTATCAACATATACTACGATCATCATATATAGCACATATTTGGAGTCATGCTCGTCAGTCAGTTCCGTCGCAGTTATCACCCTTAGACTATGGATGGAGGGAAGAAAATAATAAATACTCTTTCAAGTGGTTTGACGGTGATCAAGTCCCACCGACAATAACTGGCGTAACGATCATCGATGAAAATCCTTCAGGTACCTACTTTTAAACTAATATATTATTTTTATAACGCATTGAAATTGAATTAAAACAAGGTAGATATAGCTTTAATATTTGTAAAATTTTTTTTTTTACAGAAAACGATGAAAGTGATGAAATTGAACCATCATATAATGCCGAAGAAGATGCTGCAGCGGAATTTGAGCGTGAAAGAAATATTATCACGGACAGCTCCGATGATAGTTGGGAGGAAAATGATGAATATGAAACGGATGCTACAGATGAGTTTTTTGATGTTGACCAATAAATTATTTTGATACAATTCATTAATAAAAACAATTTAAATACTTACCATTAAAAGCATTTTAAGCATTGTTTTTTGATGAAATTATATTTTTCTATATAATTGAAAACCGACACGAACTTGATTAGTATGAACAGACTATTGAAAACTCGTCATTCACAGCATAAAGCGGCATAACTTATGTTACATTAATAATAATACTTATTGAGGTTGAGATATGGAGTAACTTTATTGCTGACAACAATAAAAATCGCCGTCAGCTTACTGTTTGTGGGTGTAAATACAGTCAGTTCATTTGTTAAAGTGACTATGCTACGCTCAGATGTACTGAGCGCGCAGCATATGTTTATGGCGCTGACTGACGGTCTTACCCCCGTTATCAATGCAGCTGACTATTTTTTTTATTATCTGAAAAGAATGAAATTTTAGCTGTATAAAGTTCATAAGGTATAAAATGACTTTATATTTTACCATTTTTAACATGTTCATATACGTGACTGACGTATAATCCCCTCTCCTCAATACAGCTGATTGTTATTTTTTGGTTGAAAATTATCTCAAAAATCATCGCACAAATTTTGGCACGGTATGAAATTACTTTTGGTAACATTTTTTTTTTACAACTTTCACATGCTATCACCTTTAGCTCCACCACTACTGGAGTAGCTGACGATCAAATCTCGTATGTATTAGAGGAAAACTATTATTGTTATTATTTTCAGTCGGTATGAAATTACTCTTTCAAATGCAACGCTACCTCCCGTACTATTATGTCGCTACCCCGTGCACGAGCTCTTGTTGCTCGTTGAACATGCTTGTGCAATAGTAATGTGCAAAAAGTAATTATTCGGTATTTAGTATTCGATACTTGAAATGAGTATCGATACCGAATACCAGTGTTGCCAGGTCAAAATGTGAAAATCCAGTCAAGTGTTGAAAATCCAAAGTGAGTGCTATGTATCCGAAACAGTGCGTTTGTTGAAAATAAGTTTTGACCGAAGCACCCACCGCTGTACTGTACGCGAGTTTGTCTAAAAAGTTCGTGAAACTAGTGGACAACACTCATGGTCCCAATACCCAATCTTCGTACGGTGCGCGGATTGTGGATTGGTGCCATCATTGGACCATTTTTCTTCGAAAATGAGGCTGGGAACAACTTTTCGGTCAACGGTCGGCGTTACAGAGCCTTGTTAACCGACTTTTTTTTACTGAAGGACCGATGTTATGCCAACAATCGGGAAACGATTTAAGCAGTTAAGGCCAATATCATCCAAGCAATCCGTGAGATACAGCCCGAAACCATCAACAAGGGCTTGGAAAATTGTAGTGACAGAATGCGCTACTGCGAAGCCAGCTGAGGCAGCCACTTGAACGACGTTGTTTTCCATAATTAATGGGAATATTTACTCTTACTAATAAAGCCATAATACATGGATAAAATTTGATACTTAGTTTTCTTTCCAAATTTCAAAATTTGTACAAGATGTTTTTTTATCTCGCAAATTATGTATTTCTAGTGGTCAAAATAGAGTTGTGTTTATTTTTTGTTTCTAAAATCTGGAGTGAACAGCTGCCATAACTCAAAACATAAATAACATACAACAAACCGAGTTAAATGCAAAGGCATTCAAAATTCTCAAGAGACGCTGCGCAAATTCCAAGAAATACTAGATTCAATTTGACTTTTAGCGGTTTGCGGAAAATGGGTGTGTTTAGTTCATTGCACTGCGCGAATGCTCGTTTACATTTTAATTTTTTTAGGAATTATATAGTCAAAAAATAAAAACAGTCAGCTTGATTTACAGTCAAAAGCGAAAAAAACTCCAGTCAAAAAAAACAGTCGACTGGATTTGATTTTTTTTTCCAGTCATCCAGTCAAATTTGACTGGAAAACAGTCAAACTGACAACACTGCCGAATACTACTCAAAATAAGTATTCGATACTGATACTCATTTGCTCACTACCATTGTATATAGACACTATAGTACTATCATCCCGTCGCATTGAATTACGCGTCTTCGACGATCCAGGTGGCGCGTCAGTTGATTTAGTTTGTACACTGCCAACATTGACTTATTATATATGGACTGCTAGTTCAGTTCATACAAATTTTGCCCAGAAAATGACGCCAACATAAACTAGCGCTCTTGCTTCGGAGCGAAAAATAAGTGAAACAAAATGACGAACCATCTTGGATTTCTCCATAGAATGCTAGAGGCACCTATTGGGCGTGAGAGAATTTATGAGGTAAATTCAAATTGTTGCGTCACTGTTTAAAGTAGATGGCATTGGAAAACGAAGCCAATGATCACAACCATCTTTGATTTCTCCATAGAATGCTAGAGACACCTACAGGGCGTTAGTGGATTTGGCAAGTAAAACGGTTGAAATTCAAATTGTTGCGTCATTGTTAACAATAGATGCCACTACAAAAAAGTGTGAATCTCCAAATTATTCCGCTCCGAACCAAGAGGGCTAGTGGTTATGTTGGAACCAACGCGAAGACGTCTACTAGCAGTCCATATATAATAAGTCAATGACTGCCAACTCCGAGTATTGGGGAAATGTGTATAGAGAAAACCAAAAGAAACAAAACAAAGTCAAACTGGTCTGCCTCTTCTCTTTCTTCATTCATATCGCCTTTCCCATTCCGCAGTACACAATTATTTCTGATGTGATGTAACAAGGTAGGGAACTGCATTTGGTTTTGTTTTCTTATAGAAGCGAGGAACGAAGGAAAGGAGATGCAATATTATGAGCATAGCAATAGCATGGTGTAGAATACGATGGTGTAGGATTTGTGTGTTATGAGAGGGGGACGATGCAAGGGGTGATCAGTTGGGAGAAGACAAATTGAATAAAAACTGAATTTGGCTTTCTTTCTGTCATTGCAGAAGATTTGAGGATTGGGCATAAAATAATGTAGACCCTCACTATTATGCCTATATTTTTGTCAAATATGCATCGATTTAAGTGATTCTTTTTTTAATTGATTCAAAAATATTATATGTGTCTACTTTATGGAGTAGGTATATAATGTAGAAACATTTTATGTCTGTACAACGAGCTGCTAACTATTATATCTACTACATTTACCTCTATATAAAAATCAATTGGTGTGCGCTAGTCTCGTAAAAGTCGAAAAAATTCTAAAGGCTAGACATTTTTTGACCCTGTCTTGATTCAGGGTTTGGCATAAACAAAAATTCAGGAAACCCCAAATGAAAAGCCGAAAAATCGAAAAAAATATGAATTTCCATTTTGTATGGGAATATACACCACCAATGATCGCAAAACTCGAAAGCCACGGAACCGATTAAGCTCAAATTTCCAGGCAGTCTTTGAAGTTGGCCCAAAGTTATTTGCTGTGAAGTTTGGGCAAATTAGACAATGCAAAAGAAAAAAATAAATTTCAAACGCTTTTCTTCGACAGTCATGGGGAGCAAAACTTTTTAAAATTTGGAACATTGACATGCATTTTGCTGAAGACAAAAATGTAATCATTTCGATAAAACAACTAGCGAATTCAATCTGAAGAGTAGATAAATGCATACATATTCACGGGATTTATTCCGCATAAAAATAAAAGTATGTATTTAGAAGAAGTTCTAAGTTTGATTTTCATATAGTATTACTAGCAGCCTTGCTTGCGTTATTTGGGATTACCTGCCTAATGCTGCCATCTCTGGTCTGGAGATAAATCTGAGCAATTCGCTTTTCTTGAGTTCGCTCAATAACCCTATATAAGGACGTAGAGGGTATAATTGTAAGAAATCCCGAACCAGCTAGGTATTTAGTATACCTAATGTTTGTCATAATTGTCTATTCTCCCTTATAGGAATTACCAAATAATTGGTTTAGTGCATCTATGTTAAGGTCATTAACAAATTCTCTTACATATCTTATTCCCTTTGATTTTTATTTTCCCTCACTTTCGTGTGATCGTTGATCAGTTGTTAGAAAACGGGCTTAGATTATCCGTTATGGGCTGTGCGTTGATGACTTAGTTATTTAAAACAAACACCAGTTTACTTAATTTCGTAACAAGTTTCTAAATATTCGTTAATTTCCTACATACTATTTATAATCCATATTTCGCTGTCGAAAAAGTTGTGCACCGAGGCATTCCCAAGGTGGAGTGATATCTCCATTGTTATGCAATATAGTTCTTAACCCTAAATTCATAAGCTGTGTTCATTGACGAGCTAGGAAATCCCTAGTGGCTCAATACTCCTGTAAAAGGGCTATCGGCACTAGATGGGGTCCTTCAACCCAATATAATGCATCGGCTTTATACTGCGGTTATAAGACTGATTATTCAATACGCCATCGTTGTGTGGTGGGAATAAAAGTTCCAATCTAAAGGTCTTACAGAAGGCTAAGCGCTTGGCATGCTTGTGCACCATGGGCGCACTAAGGACATCTCCAACCGCCGCTCCACAAACCATGCACAACATACTTCGTCAGTAAAGAAAATTCCACAAACGTGGCAATTAGATTAAGGAAGGGGAAACACTGGAGAGGGAAACCGAATGGATACGCCAACATCTTTCTACAGACGATCCCCTTGCCTATTAGGTACTACGAAAATCAACTCCGAAAAAGGCTTCACCCATGAAATACCGGACAGGAATCAATGGGATTCACAAAATGTCCTACACAACAAATCACTGTCAATATTTACAAACGGCAGATGAGGTGATTTGTCTACTGATGAGCTCGATGTGGTGGGTCATTGGGGCGAAACGCATTCTGGAGTATGTATATGTGTATTATCAATATATGTTATATGTTGACACTCCACTGTAAATATAAATTCCTTAATCTAGCTAGCAGGTGTTTTAAATCATTACGTTTTTATTTTGAAAATCGAATTCTTTAATTCAATTACTTCGTTCATTAGATTGAAAATTGCGATATTCATTATGAAAATCGAGTTCTTCAGTTTAACAACTATGATTGTCAATATGAAAATCGAGTTCTTCAATTTAACTTCTGCGATGTTCAGATTGACTACTGCGATTTTCATTATGAATATCGAGTCCTTCATTTTAACAATTGCGATTTTCATTATGAAAATCAATTCCTTCAATTTGACTACTGCGTTCATCAAATCAACAACGGCGATTGTCAATATGAACATTTTATTTATTCAATTTTAATTGACAACCCAAGTTCATCATATTGACAACTACGGTTGTTGGCTCAAAAATAACAATTTTTTCTTCAATATGACGAACTTTGTTGTTAATATGACGTATCTTTTTGGTTCAGTGTAGCTGCACAGCGCAAGCAAGGCTAGGCTCCTCTGGCTTGGATAGTATAAGTCTGCACAACGTGTATGTATCACTTTCCTACGCTAAACAAATAATTCACGCGGACGCAGCAAGCAGAGCAGGGTTCAGATGAAAACATTCAGGATACTGCGATACTGCTGGGCTCACCTGGCCAGCGCTGGAAACAAAAAGATCAAAAGAGCTTCTTCTTCGACTTAAAATCCACAGATCCAGAATCTCGAAAGTCGTTAATGTCCTCTCTGGGCACTGCATATTAGGCAGATACGCCGCAAAGGCTCGGTCTGACATACAACGACTTCTGATGCAGAAGCTGCAGAGATGAAGAGGAGGACGAGTCCGTCACTACTTTCTTTGCAGTTGCCGTGCACTAGCCAATCTGAGAAAGGACCACTTAAGAAACTATTTCCTCAATGATCTCAGTGATCTAGGTAATACCAGCGAGCGCCGCTAACATTCTTAGATTTATAACCGGCAGCAAATAATGGTTTACATGAGTAGCCAGTAAAGGAAGGGCTCCCTAAATCGCAGTGATACGCACAAGCCACCGAGAGCCACTCTAACTAATTAACTAACTATCATCTTAATATATTTCATAATTAAAAGATATAAATTTGGACTTTAAACAATATCTTTTGCATACTACATACCTACATTATGAGAAAATTGAAAAATGGGATCGTTCTAGGTACTACGTGATTTTATTTCCTAAGATTCAACCAAACTTCCCCACTAGTACACCTACTAATCCTACCATGCACTTCACATGCTCACCCACCCCATAACTTTCAGATCATCATAACCTACCCTTGACACCTAAGTCCAAAAGCCACATCATGACACCATCACTGCTGCCCATAAATCGAAGAAATACAAAATATTGTAAAGAATCTGCGATTTCATATTTTCCTACAAAACAACAATTCCAATTTCCAATCGTCATCTCATCACTCATTCATTCACACTCGTCACGCTAAAAGTATACTTCGCCTAACCTACACCCCACCACTACTAACTACATACGAGTATAGGTATTATGCGAAAAGTACCCGATCATTCACTTTATTTTCCTTTGTATATTCCACTTCCACCACAACCATTATGCTATCGGTGGAGAATAAAAGACAACAGAAATAATAATGGTTCTTTCTCTTTCATCTGCATGTTGGTAATAAGACGAATAAGAAAAGAATAATTTCGTTTCAAATAATCAAAGACAACTACCATGTTCGATGTGAGTAGTTGGTCTTGGAAGTGGTTGGTGGCGCTAGTGCGAAAATGCGAAGTGATAGTACTATAGTGTCTATATACAATGGCAGTGTACAAACTAAATCAACTGACGTGCCACCTGGATCGTCGAAGACGCGTAATTCAATGCGACGGGATGATAGTACTATAGTAGGTCTGTTTTTTTCCACATCTATCTCAGTGAAGTAAAGTAAAGTAGGATTTTTAACACGCAATTACAACAACTATATAGAGTCTCGAATGTGTCAAACAGTTCGTAGTTGTTGTAATTGCGTGTTAAAAATCCTACTTTACTTTACTTCACTGAGATAGATGTGGAAAAAAACAGACCTAGTGTCTCCCCCGTATTAATAAATACCGCATAGTGGCGAATTAGCTCTAAAACATCTTTTAAGTCGTAAATATTATTAATAAACATATCTTAGCTTTCACTGACATGTTTTAAGGAGCGGATAACTTAATTCAACGAATTCGGCGTATAGAGAGTGGTTAACTTGCACACACAGTTAATTTACTATACACATATTTCAAATACACGTATACCAACAAAAAGTTCGATTGGACGCGAGAAATTTAAAAGCTGGAAGAGAATTTCAGAGAGAATCTAAAATTCGCAAACGAAAATGCTCTGAGCATGATAGTGTCAGCTGATGGAATATGACAGATTTACAACCATGTTTAGTACAGTTTGGACGCAGTGCTGCCGTGCGTTTAGTGATAAAGAGTGGATAGCTAATATGGATATAAGATGTATTTATTAATAATAAAAGTTATCAAACGAATAAGTCCACTATCCGTATGGTAGCTAAAAGATGTTTTAAAGAGCGGATAGGGCTTTTTTATTAATTCCGCTGATAGTCATTGAATAACTACAATTAGAAGTGGACACAGCTCATTTTGAAGCGACATACGGACCTTCATTGCGGAGGAAATTTGTATTAAGTTAGTGTATGCATATACCACCTTTTTCTAGGTTCCTGCATTAAGTAAAATTAATTTCCCAAAATATTCCCATGTTTATTTCATGACAGACTATGCACCTTCTTCTTTTTTTATTCGTCTCATGAGAAGAATCAGGTATGAACTCCACTGAGAAGCCAACGAAGTCCACGGTTCACGTTGATCGGAAATGTTTCTCAACAGTACACCACAAATAAAGTGTTTTGCAGCATGTATCCGAGTTTGAGGTATATTTTCACGGTGGCTCCATCTAGATTTTGGGGTGTTTGGGAATAACCATTTCCTTTATATGAAATGCACCATCTAGTAATTATGTGTCTATGGTCTCATTGACAACATGCAAATGAAAGAGAAACAACAATTATTTTTGTTGTATTTTATTCTCCACCGATTGCATAATTGGTTGTGGAGTGGAAGTGGAATATGCAAAGGATAATGAAATCAATGATCGGGTATGTATTTTTCGCATATAGGTAGTTAGTTAGTGGTGGTTTGTACGGTAGGCAAAGGGTATTTTTAGCATGAGGAGACTGATTGGGATTTTATGAGAATAACAATGTGGAAAGAAGGAATATGAAATAAAAGATCGGTTAGATACTTTTCGCATATAGTGGCGGTGTGTGGGATGTGGTACTTTTAGCATGACAAGTGTGATGATGATTTGAATTGATATTTAAGAAAATAACAATGTCGAAAGGGGAAATATGAAATCACAGATCGGATTCTTTACAATACATATTTTGTATTTCTTCGATATGTGCAGCAGTGGTGTCATTGTGGTGGCTTTTGGACTTATAGGTGTCAAGGTGTGGGTGGCTAACCCACCCTTAGGTGTCAAGCGAGGTGTCAAGGGCGGGCTATAATGATTTGAAAGTTATGGGTTGGGTTAGCATGTGAGGTGCATGGTAGGTGTAGAAAAATCTCTGCATATAATAAAATTGTAAATTTTGAAATGTTTGTTCCACTATCACGTAAGAACTACTAACCCGATTGGTATGGATCTTTTTGGAAAATTAAGGCCTTAACAATGAGCACCATTTAGGTTCTATTATTTCATTGTAATCGGATTACTCATTTAAGAGATATACGAAAAATAACGGCAAATCAAAACTAGGCCAATAATTTTCTGTTGCTGTGGTGGGCGTAAACCGCAGCATAATGTTATGTGGCCTATGTGCGAGTAGGATCTATTAATTATGATATTAAGATGATATTCGAGCTCAAAAAGTGAGTCTCGTAATTGTGTCTGTCTGTCTGCTTGTTGATGGTAGGTAGATGCATTCTCTTTCGACGGGTTGACGCCTTGTCGGGGCGAAAGGGCTTGTAGTAAGTCTACGAGACATGTGGGAGGCGCAAACAACAGGGGGTCGGTCGAAAGGTCACCCCTCTGAATGAGTTGCAGCAAATCAGTTGTCTCTGGACCGAAACTAAGATCACCCCACCTTTAGTTAAGGTGTCCGGGGAGTAAACCCCAGCAAAAATCCCACTTAAGCCAAGGTGTTGAGGCACCCGTGCCGATGGCTGCATGGTCAGCAGGTGGTTAAAAATGCAGATCGCTAACGGTCCCCTCCGATGCCCAGGCAAGGTCGGTTGTATTTAGTGCCTTGTCCCGGTATGTCGGCTCTGCCGGGATCGACAGTTCTTCCGGACATACTCGTGGGAACAAAATTGATACAACAAAGAAAAACAAAAAGGATGAAGGGAGAGAGGGTGCGATAAGTACCGACAGTGAGACGGTGGCCGACACAATACTCGTGGAGCCGTACGACCTCACTAAAATACAGGAGGCTCTAGAAGCCGGAACGACAGACGAGGAGATCTCCAAAGAGGAGGAAGAGAAGCTTCTTGCTGAACCCTCTGACGAGAGACCCCGAAAAGAAAAAGCGAAGGAGAAGAAGGTATCCCCAGGTCTGCTGAGGAAACGGGAGTACCTAAAGGCCAAACACATCTATGGCATCCTCGTCGCTAAAGAGAAAAGCTCCCTTACCGAGAAAGAGCGAGCCTCCCTGGAATGGGCCAGGGACACTATAGCTAAAGACGCTCTTACGAGGCCTGAGCCGATAAGACCGTCAGCCGCTAAAGTGTTCACTAAGAGAGAAGGCTCGAACGAAAAAGGCAACGGCGCAAAACGGCCGAGGGACGATGTCGCTAAGGCAGACCCCAAAGCCCATTGCAGCCATCCAGCGAAGGGGGACTCAAGGACGAAGCAGAAGGCGACCGACGATAAGCCGGGCCCGAGTGGACTCCGAAGGAAACCCGACACTGAGGGGCGAAAGAATGAGCTTGCCGCGAAGAGGTTGAGGTCGCCAGAGGACGCCCCCAACGCTCCGAAGAAGGCCAAGCGGAACGAAACGAGCACGGGAAGCCCCAAAAGGACACCCGCGCGTGGAACCGGCCCAGGTGGGAAGTACAGCGAGGTGACAAAGAACCCACTACAGCTAGCTGTGGTGGACTCCAAGAAGCCAAGCGGACAGTACTCCGTAGAATGTGGCAAGATCATCGAGAACGCGCTAGGTGTAGCGATTATCTCCCATATTCGAGCAAAGACGGATACAAAGATCCCCGCCTACGGGAAAATGAGATGGTCCAAAGGCATCACCTACATTGAATGCAAGGACCAGGTATGATTTTGCCAAGACGGTGCTAAACGGTGCACAATTGTGGGAGGGAGCACTGCTAAAGGCTGTACCCACAGAGGAAGTGCCCAAAAAGTCAAAGGGCAGAATCTCCATCCCCGAGATAGGGGTAAAGAAAGACGAGATCCTCAGCATCCTGCAGGCACAAAACCCCCAGATTCCGATGAGGGATTGGGAAATTGTGTCAGAGGAGGAACCCAAGAATGGTGCAAGAGGGTACATCGTACTTTTCGATGAGCCACCTGCAGTATTGAAGAAGGAAATGCAGATGCCGCTATCTTTTGCAGCGAGCGAGGTGACCCTCAAGCTCCTAAAGCGGACTGCAGAGAACCCAAAGGCGACCGAGACGGAGGAGGTGACGGCTACGACCAACTATGAGAGTAGTCCAAATAAACCTGCATCATAGTAAGGTCGCCTCAGGCAACCTGAAGCTTCTCCTCGAGAAGGAGCAGCTGGACCTGGCCCTAATCCAAGAACCATGGATTAATAACAATCAGGTGATGGGATTAGGGTCGAAACACTATGATACATTATATGTAGGAAATAAAGGAAAGGTAAGATCGTGTATCATGGCAAAGAAAGAACTTCACGCACTAACACTAATTCATTTCAGCACAGGCGATCTGACGGTGGTGGAGTTAGAGGGCAAGGGCGAGAGCTGCAGAGTGGCGTCGGCGTACATGCCAGACGATGGCGACACACCAGTACCCCCCGAACCGGTAAAGACGCTCGTAACGGCGTCAGAGCAAGGTAAGAAAAACTTAGTCTTAGGCTGTGATGCTAACGCCCATCATACTATTTGGGGTAGCTCTGATATTAACGCTAGAGGTGAGGCTTTGTTTGTCTTCTAAGCACCAATCTGCTCATCTGTAATCGGGGAAATGATCCCACCTTCGTTACGGCGAGCAGAAAGGAAGTCTTAGATGTAACATTTGTATCCCAAAATAATTCTGTCCAAATTGCTAATTGGAGAGTATCCAGCAGGGCGTCGCTATCAGACCACTGCTGGATTCTCTATGAATTACAATTGGCTTGTCAAGGTAGGAAACAGTTCAGGAACCCCAAAAGAGCGAACTGGGAAAAATTTAGCGAGGAAGTGCAAAACCACAACAACCTCTGTCCTAAAATAGATCTCACCTCCGAGGAAGAGATCGACGATGCAGTCGAAGCCCTAACAGGGGTGCTCTCCAGATCTTTTGACAAATCATGTCCAAAAAGTGGAACACGAGGGAAGAAGCGCTCCCCCTGGTGGAGTCCCAAGATCGCGGAGCTTCTGCGTAGTTCAAGATCTAGGTGGAACCTCGCCAAAGAGGGACACATCGAATGGACGACCTACCGGGAAAGCGTTAAAATCCTAAAAAGAGAGATCAGATTCGCAAAGAAAAACTCATGGAGGACCTTCTGCGAGTCAATTGAATCTACAACGGAAGCGTCTAGGTTAAGAAAAGTCCTTTCTAAGGCCCCGACACCGATGTCTTCGCTAAGAAGAGCCGACGGCAGCTGGACTGAATCGCACAAAGAGACGCTGGAGATACTAACGGAAACACACTTCCCAGGATGCACCGAGGTGTTGGACGGCTACGGCGTAACAACACCAGGTACGAGGGAGGGAATGGAGTTAGTGACAATCAAAGAAATAATAAACGACAAAAAAATAGCCTGGGCAATCAACACATTTGCCCCGTTCAAAGCACCCGGAATAGATAATATTCGACCAATAATGCTCCAGAAGTCAGAGGAAGCTATAATTCCATGGCTAATTCGCATCTACACGTGCTGTCTGAGGCTATGTTATGTTCCGAAGGTATGGCGAGAGGTGAGAGTAATATTCATCCCCAAAGCAGGGAAGGCTAGCCACACCACATCCAAGGACTACAGACCAATAAGTCTGTCGTCGTTCATGCTGAAAACACTGGAACGACTGATCGATCTGCATGTAAGGCAAGTGATCGGCGATAACTATCTATCAAAATCACAACATGCGTACATAAAGAGTAGATCTGTAGACACGGCGATACACAAGGTAGTATCGGTAGTGGAAGAATCCTTACAACATAAGGAATATACACTGAGCGCGTTCCTAGACATTGAGGGGGCATTCAATAACATAGAAGCGGACGCAATCCTGCGCAGCTTGAGGAAAGCCAACCTAAATAGCAGCCTATGTAACTGGATTGGACTCATGCTAGGCACACGACGGATCAAGTCGCAGATAGGGGACGTGAGTATTGAACGTAAGGTGAGCAGGGGAACACCACAAGGTGGGGTTCTCTCACCGCTCATCTGGCTCCTTGTAGTAGACGAACTGCTGAAAATACTGGAAAAGGAAGGCTTCATTGTGAGCGCATACGCAGACGATGTAGTAATTCTAGTCCCAGGTAAGTTCACTCCAGTTCTCAGCGAACGACTCAGTTACGCACTCTTATTAGTTAACAACTGGGTCGAAGGGCGAGGACTGGGTGTAAACCCATCAAAGACAGAGATCATGCTGTTTACGAGAAGGAGAGTAATTCCCCCATTTAATCCACCAAGGATGGGTGGGGTGAACCTAACAATATCAAAAACAGCAAGATACCTGGGCATAATCCTGGATTCCAAGCTCAGCTGGAAGGAAAACATAGAGGATCGCATCAAAAAAGCATACGTGGCACTATATGCCTGTAGAAGAGCATTCGGCAACACATGGGGTTTCAGGCCGCACGTGGTACACTGGTTGTATACCGCGATAGTGCGGCCCATCCTAACATATGGTACAATAGTGTGGTGGAAGGCCACAGAGAAAAAATACCATCTCTCAAGCCTCACTAAAGTCCAAAGGGCGGCATGCATTGGGATAACGGGTTCACTACGAACAACACCCACCGCAGCAATGGAGGTGATGCTAAACCTCACCCCTCTGGATATTTACTGTAGCAGTAGAGCGGTCAAAACCGCAATCAGACTAAGAGAGTCTGGAATATGGTCATCCAAATCCTATGGGAACGCGTCCATCGAAGCACAATGGAGCACGGCGATGGAGAAGATAACCACAGACTATCTACCACCCACACTCGTTTTTGAAAGGAGATTCACAACCAGAATTCCGGACAGAAGTGAATGGGAGCATAATGCAGTTACAGAAGAAGGGGAGATAGCCCTCTATACCGATGGTTCTAAGATGAATGTTGGTACGGGCGCGGGCATCTTCAGCGAAACACTAAACCTGCGAGAATCATTCCGAATCAACGATGACTGTAGTGTGTTTCAAGCGGAAATTGCTGCTATAACCCTAGCGGCAAAGGACCTAATGAGACGACACATCGCCGATAAACGAGTCGCTATATACTCTGACAGCCAAGCGGCCATAAAAGCCATGGAGTCAGTCGTGGTGAAGTCGAGGGCAGTAAGTCATTGCAAGAAATACCTGGACGAACTATCGCAAGCCAACACGGTGACCCTATGCTGGGTACCGGGGCATATGGATATTCCGGGAAATGAAGAGGCGGATGAGACTGCAAGGAACGGGTCGAAGATGCATGCATCAATGGCCCTAAAATCTGTAAAAACTCCGCTAAGCACGGTTGCTAGGAAAATTGACATTGAATCCTTGAGTAGAACAAATCTACGCTGGACCAATCTCAATACCTGCAGACATGCAAAAGAATTATGGCCAGAAGTGAGCAAAAAGAGATCCAAATTCATGATCAGACTTAGCCGCAAAGATATCCGCATACTCACGGGGGTCATTACTGGACACTGTGCGATAGGGGTACACGCGGAAAGGCTGGGCATACTGCATAATGACTTTTGCAGAAGCTGCAGAGACGTTGAAGAAATAGAATCTGTTCGTCATCTGCTTTGCGAATGCCCAGCCCTTAAAAACAGCAGACAGAGGATTCTCAACAGCTTGTTCTTCGATGAGCTAGGAGATCTGGAGAATGTTGATCTTAAAGAACTCCTGAGATTCATACTCAAATCGGGGTGGTTCCAGTAGGTCAACAAACTCCAAAACTCTTCGGTTACTCCTAGGACAAGCCGGAAATCCGGACACGAGAGCTTGCGATTACCTGTGATTAATACTAAATCTAGGCAACTCAAACAAAAGCGGTATATTATTTGTCTCCAACAGGTATGAAATGGAAGGTTCCCGTGACTGGACACAATGGACCCAACTGCTGGTCTACGTGAAGCTGTGGCAGCCGCCACAAGAGCACCCAATTACCTACCTACCTAGGTGCATTCTAGACGACAGGACGGATTTGTTTGTACCTATATGTAGTAGTTAGTTTCAAACTGTGCATAACTAGGTATAGGTACCTATGCGGTTTGTACGCTGACAGTTCGAGTTCATTTGTTTAGGAATATTTAGAAACATTGCAGTTCAGATTAGATTCTTGCTATACGAAATTAAGTAGTCTGGTGTTTATTTTAAAATAACTTTAATTATTAACGCACAGCCCAAAACGGATAATCTAAGTCTGTTTTCTAACCACTGATCAACGATCACACGAAAGTGAGGAAAAACGAAAATCGAATAGAAATAAGATATGTAAGAGAATTTGTTAACGACTTTAACATTGGCGCACAAAACAATCATACCAGGTATACTAAATAGCTGGTTCGGAATTTCCTACAATTACCCTCTATCTCCTTACAGAGGGTTATTGAGCGAACTCAAGGAATGCGAATTGCTCATAATTATCTCCAGACCAGAAATGACGGCATCTGGCGGTTAACCCCAAATAACGCAAGCAAGACCATCACGGGGCTACTATATGAAATCAAACCTAGCACCACTAGCACTTTAAGGAACACCGTCCTTTTCTAAATATGTACATAGTAAATATGTATGTATGTACCTATCTAATATGTAGTTATAAATTCCGATATTTTCGGGACTAAAAAACAGGCGGGGTCCACAAATCGCAGGATTGTATACCTAATCGCTAGTAGTTTTATCAAAATGATTATTAGTGGTTATTGGAAAGATTAACAATTACTGTACCCGGCAGGCATTGCTCGTGCCTAGGAATTTTATTGCCCAGATACCTATATTTTGGTCTATCAGCATATAACGCTATCAGAATAGCGCCTTTTTTTTTGCCTTTGGGACAATTTTAACCAATCTTCACAGGAGTATTCTCGGGCCAATACCTAAGATTGCCTGGAAATTTTGGACTCAATCGATTTGGTGGTTTGTTAGATACCTATAATATTTTTGAGTTAATTACAAAAATAATCACTTAAATCGATGCATATTTGACAAAAATATAGGCAAAATAGTGAGACTCTAACATACATTTATGCATTGACTTATTATATATGGACTGCTAGTCGACGTCTCACGTTGGTTCCAACATAACCACTAGCCCTCTTGGTTCGGAGCGGAATAATTTGGAAATTCACACTTTTTTGTAGTGGCATCTATTGTTAACAATGACGCAACAATTTGAATTTCCACAGTTTTACTTGCCAAATCCACTAACGCCCAATAGGTGTCTCTAGCATTCTATGGAGAAATCAAAGATGGTTGTGATCATTGGCTTCGTTTTCCAATGCCATCTACTTTAAACAGTGACGCAACAATTTGAATTTACCTCATAAATTCTCTCACGCCCAATAGGTGCCTCTAGCATTCTATGGAGAAATCCAAGATGGTTCGTCATTTTGTTTCAATTATTTTTCGCTCCGAACCAAGAGCGCTAGTTTATGTTGGCGTCATTTTCTGGGCAAAATTTGTATGAACTGACATTTCACTAGCAGTCCATATATAATAAGTCAATGCATTTATGCATATCTTAAAATCTTGTGTAATGTGAGCAAGAAAGCCAAACTCATTTTTATTCAATTTATCCTTCCCAACTGATCACCCCTTGCATCGCCCTCCCTCTCTTAAACTCATAAATCCTACACATTGCTATTGTCTTCCAAACCAAACCAGTTCCCTACCATGTTACGTCATTTCAGAAAGAATTTTATACTGACGGCACTACCTCAAACTGGTTTACAACAAAAAATTACCCATCCAGCATTCCTTAGAGGGATATTTTTGTTGGGATATTATACATTTTCTTGTTTTCGTTTTTATCCAATCTTCAATCCCAGATTATGCCCAGATCCATTTCACAAACCCGCACATGCGATCACAGCGACGTATGGACCGCGTAGCGGATGATTGCTTCGGTGCCGTTTCTATTTGTAGTTATTCAATGACATAGTTAGGTACCTATGTGGGTAAAGGGTTTTTCAATAATTGGTGTGTCAATGTTGAAATCGAATATAACAAGGCGTGTATTAACGAAATTCTTTTTTAATTTGAAAGGCGCATACATGTAGGTATGCCATTATGTATGGAATATAACATCGTTCAAATGTCCGCCGCGGTGACACGGATAAAAGTGGTCCCTATTTTTGGCCAAAAAATCATCTTTATCGATGAAGCGCATTTTAGGATGAGGCTATGGTTTTTTTTTCATAAATCAAACAAAATTGACAAATATGGCGCGGCGCGTCATTAATCCGCACTTTTTTGAAAATGACGTTACTGATGCCTTCACCATCAACGAGCGCCCAAATTTGGCCCAAATTGAACGTGTTATTCTGTAGGTCCATACTTTAAAAATTGTCTTTTTATCAATCAATAGCTGTAAGACATCTATACTATTATATAAAGACGTAACTGATAAAATTATGTTCGCAGTGTTCTCAGAAACTACTGAACGGATTTTGATGAAACCTTCACTAAAATCTTTAAACAACTCTGCGTGCAGTAGGCTATATATAATTGCGTTTTAATCCTTTAATTATGCAGAAAAAACAAATTTCCTTTTGTACGCTATACATATGTACATAATGCCATTCCATTCCATTTATTTGACTTTGCGTCATTCAACTGGACTTAGTTCTTCTTTTTTCAACAGAAAAGTGCACAAGGTCTTAATAAATCGTTTTTTTATATACAACCAACAAACGTTTACACTTTCCTGATATTTAATAAATGTTTCATCTTCTGTTGTTATATTATAAGCAAGTAGTCACATAAAAACGTGCCATATTTTATTTTGTAAGAGCATTTTTTCATTCACAAGCGTAGACAGCAGTCACAGGTGTCCTAACATGGATTTGTTTGTGAAGAATATATAATATTAAAGAATATTACGATCATATTACACGACCCCATAGTATTTCGCCCACGGCCAAATTATTTTGAAATACTCGACAATGAAGATTTCAGAATTCGATTCCGACTTACCAGAACGGCCGAAAACGCGACTGTGAAAGGAAAATTTTATTCACTTTTCTCATAAACCTTCCTACCACGAAGGGGCCGGCCGGTCACCTTGCCATTGCGTCCTTTTCTGGACGTTGTTGGTGTGGAGGCTTAAGTTGTTATGATTCAACGGGCTATGCTGTCGGCGGCTTTAGTCGCCAGTATAGGGTCACCCATGACAGACAGGCTGTTTTAATGAACAACGGATAAGCAACTCCTGGAGAGCTTATCTACTTCCCCCCTCTTCACCCAGACGGGTCATACGACCCGTGCCGATAGTCAGCCTGGTTGGGAGCCCTGAGTAAAAAATATCTCAGCCAAACGAAGTATCCGGATACCTCCTCCAGCTTCTGTTAGAATTCTTTTTGAATTTTTGCTGGCTCAATTTTTTCTTTCGTTAATTTATCAAAGACCTTTTTTCTTTTGGCTTTCCTAAAACAACAAAAAATATTGGAAAACACGAAACAAACAAAGACAAAACAAATGACATGGTGTATCGAAACAAACTTAGTGGCTGATAAATTTTTCCACAAGTTAGTTTATCAGAGACTTTGACGATGAAACAAAAAAAATATCAGCAGCTTTTATCTAGTGGTAACCGTTGTGTGTCGGAACCTTTGAAACGGACCAAATATAAGTTTATTTGTTTACTAAAGGCGAGCGACGCAAGGCGAGCACGGGTCAGCTAGTCAGTTATATAGCTATCAGGAAAATGGATGCGTAAAAACATTAAACAGAACAAAACTGAAACATTTAACCCCAGTAATTCATATAGGAATTCAGTGGAACATTTTTTGGAGTTTTACACAGTGCCTGAATTAGGATCAAACAATTCTTCGAGTATTTCATCTAGCAACAACACACATTTTCTGTGTATTGTTGAGAGGGAAGTGCTTTTTATTTTTAACAAAAATCAAGAACTCCTTGATATATTCCTGGAGAAAACTTTATATTTGAATGCCACTTTCGAATTGTTGCAATTGAGGGTAACAAAAATCCAATCTCAATTAAATAATTATTGTATACCTACATTACTAAAGATTTATAAAAATATTATATACACTGGTCGGCATAAGTATTTTGACAAAACTAAAGTTAATTTTGCTCATAATTTGAAACTTACTTCATGTAAATTTTGACACCAATGGAAAGGTCATTTAAATTCCGTTTGAATGATACAAAACTTTCCTTAACCCATTAAGTACCCATTTAAAAATTTTAGAATTTATAACTTTTGTGAATGTCAATTTTTTGACTTTTTTCCTCGGTATCCAAAAAAAAAATGTTTTGATGCAAAAAGTTTCTTCAAACAATTCTAATAGCAACTTCAAAAAAAGCGATTTTCAAAAATGTCTTCGCTAATATTTTTTATGATTTTTTGAAAATTGCTAAAAATGACTATTTTAGCAACTTTTTCCTCCTTTCCATACAAAATTTTTCTGAGATCATCCCATTCAAAAAATCATAAAAAATGTTGCAGTCACTATTAGAATTGTTTGAAGAAACTTTTTGCATCAAAACATTTTTTTTTGGAACCGAGAAAAAAGTCAAAAAGTAGGCTTTTACAAAAGTTCTACATTTTCAATGGGTACTTAATGGGTTAAGGAAAGTTGTGTATCATTCAAACGGAATTTAAATGACCTTTCCATTGATTCCAAAATTTACATGAAGTAAGTTCAAATTATGAGTAGAATTAACTTTAGTTTTGTCAAAATACTTATGCCGACCAGTAAATGTTTTTCTTCACTTTTCCACTGACAATTTTTTTTATGTACCTACTAATTGAGATAAAATAAAGATTCTCACAGGATCGGTTTTGGTGCTGAGCATTTTATTATTTTGTTTTCTATTTTCATCATCACTTTCGACTATTTTCTTTGGAGACCTGAAAAGAAATCGTGGAATGCGAGATGACGACGATTTTTGCTACATCTACGCTTTCTTTCGATGAAGACGGAAGCTCTGAATCACAAGAATATCCGGTGTTCTAGCTTTCTTTTATAGAAAACTCTTAAACTAGGACCAGGTGGTGATATATTTCCTTCCAAAGATAAGAAATTATCTTCATTAGTAGTAATTGTCGCAGCTGGATGTTTTCGTTTAAGATTGTTTTTTATTCTCTCCTAACATTCTCCTTCATCTAATGTCTGCTGTGCCAAAAAAGATACTTTCATAAGTTCTTCACACACTGTATCCCTATAGTTTTCAGAACAAGAACATATTATATAAGGCGTATTTTTTTGGGAAGTGAGTATAACAAAACCAAAAGCGAGTATAACAATTTTGCATGTAAAACCAAAAGTGAGTATAACAAAACCAAAAGTGAGTATACCAGTTTTGCATGTAAAAGTAAAAGTGAGCTAGCTATAGATTCCCAAAAAATATGCCTATAGACAAAATTGGTACGCAGAATTTGTGTCCCACCCACAACCAAATTTGAAAGATAAAAATGTTTTTAGCAAAACCTTATATTTTTTCCATATTTTGCCAAATTACTTTTGTATTTCCTGAATGCTTAACCCAAAGCACTTGCCTGTAATCATTAGGCAAACTGAAAAAAGATAAGCCCCCAGTTCTATAAGCATTATATTATTATAATAATAATAATATATTATTATAATAATAATAATATAAGTAGGCGTATTTTTTTGGGAATCTATAGCTAGCTCACTTTTACTTTTACATGCAAAACTGGTATACTCACTTTTAGTTTTGTTATACTCACTTTTGGTTTTACATGCAAAACGGTTATACTCACTTTTGGTTTTGTTATACTCACTTCCCAAAAAAATACGCCTAGTATTATAACAATTCGTGTATGCACACACAGCCTGCATCTCTGAAATTGCAAATAAAAGTAGGTGTCTTCTCAAGCTAAGACCAAAATATTGGTAATGAATGACTAATGAAATGAAAAACAAATAAGAAGAAGAGCCACTAAAGATCGACAAGTAAACACATATCTATACAAATACAATTCCCTTTTTTACTTTGAGAAAATCCCTCACCCGCCAGACTCCACACAAGGTTAATGGTGCGTATGCGTATTGCATTGTATAGAGATATTGGATATTCCTATAAATACACAATCATATGCACATTCACATGCCCTGGCCCTCCCTTTGCATGCTTTCGCAATGCAATTTCTTTCGTGATGTCAATAGGTTCCACTATGTTCCACACACATTTTCGATCTCGATGTAGTGTACGTGGTGACATCTACTGAGGTTGTTCTAAGCTCTCGTGGTGCCTCTATGTATATAAACTCAATGGTATGTGTCTATGCCAGAACTTAGCTTTTTTTTCTCTTTAGTACTGCAAACAGAGCCCTCTAGGGCCAAATAGAAAAACAAAAATGTATGTTGGTTGGTTGGTGTTTCTGCTGATGAACTTGCTGCGACTGTTGTGGATGGTGACTACTGCTGGCGAAAATTATCTTTGCAGGCGAACTTTGGCTTATGCAACTTATGCACCTGGACCCCAATTCTCAAATTCCGCATAACGCAACTCGTATACGAGCAAATCCGCCTGATATTTTCGCATACGAAAAAAATTGGTATTCTCAAAGTTTTTTCCACCTCTGCGAAAATTGTATTCACCTCTCGCATGAGGTAGAATTTTACGTCGAAATGTACCTACTTTTTGTGCAAAGAATGGCATGAAAAAAAAAACTATTCAAATTGGCAAGAAATATTGTGGATGTGGGTTTTGATATGCGATTAACAAAAACGAAAAAAAAAAAACATTTTCCGATTGTGTGTGATTGGTTCTAATTTCAGTTAATAATTAATTGTGTTTTAACAATGGCTACATTGGGCGAAATAAGATTACTAGATTAGCATTTGTTCAGTTGGCAATGGAGCAGTTGGAGCAACTTCAAATAGACCGAGATATCCGAGAACCCAAAGACTATTTTGAACTTTTCGACACAAAATGTATGAAATTATTTCGGTTAAACAAGCGCTTGGCACAGGAATTCATCGATTTCTTGGCTACACATATGATTGACCAATTTAGATCAAACCCTTTATGTACGGTTGCCAGATGTCACGCATTTGGCGGGACAGTCCCGCTTTTGAACCTTTGTCCCGCTAAGTGTCCCGCTTAAGGAAATGTCCCGCCAATGTCCCGCTTTTTCGACATTTTCATTTTTATTTCCATAAACATAGTTGTTTATTTAATTTTTTATATTTGTTAACGTATATATTTTTATTCTGAGTTGTCTACACTGGTCGGCATAAGTATTTTGACAAAACTAAAGTTAATTCCGCTCATAATTTGAAACTTACTTCATGTAAATTTTTGCACCAATGGAAAGGTAATTTAAATTCCGTTTGAATGATACAAAACTTTCCTTAACCCATTAAGTACCCATTGAAAATTTAGAACTTTTGTAAGTCTACTTTTTTGTCTTTTTTCCTCGGTCCCAAAAAAAATGTTTTGATGCAAAAAGTTTATTCTGCAATTGCTGTAAACGTTATTGCAGATATTGTATCTTGGAGAAATTTAATATTAAATATATTGACCTGGATTTGCTTTTTGAGGAGTTAGCCGTTCTCAAAAAATATTTTCTTAATAACATGGATGATACTTCGTATGTTAACAAATGGGCTAGGTTCTTAGAAAAAAATGATTCTCCAAATTTACAAAAAATATGTAAATTTGTATTCTCTCTGCCAGTTTCAAACGCCATGTGTGAACGGGTATTCAGTTTGATGACTACAGCATGGCGCAAAGAACGAAACAATCTGAGCATACCGACTTTGGAAGCCGAGCTGATAATAAGAATGAACTGTGATTATTTGTAAAGATTTTTGTAAAATTTTTAAAAGAAAATCCAATTGGCAAATCCATTGTATCAAAAACAAAGAGCTCTGTAAAATATGGTTAACTGTTTATTTTCTATTTTGTTGCGTATTATTACGTTTTTTTTATTAACTTTGTTGCTTGAATTGCATTACGTTTTATTGTTTTTTTAATAGTTTTATTATATATTACATATGTACCTATACTAAAAGTTACATTGCTGACTGAGTAACATACAAATAAACTGTTTTTACAAAGAATTAATACAAATTTAGTTATTTTGTCTTTAATTTACAAATATTTTTAAAATGTCCCGCCCTGTCCCGCTTTTTGAGAAAATTGTCCCGCGTTTTCACATTTCTTTTATGGCAACCCTACCTTTATGCAACTGCTGAGGAACCTTCTTCTTTTGTTTTCCTTCCATTTTAATTATTTTTGCTTCTTCACAATAAATTATTTCACACAGAAATTTAAAAATCAAATTGTCAAATTCACAATTCCGTATGCGAGAAGCAAATCCGCCTAGAAAAAGCAGACGAGTAACATTCGAAGAGAAATTCTCGTATGCGGAATTGGAGAATTGCAAATTTCAGTCTTTCGCATGAAATTGGATATTTTGACAGATAAACGTATGCTAGAATTTTTGAGAATTGACCCCCTGAGGCCTGACTGTGAGCTGGGGATTGACGAACGAGCCGGTGTCGATTGGACTGGACAGCGATCTGCCAATAAGGGTCGCTGAGATGACACAAAGCGAACAAATACTGTCGATGAGACCTTTTGGATTTTGTATGCGTCTCGGCAGGTTGGAATTTCGCACCGCGATGATTGTGATTTCTCGGCCAGTGATGGGTTTTATTTTGGGTTTTGCGATGGGTAGGATGAATTGACTTTTTTGTGGACCGCGTGGTTAGGTGGGATTGCCGAATCGCGTGGTTACTTTTTTTGCACGGGTGGGCGGGACGAATATGTATGTATATGTACGTAGTTTTATACGCCACTAATTTTAGAATTGTAGAAGCGATGTATGCGCTTTTCACCATGCACTTTGCGATAAAGTTTTTTGGTTAAAAAGAAAACTTTTTAGGGTACATCAACTAGCTGGATTCGTTGTGTCCCGTTTCTACCGCCACCAGTGTCAACCACGTAATTAAAAAAATATAAAAAAAAATCATCCACCGCCACGTCCGATCACTACCATGTGTAAAACCGATCTCTCGATCACAATCAGCCGCTAGACCAATATCAGCCTAGACCATCGACAAATCTTTTATGTCTATCTCGCTCACTCATGCATGCTCAGTGTATGACCCAACCTTCAATCTCATCTAGCTCTTTTGATTTTATTTATAAAATTTACAATTTCATCTCGAAATTTAAGTCCCGATTTTAGGCGTGGATTTCAATTATTATATTTGAAATCAAGATAAAATTGATGGAGCTAAATGAGATTAAAAATGTTGCCATAATCTGAGCGAAAAATTACGCACTCACCAGCATAGCTTCGCTCATTTCCCAGGAAGTTGATTTTTTCGCGCAGTTCACAAGGCCAAGAAATAGCGAAGTCAAATTAGTGATTTCCTTTTCCTCTTTCTGATGCCGGTTAAAGTTGAAAACAAAACTAAACTGCCACAACAATGTTTGGACGATTCCCTACAGATGAACAACTTATCAATAAAGGAATAATTGAAGAGCTGCTGTCCAAAACTAATAATAAGTCCGATCTTTCTGTGGCATATAAAATATTGCTAGTGAATTTAAAATATGTCGTCTGTCTGTCCGTTTGTCTGTCTGTTGAAAACACGACAGCGTTCAAATGAATCGACCAAGGCAAATAAAATTTTGTGACAGGACTTCTTTTAACGGTCGTCAGGTTGGCATTAAAAGTGGTCTATGTCGGTTAAGTAGTTCTGGTATTTCTCATACAAAACCACATGGTAAACATTTGCATGACTTGTGTGCATTGGAGGGTATCAAAGCCGATGATAAGACGTTTATTTGTTTGAATTGTACCTACATACTATAGTGGTTCACATTCTGACCACCTTTAGAAATGCGACAAGACAATTTTTTTAAGACAATTTGTTGAAAAACAAAATGTTGAATAAAATGAAAAAAGTGTCATTCTCAATAATGTTATCTCTGTAGCAAAGACAATTTATCGGAGAAACTGATAAGGGCAATCAATGATCACTATACGCAATCGATCTTAAATTCAGTTTTAATTTATATACCGACCAAGGTACATTAACAAAGCTGAGTTTAGTGAATACGTATTTGATAATATAATATACCTAGGTTGTGTAACTAGTACTGTTTAAATCGAAATTTTTTAATAAATCAAAATTAGCAGGGCCAAAGTTTGCAGGTAATGCTAACATAATTATAGTGCGATCGCTCTATGCAACCCTAAATCGAAAATGTGTGTTCTTTCTTTGGCATCACAATAAACATTTCTTTATTCTTATTAAGTGGTGACCAGGTATTTTATAAATTAAAGTAGTTATGTTTGAGCTTACTGGTCGATGGTTTCCGAATCAAAATAAAACTATTTTATTCTTTTCCCTTAATATATTCTTAAACATTTCATAGATTTTTTATTATTCTGACAAAACATTTATTGAACACATCATAAAGAGCATTAGAAGGCTTTGAGTTTACGAACATTTTATAAAATTTCATGTAGTTGAAGTTATATAGTATGAAAAATATCATATTTCTGTGTAAAAAAACACACTTTAAAATATTGGTCAAATCTTATATAGGTAGGTAATCGTTAAAATGTGTCATTTTCCATATCTACGTAGTGCACTTTAGATAACCGGAATTGAAATACCATGCCATTCATATTCACTTACGAGTATATGTTATATCATTTTATATTTCTAATCAAATTCTTGATAAGGTTTTTCTTAGATTGGAGAAGTTTCGACGCAGAATTCACTGAGGATCAATATGATTTCTGTAATTATTTTTGGAATATCGTTTATCGGATTTTCAAATGCTGGTAAAAATGGAATGCCTATTTTATAATCTTTCTGAAACTGTTCTATTTTTGTTTTATTCAGAAAATTGGCCTAAGCCCTACTTTCTGGATGCTAATTCCGATGTAATTTTACAGAATTACGACGTATATCAGAGGATAAGTCTTGATGAAGAACTTTTGGTTCCTTTTGCATTAGCTAAAATCAATTACAATGGTAAGTCGTTAAGAAATGTTAAATGTACATCGCATAGCTACATACGAGCTGCCCTTATCACATTTAAAAATTTGAACATAGGTACATTTAATTTGAGTGGGTGAATAATAATCAGACATGATGTTACCACAGAATATAATAGAGTTCCATCACAGTGCAAACAAAAATGATCGCTTTTGTCTATCCCCTTTTTCAAGCGATTTTTTGAAGTCAAACCTTGCAACCAAATTCAACAGAACAAAATCAAACCAAACACGATTTCCAAACAACAGACTTGCACTTGACCTGTGACTGTGAATTGCATTCGAATATGTAAATACATTTGCTTATTTGTGTTTTGACAGCTGGTGGACTGTATATTAATATCCTCTTCCTCCTCCTTATCAGTTTTCGATTTATTTTTACATTTTTTAAAGCAGCAATAATAATATGATTAAACATACAAAAAATTCCTTGTTGGAGCCGATGATACAAAATAATATAGTAAACAAATTATACAGTGTTCCATTTCTGGTTTAGCCGGGCGCGTCGGTCCTGAACACACTCCCCCTTGAAGTCTCTGCTTCAAAGTCCACTGACAGCCAGTAGCGCAGTATCGTATTAGCGCAGTTGTAAATTGCTCTATGTGCATAGCTTCAGCTCCAATTGCATTTCAAGTGCGCGCAGGATAGCACAGAAATACAGTAGCGCAGTATCGCAAAGCGCAGTATTGCTGTAGCACAGTATCGCTGTAGCACAGTATCGCAATAGCGCAGTTATTAATTGCGATATGTGCAGCCTCAGCTCCAATTGTATTTCAAGTGCGCGCAGAATTGCACAGAAATACAACCGGAAACTGTGCGATATGTGCAGCCTCGCAGCCCCAATTGTATTTCAAGTGCGCGCAGGATTGCACAGAAATACAACAGGAAACTGTGCGGAGATTCGCAGTATCGCAGAAGCGCAGTATTGCAGTAGCACAGTATGGCAGTAGCACAGTATCGCAGTAGCAAAGTATCGCAATAGCACAGTTGTTAATTGTTGTTGTTAATAAGTGCAGCCTCAGCCTTGAATACAACCGGAAACTGTGCGGAGTGCCCAGCGCAGTATCGCTATTCAAAAATTAATTGCTACACTAAAATTTACACTTTAAATTGATCTTCATGTGCAGCGCAGTATCGCACAGAAAAGCAATTATATATTGCACTATGCGTAGCGCGATGCCATACAAAAACAAAGAACTCTGTTCCAATTGCATTTCAAGTGCATCGCAGGATCGCACAGAAAAACAACGGGAAATTGCGCCGTGTTTCGCATAGCATTGCTACGCCAAAGCCAGTAAAAATTACAAAAAAGAAAACTGCAGCAAATAACATTCCAAGTGACGCGCAGTTTGCGTACACTTATACTCACTCTCCATGACCACCGCACCTTGGTCATATTCGTAACTATCACTGATTCACTGATGCTACTGGACAGTTCCATGCGCTCTCCGTTCTTATTCATAGTGCTCTAATCTGCTAATCGGCCAACAGCACATAACATCACTTTTCCTGGTTCAATATCCGGCCATCGATGGACCATGTTTCGACAGCTGGTGGAATGTATATTAATATCCTCCTCCTCCTCCTTATCAGTTTTCGATTTATTTTTACATTTTTTAAAGCAGAAATAATAATATTATTAAACATACAAAAAATTCCCTGTTGGAGCCGATGATACAAAATGATAGTAAACAAATTACACAGTGTTCCATTTCTGGTTTAGCCGGGCGCGTCGGTCCTGAACAATTTGAATTCGTTTTCGTTTGCCAGTGCAACGCCAACGATTGTCTGATGAGGACGGGGATGGCTGGTCTGGTGTGGTGTTGGCTTTGTTTGGTAGTGTGTAGGTACAGTGAGCGTCAAAAGTGAGTAAACACCAATGATGATCTGATTTCTCTTTGGAGCTTGAAAACTATTTTTTTAAATATCTAAAACGTATTTTATCTTGTCGAAATCAAATACGTTTTGTTATTGTTATTTCGTTATCAAAATTTTTACAGATTTCTGGTTTTTAATAACTTTTTCAAAACCCTAAAGAAAACTTAAAAGAGCATTGTTGTTTACTCACCTTTGACGCTTTGTTAAGTTACAAACTTAAAAATTAAACATTAGACAAAAAAGTAGACCGCATACTGCTTTTTAAGTTTAACAAAAAAAGGAAAATAAACTCAGCGGCACGGAATCTTGGCCAAGCTGTTATCATCCGATGGCTAATGTTTTTTGTGTTATTAACACATGTCGCATCTGAAGGTAGGTCAGGAAAGTGTTTATCTCTTTTCTTTAATTCCGTTATTCATTGCGTGTATGGAGAAGAAGAGGAGAGCGGTTTCTACCCATCACCACCACAGAAACTGTGGATTTATGGAGCCTCTATTATGGTATATGGGGAGGAATAAGTTTCGAAGGACGTACAGAATTGATTATCGTTGATAAACGATTAAATGCAACGCGATACGTTGAGGAGATCCTTCAGGAACACATATTGCCCTATATGGGGTTCATAGGATACGACCAGTTCCTGTTAATTCAAGATAGTGCAAGTCCCCATGTAGCAAGTATCGTAGATGAATTCCTTCAAGACACCGGTATTCAAAAACTGCAAAAGCCTGCTCGTGGTCGGGACTTAAATCCCTTAGAGCATATCTGGGATATGCTCAAAAGAAGGATAAAGTGCTCATTCCACCCTCCACAAACAATACACGAGGTCGGGAACGCTACACTTACCGCTTGGGAGAGCTTATCGCAAGTTGATATCAAAAACATCATCCAGAGTATGCCAGATCGACTGCGCAAGCTGTAATCAGGACGAAAGGAGGGAACACACGATACTGACACGTTCCAAAAAGTAAAGAATATACGTGATTTTTTATTTTATACTGTTTTTAATTTAAGCGTTTTTTCTAAGAAAATGCAACATTTTAAGTTAACGTTATTAAAACCACAGTAAACCTTTGAATTCCCTAAAAAGCGTTTCAAGCAATTAAAATATGCTTTTTTTACCTAACACAATCAAATCATTTGAAAAAAATATTTAGGGCGAGTTACAGCAAAAATCAAGAGTGGCCAGGATTCCGTGCCGCTGAGTGTATCTTTATCGTTTTGTATGAAAACGAAAAGAGATTACCCTAATTTGAAAATTGTTCAATGCCCTTCTAGGGAAAAAATTTAAATTTTAAATAATTTGTGGAGGCACGCTCAATATTTCAATATACAAAAATGCATTGCAAGGTCATTGTCTCTCTCTTATATTTCTTTTTTGTGGGCGTTCTCTGAAATAATCTAAAGTGAAGTTTACAAACATTAAAAAATTCATCAGTTGGTGCCTTCAAACTTCCAAAGTCACTGTTTTGAGAATAATTTTTTACAAATATAAAATATTATTTTTTCATCAGTTTTTAGGAATAATTTGGAACAATTTGAACATTTGTTCCTTAAAAGCATTTTAAAAGCGAGATATCCGGTAAAATATCGCATTGCAGTTGTTTCTAAAATGATTTCAGTTCCGATTTCCATATCGCTAATGACTTTTTCGTACAGAGACTCATCGCATACTATTTCTTTACGAGCCTTACCTTAGGCAGTGAAGAAGTTTCTGAAGTATTAGGTTGAGTTTGATTTGTATCTAGGTTCAAAAATTCTACATCATCTAATCATATACTAGTGCGTTATTTTATTTACGTTAAATGTTTGCCTAAACAATGTTTTTTCTGAAACAGCATTAGTTAACGAAATTAAATTATCATATTAAATAATTAATGTTATATTGTTTCAATAGGAGAAGCAAAACCATCCATTGGAGCATTTTCGATTGGAGACAATATTTTTTTAGGAGCAACGATCATGAAAAACGATATGGGAGAATGGTATATTAAAAAAAAATTGTGTTGACTTAAACTAACTGTTATTTATCACAGGATAATCCAAATATCGAAGAGACAAGATTATGAAAACGAGCATCAACGGATCTACGTTTTTTCAATATATATTAAATCGGGTGTAGAGCACGCAGTCAGAATTTCCGTGAAGAATATTTTCGATAATAATCCCGTATTGACATATTACCCATCACCATGCAGAGTTGAAGTGAGTATTTGGAGGAACTCTCAACTATTTTGCTTGTCCTATACTATAACGGTATAGGTACATATGAACATTTTATTACGGACCTTAGAGCAGTGTTGTTATACAGATTTTTTCTAGATCTTACAAATTTCGGTTTCATATCTTAACTCATCTTAAATGTGAGTGAACAGTACCTAAATCGCAAAAACGCATCAAATTTTGAGATTATGGCATAAATTCATGAAACAATACCAACCAAGTAAACAGGTTCAATGTAGTCAAACCATTTTATATCGCGGCATGTCAAGGTTTTTTTTCTTCGAAAATAGGTTAAAAAGTAGAGTGTTTCATAAGGTTATAAATGTAGTGCGAGTGCACATATTATATAATCTCCAGGTTAGTAAACTACAAGTTTGAACGAAATAATAAAAAATAAACAAATTTTGGAAAGACCAAAATTGGGTAGGTATGTACCTACCCTATTCTCTAGTCAAATTATTCTAATTTTAAAATTTACCTAATTATAAATACAACCCGTAAAGTGAAGTGATAGCACTATTTTTAAATTTTCGTTCTTAAGAACTGAGTTTGAACGCCATATTATTTCAATGCAGAATTTCATTAAAATCGTTAATTTCATCGTTTTTCCGAAATTGAATCAGATTGTGTTCATCTGCTAGGAGTGTTATAAAAAAATTAATAAATAGGTGGTGCAACAGGCGTATAGACACCCTAGGCCTAGCTTCTCACAACCATTCGTTTTGTCGTACCGTGTAATGTACATAATATATTTCTACGCGGCATTTGGCAGACATTTTTTAACACCAAATTGAGACTTAGAAATTGTACAGAGAGAATTATTTACCATAATTCAGTAACTCGTTGCTGTGCAAGTCTGCGCCTGCGAGATTTGCATTTTAGTTTTATAGTATCATGAAACAGCTTTGTATTTATTTTAAACATTTGTAGGCAAATAACGTTTATAGAAATCATTTAGAAAGACTTCTGTTTTTTTTTTTTTTTTCAGTACATACCTTTATCGTTTTGAAAAGTAACATTTCCTGCTTTGAACTTATTTTTGGATCGATATCCTTGACAATTTCCCCAAACTTTTAGCTTAGTAAGCTCTATCGTACTAGGTCAAAAGCCCAAGCCTGTCATTTTTAATGTATTCAGCAAACTGACAAACTGTTTGGGAATTGCATTTAACAATGCAACTGATTCAACTACATAATTGTAACAAAATGTTGAATTGTACTCTACGAATCTTCAACTTTTCACGGCTAATTTAAATCGGACTCTGCAGGCGTTCAAATTTAGAAAAATTCTTTTCAGAATCGCCGATTCCAGAGGGTCCTCGATATTAGTTACATATATACCTAACTTAATGACAAGAGCTAATTCAGAAAAGATTTTTCGAATTTAATTTTAAATTTAAAGTTAAAATCTTAACATATCTTATTGTAATTCTACAAATCTTAAAAAATGCTCTAAAAACGAGTAAATATCTTCTCATCTGGAAACCTCCTCAATATCTTAAAAAATAAGATAATTAAGATCATATAACAACAGTGCCTTAGAGATACAGGAATCTCAAAGTTGTCATCGGCAGAAGGGGTTTCTGGTTCACAAAGCAAGGCAGTTTTAGCCAGTGCTTAGCTCGTCAGTGGGGTGGGATCGTTTGCTTTTCTTGTGCGGAGTGTATCCATTTATGAGTAGGGACACTCTCCACATGTTTCAGTTTATAATTTGCAGTACACATACACGAGAAATAGACGGCAATAAAAGTGCTCTAGTAAAAGAGGGATGGAAGAGTAGTCGAACTATTTCGAAATGTGGCACAGGGTGTGACGTAAAAAAAAAAGCAAAAAGCAATTTGTAATCTTTTTTATTGAACATTTTATATCTATGTAATAATAATTATTCACATGTGTGCTACGCTTAAATATTTTTGTTTGTTGGTAAATTGTTTGTTAATTTTATTGAACCATTTTAGAATATGGTAAACCCTCAGACGTAACATTTTATAAGAAATTCCTTATTTTAATTTTTAATGAAATTAATTTTTCAAAAAGTTAAAAATATTCGCCTCAAAGTTATTTAGGTTATACATATTTGGAAAACAAGAAATACATTTTTGTTCCAGATTCTCTAACGAGTCTAAAAATTTTTGATAGGGCCGTGTCAATTTCGCATCTTCATATTCTTTGAAATCTGTGAAAAGCGAGGAAACGTTAAGTTGTGGACTCAATTTTGTCTCACACTTCTGGTTTAGGCGGTACTTTTTAAAAATATAGCCTGCGAAATAATAGAATGCATTATCAATACCAAAGTCCACAGTGGAAGTTCCATGTTAGCAGTTGGCACACAGTTTCCACGGATATTATCTTCCATATACATACTTTGCCAAAAAATATATTTTAAATGAAGAAATGAATTGAAATTGAGTAAAGAAAGCTACGAGTACACCATACGTCCGACTCAGAATGACATGTAAATTTCGGAGAATAGAAAAAAAATCGTTTGAATTGAAGATTTGTTGGACGTTTTTTAATCCATTGGCATCGTAGCCATCCTTTGATGGAATTTGTTACTTTATGGCTTGATAGAAAGAAGACGAACCATATTTTGGGATATATACTATATTTATTCCGAAATGTCACCAGAAAGCCCTAAAATCTTCCAAGCGAAAAAAAATCACTAACATTTTTAATATTGGAAAAATTTAATATTTTAGGGCTTCCTGGTGACATTTCAAAATATATATAAACAATCTAATTAGTATGACCATCTGCTATGAAATATATAACCTAAAATGTGCTGGCAATAAAACTAAAAACGTAAAAAATGGTTATTAACGAAGTCGTAGCAAAGCAAAATGGTTGAATTTCATGATATAGAATGAAACATTTATTTTTCATGTCCATAACAAAGACCATTTAATCAATAACCAATGACAAAAAATACAAATATTACCAATTCTGCTAAAGCAAAGCTGGTTACCTGATCACATTAATTCATACCTCCATGGTTGAGAGAGAATACAAATATACTGACAGTCACTCCGGCCCGCCTTTAAAAATGCTTTATGAAAAAACCAGCAAGCAGCAGCAACCCCCATGCAGTGGTTCATGTAAAATGTGTTGTGTACCCTTTTCTTCTCAAGCAGTCGGTGTATTCAGGTAAA
Source organism: Cheilosia scutellata (assembly GCA_955612985.1). Classification (NCBI taxonomy): domain Eukaryota; kingdom Metazoa; phylum Arthropoda; class Insecta; order Diptera; family Syrphidae; genus Cheilosia; species Cheilosia scutellata. The sequence goes on along the minus strand of OY015312.1, from coordinate 80,185,518 downwards.
AAGTATTCTTTCGATCTGTTTCCACTTATTGTACGATTTTTTCTGCATTTTGCTTTGGGGTAGTAGCAAATGCATATGTAGAGAGAGTGTCCCTACTCATTAATGAATATACTCTGGTCCACAAGACCATCTGCATTTCCTACTACCATAAAGCAAAACGCAGAAAAATAGTACAATAAGTGCGGTGTGACCTGCTTTGCTTTTTGGAAAATAGTTTTAAGCTTCGTTTTTATGATTATTTTTTCCAATAATTAGACCTAATTCTGAACTCCTACCATTAATATTTCTATCTACATTATGAAAATAAATATTTTCTTTTTGTTCTGACTTCGCTAAAAAAAATGCAACTCGATATTGGACCTAGTAGCAATAAAAATGATTTGATTCCATAATTGCTAGTTTTTATAATAAATGGTTCTGCAGTGACGATGTTGTCGGTTTTTTCATAATGCATTTTTAAAGGTGCGTAACGTAAACTCGAGCGTTTATCAGTTTTGTGAAAGAAGTGAAGTAAACACAATAAAGGGTGGTAACACGTGATAGTTTTCGGTGCGAACAAATTATAGTGCAAGTCTTTTTGGATTAAATGTAAATTTAAACAGGAAATGGGAAAACAGGCACGAGTACGATAACTACGGCGCCAAAAATTGATAACGGTATTTTGTAGAGGGGGTAAATACAAGCATTTTTTACTATGGGAGGGGGGGGTCTATCTGGCTTCGTTTAGGCGGGAGGGGCAATTTAAAAAAAATAATACTTAAAATGAAAAAAAATTAATTGAGAAACAATGGCAACACTTACAATAAAGAACTTTATGAATTTTGTAAGCCAGGAATCTGTTCTTTGATATTATTTTTAAATCAAGTTATAGCTGTTAATAGTTTTTGAAAAAAATACTTTCAAACTTGAAATTTAAGGAAAAAAATTAAAAAAAAAATGTTTTATGCTGATTTTTTTCAATGTTGAGCAAATAGATACTTAATTTGTTTGTAGTTTTTACTGCCTAAATCAATTCTTAATCGAACACTCAAAACCAGTTTGATTTATGTCTTATAATTTTTGAGAAAATTGAAAATTACTTTTATATGTTGCTCCGCTTAGAGTACAAATTGCTACCCTTGCGCCTTGAAATGCGTATGGGGGGGCATGCTGCCCCCCTGCAACCCCCCTGCTTGGGGTCACTGTTGGATTTTGGGATGGGTGCAAGGCTGAGTATATGCAAACTTTCTTTTAATTATATTAGTTTACCCAATATCAACAACATTCTTCAGATACAATCTCTGGCCAGAAATTTCACATTGGTAGACAAAATTTTGCTGATTTGCATTTTAGACAATTTAGAACGAATTCCTGGCTTTGAAAAATACTATAGTTCTTTGTGGTAAGTGTTGCCATTCTTTTTTAATATTTTATTTTAATTTTATTTATAATTTTTTTTTTTAATTACCCCTCCCGCCTAACCGGAGCGAGATAGACCCCCCCTCCCATAGTAAAAACTGCTTGTATTTAACCCCTCTACAAAATACCGTTATCAATTTTTGGCGCCGTAGTTATCGTACTCTCCCCGGAAAACATATTTTGAAGTGTTTGGCCTGCGGTCGGGAACAAAAAGAAAATTCAGATGTAAAATATTTTTATGTGCCGATAACATTTTAGCCTTATAGGCTTTTTAGTGAAACTATCCCTTTTTACTCCTTTTTTAAAGGTGTAATTTTTCATTAAATTTTTTTTACGCGCTCTTTATTTTACTTTTGTTTTCCTCGAACATATTTAGAAATTCGTCCTTTTATTTTTAAAATTAATAGTATTGCTTGTGTTCGAAATTTGCTCTAAGTTATACGACATTTTTAATTCATCTAAATTTAAAGACCTCAACAAATTCAGAAGACCATTTTTGGAAATGAAGAGGAAATCAATTTCTTATGAAATGCATTTTTTTAAGTCTATATTGCTTTTGTCGACAAGTCTGCCAATATGTATAACTAAAAGGATGGCAGCAGAACATAAATGGTCTTATTGTTATGTATTTCAATTGACTTAATGATTGTTTTACGAAACCGAGGAGGAAATAATAAGTTGCTGACTCCATTTCAATTCATTTGTGAATTTAAAAGATCTTTTTCAGCAAAGTACATTGAATTGTGTCTAATGTCTGTAATGAATAATTATGTGTATTGTGTAAAATTGTGTGTAGAAAAAATGTGTATGTTTCTGTTTTCTGTGTATATTTTGTTACCAAAAAGATGATCTGCACTCGATGACGGTCTGATGCGAAAAGAGAAAGATTATAGCTCACAAAAGTTCAAGTAGCAATTACGCATTTACGAATATAAATATCAAAGCAAAACAAAAAAAAGAGAGCGAACAATTGAACGTTAATATTCGGAATTCGGAGTATCGCTATCGCAACATGTTAACAATGTAAATGACAGTGCGGACATAATAATATTAGACAATTTTAGTATGTATGTACTTGTACTATATAAAAAAAATACGGCAATCGATGAGTTGTTTGTCGCCTTGGTGCACATAGTCCTGAACATTCAGCCCCACCTGGAAGACTTCGGTCTTTCAGCTATAGGTAAGGGAGCAAATTTCACAATTGGACGAGTGTAATCCCCAAACTGTGCATGAACAGTAACTACTCGGAATCTGTCGTCTCTTCCAGGATGGATGTTTACTATTCGCCCAAGGATCCATTTCGATGGAAGTAAACTTGGTTCCTTCAGTAATACGATGTCATCGATCTGTAGATTGCGTTGCTTCTTCTGCCATTTGGGGTCGATTCTGTAGTGACGTCAAATACGGAAATATTTGAGTTTGTAAGATCTGGTTGTGGTACTGCAGAAAGTGATTCTCCAATCATGAAATGGGATGGAGATAATGCAGTTGGCTCGAAGTCTGAAGTTTGCCACATAGGGCGTGAGTTCAGTAGACATTCGATTTTAGTGAGCAGAGTATACATCTGCTCGTACGTAAGTTTATGTTCACCGAGTACGAGCTTGAGATGTGATTTTACTGATTTTATACCAGCCTCCCACAGGCCACCAAAATGTGGTGCAGAAGGTGGTATAAATTTCCACGTAATGTGGTCTTCAGAAAGATGATTTATGACGATATGGTTGTGTTGTTGACTACGGAGAAGATTTTAAACCTCTCCCAGAAGTCTTTTAGCTCCGTGAAAGTTCGTTGCATTATCACTCTGTAGCGTACACCTTAAACCAAAGATCCCCTATACACATGAAGTTTCGTTCAGTTTCAAAGGAAACCGTCGACTCCCGATAGTCCTGACACAAACCGGGCATTCAACGAACATGCCCCAAGAGTGATTACTATTACCGCAGTTCAAACTTGGTTACCACTGAACGATAGCACTTACACACGAGAACCACTTCCCTTGCTAGCGAAAATTGCAAGCTCTTTCTTTTGCGTACAGACAGTGATCGTGGGTGGTAGTGTGTTTCAGTCCCCAAAGTGGGATTTCAAAGTCGCCAGAAATTTCAATTTAACTCCATACATTCGGAGTGAAATACTGGAGGTAAGCGTGGTATTTTTTTGTTTGTGCAATATAAGCATACAATTAATTATATGTCTTTGCATAATTTGCATAATTTTTATAGCGCACCTACATATTTTAACCACTACCACGCCGGCCGTAAAAATCACTTGCAAAAACCTGCCAAATTAGCTGCATATGGTAACTGGATTAGCCAGATCTTTACTTATCCTGAACCACGCACGCATCCTGAAAATAGCATCATCTAAGAAAAAAACAAATAAGAAACTAGGTATGTAAAACTAAATATAATAACGTGCATGTGTTAATTCCTATTTGGTGTCCACAGAAATTTGCGGACGCCCACCACATACTTCGGTTCCCTAATCCTGCTATACAAATGTATATATAGCAGCAGCCGAAAAGAGAGCGTCCGCAACAGTTTTTTTTTATATTTGGATAATATCCTAACATCGACCTACAGTCATATATCGACTATCGCAACGCAGGCCGTGCTCTTCCGCAGTTTCAATTTGACGGGAAAAAGAAGAGCAAATTTCACAATTGGACGAGTGTAATCCCCAAACTGTGCATGAACAGTAACTACTCGGAATCGGTCGTCTCTTCCAGGATGGATGTTTACTATTCGCCCAAGGATCCATTTCGATGGAAGTAAACTTGGTTCCTTCAGTAATACGATGTCATCGATCTGTAGATTGCGTTGCTTCTTCTGCCATTTGGGGTCGATTCTGTAGTGACGTCAAATACGGAAATATTTGAGTTTGTAAGATCTGGTTGTGGTACTGCAGAAAGTGATTCTCCAATCATGAAATGGGATGGAGATAATGCAGTTGGCTCGAAGTCTGAAGTTTGCCACATAGGGCGTGAGTTCAGTAGACATTCGATTTTAGTGAGCAGAGTATACATCTGCTCGTACGTAAGTTTATGTTCACCGAGTACGAACTTGAGATGTGATTTTACTGATTTTATACCAGCCTCCCACAGGCCACCAAAATGTGGTGCAGAAGGTGGTATAAATTTCCACGTAATGTGGTCTTCAGAAAGATGGTTTATGACGATATGGTTGTGTTGTTGACTACGGAGAAGATTTTAAACCTCTCCCAGAAGTCTTTTAGCTCCGTGAAAGTTCGTTGCATTATCACTCTGTAGCGTACACCTTAAACCAAAGATCCCCTATACACATGAAGTTTCGTTCAGTTTCAAAGGAAACCGTCGACTCCCGATAGTCCTGACACAAACCGGGCATTCAACGAACATGCCCCAAGAGTGATTACTATTACCGCAGTTCAAACTTGGTTACCACTGAACGATAGCACTTACACACGAGAACCACTTCCCTTGCTAGCGAAAATTGCAAGCTCTTTCTTTTGCGTACAGACAGTGATCGTGGGTGGTAGTGTGTTTCAGTCCCCAAAGTGGGATTTCAAAGTCGCCAGAAATTTCAATTTAACTCCATACATTCGGAGTGAAATACTGGAGGTAAGCGTGGTATTTTTTTGTTTGTGCAATATAAGCATACAATTAATTATATGTCTTTGCATAATTTGCATAATTTTTATAGCGCACCTACATATTTTAACCACTACCACGCCGGCCGTAAAAATCACTTGCAAAAACCTGCCAAATTAGCTGCATATGGTAACTGGATTAGCCAGATCTTTACTTATCCTGAACCACGCACGCATCCTGAAAATAGCATCATCTAAGAAAAAAACAAATAAGAAACTAGGTATGTAAAACTAAATATAATAACGTGCATGTGTTAATTCCTATTTGGTGTCCACAGAAATTTGCGGACGCCCACCACATACTTCGGTTCCCTAATCCTGCTATACAAATGTATATATAGCAGCAGCCGAAAAGAGAGCGTCCGCAACAGTTTTTTTTTATATTTGGATAATATCCTAACATCGACCTACAGTCATATATCGACTATCGCAACGCAGGCCGTGCTCTTCCGCAGTTTCAATTTGACGGGAAAAAGAAGAGCAAATTTCACAATTGGACGAGTGTAATCCCCAAACTGTGCATGAACAGTAACTACTCGGAATCTGTCGTCTCTTCCAGGATGGATGTTTACTATTCGCCCAAGGATCCATTTCGATGGAAGTAAACTTGGTTCCTTCAGTAATACGATGTCATCGATCTGTAGATTGCGTTGCTTCTTCTGCCATTTGGGGTCGATTCTGTAGTGACGTCAAATACGGAAATATTTGAGTTTGTAAGATCTGGTTGTGGTACTGCAGAAAGTGATTCTCCAATCATGAAATGGGATGGAGATAATGCAGTTGGCTCGAAGTCTGAAGTTTGCCACATAGGGCGTGAGTTCAGTAGACATTCGATTTTAGTGAGCAGAGTATACATCTGCTCGTACGTAAGTTTATGTTCACCGAGTACGAACTTGAGATGTGATTTTACTGATTTTATACCAGCCTCCCACAGGCCACCAAAATGTGGTGCAGAAGGTGGTATAAATTTCCACGTAATGTGGTCTTCAGAAAGATGGTTTATGACGATATGGTTGTGTTGTTGACTACGGAGAAGATTTTAAACCTCTCCCAGAAGTCTTTTAGCTCCGTGAAAGTTCGTTGCATTATCACTCTGTAGCGTACACCTTAAACCAAAGATCCCCTATACACATGAAGTTTCGTTCAGTTTCAAAGGAAACCGTCGACTCCCGATAGTCCTGACACAAACCGGGCATTCAACGAACATGCCCCAAGAGTGATTACTATTACCGCAGTTCAAACTTGGTTACCACTGAACGATAGCACTTACACACGAGAACCACTTCCCTTGCTAGCGAAAATTGCAAGCTCTTTCTTTTGCGTACAGACAGTGATCGTGGGTGGTAGTGTGTTTCAGTCCCCAAAGTGGGATTTCAAAGTCGCCAGAAATTTCAATTTAACTCCATACATTCGGAGTGAAATACTGGAGGTAAGCGTGGTATTTTTTTGTTTGTGCAATATAAGCATACAATTAATTATATGTCTTTGCATAATTTGCATAATTTTTATAGCGCACCTACATATTTTAACCACTACCACGCCGGCCGTAAAAATCACTCGCAAAAACCTGCCAAATTAGCTGCATATGGTAACTGGATTAGCCAGATCTTTACTTATCCTGAACCACGCACGCATCCTGAAAATAGCATCATCTAAGAAAAACACAAATAAGAAACTAGGTATGTAAAACTAAATATAATAACGTGCATGTGTTAATTCCTATTTGGTGTCCACAGAAATTTGCGGACGCCCACCACATACTTCGGTTCCCTAATCCTGCTATACAAATGTATATATAGCAGCAGCCGAAAAGAGAGCGTCCGCAACAGTTTTTTTTATATTTGGATAATATCCTAACATCGACCTACAGTCATATATCGACTATCGCAACGCAGGCCGTGCTCTTCCGCAGTTTCAATTTGACGGGAAAAAGAAGAACCGCACGCCAAAACCATAAATCGTCATCACACGTGCTCGCGGAGTCATTTAATCTCCAGCCTACACAGCCCATCATCCTCACCTCACCTTTACCCCACCGATATACCTAAAGAACAAGTGCATCAAAACCTACAAAAAAAAAGTGCTCATAGTGATATTTTTTTTTGCTTTATTAGCTTTTATTGGTCTTAAACCTACTTAACTTAAAAATCGTAATACATAACCTTAAACTAAATCATAAAAATGCTAATTTGTTAAAATATATACTTAATCTTAATTTGCCTATTATATATATACTACTTTATCTAAATTGCCTAAGAACTTTGAAAAACATAAGTGAAATTTAATATACACACACAAATACATACAACGCATCATCAAATCACCAACGAAGGAAACTTGTGGCCACAACTTTCGACGTATGGATTAAATTGTAAGTACATGCATTTTATTTAATTGCATATAAAAATTTATTTGGCAACATATATATACTAGTATCTAGACTTTTAAATTTCATTAAATTACAAATATTACTATTATTTCAATACCTAAAATTATAATTTCCTAAAATCATATATATACATAAATACCTAACGTGAATTACCATACATAAAATTAGCTACCTATATAAAGACATTCATACTTAATTACATATCTATCAATTAATTTACCTATACTTAAATATTAACGAATCGTATTCACTATGAAATTTATAAAAGCACAAAGCACTATACATAGACAACATAATACATAAATCTGAAATGCACTTAAGCCTGAATTTAATAAACACCCTGTTTCATATCATATATATATGATAATATGCAATCAATGAGCGTTTCAACTCCATAGCTATTAAGGTCGTGATTTGGTAGATACTTTGCAAGGGTATCTTTTGGGACTATTCTAAATAAAAATGGACGAAGAATAGTCATGGTGCATCTCGGCTCACCAGATGCATAGGGGGGGGCTTGTCCAAAATGTTTCGCAACACCTGAAACATAATCAGCTTCATTCGTTCATATGCCTCTTTTTTTCACATTTTGTTTTTACACATTCATTCTTTAATATTTTCCTCCTCTCTCTCTCCCTCTCTTTATTCTGCTATTAAATTCAACTAAAACCAATTTTGATACAGGCACGATAATTATGTGTGCATAGGGAGGCAGCAAGATCCCACCCCACCGTCGAGCTAACGCCGTGCGATCGCAAGCGTGCCTACTGCTGCCAAGGGATATAGGTCAACCACCACCTATTCTAACAATCCCACCTAGCTATGACAACTCCATATTTCAATTGGCTTTCCGCGACGCGAGACGAACCGATCTAAAGCCAGGAGAAATGCGTTGGATGATAAATCGCTGACCAATTCGATATGAATTCCCTTGGTGGCGAAGCATACAAAAATTGCGATACATGCTTTACAAATTTAGGATTTCTCCCAGGAGCTAAGCGTAGCGTGATGAGGCCAGCATAGTCCCAGCCGACCTTGCTAAATGGACGCGAGAACCGAACCCGCTCAATTGGGAGATCTGCCATAAATTGATTAGCTGTAGCCTTTCGTTGCCGAAAACATGCGATACAATCATTTACTACCTTGCGTAACAAAGTTCTGCAACCAATTATGTAGTACTTTTGTTTTAAAATAGCGAACATTAGGGATACACCCGCATACAAATAGTGCTTGTGTGTGTATTGAACTATAAGTTTTGTTAGGGGATGCGATTTATACAAAATAATAGGATGTTTTTCACTATATGAGAGCTCGGAATGCTGAAGACGTCCACCGACCCGAAGCACATTTACACGATCAAGAAACGGAGATAACGAGATGAGTCTATGCTTCTAATTTTATTAAACTTTTGAGTACCAGTAATTAAAGTATTTATTTTTTATTTTTATTTATTTATTTTATTTAACTACTATACATAAATTTCACAGTTAATCAGTTTTGAGAAGCTAATAATTAGAATATGCTGTTTTACAATTCTTTCAATATTTTTTTAAATTAAATTTTGAGATATTGAAATCAATCACATGATTGTACTTTTTGAAATCCCTCGTCAGGTTATTTATGGGGCCATTACTCTCATAGTTACATCGAGACGTCCTTTGGTATAAAAAAAATTGGGTTCCTTGTTGTCCTCGGTCTGGTATTGATGTTTACTAAATTGAGAACATTATGTGGAGTTAACGTTAGCAGTCAGAACGCAAAACAGGAATCTAACATTGGATATCTCTCTTCGTTTTTCCAAAGTCTGCAGATTCAGCAACTTTAATCGACTTATGTAGGGAGGAAGACGACTTTCGGGGTTCCAAGGCAGATCACGTAATGCAAAACGATGAAACTGCTTTTGAATACTTTCTATTCTTGAGATTCCAGATTCGTAGGACGGACACCAAACAGGACTACAGTATTCCAAAACAGGTCGGACGAGAGAACAGTATAGAATTTTGGTTACATAGGGATCCTTAAATTCCTTTGAGAAGCGTTTTATAAGTCCCAATCGGCTTCTTGCCTTGCTCACAATGGAATCCAAATGGAGGTTGAAGTTGAGCTTTCTGTCAAAGACCACACCAAGATCATTAAAGCAATCAACCCTTTCAACAGCTTCCTCATTAATAAAATAAATTGGCGCAGTTGGATTTTGGCGTCTCGTGAAGGTCATGCTCTTACACTTCTTAAGATTAAGCTGTATATAGTTTCTTTTACACCATTCCTGCATAGTATCAATGACATGCTGTAAAAATATATAACCTTGCCGGCTACTATATGAATAGATCAGCTTACAGTCATCCGCAAATAGTAAAATCTTTGAGTATCTAATAAGAGGACATAAATCGTTGATAAATAACAGGAACAGGAGTGGACCAAAGTGGCTGCCTTGAGGGACACCAGAACAGACGACAATAATTTTAGACAAACAGTAATTTAATTTCACATTTTGCGTACGATCACATAGGTATGAGCCAATCCATTTCATTCCCATTGCGGAAATCCATAAAATTCAAGTTTTCTTAAAAGGATAACATGATTAACTTTGTCAAATGCTTTACTAAAATCAGCATAAAAAACATCTGTTTGTAACCCATTCACCATGCCTTCATTGACATGGGAAGTAAATTCTATTAAATTAGTTACAGTTGATTTTTTGGGACAAAATCCAAGTTAAATTTTAGAGCAGTAAAATTGATGAACGTAGTTACAAATAATTTTCTCAAAGAGTTTAGGTATACAAGACAGTTTTGCGATTCCTCTATAATTTTCGATATGATGTTTGTTACCATTTTTATGTAGAGGCATGTAATGACGATTTCCACATTATCGGAAAGACTCCACTGGACAGCGACAAGTTGAATAAATATGTTAACGGTTTACAGATGAAATTTACAGACTTTTTGACAAATAAACTTGGAACACCATCAGGACCAGGAACACAGTTATCATCTAAAGTCTTTATATATTGCACGATTTCATTTTCAGTCAGTCAGTCAGTCAGTCAGTCAGTTTTATGTAGAGGCATGTAATGACGATTTCCACATTATCGGAAAGACTCCACTGGACAGCGACAAGTTGAATAAATATGTTAACGGTTTACAGATGAAATTTACAGACTTTTTGACAAATAAACTTGGAACACCATCAGGACCAGGAACACAGTTATCATCTAAAGTCTTTATATATTGCACGATTTCATTTTCAGTCAGTCAGTCAGTCAGGAATATCACAGTTTGTTTTTATAATACAACCAGAATAACTCGGAGTCAACGAATCAAGCATTGAATAAGTTGTCTGAAAGATGACAGCAAACATATTACATATTTCATTGTCATCACTAGACACACAATTATTGTATTCCATATTCTTTGGAAAATTAGAAGAATTCCGCTTTGAATTAATATAGTTCCAGAACATCTTTAGATTGATTTTAATATTTTCTTTAGTTTTAAGTAGATAAGCATCGTAAGAACGTTTTAAAGCAGCCTTAAGGAGCTGTCTGTAGTCAGCAAATAAGAGATAATCACAGAAGCATTAGTTCGTTTAAATTTTTAAAAAAAAATATTTTCTAACTTCTTAAGACGGCGGACATCTTTGTTTATCCATAAAGCTGTCCCTTGTGACAAGCAATGTTTTTTTTTCAACGGCACAGAGTAACGAATACAATTATACAATATACATATATGATAAAATTTGTTTACACATTCATCAGGGTCATCAGATCCATTAAATGTATTAGTCCATGTATATGTATATGAATTAAAAAAGTTTTCCATCTTATTTTTGTCAATTCTCTTAAAATCCGGTGTATATTTTGTTGTTAAATTTGATTTAGTTGCAGTCATTTTAAGGTCAAGAATTATTGTACAACATATTGCACTATGGTGAGGTACTTTCGGAAGTAGCCATTCGTCAGCGGGAACAACACTACATATATCAGGACAGTCCGTAAATATTAGATCAAGGAAGCGTTGGTGTTCATTATATTATAATCCATTAATTTGGTAGAGGCCCACACTCAATAAAAAAAAAAATAAATAAATATGTGGCGCAACAGGCGGTAGACACCCTAGGCCTAGCTTCTCGCAACCATTCGTTTGTGTGAGTTTCTATTTTTGGGACGAATGGAAGGGACCTACAATTTTATGCCGATTCCGAACGGCTGAATTGAGAAGCTTTTTCAGGACAGTTATACTCTCGGATGTTTGTCAGACGTTCGCGAGAGGTGGCGCAGTAGAAAAAAACACTAAGATGTAATTTGTGTTTTTCCGGGGATCGAACCTGGGATCCCTCGCACAGCAGTCCAGCACACTAACCACTGCGCTACTGCGCCCACACTCAATACATTTTCTAAAAATAGCTTGCCATGCAAAGGTCCGAGTTCTGATGGATTATAACAGGAAGGAGATTCTGGATCCGCATACCAATTTGTATAGATTAGATTAAAATCACCAAATATAAAAAGTTTATCATAACCAACAAGATTCGCAATCTGGACAAGAGCACAAGAATACCTTTCGTACACGAACGGAGATGACCCAGAGGGAATGTAAACAGCAACAATACAAACGCACGAAGAATCAGTTAAGGTCAATTTAACAGAAATTAGTTCAAAGAATTTATTTTTAAATAACTGATCAGATTTGATACATTTATTTACTATAATGGCAGCACCACCGCCATTTTCAAAAATACTGTTAGCAGAGCAACGGTCAGTCCGATAAAGTTCATAAAGATCGTCTGGTACAACTTCGTAGTTTTTGATATCAGAATTAAGCCAGGTTTCAGTTAGGATTAGTAGGTTTCTTCAAGACAGTTGGCATAAAACCTTATTAATTTTGATTTCATACCTCCAGCATTTTGAAAATATATATATTCTGTTTTTTTTTTTAAATTGGTAGAGCAGTAGGTTCCTTATCTAAGCTAGCAGTATTAGGAACCTTCCTCTCATGTTTAAATTTATTAATGAACAACTGTATGTTTAGGCCAAAAATGCAGAGAAATCATAACATTAAACAAATTATCAGGTACAAAGACTTTAAATGAACTTATACCACGCTCATATGAATATTTGAGTTTGAAACATCTAATATCCGCAACAACATCCCTTGTTTTTTTACGCACGTAGCTCAATAACATTTCCTTAGTTGTCCCAGATGACAGTCTGGAAACAAAGATGCATTTTTGTAACGGAACCGCAACCAAATCGGCCGAAGCGCTCTCATCCATTATGGAAGCTATTGAACCGACGGTTAACGATCTAGTTATCGGTCTGTCACTTAAATGCTCCTGTTGAGGAGGTTTATTGGAACAAGTAGGCTCTTGCGCAGGTAAAACGATTTGTTGAGAATCGTAACTAGTAGTCTTAGTAATTTTGGCATTTTTATTACTTTTTCCGTTTTGGAGACAAATTTACCTCACTATCGAATTCAAAATTGTTAAATAATGTTTGATATTTTTCCAGACTCTCTTGCAGTTTTTCAAGTCACTTATAAGGCTAGAAAAAAATTTTTTTTTTTTTTGCCTTATCATAAGGTATAAATCAGCAGTTTTCTTTGAGCTGCATGTCTTGCAAAACCAACGAAGGCCATTTGACTCTTCAAGAGCGTCAACTGCGCGAGCATTAACACCAGGCAAATCAATTTGATATATATGTAAAGTTAATCAAAATCACAATGAAATCAATAGTCACACACTTTGACTGTTCACAAACATTAATTTCACTTGCAATTTTATAAAAAAAACACAGTATTCACGAGAAAACAAAAGTATACTAGACAATTAGAAAACACGACTTTAAGGTAAAAGCACAGTGTTGCCAGTGATTGCGGTCGATTGTTCCTGTAAACAGATCTCTAAATCCTGGCCAGTCCTTGTAGTCACCGTGAAATTGGAATGACACACTCTGGCAAGTGAACGGACTTTCGACTGTTCGAGTTGCTTGCATCTAACTTTTTAAGCAATTCCTGCTGAGATGCTAGTTTTTCATCAACTGATTGCTTTGTTGAATTTTTAGAAAGTTCACGAATTTTTTCGGTAATTAATGAATGGGCCTGACACAACTTTTCTTCGTATTCAGCGAACTCTAACTCAGGATCTACAAAATCTTCTTCATTAGAGAAGTCGTAAAGTTTTTCATGCAGTAAAGCGAAACTAGACCATGATTCATTAAGGCGTACTAAGTGAATTTCCAACGTTGCTACCGTTATGGAATCACTACGCGATTCTGCGAACGATAACGCCCTTGTTATGCCTGCTTTGGCATGACCGCATTTAACCTTGATGGTATTCATTACAATATTTCGATAAAACGGAGCGATTTGTCAACGAAGTGTTATTTTTGCAGTCGACAATTCAAGCTAATGAAATAAAATAGCGAAATAAATATGAAAGAGTCTAATGATCTGCTATTTTTAAAGTTTTGGTTAAAACACGTGTTTTAAATATGTATGCATGCATTTTCATTTCATTTTTATTTATTTGTGAATGCTTAAAAACAGTAAGATACAATATCTTATAATTTTGTCTTAAGCTAATTTTACAAAAAAGAGCTGAGAAAAAAAAAGTGTAACAAAGTATAATTTTATGAATGAAAATATGGGTACAATATCTTTAGTTTTAAATATATTTACAATATATTATTTTAGCTGTACATATTTATCTATTTACTGAAAAATGATCCTTTAATAGTTTTTTAATTCTTGTTGTATTATGTGTTTCATTAATGTAACGCGGTAGAGAATTCCACAGACGCGTAGCATTGACAAAAAATTGACGTTCCGATGTTAAACATGAAAAACGAGGATGAATCAGTTTGCGAGACCTTCGCGAGGAGGCTATCCTAATTCTTTCAAGACAGTATTGAGGTTTCTGTGTTAGCAAAATATTAGATAACAATGTCACAGTGCGAAGTTGAAGATAATTTTCAAAAGGCATACCAAGCAGACGATTAGCAAAACCAGACACTCTATCATATCTACGTAACCCAAAGACATACCGTACAGTACTGTTAAAAGCGACATTAAGTTTTCTTTTACTTACATAATTGCACTTACAGAAAATTTCACATCCGTAAATCAATATGGGTATAATCAAAGTCTTAGCAAGTAATAAACGCGTTTTAACAGGTGTAAACGGCTGAGTTACCCGCAAGGCGCGCAGTACTCCATATACTTTTCCGACGAGTGTATTAATATGGTTGTCCCAAGTTAGATGCCGGTTAAAAGTCATCCCAAGATTTTTTGAACTTTCAACAAATTCTATTGGAGAGTTGCTTAACATAATTGAAGGAAAATAAGAAAGATCCAATTTATTTCTTGAAATTACGAGACATTTCGACTTTTTGGGGTTTAAATTAAGACCATTCAATTGAGACCAGTGTACTATTTTCTCCAAGTCTTCGTTGATGCAAGAAGCGCCATGCTCGATAAGGCCGAGAGGACAGCTTAGATATAGTTGCACATCATCTGCATACATATGAGATGAGCAATTCTTGATTATGGATGGAAGTTCATTAACATACATAGAGAACAAAAGAGGACCAAGTATGGAACCTTGAGGGACGCCGGTTATATTCTGGAGAAAATCTGACAAGTTGTCACCAACTTGAACTGCTTGCCTTCTATTAGTGAGGTATGAATAAAGTAATTTGGCAGCACAAGCCGAAAAGTTATATTGCTGCATAAGCTTTTTACATAAGTTTAAATGATTGACTGTGTCGAAAGCCTTCGAGAAGTCAAGCAATACCAAAAAGGTTACTTCATCCCTATCCAATGATTGCCTTACATCGTCAGTAACATTTAGCAAGGCCGTGATACAACTATGATTTTTACGAAATCCAGATTGATTGGGAGTAAGCAAATTATTCGACGTAAGGTACGCGTTAATTTGCTTTTGCAAAACCCTTTCAAATACTTTTGACAAAAACGGCAAAATAGAAATAGGCCTAAATTCATCACCTTTGGCATTTTTAGGGAGCGGAATAATCTTAGCCAGCTTCCATTGATCCGGGTACTCGCTGGTCGTTAGAATTGTATTAAACAAAAACGTTATATGTGGCAACACAACCGGCAACACCATTTTTAAAAATGAGGGGTGAATTTCATCCAGCCCAACAGAGTTTGACTTTATGGAAAGCACACATTCTACGACATCGGTACTATTCACCGCTTGAAACCCAAAGCCAGTGTCGTCCGACTGAACAGCAAACGAAAATGAATCTTCAGTAATCGATGGAGATGGCAATGGTAAGGATACGAATTGCTGGTTGAGAGTATTGCCATCAATATTTTCAGCTCGAATGTCTCTTGATTTACCGATCCCCAACTTGTGTAAATTATTCCACAACTGACGCCCACTTAAAGAAGTACTAAGCTGGTTAGAGTAAATTTGAGATTTAGCTTTACGTATTTCCGCTACGACTCTATTGCGCAGTGAAGAATACATTCGCTTGAACTCATTTAATCGATACCGTTTCCAACAATTATAAGCATCATCCCGCTGCTGCATTAATAAACGCACGTTGCGGGTAAACCATGGTTTATTGCATGGCTTTATGACCTTCGTTTTTAAGGGCACATGAGTATTGAATAGAGCTGTAATATTTTCAGTTATATACTGCAACTGTACACTTGAAGATTGTAAATAGTAAATGTTATCCCAGTTAGTAGTTCTTGTTTGCTCATCCAAACTTTCAAAATTAATATTATGGAAATCACGGTATTTTATATGCTTTATAGAATAACTAATACAAAACTCCAACGTTAAAAAGATTATATCGTGCTTTGAAAAAGCAGGCGCAGATAGCTGGTCATACAAAGCCACTTTACTCAGATCACTAACGAAAAATGCATCTAAAAGTGTTGCGCCGCTGCTAGAAAAGTGAGTAGGAGTAGAGGTATTAACTGGTCTTAAATTAAACGTATGCATGTTTTGAGTTAGAAGATTCGAGCTTAAAAGATTGCAGTTAAAGTCACCACACAGTAAAATATTGGGCGAAAGCAACGAGATTTCCTCTAGAAGTGTTAAAAAAGGTGACAGGTTGATGTACTTATTAGGCCTATATACTGCACCAATAAGAAGCCGGTCCTCAATGCCCACCAGTTCAACGAACACATACTCAATACTACTACTAGCATCAGACGAACACTTTGGTGTACATTTAATAGACTCTTTTACATATAATGCTACTCCCCCCCCAATACGATCTTTCCTGTTTGAGCAAAAAGGTCGGTGATAACCCTCCAAGCGACAAGCCTCGTCTTTTAGACCATCCTTAAACCAAGTTTCACTTACGCACACAACATCAACATCCGATTCAACAAATAAATCTCGGAACTCATCAATTTTCGGCAACAAACTTTGCGCGTTTAAATGGCAAACTCTAAGACCATTTTTCTGACTGCTTAAAACTCTAACCATTGAACGCAGTGCACCATTACGACTCATGCATACTTGCTGATTAATCATTTTATTACAACAAGAAAAAAGAAGAACTATAGGAATAAGAAGAGAGGAAAAAAAAAAGAGAAAATAATAATAATAAAAGAACAAGAGCTTACAAAATAAGAATTTAAAAGAAAGGAAAGAAAAAATAATAATAATAATAACGAAAAATATAAAGAGTAGAGAAAAGAAAATCAGTTAATTTTATATCAAGAGAAAAGAAAAAAAAAATAAAAAAGATAAAAAAGCTAATTTTCATAAATAACTGCTGATCTGGCAACGTCTTCGAGTCCCTCGATGCAGTCAACTAACACGGCTCTGTCGTCGGCTTGGCGTTTGACATAAACCATTCCGCGTGCAGTATAGACAGAAAAAAGTTGTTTTTGTTTTTTCATTTGTAGTGCATGTTGAAATAATCGTCGATTTTGCTGCGATAAGCTCTCACGTATATGGATCGTAGAAGATGATGCGGATGCAGGGGTTGAGGCACTATCTATAGCCGGGTGTATATCACTTAGGAAAAGCGGCTTTTGTTTTTTTTTTCGGTAGCTCGCGATTGACGTTAGAACATAATTTTTGTCATATGGGGAGTTGAATTTAATTATTATCGCGGAGTTGTGGGAGTTTGGTTTCGGGCGAGTGCGGTAAATATTATTAAGTGTTGGTGGTTTGATGCTTATTGTGTTACATATTAAATTAAAAATTGATTTAAGATTTTCATTCGGCAAGTGCGGAATGCCAAACAAAAAAGCGTCACTCGCGATTATACGATTTTCGTAGGAGTTCATTACGAACTTTAATTGTTTTAACTCGTCGGCGGTGTGATCGAACTGTTTGTTTACATTTGATAGTTCAATTGTTTTATCGGCAAGCAGTGACTTAGTGGTGTTGCATTCGGTAGTAACATTAGAGAGTGACGTTTTCAGTTTGTTTACTTCGGATGTCAACGAAGCAATATCGGTTTGAAAATCATGGTGCGAGGATTCTAATTGTATAACTCGATTGTTTATATCGCAAATACTGTTTTTAATGTCTTTTATTTCGCGACCAATTTCTTCGGTGATTTTTTTCTCAGAATCGTCCACCTTTTTGGACAGAAGAGACACTATAAATTCACTTTGTTTACGAAGTTTTTCGTCCATCACGGTCCACATTTTATCTTTGTCCTCCATGTATTGTTGTGCTGATTTTCGAAGTGGAGAAAATGAGCTTTGGGGCGAATCCAATACAGAGCTACTGCTCTTCGTGCGGGATGCGTTCCGTTTGGGGGGGTTAGATGGCATGTGTATTTATTAAGTATGATTGTGGTTTATATGTTTATTATAGTGAAAGTGAATTGGTGAGCTCACTGCGGTTGTGTTGGTAAATAAATATAGACAACCGATATAAATGTTTCACACACAACACAATTTTTTATTTTTTTTTTTTTGTTTAATTTCACTTTTAGTTTTAGTGTTTTAATATTCGAAATAAAAAGCGTTTGCCCGAAATACAACTCAAAATGAACAGGGTAAGTATTCGCAACTTTTAAGACAATAAAAAAATTAGTTTGAGTGCGTTTACGATCAAAAATTGAATAACAAAGTCGCCAGTAACAGAAACACGTCTACTCAACAGCTCTCATTCCGAAGCGTACATGCATTATACTCAATATATGTATAAAACCACAGGCCAAAAATGTTTGTAAAAGTCCATGCATCTACCCGTAAACCGTTTCCCGATACGAGGAGCTACCAATCACATACATGCAGATATCATAGGTTTCATAAAAAAAAATTGATCAAGAGTATGATTAATCGAAATCGAAACACGCCACTGACCACAAAATTAGTCCAGCTGCAGGAAGGACCAAAATGAATTGTGTTTAATGCCTGTAATGTGTTTTAATTTGTATTAATGATTAATTATGTGTATTGTGTAAAATTGTGTGTAAAAAAATGTGTACCTATATTTCTGTTTTCTGTGTATATTTGTTACCAAAAAGATGATCTGCACTCGATGACGGTCTGATGCGAAAAGAGAAAGATTATAACATACAAAAGTTAAAGTAGCAATTACGATTTAAGAATATAAATATCAAAGCAAAATAAAAAAAGAGAGCGAACAATTTAACGTTAATATTCGGAATTCGGAGTGTCGTAACATGTTAACAATGTAAATGAGAGTGCGGACAGTTAAATAATATTAGACAATTTTAGTATGCATGTACTATATTGAGATGGCAACATTCATCGGAGTTTCACAAACTGCCAGAGGCAGCGCTCGCATCGTTAAAAAGGCTGACACAGAATGTCATATTGACGTATTAACGCCTTGTGATTTTTTCTCTCTCTCTGTTTTTTGAAGTAGCCGAAGAGGGACGTATCTTTTGAATTAAAAATAAAGACATCGTTTAAGTTTTAATTAAATTTGCTTTCGTTTTTACCAGCGCCGAAGATAATCGGCGCTTCATTTGGCGCTGCGGACAGGATCACCACTAGCAGTCCTAAATCGCTATTTAGAAGAAGGATTGCTTCAAACGAAAAGGATTAATTTCGACAAGCAACTCTGCTTCCATAACCAACAATTACACGCGCTTGTGTCAAATCATTCAGCCGACTGATTTTCTGGAACATTCTTCAAAATTCTACGCTCTGGAAAGCAATATCAGCGATCGGAGAACGATAACCATAGATTTATGACGGAGCAGGAAGATACCACTGCTGGCAGTAACATAGTCATGGCCACATCAGACGGTAGAAACGCCTCCACTTCGGCGAGCTCGACGACGAATGGCTGCAGTGGTCGACAGCTATTAGCGACATTTTCTGGACATAAAACTGTTATTAGAGCTGACCTTTGGTGCAATCTCTTTGAGGTAGTGACACATGGCAAAACCGATAAAGAACGCATTTTCGAGCTTATGGCTTATCTGGTGGACGACGCACTTAACTGGTTTGCATCAGATGTTGCACCGAACATGTCTACTCGTACTTGGGCAGCAGTACGCGCATCACTTATTGCACGATTCGGCCCAGCTGTTGCAAATCCTTTAGTCGAAGCTCAACATCGCTTCCTTAAAACTTCAGAAACTGTTACATCCTACTACGAAGATAAAATGCGCCTTCTGCGACACGTCCAACTAGCAGAGGCTGATGTCGTCGCTCAGTTAACTGAAGGTATGCCTCAACGTTATCGCGGGTTTCTGTTGTGTGCGAAGCCGACAACTGCGGTCGATTGGCTTGCAATTGCACTTCAATTGGAAGCAACTGTCGGACGACAGTCAATATCTCAACCGAAGCCGCAAATGATCTTACAGAAACAGCGAGAGACCGTACTCAATACTCAAGGTTACGTCAGACAACGGAATAGACAAAAACCTCCAACTCCATGTCGTCATTGTATGCAAGCAGGTGAAACACAGTGGCACTGGAATCGGGAATGTCCAAGAAAACGACAACAAACAGATCGTCAGCAAATTATGGAGAATGACCAACCAGCACCACTTAATACATCAGAGGTGTACAATACCGAAAACAACTCGGTCCAGGAAAACATCCAGGGCGGTCGCCGTTAATAGATATAGCAGTGCGGATCAATAACCTACCAACACGTGCAATAATCGATTCCGGCAGTACCATCGATGTCATCAGCTCATCACTTGCCGAACATCTAGATTTGAAGCCAGATCCGCACACAGCTATTTCCATAACACACGTAAACGGCAACACAAAAAGCGACGGCCGCCTCACACTCCATCTTACAATCAACTCAACAACTCATAGAGTTACAGCACATATTTTAGAACATTCACCACATGACTTCATCATCGGCCTCAGCACAGGTAAGCTGTTTGGTCTTAAACTCGATTTTTCTCGCAATCTAGTCTACAGCACGGATTCCATCGATAAGCGCCCGCATATCTGTATGAACACATCAGCGCTTACTCCAATCGATCCACGAGTTCAGGAGATATTGCATAACTTTCGGCAGCTCTTCGCCACAGAGAGCAACGACGTTGGTAGAATCCCAGGTGTTTCGCATCACATTCGGTTGCTACCACAGCAACAGCCCATTGCTCAGCGTCCATATCGTCATTCGGATGAAGAATCTAAGGAAATTCGACATCAGATCACCCTTCTCCTTCAGAAAGGATTCATCAGGAGGTCCACTTCACCATGGGCCTCCCCAGTCACGCTCGCTCCAAAGAAGGTCGGGACACGTCGACTATGCATTGACTATCGTCGAATCAATGCCGTTACCATAGACGAAAGGGAACCTATTCCTCGCATCCAAGATGTCATCGATCAACTGTCAACCTCACGTGTCTTCTCAACCCTTGATATGGCATGGGGCTACTGGCACATTGCACTGGATGAAGACTCCATTGAAAGGACGTCCTTCGTTACGTCAGATGGGCAGTTCGAGTGGACTGTTCTACCGTTTGGTCTCAAGAATGCGCCACGTACGTTCCAACGAATTGTTCGCCAAGTTCTCGGCGACCTAATCAACGATGGCGTAATTCCATACTTAGACGATATCATTGTCTACAGTAACAATATCAACGAGCATGCTAAACTTCTTC